>OX387618.1:20000000-20620835 GCA_947568825.1 Sphinx pinastri
ATAATAATAATCCCTTCCTAGCCGATTTCGGTCTCGGCGGCCAATCTCAACAGAGATCAGCCAATTAAGTAAGAGATATTATAGTGCACAAGTGTGTGCGCAATACACAGGTGCATTCGCTATTCCTTCACTTTCATAGTCCGGTGAGACGGCAATCCGACATGACCGGAGAGAGATCAGGCGCAGAGCCCACGTCTTTACGTGCTTTCCGAGGTACGAGGGTATCACACCGCTAACTTTCTGACTCCGAGCTGTAACTGAGTAATTTTTAAGATGTAAAATCCCAGGCACTATGATTTTGGCCCGACCCGGAATTCAAAACCAGGACCTCAGCGCGCAAATCGTACTCTTAACGCATACGCAATACAACTGCGCCATCGAGGCAGTCCGATTTGGCATAAACTAATGCTATGACGATTGCCATTAATATTAATACCCGAAGACGCCAAATAAATAGTATGGCTGAGCTGTGCCCTCTCTATTCCAACCATCTTCACTTAACAAAGGCAAAATATGATGACTTAATGAGTCTCTGTCACAGTGGAATCATTCCAGCCACATATCACGACTTTTTAAAGAGTCTATCTTTTGTTGCTGGCTCTCATAATGATGTTAATTTTTTTAAGAATCTTTTACATAAATTAGTCTTTTCTTTTTTAACATAATTAAATATCTTGTAATTATGTATCTTCATTTTATTATAGATTCTCATAAAACTAATATTAGTTTTTTATTGATTTAAGTTGTTTGCTCAAGACCGGCATGGTTAGCGCTCACTTAGGGAGGCTTACGTTTAGCAGTGGACAAGCTAATTGATTTATTTAAGGCTCAAATTAAACCAAAAATTAGGTTTATCTGATTAAAAGTAACTCAACTGTTTTAATTATGAATTTGAAAATTCTCGACTGCTCTGTTGTATTCGACTGCCTTGGTGGCGTAGTTTTATTAAGGTACGGCCGCAATGCTGAGGTTTCGGATTCAATCCCCGGGTCGGGCAGTAATATTGGGTTTTTCCAATCAGTATCAGCCCGGAGTCTGGTATTTGTGCCCAATATGGCGATAGGCTCGCTCATAGGGGAGCATCATGCGCACATCGCACATCATGGGACGGAATACGCACAGCGAAAAGTGGGTGCATTAGTTGCGCATCTGCCTACCTATTTGGGGGTAAAAGGCGTGAGTATGTGTGAGTGTGAAAATGTTTTTTTTTAACTTCGAATAAAATCAAATATACTTACAATGACAATAATAATTATAAAAGATTAGGTACCTAATTTCTTGTTATCCTGATTAAGTTAATCTCTTAGAAATAAGTAGGTTATTGTTGTTATTTTAAATTCTGTAATACTTTTTATTATTCTATTTTATGTAGATTTTAATAAGAATTTGTAATGGTTTTAAAATATCGTGGAGAGTGAGTTATGTTTCGATTTTTGTCTTTTTTACTATGTTTCTAAGTAACCTTACTATGATTGTTTTATTTTCGTTTTTTTATTACCTAGTAATGGAAGACATTATCTGTTACCTAAATGTATGTTATGTAGGTATACCTAAATTTTCATTATTTTATTTTTTCAATTATGTTTTATTTCTAGTATGTGTTATATCTATTAAAAAAATAAAGAAATTTATCTTTTATAATATTTCTTTCTTATTTATTAACCTACATTTGTTCACATATCATAATACACACATATTTTTTAACCAATGTATATTATTATTACCACATACAGTGGAATGAGGCTTATATTTTTCAGCGTATATTGTTGTAAATATTATATACAACAATTGACGACACCTAAACTCCGCGGTACAGTGTTGTAATTATGAGATACAACATCTAGCGTAGCCTGTACTCCACAGTAAAATGTTGTATGAACGATATCTCAGAAAATATACATAATTTTTTAAATTATGTTTCAACATAGTCAAGAATATTATAAGTTACACACATATACCAAATTTCACAAAGATACAACGATAAATGAAGTTTTTAGTCCAATTTGAATCTTTAAAATGCTCTACTGTAAAATTGTGATTTTGGGGATACAACAACTTACGTGGGAGGTATCGAAATCTTCTTTGATATCGCACAATATAAGCTCAGATGTTATTTACTCTATAATCACACACACACACACACACCCACACACATACACACACACACACACCCACACCCACACACATACACACACACAGACACACAAATGCGCGAGGGCGCATACACATGCAGGTTCAGTGGTGTTATGATGGGAAAAAAAGGATGAAAGATGTGAAGTAAATTCATATTTATTCTATTTCCCTCATTCCTCTTTTTTACTATGTTTTTTTTTATTTATTTTTATTTAATTTATTTTGTTTAAATACTATAGTTTTCACTTGTCACTCTTGTACCTAGTTATGTTTATGTGCGTCTGGAGGTGGGCGTTGCTAACTGCGACACAGTAATCTTTTTAACTACTGTAGTTAGCAACTTGCAATTGTACTTTAGGTCACTGTAAAGTTTTTTTTGTTCTAAATAAATGTTATTATTGTTATTTTAACGCTTCATAGAAGCTTTCACTCTGTACGTATCTACTCTGTAAAATAGTCTCCATGCGACTAGGGTCACATGGGACCCGTTTTTTGGTTTTGCAGAGGAAGTGTTTTACTACTACCGCCCAGCCTTCGTGGGAGACGACTGCACATAATTAAAAATAAAATCCGTAATTACTTTCAACGTTTATTGAATCCTCCTTCTAGTTAATAATTAAATTAAAAGATATTATATGAGTTAATGTTAACATCTCTTATCACTTCAATATCAGCATTTTTAATTTCATTCAACATTAAATTATTCTAAAATAATCAAGTATAAACATGACCAGAAACTAATTTAAGTATGAAACACTTTTATGCATTCTTGAAAATCATATCTAAAATACTTTTTCGCCTAATCTTCATAATAAGACCGCACAATCATCCCAAAGAATTCAGGTCTGTGGTCATAGAACCCGTCATGGCCCCACACCTGCCGATCTCCATACTGGTCTACGTTATTATCCAGTTTCAGAGCCATATTATATTGACAGTTCACTATATAGAACACTATATTGTCATGTAGCTTTATCGGCTGCAGCTTCCAGTCATACCTGACCTCGTCTAACTTTTTGGAACCCCAGCATTTCCTATCTCCTTTACTGTTATCATGAATGTCGAGTCTCAGGAACATATCGTCCTCGTAGTTTTTTATTTTGAAGACTACTTCATTGTCCTTCCAATCTGGGACCATTGACCAACTGAATCTTGTACCGGTGTCGCCGCTACTGTCGCCCCACGCCAGCTTGTTACCCCACTCGTCAGAATTTACATCCAATTTGAACATCGCATTATCGAAATAATTACTCACAATCACAATCTCTTCTTCCTTGAAGATCAATTGAAAAATATCAGGAAAGTATTTCTTGACAATGTCTTTCTCGCCAGAGTCCCAAAGTTTGTAGGCGAATGACATTGTACTTAGTACGTGTTGCTCGAGCAGCGTATCAACTACTTTAGCTATGACAGAACTGCCACCGCTTCTGTCCAAAGATCGAGTAATTGCTGCCGCGGTGTCGAAACTCAAGACGGCGAGTGCCTTATACAGCCGGTCTTCTATTTCATCAGCATTCAAGAACACAATATGTGTATCATATAGCGTCAAGCCATCAAAATAATTTGGCAATTCATATCCTGGACAGTAGAACATAGATATTTCACTCAACTCTGTTCCTAGCCGTCGAATGTCTACGGCATCAATTTCAAACCCAAAGACGACAACACTGCCGAATGTAGAGCTCACGATGCGAGCTATATCCTTAGCGCAGGATTCGGTGATGGAGCGCTGCTCATGGAAGTCATCGCTCTGATAAGTGACTAGCTTGACGGTCTGGCTTTTGATGTAGTCGGAGGTGTCGCACGAGTTTTCATCTAAGACTGGTATTCTGTTGGGGATCTTACAGCCTTTATCGGGGCCGTCACTGACGAGTTGGTATTGGCTGTTGACGTTGTAACACTCGCGGAAACCGGTGATTCCTGTACTAGTCTCAAACCTGCCCTCTCCCCAGTAGTCCACGTGCTCCACGAGCTCTTCGTCGGTGGGTATCCTCACCAAGTGATATCCGCTAAAGTGCGGAAGTTCTGAGTATGGGTACATCAAATCTTCATTGCCGTAGTAGTTGGGAGGATCGGCCTTCATCCATTTATCCGCCATGATTCGTCAACTGTTGAGTAATCTGAAAACAAAATAATAAATCAGTAGGTGTTGCTCGCGGCTTCGCACGTGTAAAAAGCCTTACTCGCTATAAACTTCCCTAAAATACAGAACGACACAAGGAGCATCTATTTAAAAATTAAGATTAAAAATATCCATTATTTCCCAAGGGAGCAAAGTACCGCGATAAAAAGTAGCCTATGTGATAATCCAAGAATTGGTTTACGCGTGTGCAAATTTCATCCAAATTCGTTCAGTAGTTTCCGCGTTTACTTTTAACAAACATACAAACATCCAAACATTTATAATATCCTACTAACATTATAAACGCGAACGTTTGTAAGTATGGATGTATGGATGTATGGGTGTCTGGATGTTTGTTACTCTTTCACGCAAAAACTACTGAACGGATTTCGATGAAATTTGGGACACAGGTAGATTATGTCCTGGATTAACACATAGGCCACTTTTTATTCTGGGAAAATATAAAGCAGGACTTTTGTCCCGGGAAAACTCATTCACGTGGGCGGAGCCGCGGGCAAAAGCTCGTTAGTAAATAAAGCGAAAGCGTCGTCGCGTCGGCGGACCGCTAAAGGAGTATTTTCATCTCCCTGGTCCGGAGTTCGGTACATAAACGACAAACCAAATACATTTTTGTTTTTTTCTTCTCAGAGGTTTATTGTGTCGGGGGTTATTTAAATTTAAATTTTATTTGACTCAAATCAACATTAATTTATTCTTAAATCTACAACTAGAAAATGAACAAAATCGTTATTTATAAGCACGAAAGATCCGTATTCTTCTTTATTCTTGAAAAATCATATCTCAACCAAAAAACCTCTATATTTATTAGTTCATATTTTTACGTAGAAGACCGCACCAGTCATTCAAAGAGTTCAGGATTCTGTACATAGTTCCCTTCATGGCCCCACACCTGCCGATCTCCATAATTGTCTTCGTTATGATCCAGTTTCAGAGCTGGGAGCCCCAGCCTTTCCTTCTCCTACGGAATAAGTATGAATGTCGAGTCTCAGGAGCATATCGTACTCGTTTTTTAATTGGAAGATTGCCTTACTGTACTACCAAATCGAGACCATTATCCAACTGAATCTTTTACCGGTATTGCCGCTCTTGTCGCCCCACGCCAGTTTGTTTTTCTACTCGTCTGTATTTGAATCTAATTTTAACTTTGTATTATCGAAATAATTACTTACAATCTCAATCTGATCTTGATTGAGGATCAATTTAAAAGCAACAGGAAACTTTTTGATAACAATATCTTTTTCACCAGATTCCCAAAGTTTGTAAGCGAAAGACATCGTACTTTGTATGCCTTGGTCGAGCAGCTTATCAACTATATGAGTTATGACAGAACGTGGCGGTTCTTTTCAAAGGCCCTTTTGTTCAAAGATTGAAAACTTTCTACCGCAGTGTCGATATTCCATCTGGTGAGTGCGTTATACAGACGTTCCTCTATTTCTTCAGCATTCAAGAATGCCATATGTGTATTAAATAGTGTCAAGTCTGTCAAATGGTCTGGCAATTCGTACCTTAGACAGTAAAACATAGAGATTTCACTCAAATCTGTACTTAGCCGTCGAAAATCTGAAGAATGAATTTCAAAGCACTAACTTGACGGAGTTGCTTTTGATATAGTTTCCGGTGTCGCACGTGTTTTAGTCAAACACCGGTATTCTATTGGGGATCTTACAATTTATGTCGGAGCCGTTACTGACACTTTGGTACTGACGGTTGAATTTGCAAGAATCGCGGAAGCCGCTAATTCCTGCTTTGGTCTCGATCCTGCCCTCTCCCAAGCAGTCCATGTGTTCAACGAGCTTGTTGTCGATGGGTAACCTCACAAGGTAGTATTGGCTAAAGTACGGCAGTTATGAGTACCCATACTCATAGACTTCAAGTCTACATTAGTTATGTAGTTGGGACGATCAGCTGCTTGGCATATATCCGCCATGATCCGTCAACTGTTAACAAGATTAGGATCTTTACCACGTGTATTAGACCGATCATGACATACGCGTCGCCCGTGTTCGTCCATATACCGCCTGCTCGTCTTAAGCGTATGCAGGTATTGCAAAACATATTTCTTCGACACGCTCTTGGTGCCTCATAGTACGTTCGCAATCGCAACCTCCACGTGGATACCAACATGTCGACCATCAGGCATTTCATGCAAATGACCAGCAAACGCTTCTTCGATCGGGCGGTAAATCACCCTAATACGTTAGTCCGCAAAGCGTCAATATACACTCCATCCGACCGTGCCAAATGGAGACGGCAGCGTTCAGTCCTAACCGATCCAGAGGACGATATCACTCTGGCCATTCGCAGTAAGAACGAGTTCCTAAAACTCCTACACTCCACACGACCGCAGTTCCGTCCTCGCCGCGTTCCCCGACCCTCCTAACAGTTCCGGCCCGCGGTCCGACGAAATAAATGGATAGGATTAGGTTAAACACCAACCTTCCCCACTAATCGTTGATGTCTCATCCTCTCCCAGTGACCGCCTTGAGCCGGTTCGTAACCCGTTAGTGGGTTGCCCTCAGCCTGGTTACTTAAATCAAGGGTTGCGAGCGCCTAAAGCGTTCACCCGAAAGTCCGGTGTGGCCAAAAAAGCCGACTCGCGTCAGGCTACTGGCCGGTAGGGCCATTCAAAAAAAAAAGTCAACTGTTAAGTATTCTGAGAAAAAAATAATGAACGTTGAAAGTTCGAATTCAAGCTATATAAATAATGTATTTACCCGATTAGCGCGAAACAAGGAAGAGTCATGATTTTAACATGTTATTTATGTGTCTATTATTATAGCGTCGCTTCTATTAAACCGTATTTGACAAACTGTCGATTTGTAGTTTTTGTGCGCTATATATATGTCTTGATATGTACATGTAGTACCTTACCCTATTGTAAAAAAATATTATATATAGCTTATATATAGTTATAAGCTAATTTCCTTATCTAAATGGACACCAGTGTTCATCGCGGGCGTTGAAGGATTAAGTAGAATAATAATATCGACAGAATGGCCAAAATATGGTTAACCATGGCAATACCCCCAAAATATCACGAGTTAATCATGATAACCCGACCGCGTTAGTTAGAATAAGTTCTTACTAAATTGAAGCCCTAAAAGTGCAATTTTGTGTTTTTGGAATTATCTAAGTGGCCAACCTTCCGCTTGGGTTTTAATTCTGTTTTGTCATTACACACTTATTATCAATGAGTATTGCGCGCACAAATTGCAAAAGAAATGGTTAACAAACAAAGGTGAAAAGTGTACTTTTTTACGATTGGCAAATTGTGCCGATGTTGTCAATTCTGCCAATGTCAAATGTGCAGTAACTGCAGTGAGTACTTGTGTCTGTTGGAAGCAAGAAAAGTGTGAGTACTTATAGGCACAAGTAATCCGTCTGACAGATTCCAAGAATAAATTCAAGTTTCTGCAATCATTTCCAACTACATATAAATATAATAAGAAATAATATAAATTGAAAGGGACTGATTGTTGATTATTAGTATTTATTACCAAATTAATAAATAATGAAAATGAGTGATGAACAACGAATTGATGATGGTGGTTTTAATGAGCAAAGTGATTCTCTTACATGCCTGTTTTGTCTTTGTCTATTTATCTGACTATAACAAAAATCAATGAGTGTATGTTCCAAAACGGACTCTAAAACGGCTGCAGCAATTTTAATGATTTTTTTAGGTAAGTTTGATAGCGAACGTGCCAGCGGAAAACATCTGGTTATAGATAAGCCGGGGAAGATCGCTGGTATAACTATATTATGTTATTAAGGTTATAGACATTCGTCGGCCATTATTTTATAGTAGGTACAGTTGTGCCCACGTCAGTTTTGTAGCCTTAGATCTATCTTATAACCCACCCGATACACCTCCCAGGAACACAGACACGTGCGACGCGTGTGACCCGTCTCCCCGTTTGTGCATCTGTCCACAAATTACCCCATATGCTACATAGAAATAAACTTAATATTTTCCAGTAATAAGACTTTTATTTTGTTGTTTTGTCGTGATACTTCAACGAACATATTTTGAGCAAAGAGATAAACAAGCACAAAATTTAAAAACTTGTTGTTTTACGTTCTGTTACCTATTCCTCGCGTCTTCCAGATAATTTTTCAATAAATACACAATAAATCATATTAAATCTACAAAGGAGATGTCCGCTTTTTGTATGGGTGCTGGGCCTCAAAATCTAAACAGGCTCAAACTTTAGGGATATTAAAGGGGCAAAATATGGAGCTTGAATCCATTAAAAAAATATTTTTAGACCCCTCCATTCATAACTAACTTTTTTTAAAACGTTCGTAGTAAGTGTAGTTTTCAAGCCAAACAAAATTACATAAATCTCGAAATCGGAGGTCTTTAAAATTAAACGATTTATTGCAAAAGGCTAGTTTTAAGGAGTTCTATCCAAATATATAGAAACTGTCTTGTTTAGAATTTCAGGCCCGTTTTTGGACAAGTCCTTTATCATAATACGTTTAGACATAAATAACACTTGAATATAAATTATACGGTCAGAACTACATACTCATACACAATTTATCTGTAACAAAGTTGTTCAAATATTTGGCCAGTGTGCACTGAGGCCTGAGTGGAGACTGAGTGGGACCGTATATAATATAGGACTCATATTATTATTACACCAGTGGCATATTATACGCGTTAAAATTTTTACAGTAATCGATTTTTAGAGAATTACAGATTTTGATGCACCTTACAAAGGAAAGTGTACAGTGAAGAATAAAGATAAATAATATTATGTATGCTCAATACGATAGCACGCAAACCACACAAAGGAACAAAAATAAACACTCCGATACGTCGGTGCACTCGGTACATCCGTGCGTCACTCTATATTATGTTGTGCACATCACTGTCTGAAGATGCACAGACTGACAGAGTTATTGTAGATGCTATTGTAGATGTTAGTAGGTACGAACAGAGAAAAAGAATAGAGTATTTTGTAGACAAATGTTCAGAGTGGCTCTACATGAAAATAGAACTTAACTTTATATTTAACCTACAACTCGGAAACGCCGTATTATATCTAGATATATTAATATATATAATATCTACATATAATTAGGTAGCACTCGCAAACATAACATTACTGGTGGTAGGTCTCTCATTATGTAAGAGGCCGCCTGGGTGGGTACCACCGCAATGTCTATTTCTACCGCCAAGCAACAGTGTGCATGCACTGTTGTGTTTCGGTTTGAAGGACATTGTAGCCAGTATAACTACTGGACATAATGAGACTTAACATCTTATGTCTCAGGATGACGAGCGCAGTGGAATGCCACTCAGTACTTTGTCAGTCAAGGTGCTGGATGGTGTTGCTACTGTTTATGGGTGGTCGTATCGCTTACCATCAGGCGAACGGCATGCTCGTCTCGTCATTCAATGCAATAAAAAAAAAAAAAAAAAAAAAAAAATTAAATTATACCCGTAGATTGCACCGGCAGTCGGCACTTGTTGAATCTGGAGTCCAGACGCTCGTCAACCGCTCCCGTAATTTGAAATGATGGCACTACCAATAATTGAACGTATTTATACTCCCTCATGACTCAAATCATTGTAGATACGTCTTATATTTTAATTTGTGACTAGTTTTACCTCAATGACTCACTTCAATTGCGAGTTACAGCGTTGATGATGCGAGAAACAGCTGAAAAAATATCTGAAATATCTAGGGTAAGATTGTGCGCAGGGAAACACTCGAAATTGTGAAAAAACAAAATATTTTAAAAGTTTCTTGTAAACAATCATTTATAAACGAATTATTTACTGCCTCAAAGTAATATTGGGTTTTTCTGGTGAGTATCATGCCGGAGTCTAGAATCTGTGCCCGACATGGTGAACCTATCACATCATGGGATGGAATACGCACGGCGAAAAGTGGGTGCAATAGTTGCGCACCAGCCTACCCTTTCGGGTAGGGCTTCCAATCCCGTAATACCGAGATCCGGGTATTCCGGGATTTCGCGTTATTTTCCAGTCCCGCGTGTCGCGGGATCGTCAGCGCGGGATCCCGCGGAATTGCGGGACTGATTTGGCATATTGAAAACGACACATAAGACATGACAATCATGACATAACATTGTTATGTTCTGTTCGCAAGCATTTTCTGCTGAGCCTAGTAATCAGTCTTAATTAGTTTTGTAAAAATTCAGTTGTAAATGGTTTTTGTTGTCAATTGTTTATTTTTTCTGTATTCGATCTCTATATTTATTTTATACGGGCACAGCTAAGTGGCTCCACTACACCTGGCGGTAAGTGGAGTAACGTTTAGAGTACCTGGCTAATTCTCTGATTTCGATCAATATATGTATACACACCAATTTGGGTAAATGTAGAGAGAATTTTAGATTTTGAAAATTTTGGTGGTAAATGAAAATATAGACATATATTAATATCATATACATAGATCTTTCAATTGCACCGAAAAATAACGGAGATATAGGCCTCTGAATTTTTTATTTGTGCCGGTAATGGTTTTTTAATTAATGGTTATGACTATTTTGTGACGGTAGTGAGATAGTGTTTATTGGTAAGGACTTTTTAGATGGCTTATGATATGATTTATCTTTTGGTAATTTAAAAATCAAACACTAGTTATATCTGATGGTTTAATTTTCATTATAGAAATCCTTTGTGGTCCTATAAATGAAATAATATTAATAAACTAAAAGTTGAAACCAATATTCTAATCATTAATTATGAAAAATCTTTAAAATCGAGCTTCGTAATTTATACGCATACTTCTCAACAATAATAATCATGTAAATATTCAATGTTCAACCTATTAAAGTTTTTTAATAATTACAATCTTACATATGTGCTTTATAAGCAATTATTAAAAAAATATATATAATATTTTCTAACAAATCTTACACATCCTTTTTTTATGCACTTCTTCTGTATATTAATTTTAATTATGCCAAATCTCTCATTCCTCCTTGCGTGCTATGTGTTTAAAACGGGGTTCAAAGTTTTTTCTTTACGTATTTCTATATTTAGATTAAGTTCTAGCTACATAAGTAATTATCTTTAGTTTTATCAATTTGTATTTACACTATTTTATTTCTATGAAATCACAAAACACGGACACATAATTCATCAATTAATTAGATATGTAACGGAGGCCCAAAGGTTACCGCCCCCCGCGAAGGCCGGGCGGTAGTGGTAACGCACTTTCTCCGCGAAACCAAAAAAAAAAGGATGACACGATGGTAAAACACGTACGGGAGCGTAAATCAACTTTATTGATATGAAGAATAGTGTTTTTTAAGAGTCGCGTCCCAAAAAGTAGTCCCACGCAGTGGAAGCTGATTAGGAAGCGCGAATTTTATGTTATATTAAAAAAACGGGACTTTCGTGGTGAAGTCCGGCGAGTGTCTCCGTTAGGAAAGCGCATGTTGCAGCTTTAAGATGGAAGAGCCGTGAACTGAACTACTTCGAGTCACACCGATGATTTATTTATTTTTTTACCTTTCTATCGTTTGTTAGCCTGACGAGGGTCGGCTTATACAAACACACCGGACTTTAGGGTGAGCGCTTTAGGCACTCGCAACCCTTTAATCTAAGTGATCACGCTGAGAGCAACCCACTAACGGGTTACTGACCTCGGCTCGGGACGGTCACTGGGAGAGGATGAGACATCAACGATTAGTGGCGCGACGGTGAGCGCGGCGAGGATGGAACTGCGGTCGTGTTGAGTGTTGGAGTTTTAGAAACTCGTTCTTACTACGAATGGCCAGAGTGATATCGTCCTCTGGATCGGTTAGGACTGAGCGCGGCCTACCTATTTTGACACCTACCATAACTACCTATTTTGCTCATTGGTAAACATTTCGATTAGAAACATAATAGCCAGTTTCATTACTGGGCATTATGATGCTTAGTATCTAAAGAGTCACAAGGACGAGCGCAGTGTTCTTCCATGCATTGCTCTTAAGGCAGAATAATCTAGGTGAAGGAAAAGGTATGCGGGTGAAGCCGTGGGAAAAATAGTTCTAAATAAAGGAAGTAAAATCGCCAACAACGCTCGCTTTTCCACGCGAGTTAATGGACCAGGATTCAGGAACAACACAAACTTTCGGCTCCAAATGTAGTTGTTGTGATCAGCCAGCGCGTCTTATTAACTTCGTCGATGGAGATCAGGCTGCTGGTCAGTTGCCAGTCCGCGACATAATGGTCGACACAAATTGTTATTCATTTACTAATTTAATGAATCAAATAGACGATAGCCTAAATGCTAATAAATAATTCAATTACTAGATAATATTTTCTAGCTGTCTGGCAAACTCGTAGATTATTGAAGTTATACTTCTTTTGGCGCGTTAGGGAAAAATGATGAGAGTAAATTTTTACGATGCGCGCGCACATCGTCACGAAAAACCGACACCCTGAAGTTAGCTATAGTCAAGATTTTTGAATTCACCCTGAAGTTAGCTATAGTCAACATTTTTGAATTTTGAACGTATAATAAGCCGAAAGATAAATTTTTTACTGAGACCTCGTCGATTGCCAATTTTTTCGAATAAGTTTGTGACATTAACATTCTACGATAGCATCAAGGTCTCGTTAATCAGCGGACGGGGCGGGACGCGGACGCGACGCTGGCGCTCTATGTGAAGTAGAGCGCCGAGCGCACCGGCTCTGTGCGACATTCTATATTAACTAATTAGATAATAAAAATAAACTTTTTATAAAAATCTGCCGAGACAATGTCCGCAGGTTCAAACCCAAGGTACACACCTCTGACTTTTCGAAGTTGCGTGTGTCTTGTTTATCAATTATCGTTCGCTTTAACGGTGAAGAAAAACATCGTGAGGAAACCTACATACTTGAGAATTCTCCATAAGAATTTCGAGGTTATGTGAAGTCTGCCAACCCCCACCAGGCCAGCGTGGTGGACTAAGGCCTAACCCCTCTCAGTAGTAGAGGAGGCCCGTGCTCAGCAGTGGGTAGTATATAATACAGGGCTGATTGCATTGCATTGCAATTAGACGATATCATCCACGATGACGCGCGCCCTATATTCCTCTAATCGCTTACAGTTAAAATATGCAAACTGGGTTTATTTTTAGTTCCATAAATACACACTTATTACTCATGAGTACACACACATACTGCACTGAATAATCAAAGTCCGCATAACCCGCGAAATCCTCGCTGAAAAATTGGTAAGGCACGTCATCGTGGATGACATTATCTATATATTAAAACTGTTCACGTCCCGCTAGCGTGGCGTCGCCGTCCCGCCCTGTCCGCTACTTCACGCCGGGCAGTACACTACTAGCATCCCTGGCAGACTGGTTATTTGCGCTAGAGACAAACCTAACTCCTATAATATACAGTCCCAGAATCTTACGAAGTTTATCCTCAATATTGGTTTATGAATATTGTTGTTTGGCTGCCTTATATACATACTACGGCTTACGCACTCTTCTCATCTCCTGCGTAAATGGCGAGGTTCCCTGTGCTAGCAGCGTTTATACGAACTATTGCAGGAGAAATTCGATCGCGTGTAAATTACTCGTTATGATCGTTCCGAATCACCTACTCTTTTGAATTTGTCGTGTTATAATTCTTATGTATATTATGTTTGATGCTGCAGTTGCGTAGGCTGTTCTGTATGGCCTGTCTAGGTACTAAGCAATTAGAACCATCCCTCTAACCCGCTGCTAGCGCACTGCATTAGCTGACACGCTATTTTTCTCCAAGTACATGTCATGTACACAAATTCAGTCCAGGTCCTGCAAGTACTCGAGTGATGCTAAAGTACAATTGTTGGAGTTAATACATCACGTTGCGAATTCGTCAGTAGGTTCACAGGTGATTAAAAAAGCGAACTAAATACACCAACATAACGAATAATGACTTTAGAAGCAGCCATCTCTTAAACTATTACGACTCTTCAGTCCTCTGAGCAGCGTTAACAAACTTAAACACCGCATATCTCCGTTTACACAGTACTCCGTAATGATTCTTGAGCTAACCGTAAACATTAAAGTTATTACCCACAAAACTAACATGGCTTCCATTTTTCTTTCGAATTCTTTCGAATTTCGAATAAAATAAAACTTACATTAAGGACACCATTTCAAACGATACCTATACATTTAAATATGCAAGATTTCCCGCATAACGTAACCCACAAACGTCTTCATTTTGGCGCGATGCAAACAGCCGCCATAATCCATATAGCGCATACTAGTGCCTCTAGCGGGCCTCGGGGAAATCAACAGACGAGCGACTAGGGTGCGTTCAAAAACCTTTGTACAAACGCCCACTGTAATTAAACTGACCGCATGAAAAGGCTGAATAGTATTTTTCGTTTGCCTAATAGGTAAGCACTTCTAATTAAGGTATGTTCTTCAAAAAAAATAGTTGGAGCAACTTTCTTATGCCACAAAAGTAGTAAGGGAGTCACCGATACTGGAGCAGGTTCGACGGCCAGTCCGCGGCGCTCCGGCGGCTAATGGCCGACGTTTTCGATTGCTCCAGATTCGGCCCGCGGAACCCGCGAATAAATCTTATATCGCGGATTACTTTGATACCTACCGCGAATTAATTTGATACCTACCGCGAATTCATTTGATACCTACCGCGGATTAATTTGATACCTACCGCGGATTAATTTGATACCTACCGCGGATTAATTTGGTATCGACCGCGGATTACTTTGATAACACCCGCGAATAAAAATTATATCGTCCGCGGAATCCGTTTCATATCACCCGCGAGGTAGGTATGAACCACGAATTTGTTCATGGTCTACGGTTCCCTTAAGCTTGTACTTTTTCCCTGTTCGTTGTGCTTTTAACTTTCTACTTTCTATCGGCGATCCTTTTTTTTATTTGAAGGATGCAAAGGTCTTTGTCGCGTATTTCTATTAACTCGTGTTTCTACGCAAAAGCCGTTTAAAATTACTTAATAGTTACCCTTTACGCATTACGAGCATTGTTTATGATAGATAAAGCAACATTTTCCCTGTTTCGTTGTGTTATTGACTTTCTACTTTCTATCGGCGACCCTTTTTTATTAGAAGGATGCAAAGGTCTTTGTCTCGTATTTCTATTAACTCGTGTTTCTACTTAAAAGCCGTTTAAAATTACTTAATAGTCGCCCTTTACACATTACGGGCATTGTTTATTATAGATAAAGCAATCGTTATACACCATACCTTTCTCAAATTCTAGGTAAAACCCTTTGGGTCTTCTCATTGTCATAATAATTACGGTTCCCATTATTCACATTACCTGATATTACGTATTCAACGGAACATTTAAGGTGAAAGTCGAAACATGTTGGATCTTGTCTGCAAGGAAACAATACTCCCTCTCCATATAAAAGACCGACTCAAAATCACATGGTATCGTATTCCACTCTGTGCTCTGCTCGAAGTGTGATCTCCAGTTGTGTGTAACAGTGAAGTGATAGTAAAATTGTGAAATAGTTAAATAGTGAAAGTGTTATAAAAATGAATGTAAGTACCTTTATATACTTTGATCTAAAAGTGTTGTAACCAGATGTTTCATTAATTGTTTATGCCATGTGTTGTCCACCAGGTTAATACATTTTAGCTATCTTTGATGTCTTATTAATTTATCATTGTTACTAATGTGTACATGTATACTTCGCATACCTATAAGTATTTATCATACAGTACTTACTTAACCGATAATTAAAACAGTTTCATTTCATTTTGTTACAGTTTTCTGAAAATACTTTCAAAAACTACTATTATGCTGAAGAAATCGACGAACCTAGTGATGAAGAAGGTACACTCGCTTTTAAAGTAAAAAAAGCGATAATAGCAAATAAAAGACCGATCGAATGCAACAGCATTGATGAGTTCTTCGAAAAACCAAAAAAGAAGAAGACAACAACAAGAAAGTCATCCAGTGTTGGTCGATCGACGAGCGGGGGTGTTTCATACATCCGATCAAACAGCGATGACAACAGTTCTGCATCACATCTCATAAAAATTGAGGTGTATGAAGTGAATAAAATAAAAAACATCGCACCGACGGAACATTGGAAACACGCTGATGTGCGAGTTAAATATTACGCGGAAAACGACAGTGATAAGAACTTGCAAAGTGTCAAGGACACTATATACAATATAACTAAACAGTTGGCTAGTAAGGACGATTGTGTGAAATATTTTATAGACACAGACAAATGAACAAAAGTGCCAGTGCGTGTCAATGTTTTAATATCATAACTTTAATCATATGCTTTGTACTACTATTATTGAAATAAGAAACTATTATTGTAATAACTGTACTTAAGAATCTACCTGTTTAAATTTAACTTACAGTGTATTGTATTTAAACTTTGTACTCTTTTAAGTTACATACTTAATAGATTAATTTGTTTTTGATTCTAGAACTCTTTGTGAATTGTGTTATTGCTAAGTATTATTGTAAATAGTTATAAGTCTTTTTAGTGTTTTTTCATGCTCATGCTTACGATTGTAAAGTTATTGGGAACATTCATAAATTGTTTGGAAAAAAGTGGATAGCTTAGAATGTAATTACATTGTTTTGGGTAGTATATAAGCGTTGAAATAACTTTTAAAAATACTGAGACATTCCTTACCATGGATACAAGCTGTGATTTATACAACATGGAACTCGTCGCACTTCTCGAAAACATCGAATCAATGGATCTGATGTCATCGCAATACGACAAAGAACTGTACGAGCTCTGTGATAAAACGGAACAAAGACAAGTTGAAACGTGAGTAAAACATTTTTTATTATTTTAAGACTAGTTGCAACATGTTTTGGGAATCCATGAAGAGGGGATACACTTAAAGTATTTATAATGGTTCGAACATCTTGCACAATCATTCAACTTGTTTCTTCCGTTTATATTTTTAACATTGAAGTGCAACCAAAATGTACCACTCACTTGATATTTCTAGTTTATCTCAGAGTGAGATTGCAAGTTTCGATAAAAAGATAATTTTACATAAATATCATCGTTTCATACGGTTTTGGTATATATTAAATGTTTTGCCAGAATCAATGTTGGGAGATCCTGATATTTCTCCTTATTATACACCATGTAGTGGACATAAAATCTCAAAACAAACTCATTCCGATGAGGATGATATTGATGGTGTATTATCAATGAAAGCATATTGTTTGCAGTGTAAATAACAAATAATGTTAGTATCTATTTAAATAATAGAAACATAGTAGCATATTTATTTCGTGAGATAACATTTTTTTAACAGTTTTCTTATCCATCAGATCTATGCAGAATGGAGAAGGCAGCAGGAAAAGATTAGCGCCAACTGAATTGTTTGAAGAGGATCCATTAAAGAGAAGAAAAAATATTCATCTTGATGCTCCTTCGACATCTACATCGTCGCTGGATAACATTTTAAATGTAAGTACAGAACAGCATAATGATAAAATTGAATGTCCTGAGTGTCACATATATGTATCAAAAAAATATATGACCAGTCACTATAAGAGCAATAAACATAAAAATAATTTAATTAGAAGAGATAATAATCTACCTAATGTTCAATTCATTGATAGTGCTTTCGGTAATAGAATTATTACATATCGAGTGAAATCTAGTTTAGTTTCTGATACACAGCTTGAATCACCTGAATTATTTTTACAAAATATTAAAAAAATAATTTATACATTACTAGAACGATCTATCTTAGAATATTCTGTTGTAAAAGTTAATTTTATTCTCAATGCGGATTTCACACAAGAAACAAAAAATCTACACAATGTTTTTGATTTTCAAATTTCAAACTATCTTGTTTGTCAAGGTGATGACAAAGATATTATTTTCTCATCTATAATTACCGAAATAACAAACAAAA
Source organism: Sphinx pinastri (assembly GCA_947568825.1). Lineage (NCBI taxonomy): Eukaryota > Metazoa > Arthropoda > Insecta > Lepidoptera > Sphingidae > Sphinx > Sphinx pinastri. The sequence continues at coordinate 20,018,145 of OX387618.1, forward strand.
TGACCAATTTCCAAAAAAAAGGTAGTGGATGGAGTTTAGTTAAAATAAATCACTTGGATATGAATGTCAACAAATTTAACCCATTGCGTGGATCTTCATACATAGACCTACCGTTAGATATAAAACATAAGAAAGCTGTAATCAATGTTCAAAATAACGATCACGAATGCTTTCGTTGGGCAGTTTTGTCAGGATTATTTCCAGCTACTCATAGTTCCAATAGGGTATCATCTTATATAATACACAAAAACAAACTAAAATTTGATAACCTATCGTTTCCTATAAAAATTAATGACATCCATAAGTTTGAAAAATTAAATAGTATAAGTATTAATGTTTTTGGATTACAATATGATTCAATAAGCAAATCAAATAAAGTTGTGGGTCCATTACACTTTACGAAACACCGTAAAAATACTCACTTAAACTTATTGTATATATCTCAAGGTTCTAAAGGTCATTTCTGTTGTATTAAAAACCTCTCGAGATTATTATCTAAACAGTTATCGACTTCTGAACATGCAGTTCATATTTGTGATGGGTGTTTATTAAATTTCACGTCATTAGATAATTTAAAACGACACCAAGAAAATGACTGTTTCAATGTGTGCACAAATTTACCATCGGAAAACGATAGAAAAAGAAACTGGTTTAATGAATTAATACCATCAAACCACATTTCATTTAACAACTATGAACGTAAATTAAGAGTTCCATTCGTTGTGTATGCTGACTTTGAAGCATTTTTAAAACCAATAGAGAGTTGTTCTAACAATCCAAATCAATCATCAACTGTTAATATTCAAAAACATGAAACGTATAGTTTTGGGTATTATGTTAAATGTTCTTATGATGATAATCTTTCAGTATATAGATCTTATACAGGGCAAGATTGTGCGCTAAAATTTATGCAATTCATTTACGCAGATTTAGAAAATATTTGTAAAAATAATTCTTTTGTCAAATCACCATTACCGTTAACTGAAGAAAATAAAATAAATATCAATCAAAGTGAGTCTTGTTACATTTGTGCTACTAAATTAAACGTGGATAGAACAATATCTTATAATTGGCATACTGGTGCATATGAAGGTGTAGCTCATAGAGTATGCTCTCAGAAATACAAAGCTCCTAATTTTGTGCCAGTGTTTTTACATAATTTAAGTAATTATGACGCTCATTTCATAGTGCATGGTCTTGATTTCGAGAAAGGTGACATTGAACTTATTCCTGAGAACAAGGAAAAATATATTTCTTTTTCTAAAGTTTTACAAATCAATAACAGAGTTATAAAATTACGATTTCTTGATTCTTTTAAATGTATGTCAAGTAGCCTTAACAAATTAGCTCAGAACTTATTACTTGAACAATTTCGTGAACTCAAATTAAAATATCCATGTGAAGAAGATTTTAAACGTTTAATAAGAAAAGGTGTTTATCCATACGAATACATGACGACATTTGATTTTTTAAAAGTAACTTCTCTTCCCACTCGCGATCAATTTTATAGTTCTTTAAATGATAGTCACATTACAGAAAGTGAATACCATCATGCTCAAGACGTGTGGAATCATTTTAATTGTAAAAAAATGGGTGAATATTCAGACCTGTATTTAAAAACAGATGTATTGTTGTTAGCAGATATATTTGAAAACTTTAGGGATGTCTGTCTTAAAACATACGGTTTAGATCCTGCCCACTATTATACAGCACCTGGTTTAAGTTGGGATGCTATGTTAAATTTTACCAAAATAAATTTGGAACTTTTAACAGATATCGACAAGGTTACGTTTATAGCGAATAATATTCGGGGGGGTATATCACAATGCAGCAATAGACATGCAGTGGCAAATAACATGTTTATGTCGGAATACGATTCAGATAAACCATCTTCATTTTTGATGTACTTAGACGCAAATAACCTTTATGGTTGGGCTATGTCCCAATGTCTCCCAACAGGCAAATTTGAATGGGTCGATATAAATACAGATTTTAATATAGCCGATGATGCCAAACATGGTTTAATTTTGGAAGAAGATTTAGAATATTCAAAAAATTTACATGATTTTCATTCAGATTTTCCATTTTGTCCAGAAAACGTATGTTTAGGAAACAGCAAAGACAGGAAACTGATCCCAAATTTAAAAAATAAAAAAAATTACGTCATTCATTATAGAAACCTTAAGCAATGTTTAAAAAATGGTCTCCGATTGGTTAAAGTACATAGAATTTTAAAATTTGAACAATCCGCGTGGTTGAAAAGTTACATAGACTTGAATACTCATATGCGTTCATTAGCCACTTCAGATTTTGAGAAAGATTTTTTTAAACTTATGAATAATTCTGTTTTTGGTAAAACAATGGAAAATGTAAGAAAACGAGTTAATGTCAAATTAATTAATCATTGGTTAAATCGTGGCAAAACTCAAGGTGCTCAATCTTTGATAGCAAGACCAGAATTCCATAGTTTATCTATATTCTCAGAGAGCTTAGTTGCAATACAATTAAATAAAACTAACGTTTTATATAATAAACCAATTTACCTCGGTTTTTGTATTTTAGATATATCTAAAACATTACTATACGATTTCCATTACGATTATATGAAAATGAAATATCAAGATAATATTAAGTTACTATATACTGATACCGATAGCTTAATATATTAAATATTTACGCAAAATTATTATGCTGATATAAAACTTGATTTAGTCAACTACTTTGATACGTCCGACTATCCACCAAATAATCAATATGGTTTACCATTATTGAATAAAAAACGGTTAGGTTTTTTTAAAGACGAAAATAACGGTAAAATTCTTAAAGAGTTTGTAGGTCTTCGCTCTAAAATGTATGCAATGGATGTGCAGAATAAATGTATATGTAAAGCAAAAGGGATTAACAAAAGTGTAACAAAAAAATTTTGTCTTACCGATTATAAATCATGTTTATATGAAAAGAAAACACAATACAGTGAAATGATAAGATTTAAATCAATTAAACATGCTATATATACACAAAAATTTAATAAAATATCTTTATCACACAATGACACAAAACGTTATTTAATAGAAAATTCAACAGATACTCTTGCATGGGGTCATTATAAAATAAAGGACATTTGATTTTATCAACGATTTCTGTACAACGAAAATATGTATGTTAATGTGTGTGTGTGTTTTAATTGTGGTTTTTAATAACTTAAAGTTCTGTCTTTACTATGTACTATCTTTTTTTTTTTTTTTTTTACTATGACAACTGTTTTGTATAATATCATGAAAAATTAGATGTAAATTTTAATGTATGTAGTTAGTTATTTGTTATACCTGATTTAACTTTATTTTATAATAATTTTCTTACTGTAATATTTTTCAAAACAGCTATGAACTGTATGTGATCATTTTTCAAAGTATTTGTGTATGTAATCTTTGTATATAAAACAAAATCAAATATAATACATTCAATCGTAACTTCTAGTTTTATTCATTCCGAAACGCTTTTCGAGATCACACGTGCATTTAAAAATGTTTCATTTTTATCATCCTTTTACTGCCATAGTTGCAGGTCCAAGTGGATGTGGAAAGTCTAATTTTGTAACAAACTTTATCAAACATATTAATGAGGTGTGCAACACAAATTTTCATCAAATTACTTGGTGTTTTGATGAAATGCAGCCTTTATATAATTTACCAAATGTAAACTATTATCAGGGTATACCAGATTTGCATATGTTTGATGGAAAGGAAGCTAACCTTATTATTATCGATGATCTCATGAGGGAATCTGATGGTCGCATTGTTGACATATTTACCAAAGGTAGTCATCATAGGAACTTGAGTGTATTTTACATTACTCAAAATTTATTTCATCAAGGTAAAGGACAAAGAGACATTTCTTTGAATTCAAACTACATAATTTATTTTAAAAACCCACGTGATAAAACTCAAATACGTTACTTAGCACGACAAGTATCACCAGAAAATAGCAAATTCATAGAAGATGCTTACAGAGATGCTACAAAAGAAGCACATGGCTATTTGATGATAGATCTAAAACAAGACACTTTTGACATGTGTCGAATTAAATCAAAGATATTTCCATCTGATGGTCATTCTACAGTGTACATTCCCACAAAAGAGTTTAAATATGTCAAGAACCAACCAATACCCGTCATTTACAAATGATGGATCGACGCTTAAAGACGCATGAACACTTATTAAATGCTCTTTATAAACTTAAACCAAAACATCAACAAGCTCTTTTAAAAGTCTGTAACGAAAACGAAATTAATTTTATATGTGAATGTATTCATAACGTTTTACAAGGAAATATAAAACTTGAAGAAAAATCAAAGAGTAAACTAAAAAAGTATAAAAATCTACTACGAAAATTGGTACGTAAAAGTACAAATAAAATAAGAAAGAATATTATAGTTCAAAAAGGTGGTGCATTTCTTCCGATTATATTGGGTTCTATTTTGAGTGGATTGATAAGTGGACTAGTTTAAAAATGGAACACGCCAAAAAAATGCTGTTAGTTGATCCAAGCTTAATAGATAAGTTAAATCAAAAAAGAAATGAAAATCCTACCTCTCGTTTAGATAGTGAAATGGAAAAAATACTCGACAGTAATATGGATGATCGAAAAAAGTGTAAATTATACTTACAAATTTTACAAAGATATCTTCACTTTATGGAAGAAGATCGTCGTCCCATTGAACTCCCTATAATAACTTCAAATGACGATAACATTAAACCCACATCTGAAAGCTGGAAATTTTTTAATATAAATAATGATATCAAGAATAAAGATGTAGTTGTCAGTCAGACACTGAGTGATGAAGAGAAGCAACAAGAAAGTTTTACACTCGAAAAAAAACCTTCCTACTCAACAAAACAAATTTTAAATTTAATACCAAAAACATATGTAAAAAAAGGTGAGTTGTTATTGAATTCGGTGTCACTAAATAAAAACAAAATTTATTGGAATGATGCTGGCACAGTGATTGTAGATAATGAAGTGATTCCTAACAGTAACATTATCGATTTAGTAAGCGATACACTGCGACCATTAAAAAACAACGACCCACCTGGTTGGGAAAAATTTGCTAAAGCGTTAAAGGATTTAAAAGTACCTTTAACATATATTGGCAATCCAAAAAGACGTGAGTACATAGCTCGACTTCAAAACGCCATCGAAGAACAACCGCCACAAAACACAGAGGTATATTTGACGCCAACGAGCGAAGATAAACACGCAAATAAAATTAAGAAAAAGATTGATTGGGAAAAATGGACCCCTTATTAGAATTAGATCAAATTTATTATGATGTATCACACCCAGCTGGATATAGCAATATCGACAAATTATCAAAAGCTATGAAAGGTAAAATGAAAAAGGAAGAAGTTAAAAACTGGTTGCAATCCCAATCTACGTATACACTCCACAAACCAGTACATAGAAAATTCCCTCGGAACAAATACGTTCTCTCTAATCTCAATGAACTTTGGCAAGCTGACTTAAGCGACATGCGGACTTATTCTAAAGATAATAAAGGTTTCAACTACATTCTTTGTGTTATTGATGTTTTTAGTAAATATGCATATGCTAGACCCTTGAAAAAGAAAAATTCAGAAACCGTAAAAAAGTGTTTCGACAGTATATTTAATGAAGCTAATACTACACCCACTCACATTCAATCTGATAAAGGTACTGAATTTGTATCGAAAGATGTTCAAAGATACTTTAAAACAAAAAACATAAATTACTATACGACAAATAATCCAGACATCAAAGCAAGCATTGTAGAAAGATTTCAAAGAACGCTAAAAATGAAGATGTGGCGCTATTTTACACACAAGAATACACATAAATATATTGATATTTTGCAGAATTTGATACACTCTTACAATCATAGTTTCCATTCTAGTATTAAAATGTGTCCTTCAGATGTTAATTCTAATAATATAATGACAGTTTGGAGTAATTTATATGAAAAATCTGAAAAATCATCAAAAACTATACTACCTATGTTTCATGTCGGTGACCATGTCAGAATAACTAAATATAAACATGTATTCCAAAAAGGTTATGAATCTAATTGGAGCGATGAAATATTTGTGATTTCTTCTATAATAGAACGTACTCCGTGGCCCGTTTATACTATAAAAGATTTAGATGGTGAGGAGATAGTAGGAACGTTTTATGAACGAGAATTACAAAAGGTCATTTATGACCCCACCATTGAACACAAGATTGATAAAATAATTCGCTCTCGTTACTCTGGCAGCAGACAACAAGTGTTAGTTAAGTGGAAAGGTTATCCAAACAAATTTAATAGTTGGATTTTAGCTTCCAGTTTAAAAAAAATATGATTAAAGATTTTTATTTAACTTTACTTAGCAATAGTTCAATGGAATATTTTCCTGAGAACAAAACATCAATTTTTTCAACAAAATTACCCAAACCCATAATATTGGAAGGAGAATGGTGTGTAGGAATCGTTGAATTCCAATATCCATGCACCATGTTTACTGTTCAAGATCATGAGAATGTTATTTACATAACAAAAATCATGAAAATGCCCAATGAAGACAAACTATCTACAGTTTATTATAAGACCCACATACCTGCCACAAACTATGATAATATTAACCATATTTTATCAGCATTAAATAATATAAGAGAAAAAATCAAATTCCGCTACGATAATATATCTAAATTTGTTTCTGTTTCTGTGTTAGACGAATCAATAAAATCTGTAACATTATCTCCTAAACTAGGCTTACAGTTGGGATTTGAACCAAACAGAAACCTTGTTGAAAAGAATTTAGCTAAATGTCCAGCTAATTTACATTTAGGGTTACCATCTCAACTATTCGTTTACTGTGATATAGTTGAACCTCAAATTGTAGGTGATGTAATGACACCTCTTCTGAGAGTAATACCATTAGATCCTTCAAAATACATCTATGGTGCCAATAAAATGCATGTATTTTCACCTCCTCATTACTTATCGGTAATGCGAAGAGAATTCGATACCATTGAAATAGATATAAGGTCAAGCACCGGACAAAAGATACCATTTCAATTTGGAACGGTGTGTGTTAAACTACATTTTAAAAAATTATAATGCATTTTGAACGCTCCAACATGATATGTCCTTATCAACGCTATTATTCTCATCAGGCTGGTTCAGGTATAGGGGTGGTATATAAAGGGGCGCCTTATCAAAAAGGACATGGAATTGGTAGTTTTCTTGGAGGATTGTTTAGGTCAGTTTTACCATTATTATGTAGCGGTGTTCGATCTGTTGGTAAAGAGGCATTGAGCGCTGGTGTTGGTCTATTGACAGATATGGTTAGTGCGCGACCAATGGAAGATTCAATAAAAGCACGTCTTAAAGAAGTTGGTTCCAACTTAAAACGCAAGGCTGATGAAAAAATAGATAAAATCAATATGTCTGGATCCGGATATATAACAAAACGAAAACGTCTACCTGGAGTCAGTACGTCGTTGACCGCGAAAGTGAAAGCTCTAAAAAAATCAAAAATTACTCAAAAACAAATCAAGGACATATTTTCTAACAATTAATCAAAATGTCTTTTTTACATAGTCATTCCTGTGAATGTATAAAGTCCGAATTGGATTTGTTTGCATTGCCGTCAACTCAAACTAGCATTGAAAGTGGAATTTGGATCCATTATAAACCAATTTCATCTCTTGCCGATGATGGTCCTATAGAATTTCAAATTCCTGGAGCAGGAGATGACTACATAGATTTATCTCATACGTTACTTCACTTGAAAGCGAAAATAGTAAATCAAGATAACACCAAACTAACCGCATCTACAGTCGTTGCTCCGGTGAATAATTGGTTGCACTCACTCTTCAGTCAACTTGATGTCTACTTAAATCAAAAACTTGTATCACCACCCAATAACACATATGCTTATCGTGCGTATATAGAAAACTTATTGAACTATGCTCCTGCAGCAAAAAAATCTCACCTCACCTGTGGTTTATGGTATGAAGATACAGCTGGAAAAATGGATTCCACCGATGATACTAATAAAGGATTTACTAAGAGGCAAGAATTATCTAGTGAAAGTAAAGAAATGGAAATGATTGGTCACTTACATGGTGATTTATTCAATCAAGAAAAATTTTTAATCAATGGTGTTGATATATGTGTTAAGTTAATTCGTTCTAGAGAAAATTTCAATCTCATGGCCTCTACAGGTGACCTTAAATTAAAGGTATCTATTACGGATGCATCTTTGATTATTCGTAGAGCACGAATCAATCCCAGCGTGTTACTTGCTCATCAAAAGGTCTTAGCTTCTACCACAGCTAAATACCCCATTACTCGAGCTGAAGTTAAAGTTTTAACAATACCATCAGGTGTTCAAGGAAAAACTCTAGATAACATTTTCTTAGGACAATTACCTAAAAGGTGTATAGTGGGATTTGTAAATAACGCTGCTTTCAATGGAAACCTCACTAAGAACCCATTTAACTTTCAAAATTACGACATCAATACTTTTAGTTTATATATAGACGGTCAACAAATACCATCAAAGGCTTTACAACCCTCATTTGAGAACAAAATTTTTACTTCAGTATATCATACATTGTTTTCTGGAACAGGTATACACTTTCTCAATGAAGGTAATGGGATATCCCGAGAACAATACGCTGAAGGGTATTGTATGTTAGCGTTTGATTTGACACCTGATTTATCAGCAAACTCTGCAAGTCATTGGAATCTTGTAAAGCATGGTAGTGTGAGATTAGAAGTGCGTTTTGAAACAGCTTTATCACAAACTATTAATTGCATTGTTTATGCGGAGTTTGATAATGTTATTGAAATAGATAAAAACCGCAATATTTCAGTAGATTATAGTAGTTAAGAACACAAAATTAACTGTTTAAGATTAGATTAAGCGTGAATAATGTAATTCAGATTTGTTGTTAGATTTAAGTTACCAATAAAACGAATTCATAAAATATTAAGTTCTTTGTTTAACTATAATCCTTGCAACCCCACAACAAGAGTCAACTTGGCTGATAAGTACCATAGTAGTGTCTTGTTAACCTTATATAAGACATTACCACTTTATCATTCGACCTGATAAGATTCTGCAGCGATACGGTGAATAAAAATGAATACAATAGAAATACAGAATTACTTAAAGAAAATTGATCCAAGTATTGAATATAATGTATATGCAGCCAATCGTCTACCAATATATGTGGTAACTCCTACATACGTAGTTAGCAACTTAGACTCTGATAACAAACCAGGTTCTCACTGGGTCGCCATACACATAGATAAGAATGGTTTTGGACAGTACTTTGATTCATACGGTCGACCACCTCAAGGATACCACCGAATGTTTTTAGCGAGAAATTCTAGAATGTGGAATTACAATACAAGTCGAATTCAAAATGACTTTACTATAGTTTGTGGAGAGTACTGTTTAATGTATCTGTATTATAAATACTATGGTAAGAGTCTCAAAGATTTTCAAGTATTATTTAGTGATAATACAATATGCAATGATGTGTTTTTAAATGGTTTATTTAAATCATGTTTTGAGGTGAATAAATGAAATATGAAAATGAATGAATGATTTTTCTTTATTGAAGATTAATAACCCCATACAATACTTATAATTCTTCCAAACAATTTATGAATGTTCCCAATAACTTTACAATCGTAAGCATGAGCATGAAAAAACACTAAAAAGACTTATAACTATTTACAATAATACTTAGCAATAACACAATTCACAAAGAGTTCTAGAATCAAAAACAAATTAATCTATTAAGTATGTAACTTAAAAGAGTACAAAGTTTAAATACAATACACTGTAAGTTAAATTTAAACAGGTAGATTCTTAAGTACAGTTATTACAATAATAGTTTCTTATTTCAATAATAGTAGTACAAATCATATGATTAAAGTTATGATATTAAAACATTGACACGCACTGGCACTTTTGTTCATTTGTCTGTGTCTATAAAATATTTCACACAATCGTCCTTACTAGCCAACTGTTTAGTTATATTGTATATAGTGTCCTTGACACTTTGCAAGTTCTTATCACTGTCGTTTTCCGCGTAATATTTAACTCGCACATCAGCGTGTTTCCAATGTTCCGTCGGTGCGATGTTTTTTATTTTATTCACTTCATACACCTCAATTTTTATGAGATGTGATGCAGAACTGTTGTCATCGCTGTTTGATCGGATGTATGAAACACCCCCGCTCGTCGATCGACCAACACTGGATGACTTTCTTGTTGTTGTCTTCTTCTTTTTTGGTTTTTCGAAGAACTCATCAATGCTGTTGCATTCGATCGGTCTTTTATTTGCTATTATCGCTTTTTTTACTTTAAAAGCGAGTGTACCTTCTTCATCACTAGGTTCGTCGATTTCTTCAGCATAATAGTAGTTTTTGAAAGTATTTTCAGAAAACTGTAACAAAATGAAATGAAACTGTTTTAATTATCGGTTAAGTAAGTACTGTATGATAAATACTTATAGGTATGCGAAGTATACATGTACACATTAGTAACAATGATAAATTAATAAGACATCAAAGATAGCTAAAATGTATTAACCTGGTGGACAACACATGGCATAAACAATTAATGAAACATCTGGTTACAACACTTTTAGATCAAAGTATATAAAGGTACTTACATTCATTTTTATAACACTTTCACTATTTAACTATTTCACAATTTTACTATCACTTCACTGTTACACACAACTGGAGATCACACTTCGAGCAGAGCACAGAGTGGAATACGATACCATGTGATTTTGAGTCGGTCTTTTATATGGAGAGGGAGTATTGTTTCCTTGCAGACAAGATCCAACATGTTTCGACTTTCACCTTAAATGTTCCGTTGAATACGTAATATCAGGTAATGTGAATAATGGGAACCGTAATTATTATGACAATGAGAAGACCCAAAGGGTTTTACCTAGAATTTGAGAAAGGTATGGTGTATAACGATTGCTTTATCTATAATAAACAATGCCCGTAATGTGTAAAGGGCGACTATTAAGTAATTTTAAACGGCTTTTAAGTAGAAACACGAGTTAATAGAAATACGAGACAAAGACCTTTGCATCCTTCTAATAAAAAAGGGTCGCCGATAGAAAGTAGAAAGTCAATAACACAACGAAACAGGGAAAATGTTGCTTTATCTATCATAAACAATGCTCGTAATGCGTAAAGGGTAACTATTAAGTAATTTTAAACGGCTTTTGCGTAGAAACACGAGTTAATAGAAATACGCGACAAAGACCTTTGCATCCTTCAAATAAAAAAAAGGATCGCCGATAGAAAGTAGAAAGTTAAAAGCACAACGAACAGGGAAAAAGTACAAGCTTAAGGGAACCGTAGACCATGAACAAATTCGTGGTTCATACCTACCTCGCGGGTGATATGAAACGGATTCCGCGGACGATATAATTTTTATTCGCGGGTGTTATCAAAGTAATCCGCGGTCGATACCAAATTAATCCGCGGTAGGTATCAAATTAATCCGCGGTAGGTATCAAATTAATCCGCGGTAGGTATCAAATTAATTCGCGGTAGGTATCAAATTAATTCGCGGTAGGTATCAAAGTAATCCACGGATTTATTCGCGGGTTCCGCGGGCCGAATCTGGAGCAATCGAAAACGTCGGCCATTAGCCGCCGGAGCGCCGCGGACCGGCCGTCGAACCTGCTCCAGTATCGGTGAATCCCTTACTACTTTTGTGGCATAAGTAAAGGTATTAAATTAAATTTCTAGTATTTAAAAATGCATTTCTAGGAAATAAATTGTCCTGCAAAAAAACTGCTGCTTTTTTTAAAAAAGCAATGCGCTTGGAACCTAATGCAGTTGCAATTCTGTCTCTGGATGTAGCCGGTTGTGGGTTTATAACCCACATAATTTGAAATAGTTTAAGATAAACTAGGGTTTTTGATAACTGGGCTATATTAGGAACGACATCTTCGATCACCCTTTTTTAGATACTTTTCACAATAATATGACAGGATACCTTGTCCCCTCCTATCCGCTAAAAACTACTATACTACCTATAACATGTTAAAAATACTTCGTCATCAACATCCTTAACGTGTATTGCAGATCCACACAATACATACCGAGTAATAATCAAAGCACTCGGTACTTAAACCAACTCTAGCATACGAAAAGCTTATCAGTAACCTATCCAGGGCCAGATTAGTCTAAAGGCAAATTAGTCAACTGCCTAAGGCTCCGGCATTGGCCTGGGGCCCTTCTTCCCGAGAAAATAATTATCGAAAATTATATTTACGAGTCGTTTTTAATAAACCCGTTACCCCATAGCAATACTATTTACTACTACCTTGATTATCTTTTACATTATATTTCAATACGTTTTGGAACATATTTTAAGTTATTAAAAAAACTAACTTAGTATTTTTTTGCCATCGGTTAATTAGGTTGTGGTAGAAAAATATATTTGAAGAAGTCCGAAAAGGGAAATGCCAATGCCGAGGGCCCCGACATTCTTAATTTGGCCCTGAACCTACCGACTATATTTGAATAGTCCCTGTAAAATAATTAATTTCATGTAACATTTTAACAAACGTAGGTAAAAGGCAAATTTTATAGTTATTTAATAAAAGTTTACCATCTAAATTAAACTCCTATTTTATTTAGGTACATAATATTTACTTTATCAATTTATTCATCGACAAGTGAAAATTTATATTCCACATAGCCTTGAATAACTTTTCCTGATGTGCAAAAAATATTATCCTTTAAATAAACATTATGTGTCTATTCTAAATTTATGTCCGTTAAGGTTACTAAATGGGAGATATCTAGTGCGTGACTTTCGTTTGTCCGTCTGAGTAAGTCCGGCACCTATAGGTACTGGTTATTTCTGCCGCCAAGCGGTAATGTGCAAGCAATATCTGGTTCCAATGATATTGTACCCAGTGTAATCACTGTGACCCGATTTATTAATATTTGATGTCTCAAGCTGACTAATGTAGAGCAGTCATGCATGACGCAGTGCTTAGTAAGCAGATAACATTATCTACATAGATACGTTGTCAAAATGAAACAAATAAATACTTTTGTACTGTTTATTTTTGTACCACAAACACATTCCTAGTACAAATAACTTTCAAACGTTTCCACCGTTAATTTCAGCGCCGTGTGTCCGCCATTTTGGCATATTAAGCCAAATTATTAATTCAATTACGGCGCGTGCTCGCAATCAGTCCGCGCTAACGAACACGGTATTACGTGATTAAGCGTTTTTTTATACCAGAACACGTCTATAACCGTGCGGTCAATTTGTCTGGTGTAAACACGGCTTTGCATTCGTTTGTTTGGGTGGCTTGTTGCGAAGTTTTGTACTGTAGAATCATTGTACTTATAAGTTAGTATATTGTTTTCCTTATGCAGTATAATTATCTACGTAATGTATTAAACAAATGTTATTAGAGCCTCGGTGGCGTAGTTGTATTATGGTACGACTGCAATGATGAGGTCTCGGGTTCGATCACCGGGTCGGGCAGTGGTATTGGTTTTTCTATCCAGTATCAGCCCGGAGTCTGGAATTTGTGCCCGATATGGCGATAGGCTCGCCCGCTATCACATCATGGGACAGAATACGCTCGGCGAAAAGTGGGTGCACTAGTTGCGCCTCTGCCTACCCTTTCGGGGATAAAAGGCGTGAGTATGCATATAGTTTTATTCATATCTCACAGACCGTAAACAATGTACTAAATCCGAAGCCTTCACAAGCAAATTTGAAAATATCTCCTTTGAAGTACCACCACCATCCCACGATACCAGTCCTGCATTATAATACTGCCCACGGCTGAGCAGGGGCCTCCTCTATAGCAGAGGGTTTAGGCCTTAGTCCACCACGCTGGCCTAATGTGGGTTGGCAGACTTCACATACCTTCAAAATTCTTATAGAGAACTTCTAAGGTATGCAGGTTTCCTCACGATGTTTTCCTTCACCGTTAAAGCAAGCGATAATTCACAATGAATACACACATAACTTTTTATAAAAGTTAGAGGTGCGTGCCCTTGGGTTTTGAACCTGCGGACATTTGTCTCAGTAGTCCGTTCCACTCCCAACTAGGCTATCGCCTTTGAAGTACCTTAGGGAAGTATTCTGGGACCAACACTCTTTCTCTGCTCCATAAATGACATTCCCTCTATTCAAATTACTAACGCTAATATCATATGTTGCGCCGATGATACAGTTATTATTTTTCACAGCAAGTCATGGCAAGAGTGTCGTAAATAATTCTTTTATATATAATTGTTTACAAGAAACATTTAAAATATTTAGTTTTTTCACAATTTCGAGTGTGCTTCCCTGCGCACAATCTTACCCTAGATATTTCAGATATTTTTTCAGCTGTTTGCATCATCAACGCTGTAACTCGCAATTGAAGTGAGTTATTGAGGTAAAACTATTCACAAATTAAAATATAAGATGTATCTACAATGATTTGAGTCATGAGGGAGTATAAATGCATTCAATTATTGGAAGTACCATCATTTCAAATTACGGGAGCGGTTGACGAGCGTCTGGACTCCAGATTCAACAAGTCCCGACTGCCGGTGCAATCCACAGGTATAATTTCATTTATTTTGGTATAATGTTATGATTGCGAGTGCTACCTAATCATATATAGATATTATTATTTATTAATATGCAATGCAATGTAATCAGCCCTGTATTATATACTGCCCACTGTTGAGCACGGGCCTCTTCTACTACTAAGAGGGAGTTAGGCCTTAGTCCACCACGCTGGCCTAGTGCGGGTTGGCAGACTTCACATACCCTCGAGATTCTTATGGAGAATTCTCAGTTATGTAGGTTTCCTCACGATGTTTTCCTTCACCGTTAAAGCGAACGATAATTGATAACAATACACACGTAACTTCGAAAAGTCATAGGTGTATGCCTTGGGTTTTGAACCTCCGGACATTGTCTCGGCAGACCGTTCCATTCATCTCCATATTACTCGTGCACAAATAAAAGAAATAGTGATAAAGAGGGACCCGTTATAGTAGTTTCTAGGTGGTCGTTTACTAAATAGAATGAACATTTTGTAATGTATTCTCGCAATATACCTGCCAGGTCGCTGTCACGTCACTAACTAAATGAGATCTCAATTAAAAACACAGGAGTTGAGAACCTCCTCCCTTTTTGGAAGTCGGTTAAAAATTCAAACACCACTTTTGTTATATCCAAAGGAGATGTCCGCTTCCGCTTCCACGAGGCTATCATCCACTTATTATTTATTTATTTCTTTAAAATTAAATGATTTATTATAAAAGGCTAGTTTTTAGGAGGGTTAAGATTTAGTGTCACAGGAGTTAGAGGTCAAAACTGGCATTAGCTGTGTTAGTTTTTGTTTTTTTTTTTTTTTTGATAATGGCATTTGTGTTCACATTTTGCCAATGTCAAGTTTGGTTGGTCTATTTTATTATCTGTAGTATGTCGAAGTAAAGCAGTGGCTACCTTACCAAGACTTTATCGAGGAGTTTTGGTGGCAACAAAAAAAACACTTGATTAGCACAATTATTTCAATTTACTTCATTTGAGCTCTTTAATAGACCTATATTGGATAATATACCACCATAATTATGCAATATAACACTAAGTATCACCAAAATAATGAATTAAAACAAGAGCACCTCATGACACTTCCAAGTTCCCGCCAAAACTCTTGTTTTTACTTATATCAAAACCTTTTGCGAGCATAGAGCGTAACTTTTTTTTAATTTTTATATGGTTAAAATACATAAATAAATACGCGAAAAACTAAAATGGTAGTGTTTGGTTGTCAAAATACGTTACGCGTCAACTTTTACGTTTAGAAAGGCGAAGGTATTCAGTGCCATACAGCCTAAAAATGGTTTTTATGAGGTAACAGGTTACAAGACTCTGAATCGCAGCCTTTAAGAGTTCTATCCGAATATATGTCAGGGTATTATACTGAGCAATACCACGTTATGACATTTATCTCTGGTATAGTTTTAATATCTCGAATGGCAACACTAATTCGGAAATTAGGTTGTCAATGTCAATGTGAGACGATATTTTTCTATCAGTAGAACGCTTGATCGAGCGTAGTGTTTATATTCTCTTTGCGATCGAGGCATAATTAGTTTCTCAAAGGGCTTTATAATACTACGGAATCTTTCTCTCGAGACGGCGACTGCGCCGGGTGTGCGCACTGATTGAAAATCACCATTATGGCGGATACCAACGAAGACGAGATTCTAAATCTGTCTGAATCTGCGACATATATATAAACTGTCTTGGTTAGAATTTTAGGCCCATTTTTGGACATGTCCTGGGTTGACATCAAAGTTCGGTTGACATCGATGTTTCGTTGTTCACTCGAGACGTCAAACCAAAGAGAATTATAATACTACTGAAACGTCAAACTTAGCTAATAGCCATAACCATTTTGCCGTAATTTGGATAACTTAATACAAGGAAAAACCCTGCTTTAGTTATTGTTCTGAGGGAATAACATTCAACTCCGATGTGGCAGTCCAAACTAGCAGATGGTGACCAGGATTCGGCGGATGGGCCTCTCAGTGGCCCTGAACAAAACGGAGGCCCTTTATTTCTACGGGCCCCGGAAGAGGCCACCTTCGGAGGCCCATATCTTAGTGGAGGGGGTGCGGATTCCCATCGGCTCCACAATGAAGTATTTGGGCTTGGTCTTGCACAGCCGGTGGGACTTCCGTGCCCACTTTGAGATGCTTTCGCCGAAACTGGTGCGTGCAGCAGGCGCACTCGGACGCCTGCTGCCAAACTTGGAAGGTCCCGGTAACCCTTGCCGAACTTTATACGCGGGAGTTGTGCGGTCTATGGCCTTATACGGTTGTCCCGTCTGGGCCAGGTCCCTGAATGCTCGATGCGTCGCTCTACTGCGCAAGCCGCAGCGTTTAGTGGCGCAGCGACTCATTAGGGGCTACCGCACGGTCTCCCATGAGGCGGCCTGCGTCTTGGCCGGTATTCTGCCATGGGATCTCGATGCCAAATACCTCTCTTCAGTATTCTTCTGGCGTGAGGAGGCATCCCGTCTCGGGCGAAGACTGGCTCCGAGGGAGGTCACGGCCCAATTGGCCTCCATCCGCAGCGTCGCCGTGGAGGAGTGGCATACCAGGCTGGAGAGCCCGAGTGCGGGCTTGAGGACCGTCGCGGCAGTGCGACCTGTCTTCTTAAGTTGGCTTGACAGGCGCCACGGTGCGCCGACATTCCGTCTGACGCAGGTGCTGACGGGCCACGGGTATTTCGGCTCATTTCTGTGTCGGATTGGAAAGGAGGAGTCCGCCGTGTGCCACCATTGTGGCAACGGCCGCGAGGACACGGTCCAACACACTCTCGAGGAGTGCCCAGCCTGGGATCTACAACGCAGCGCTCTTAGAGCAGTCGTCGGAGGAGACCTCTCGCTGCCGGCCGTGGTGTCTGCTATGGTCGGCGGCTGGAGGTCATGGCGAGCGATGGCCTCCTTCTGCGAGTGCGTCATCTCGCGGAAGGAAAGCGCCGAGCGGGATCGTGAGCAGAACGATCCCGCCCGCAGCCAGAGGAGACGAAGGAGGCGCCGGGTGGACGACTGACCGGCGCCTCATGCCCTGTGGTCCGGGGGGCATCTAGAGAATTCCGCCACGGCATCCCCTGCCTGTCGTAAGAGGCGACTAAATGGGGTTAGGGAGATTCGCGAGGCGAGCAGTGGGGGGCTGCTCGCCTGACTACCTCAATTTAAGCGAACCCGAGGTGGACGGCAATGCGGGTGGTCGGTCTCCTGCAGTCGTAGACGCCAAAAGCGTGCATTAGAGTTCGGGGGCTTCTTAGCCTCCTCATTCAGAGAGGGGCCGCAATGCGGCATCGCGCAGGGGCGGTTTCGTGCAGCTATCTTCGTGCAATAAGATAACCCGGAGCCGTCCCGTAAGTGCCGACGAAGGCCACCGCGGGTTTTGGTTGGTATGCCGGTGTAGGGTGTATATAGTGTTAGGGACTCGGTTCAATGCTCGCTCGGATGAAGCTATACTCCCAAGTATCGACATTGGGCCGTAAGACCGTGTGAAACCAACATAACCGTTCCACTCACCCCCCGGTGGTGGTAGCGATAACGCGTTTTTTCCCCGCGATAAAAAAAAAAAAAAAAAAAAATGTGGCAGTCCAAACTGCCTTCAGAGAGTTAATTGATTCTCGCCCCCATGGTTTTTTTTTTAATAAAGGGATCAATGAACTCCCTATGACATGGCAAAAGTATAGATAACAATGGTGCATACTTTGATTAATTAATTATATCTTACAAAAAAAAAATCGACTTTGTATTTCTCCCATACATAAAGCCAATTTCATATGTATATTATGATTTCATTATTATTTAAAGATAACCTTTAATACCGCAATAAGTAAATATTGAATTTTGAATGTTGATTATTTTGTTCTCAGATCACTCAACAGTTAACAAATCATGGATCAGATTGAAGAGAATGAAGTTAACACAGATTGGAAAAAGGCTTCTCGTCCCAACTACTTCACTAATGTAAACTTGAAGTACCCATATTCAGAACTGCCGTACCTTGGTCAATACCACCTGGTAAAGATACCTACCCACGACCAGCTCGTGGAGCACGTGGACTACTGGGGAGAGGGCAGAATTATGACAAGTGCTGCAGTCAGCGGTTTCCGCGACTGTTACAATGTCAACCGCCAGTACCAAGTCGTCAGTAACGGTCCTGACGAAGACTGTAAGATTCCAAACAGAATACCGGTGTTCGACGAGGACACGTGCGACACTTCCGCATACATCAAAGATAACTCCGTCAAGTTAGTGACTCTGATGTCAGCGCCCATCATCGAAGCCTGCGCTAGAGATATAGCTCGTATCGTGAATCCTGAAGTCGGCAGCGTTGTCATCTTCGGGTTTAAAATCGATTCCCCAGGCAATCAAAGGCTAAATAGAGAATTGAGCGAAATATCTTTATACTACTGTCCAGGATATAAATTGCCAGACTATTTTGATGACTTAATGCCATTCGATTCATATATTGCGTACTTGAATGTTGAAGAAATAGAGGAACAGCTGTATAACGCACTCACTGCTTGGAATATCGACACCGCGGTAGAAATTACTCAATCTTTGAACAAAAGCGGTGGCAGTTCTGTCATAGCTAGCGTAGTTGAGAAGCTGCTCGACCAAGGCATACAAAGTACGATGACCTTCGCTTACAAACTTTGGGACTCTGGCGAGGAAGATATTGTCAAGGACCACTTCCCTAATGCTTTTAAATTGATCTTCAATGGAGATGAGATTGAGATTGTAAGTAATTACTACGAAAATGCAATGTTGAAATTGGATTCAAATACTGACGAGTGGAATAACAGGCTAGCGTGGGGCGACAATAGTGGCGCTACCGGTGAAAGATTCAGTTGGTCAATGGTCCCAATTTGGAAGGACAATAAAGTATTCTTCCAATTGAAAAACAACCAGTACGATATGTTCCTAAGACTCGACATTCATACTGATTCTGCAGGAGATAGGAAAGGCTGGGGCTCCAAAAACTTGGACGATGTCCGGTACGACTGGAAACTGGAGGCGATGAATCATGGACATACCGTATTGTTCTATATAGTGAACTGTGAATATGATCAACCTCTGAAACTGGATGCTCACGTAGACAATTATGGAGATCGACAGCTTTGGGGCAATAACGGGTACTATTTCGAAAATATTGAATACTTTGGGTGGCTTGTGCGGTCTAATTAATTCCACTGATTGGGTGAAACATAGAAATAAAATAAAGGGTTATAAAACGAAACTGCACAATGCTAACATTAACGGACATATTTTCAAATTTAATTAACAAAAATTGTGTTTTCAATAAACGTTAAAATAAATCTTTTATTTTTATTTTGTAGTGTTTGCTCGACGATGGTCGAAATTTGGCGCAACTACAACGCAATCACATCTGGGTCACGTTTTGTCGCTGCGATGTGCTGATTCTAAAAGTTCGAAATAAAAGATCTTAGAACATTTGACTTTAACATTTAGAGTTGGTAAAGGTCATTTCCAAAAACGGGCATTAAATTCTAACCAAGGCAGTTTACATATTATATTTGGATAGAACTCCTTAAAACTAGTATTTTTTAATAAAGCGTTTAATTTTAATGACCTCCGATTCATGTAATTTTATTTCGCTTAAAAACTACAGTTAATTTGAACGTTTTTAAGAAACTTAGTTTTAAATGGAGGTGACTAAAAATATTTTTTTAATGGATCCACAATCTATATTTTGCCCCTTTAATATCCCTAAAGTTTCAGTTTGGTTAGATTTTGAGACCCAGCACCCATACAAAAAGCGGACATCTTTAGGTTTTTCTGGAAATTCTTAAGATTTGATAGCGTAGTTCGGGGTTTTACATTTACATTACATACAGGATATCCCGTAAGTACCTAATGGTCCAAAGGGAAGTTAGTGATAGGCTGGATGTATAACCTAACAGAAACACAAAATTTTACAGTCTTAGGCCTAGGAATTTTAAAGATATAATGATTTCATTTTTTTATAATTATTTTCTGTCTGTTTTTCTGTTTGTTTGTTACTGCACATCTCCGAAAGTACTGAACGGATTTCGATGAAATATGGCACACGGGTAAATCATATCCTAGATTAACACATAGGCTACTTTTTATCCCGGGAAAATATAAAGCGGGCCTTTTATCCCGGAAAAACTATTTCGCGCGGGCGAAGACGTGAGCAAAAGCTATTACAGAATAAAATATGTGGCAATTCAAAATCATGAAACTTGCATAGGTGATCTTTAAAGAATATTTTGATTGGTAATTTTGTAGAAGGGCCACATGGCGCAATATACCGAAAACACAGAATAATATAATGATTTTAAGGAAGTAATTTACGAAATGTCGTATAATACAAACTACGTTATTTTACGGATTTTATCGCGATTTTTTAATTTGTATTTTCTCCCGACGACGTTTCGAAGGCTTTGCAGCCTTCATGGTCACGGGGCAGACTGAGGTGTTGGTTGTCCGAAAAGTAAAAGTTACAATATCTACCTACATTTAACAATTATAAAAGATTTTTAAAATTATTAGTTGTTGACAGTTCGATCTACGCAGAATGAGTTAACGGCGTCTTGAAGTCTGGCAGCCGGTCTTTTGGGTTCTGATTTAATTAAATGTATGACAGGATCCCAAGCTTGTGCCAGCTTCCAACCATCTTCTCTATTGAAATTTTGATGTTTCTTTAATTTCAGTTCTTTTAGCAAGGATTTGTGGTTTGTCGAAACTGAGATAATGTTTGGAGCCTTCTTCTGAATGTTGAGCGACTGCAGCCTTCGTTACGGTATTTAATTACGTTTCATTTCAATTCTCTCTCGCTGATATCATATTTACACGTTAAGGAATATTGCATCGGTTTTTCTAGTTTGATAAGATTTCTTTTACAATTATCTATTGTGGTTTTTGGTACACCGCAGTTCGATAAGAAATTCTCACGCTATTTTCTATATAAATGTGTACGTTTAGTTAATTGAAGTGTATACATATAGGTCTGCGTTGTTCTATTTCTTTTTTTGTGTAAAGCTGGCCAATCAAGACTTCGATTTCATAGCAAGAAGATATTTCTACGTTAATTTGCTAACCGCATCACTCCGGAGTAATATTGAGTGAGTTATAATCCATCATCATTTGTTCATACACTTAGTAGGTATATAATCAAATGATAATGATTGTATGTATTACCTATCTCTGAATGAGATAAAAAAGAAGTGTATGGTGCGCTCCCCTCTATTTGCTATGAGATCGCTGCTTAACGCCCCGTCTGCTCAAGAAAGGAGGTATAGTGGTGATAGGAGTCTGTTTACTTCTGTACAAAACACTCAGTTCCCAGACATGATTACTGTCCAGTCAATCAACATATTTAGTTTAATTGCTGGAAATTTTAAATATGTCAGTTCTAGCTTTTGCCCGCGGCTTCGCCCGCACGCAAGGCGTTTTCCTGGATAAAAGTCCCGCTATACATTTTCCCGGGATAAAAAGAAGCCTCAGCTTGAGGCTCTTAGCTTTTGTAATTTCTGAGATTTCGTGATGAGTGAGTGAGTGAGTGAATGAGTAAGTGACCTTTCGCTTTTATTTATATAATAGGGAGCGTGCACGAACTATAGGGGGCAGCACAAAATCGAAACAAGAGCCACAGGTGGATAAAAAAGAAACTAGAAAAAGCACAATAATTTGTTGATATATTCTTTTAATATGACAAAATGATAAAATATGTGTTCCGGCCGAATATTATTTACACCCAGCGTGTCCAGAATATGCTTTTTTTTAGATGGGAGCTAGTTATTTAAGCAATCATTTTGAGGATATGTTCCCTTAATTACAGATTTTTTTGTATTGAATATTACCTTCAAAACATATTTATTTTTATAAATTACGTAACGAAAAATTTCTAAATGCTTTTGAACTCATAATTATGTATGTTTTATACAGCTTTTATTATTTTTGTCGATTTTCACATAACCATGGAATGTAAGTACTAAGGTACTATTCTTGGGAACATTATATAATTTCACACCATTTGATTTGTTTATTTTTATGTTTTGGAGTATCGAGATACATAGCGATACATTATCAACAAATTAAATGTTATTTTTCATCCTTTTAATGAATATTGTACGTCAATGCTAAGTATCGATGGGCTGAAAATGAGTCGTCAAGTGCGCGATGCTCACTGGTCCCGCCGCAAGATAGATCTGGGGGCACGGCAGTGGCCCCGCCAAGTCGAGCAATAAGGCGGTACGACCGTCCAATCCTTTTCTCGAAGCAGTTCAGGCCATTTTCGAACCCCTATAACTTCGTTGTGGATAAAACTAGACGCCTGAATACTAAACAATCTTGTTTAATATAATATGTATTACTTTTGAGATACATTGTGCTTTCATGCGATGGCCAAGTCAATCGATTTTATTTAAAACACAAAAGATTTTTAATATTGATGTGGTCACTGTAAGATGTTGTTAGGTTACCTAATTACATAATAACTTAAGATAAAAGGTCCCTTAAGTAGGGACTGAATTAATTAGCCGACTTGGTATTACATGGATCTCACAAATTTTTACGGTGGAAGAACTGAGTTGCGAGACGGGTTTTTTTACAAGTTTTGTTTTTGATGGCTACCTACTATCGTGCAGAGCAATATCGTATACGGAATCTTAAGTTAATTCTCGCGGGTGAAGCCGCGAGCAGTGCCTAGGTTATAAATAAATTATTGTTTGGATTTTGCGGCAGTTGTTTTCAGCTGTTACGTATTTTTACACGCTTTATATTAGCTTTACGGTTCACTTGTATGTTTGTATGTATGTTTGTATGTATGTTTGTATGTATGTTTGTATGTTTGTATGTATGTTTGTATGTTTGTATGTTTGTATGTATGTTTGTATGTTATTAACTCTCCGACTCCTTTGGGCGCGATTTTGACCCACTTTAAACGGTCAGATTCTACTCAAACTTTGTAGGTTTGTCGAGGACCGATAACAATACACTAATTTGATAAGATTATGCCATTATTCAATTAGCAAAATGAGATTTTTGTCAATTTACATATATATTTTTTTTAGTGACATCTGTTAGACCATGGTAGAATTACAACTAAACTGGCCACTCTTATGCGTAAAAAAATCCTACTTGTCACAAGATGGCGCTTTCGTTTATTTAGTGACATCTGTTGGACAATAGTAGAACAGAACTAAAAAAATAAAAATGAATAATAGTTTAAAACAACTAAAAAACACGCTTTATAGAAAATCCAACTAAAAAATAGAAAATAAATTTGAATTAAGAATAGTGTAAATAAGAAAAAAATGTATTTTATTGTAAAAAAGCGTGGGGCAATGTTGATAAAATATGTGAAAATTGGGTCAATATATGAAACATTGCTAATAAGTCACCTTTTCTTATTTTTGAAATATGAGCCCTGTAAGTTTCACAACAAAAAAAGAACTAGACGAGACGTTTCATTTTACAGTTACAGCCAAATAGTGTTCTTTCAGTAGTCTGTATTGCGCTCTTTGTAGTGTTTAGTGGGTTTTGTTTAAATTTAAAATGATGCGATGGGAACGCGGCGAGGACGGAACTGCGGTCTTGTGCAATGTATGAGTTTCAAGAACTCGTTCTTACGGCGGATGGCCAGAGTGATATCGTCCTTTGGGTCGGTTAAAACTGAACGCGGCCGTCTCCATTTGGCGCGGTCAAATGGAGTGTAGATCGACGCTTTGCGGATAAGCGTATTTGGGTGATTTACCGCCCGATCGAAATAGCGTTTGCTGGTCGTTTGCATAAAATGCCTGATGGTCGGCATGTTGGTGTCCACGTGGAGGTTGCGATTGCGAACGTACCACGGGGCACCAAAAGCGTGTCGAAGAAATTTGTTTTACAACACCTGCATACGCTTAAGACGAGCAGGCGGTAAATGGGCGAACATGGGCGACGCGTACGTCATTATCGGTCTAATGCACGTAGTAACGATCCTAATCTTGTTGCGGATGGAGATTTTACTATTTTTGTTTATGAGCCAATGCAATTGGCTCATCGCGGATGCGGCTCGCGTACGTACCGCATTTACGTGTGGGATGAAGGTCGACCTCTGATCAAGGGTTACGCCTAAATATTTGGCTTTGCCCGTCCAGGGGATAACTTGGTTGGACATGCGGACTGAGTAGTGAGGCACATGGACTTTCCTTTTCAGAGTGAACAGGATAGCCTGGCTCTTGGTGAGGTTGACGGTGTTCGCCATTTGCGGAACCACTCACCGAGCTTGTCGGCGGCGGCCTGCAAATCGCGCACCACGTCGTCGGGGTCTCTACGTGAGGCGTAGATTGCGGTATCATCCGCGAAGAGCGCCAGATGGGGGTTTTTCAGTTTTTTTTTTTTATAGACGATCCTGCAGTCAACACCTGGGGAAACCTGCGAATGAGATACTGGAGTCCCCCGGCTTAACAACTGCAGGGGCCTGGGAGGGGAGTGGAGGAGGAATATGGAAGGGAAGGTGGGGGGAAGGGAGGAAGGTTCCCAGGATGGGCGAAAAGAGAGGGTGCCAGGAAATGTTCGCGGGCCCTTTTAGGCCTCAATGTGTTTTTCAACCAAGAGGTATACACACTGAACTGTGTGCCTCGACCCGCGGCTAATGTCCCCCCGCGCATGGGCGTGCATTGAGTGTGAAGACCCAGCGCACAAGAATTGCCTCGGGGGCGCGTTTTTAGGTTGAGGCATATCGTTGGTGTACAGCGAGAAAAGAAGGGGGAAAGGGCGGAGCCTTGCGGGACTCCGGCCGTAATAGTGTTTCGGGAAGAGAGAGTTCCCTCCACGCGATACTTGAAGCTGCAATTTGACAAAAAGTCTCGTATGATGTGCAATTTACTTTGGCAATCGGCTATTTTGGCGATTTATTTATTAATTATAAACCACATATACACAAACAGTATCAAACTGTAGCTCTTAATAAGCACTATCTAACTAAATAACAATGAACACTACACAATAAAAGCATAAAAAGTTATTAACAAAATACAGACCAAAAAACACATTAAACCTTAAACTCTAACAAATGTTATTTTCACTATTCACATATTATAATGTCTATACTGTCCGTACAATGTTCCTAACGTCACTGAGGGGTCAGTCATCATCATCATCAGCCCTGTATTATATATTGCCCACTGCTGAGCACAGGCCTCCTCTACTACTGAGAGGGGTTAGGCCTTAGTCCACCACGCTGGCCAAGTGCGGGTTGGCAGACTTCACATACCCTCGAGATTCTTATGGAGAATTCTCAGGTATGTAGGTTTCCTCACGATGTTTTCCTTCACCGTTAAAGCGAACGATAATTGATAAACAATACACACATAAATTCGAAAATTCAGAGGTGTGTGCCTTGGGTTTTGAACCTGCGGACATTGTCTCGGCAGACCGTTCCATTCCCAACTTGGCTATCGTCGCCGATCAGTTGGGGTCAGTACATCACTTAAACACTTTGTTCACAATATTATCACAGCACTACTGTTCATGTGGAACAACAGTCAGCATATAATGTAAGAATTGCGGTTAGTTATATTGTGCTTATGTGATTAATATAAATTAGAAGTAATAATGGACCGAGTACATATCCCTGAAGTATCCATAAGAAATACTTTGAGAAGAACTTAAATAATTTTCGATTTTCACAATTTGATGTCTATTTTGTACATTTCAACAAATAATCTTAAATTTGTTGTTTTTTAAATCTTGATTTGAGAATCTTTGTCCGATGGTCACTACTGTTACTTCCCATGCGTCCGCTTTGAGTGCTAAATGGAAAATGTGTTATAACCATTGACGTATTAAAAAAATGAGAGGTGTCAAGGGACACCCGGATGGAACGAAGTTCCTTTCGATTAATTAGTGAAGGAATTGTAATAAAATTTTATTTATATAACAGAGTGTGTATATATATAAATATATAAATATTTTCCTATTTCCGTTCCAATACATAAGTTTCTAGAAAAAAAAACAAATAAATACGTGTGGCACTCGGAGACTGCCGCGGTAAAGCTATTGCATAGCATTTTTATCACAAATTTTGATTGACTAAACACAAATCCGATCTTACGCTTACCACATAAAGTAGATTTTTAAACGCGAGCAAAGCACGTTTAGTCTTGTTATTGATAAATGTCAGTAACCAAAGTAGAATAAATCAACAAAATTTGAAAAAAGAATGTTACTTTCGATTCTTTTGTACTCGTGCCGTGCCAACGCTGGGGAAATAGCTTCTACGCAATGTATTTAAGGTTCATATTAGATTAGTAAGAAATGGTTTTAATGACTTTAATAAATAAAATAAATAGAAATATACTCGTTTCAAGAATTATAGCTTCTACGCATTGTATTTAAGGTTCATATTAGTAAGATAATAGCAAAAAGTGTCGTGACAACTTTTCGTGAGAATTTTTTCCGTCTAGCCCCCTTTCACAACGCGCGATAAGGAACTTCGTTCCAAAACCCTTATAACTCATTTATTTTCTTATTGCAGATAAGTCAAGGCGTCCTACAAGAAGAAATTTATACAAATCAGCGTAATGGAATCTGCGAAGTGGAGAATTGCCGAACGTCCAAACTACGTCGACAATACAGACTTGAAGTATCCATACTCAGAATTGCCGTACCTCGGCGAATACCACCTAGTGAGGGTACCCACCGGCAACCAGCTCGTGGAGCACGTCGACTACTGGGGAGAGGGTAGGATCGAAATAAGTGCAGGAAACAGCGGCTTCCGCAACTGTTATAATGTCAACCGACAATACCAACTGGTCAGTAACGGCTCCGACAGAAATAAGAAGATCCCCAACAGAATACCGGTGTTTGACGAGAATATGTGCGACACTTCCAGCTATATCAAAAGCAACTCCGTCAAGTTAGTCACTCTGATGGGAGCGCCCATCATCGAGCGCTGCGCTAGAGATATAGCTCGTATTGTAAACCCTGAAGTCGGCAGCGTCGTCGTGTTCGGATTTGAAAGTGACTCCGCAGACATTCGACGGCTAAGTACAGCTTTGGGTGATTCATCTATGTTCTACTGTCCAGAATATGAATTGCCAGATCATTTACAAGGCTTAACGTTATTTGATAATCATAGAGCATACGTGAATATCAATGAAATGGAGCACCAGCTCTATGAGGCAGTCACCAGTTGGAGTTTCGATACCGCGGTGAGGATTAGTCAATCTCTGAAGGAGAACGGTGGCAGCTCTACCATAGTTAATGCAGTTAATAAGCTGCTTCAGAAAGGCGTAAGAGGTATAATGCCATTCGCTTATAAACTTTGGAACGCCGGTGAGAAAGAAATAGTCAACAATTACTTCCCCCTTGCTTTTAAATTGATTTTAAATGGAGATAACATCAAAATTGTGAGCAATTACTACAACATGGCCTTAAAATTGGATGCCAATGTTGACTACTACAATGATAGACTAGGATGGGGCGACAAAAGCGACCATTCAAGTAATAGGGTCAGCTGGACACTGCTCCCAATTTGGAAGAACAACAACGTAATCTTCAAAATAAGAAACAACGAGCACAATATGTTCCTGAAACTTGATGTTAATGTTGACTCCTATGGAGATAGGAAATGCTGGGGCTCCAATTCTTCGAACGAAGTCAGGCACACCTGGAAGCTGGAGCCGGTGATGCTACAGGGTAACGTAGTGTTCTTTATAGTAAATCAAGAATATAGCCAGGCTCTGAAACTTGACGCTAACGTAGATTGGTATGGAGATCGGCTGTTGTGGGGGAATAACGGGAACGTTGTCGATAATCCTCGATACTTTGGGTGGCTCTTGCAGGCTTGGTAGATAGATCATGCACAAATGAAGAAAAATAATATTTAACTGTGTTCATGTAAAAAATTTACGATATTTTTTGTAACAAGAAAGATCGCTTTCAACATACCAAAGATAGGCACAAAATCAAATATTTAATCAGACATTAATGGAGGTAAAAAGTGGAAAGTTGTAGTGATTAAATGATATAAATATTATTAGAAGCCCCCGAATCCATAGGTTAACATGAATTTCTCATACACAAACAATAAAGTTGTTATTAAATAAATATTTAAAATTCCTGATTGGTTTTCATTTATGACTTGTTTTTGCTGCGTTTACTTGTGGGCATATTTTTTTTAGTGATAAACCTTAACAGTCCATGACAGTCTAGCTTCCTATTTGTTTTGATTAGATGCGGTCATATGAAAAGCCCGTAACCAACAAACTTACAAACTTTCGTTTTATTTAATGTTAAATCTTAGTTTGACAGTCCAAACTCTAAAGTTTGTAATAAAAAATCAGCTTCAGTATATTCTATCCTTTAAAACTCGAAAATTAATCGATAGATTGAAGTTCGTACGGGCACGGAAAGTTCCAAGCGTTTTATTGAATTTTAAGTATTTATACGCATGCTCACGCCTTTTATCCCCGAAGGGGTAGGCAGAGGCGCAACTAGTGCACCCACTTTTCGCCAAGCGTATTCCGTTCCATGATGTGATAGGGGGCGAGCCTATCGCCATACCGGGCACAAATTCCAGACTCCGGGCTGATACTGAATAGAAAAATCCAATATCACTTTGCCCGACCCGGGGATCGAACCCGAGACCTCAGCCTTGCAGTCGTAACGTAATACAACTACGCCACCGAGGCAGTAAGTATTTATATTTTTTAAAAAACACGAAGTTGTATAAGACTAAGCGGGACCTGGATTATCTGGTTCATTATACCTACAAACTATTCACATATTATTTTCCTGAATTACTGTGTTTATGAAAGATGAATCCTGTTGTTTCAGGATGACAAACGGTTTGTGCGCCATTTAGTGCTTAAAATAAATATTTTCTCCTGCTGCTGTTATTTTCGGATTTACTGCGGCGCTTATCATTGGCGAGTTTCTAAGAATATTATAATGACCACTACTCAGAATTGCACATTTGATAACTGGAATTCAAGGAAAATTGGAATTCAAGGAACGATCTAAACAATAAAAGTTTCGCGACGTATCTGAAACCACTCGAAACACTCCAGGGCCGGCGCGGCAGAGTCGTGGGGGTCACACAGTACACTCTAGCCCCCCAACGTAATTATCGTCACAAAAGAGAAGTTTGCTTGACGCCCCGAGCTTCACACGTGTATAATTAATTTCTCTACAAAGAGCCCTTAACAACTTTGCAAACCGACATTTGTGTATTGTACATACATATTTGCTTTTGATAATTAAGACGGAAAACATGATTTTAGCGAGATGTGAAACAATCGTAAAGTGTAAATAGAGACAGGGTGTTAATTAAGTAGTTATTTAATTTGATGTGATGTACTAGGTATTGGAAATTACATTTGTCTACAACACGACAAGGGAATATAGCATATATTCCCTAAAGGAAAAAGGAATATATGCTAACTCTCTTCGCGTGTAAAACGGAAAATTATATGTGCGACTGCCTCGGTGGCTTAGTTGTATTACGTGCGCGGTACGACTACCGCTCTGAGGTTTCGGGTTCGAATCCCGGGTCGGGCAGTGATTTTCTGCTCAGTATCAACCCGGAGTTGGCGCCCCCCGAGGCAATTCTTGTGCGCTGGTGTGCACACACAATGCACGCCCATGCGCGGGGGGACATTAGTCGCGGCCCGAGGTACACAGTTCAGTGTGTATACCTATTAGTTGAAAAACACATTGAGGCCTAAAAGGGCCCGCGAACATTTCCTGGCACCCTCTCTTTCCGCCCATCCTGGGAACCTTCCTCCCTTCCCCCCACCTTCCCTTCCATATTCCTCCTCCACTCCCCTCCCAGGCCACTGCAGTCGTTAAGCCGGGGGACTCCAGTATCCAGTATTCGCAGGTTTCCCCCGGTGTTGACTGCAGGATCGCCTACTTAAAAAAAAACCCGGAGTTGGCAATTTGTAGCCTATATGGGTGATAAACTCGCCCCTTATAACATTATGGGACGGAATACACCCGGTGAGAAGTGGGTGCTCAAGTTGCGCCTCTGTCTACGCCACCGAGGCAATTAATACAACCTATAGACTTATTGGTCTTCAACTATGACTGCCGGGTATTTACAGAGAAAAATTTAACAGGTTTTACCTACACAATATTAACATGTTAAAATATTACTTTGTTCCATTTAGTTTTTCCTTTTCTGAATTTCTTATAGGTGAACTTTTATGTAGGGTATTATGTATGCCAAATTTTTTCAATACATCTTAATTGTAGATTCTTAAGGCTGGGTTTGTTGGTCACAGAGAATTTTTGCATATCAGGTTTCATTGTAATGAGCCCATAACCCTTTAAGCAACCTCGATAATATATCGGTGGGCTATGCGTCTTCAAATTGTTAAGAAATATTATAATATAATACATTTTTGGAATTTTTCGAGAGTACAAATTTGTCACCCAATCCACATTCCTCTTTAAAAATAATAATATAAATAGTATTATATCTAATTACACATTATGCACCTTCAATTATAATATATTTTGTTCTTATATTTTATTTATCCAAATAGTCCTAGCTTCATATTATATTTAAACGAACTTTAGCTCGAGCGTTGCCAGCGTGAAATTTTTTCGGGATAAAAGCTACGCTATATATTTTCCCGGATAAAAAGTAGCCTACATCCCAGGGTGTCAAACTGTCTCCATTCCAAATGGCATTGAAATCCTTCCGGTTGATTTGTGTTTATCGTGGCCAGACAGACATACAGACGCGGCGGGGGGGGACTTTGTTTTATAATATGTACGGATCTTGTGTCATATCAGTCATACAGTTTCACTAACCCAGGCTTGAAACGAACATCGACAGGACTCTGCAGTACGACTCATTGCCACGCCATTCTTTGTTTGTTTTAATTTTGCGTTATTCTTAAACGATAGTGGTACTTTCCTGTTCTAAATTTAACCCCTATTCCTGCCCACTACGGTCCTATACGGTACGTAGACATTACTACACGCGTATGTAATATTATATGAAAGCTGAAGGTGCGAGTATTGGAGGCACCTGCGCCACACATACCCTCGCCAATGGGGCCGCCTCACCGGCTGAATAGAAATATCATTTCGCGAATGCAAATACAATGTAGCTTAGGACGTAACGTTTCGACGCTATTTCAGGATTTTACGCGTTTTTACGTTCCGGTTTTCCTGTTATATTAATTACATTGCATGTTTTATGCTCAATATGATTATTGGGGAATGAGAAAATAAATTATAATTTTAGATACCTACACAGTTACTTTAATATAATAATTTAAATGTGTCTCATGTGAGGGTATAACTGGGTAAGTATAAGTATGTTTATACACTGTTGTTTTTTCTTCAAGCTTTACAATACAATCTGTACGACTGGCTCGCCCCGCCAGACATTAATACGAAAAAACATAATTTTTATTGATTTGTGGAGTCATGCAGCTCAAGCAGTAATTTTGTGTGCGATAAGAAGGGAGCTCTATAAGATTATAATCAATAATACTTGAACGAGCATATTCTTAAACAAGATACTTCCTTTAAGTAAGTTTATAAATAAAAAATATATTTATAAATGAGCAATATCAACTCAATATTTGACGTTAGATGCCGTTAAAAGATTTTTTAATCAGTTGTTCGTACCGAGAGTAATCAAGTTACATTCTGCAGTCGCTTGCAAGTCGCCGGCTGCGCTTTACGCCCCTTTAAATTGGAAAATTGAATGCGTCCAACGGCGTGGTGTGGGCTGTGGGCCCGCTCTCGCTGCCCGAATACGTTTTTCGTCTCTTATATTAGTGGACGGTGCACTCCACAGCGTAACGAGATTATCCGATAGCCTTAGTGGGATTTAAAATAATATTTTGAATCGACGATGTGCGGGATTAAAAGGTTCGTTAGAAACGATTATTATCGTATGTATGTATGAATATTTTATGTATTATTAATGGTTAACCAATCACGCATAATATGAATGAATTTTCCCCACAAATAGGACAAATCCTGAATTTATAGACTACGTCTAATCTAAAGATATATAAATAAAAAATAAACACATAGTCCTGAGATTAAAACTCGAGTGTTATGTGAGTTATGGTAAAAATTCTGTTACTCGTTGCTTTCGGCATGAAAGCCTTCGCAGGGCAATAGTAAATCGCAGGATAATAGTAAAGTATACGCATAATATAGAACGGGACGCAGTGATTGGTCAATATTGAGATACGACTTTACTTCTGTTGGCTTTGTGGTGTTTGGCGGCCTTAACCGATGCAACGCCCGGGATCGGAGCAAAAAAAGCTCCCCAATCACAAAAAAGTCGTAGGCAAATTGCTTCGTTTTTCGTTATCAGTGTGGTGATCTTAGAAAATGAGGTAAGTAGTTCTATAACGTTAAATAAGTATTCTAAACTACATGTAATAAATAAATTTGTAAAAAATACGCATTTCCCGTACCGGGAATCGAACCCGAGCCTCCTGGGTGAAAGCCAGGTATCCTAGCCACTAGACCATACGGGATGTTAGTTGGGTGTCTGAATTAGTAGTTGTTAGTAAAAGTGGTAGCTAGTAACTACTCTTTCACTAGTGAATTTCATATTCATATTTATGTTGTGAACACAAACACGGTTTGTCATGTCTTACGACAATTTATATGGGCTACGGACTTATAACAACTTTTGGTTGCTTCAAGCAAGTTAAAGAGCCACTATGCACTGTTCTGGGATAAAACATAGATTATATTTTTATACCAGACAGACACTGAATAGAAAAACCCAATATATCTCTGCCCAACCTGGGGATCGAACCCGAAACCTCAGCATTGCAGTCGTACCGTAATATAATTACGCCACCGAAGCAGTCCAAATTTTAGAATGATTTGGTTAAACTGAATTTAGGTACACATTGCAATTTTTTATTAGCGACTTTCATTAAGGGCGCATTTACAAATTTCCGTAGTTTTGAGGTACCATTTATTGAATCAGGAGTTACGCTTATGAGGAGATCTTGGTATATAAATAAAGATTAAACATTCCTCTTTGCTTATAGCATATAGAAATTGTATGCTTCCATACAACATTATCACGTAAATACGTTTATTCTGGAGCAATAATCGCTGAAAATGACGAAAAATAGGGTCGGAATCGGATCCATTATACCTTAAACTAATGAATATTTTAATATAAAACCGAAACAATATGATGGCTTATATAGTCTTCTCGCTTTATGACTAATTATTTTCAAGTCAAATTAAATACTTTTCCAGTAAAGAGAAAAAATGTAACCTGAATTGAATTTCTTCATACATTTTCCAATTTCGGACTGTCATTCCGCGCTGAGACGCGGCCGACGAAGCACGGGTGTACAACTTTTTTTCAAAAAATAAATACGTAATAAATTGATCGCGATGTCATTATACTACGAATAAAATAGTTGATACTATTTCAAATTATTAGTTTTCAAAAAGCAAGTATGAAAATTTAATATTACAATAAGTCAATACAAATTTGATTTAATTAATGAAACATTCATTTATTTTAATGCAAATATTTAAATTTCATTATTAAAATGGCATAGTATTTTTATATTTACAAAATCGACAAGTTTTGCAGTATATGGTATTTACTATTTATCTATTTATAATTTTTAGTATCGGTGATTATTTATTTTTAAATTTTACTAGGTTAAGTTCGCGTTTTTGCCCGCGTTCAAAGCCTTTCCCGGTACAAAAATATCTAAACACCAATACTACAGTACTACAGTTCAGCCACAACTACTCACTAGGCATGGCTGCTTCGGTGAGTAGCTGTGTCGTATCGTAGGTACCGAGGTGTCGGCTGTGTGTGCCATTGTGACAGTTGCCCGCTGGATACGGCTTAATATACGTTTGAGTTTTGCCCAGCCTGGAATGAGGAGCGCAGCGCTCTCAAAGCAGTCGTCAGAGGCGGCCTCTCGTTGCCGGCCGTGGTCGCTCCCATGGTCGGCAGTCAGGAGGTCTGGCGTGTGTTGGCTCACTTCTGCGAGATAGTCCTCTCGTAGAAGGAGAGTGCTGAGAGAGTTCTGGAAGGCGAGGATTCCTCCCGCCGTCAGAGGAGACGTAGGAGACGCCGGGTGGACAACTGACCGGCGTCTCCCACCCTGTGGATTGAAGGTGTTTGGAGAATTCCACCACGTTATCCCCTGCCTGTCGTAAAAGGCAACTAACAGTGGCCACCCGGGCGTCGTGGGCGGGTGCTGTCTCTAGCTTTGTCTTTTTAGCACATTGTTGCGACCCCCCTGATGGACAGCAGTGTGGCAGGTAGGCCTCACGCTGCCGTTGACGCCGAGAGCGCCGAGATGCACGGGGGCTCCTGAGCCTATATCTCACTTGCTTTACATGGATGATCTCAAGTTGTTTGCATCAAAACAAACAGAATTGATTGAGTCGTTAAAAATTACGAAAGATGTAGCAAATAACTCAACATGGAGTTTTGTGTAGATAAATGTGCGGCTATCCATATGAAGCGAGTAGAGGTCGTGGTCTCTGGTGACATACAAGTCTTAGAGACTGTAAGACTTAGATCCCTTTATGAGACGGAAACTTACAAATATCTGGGTATGCCTGAGGCACTGGGGATTATGGGATATGATTATGCCTGTACTCATGTACTCTTTTGGTATACTCAGAAAGAAAGACTCAGACTGAATTGGACGCCCTGGATCGAAAGTTCCGGACCCTACTGACTGCATATCGTATGCATCACCCACGGTGGTCAGTGATGAGGTTGTACATCCCGCGAAGATGCGGGGCTGAGGCTTACTTAATGGACTTGCATAACCGCGAGCTATGCAATCTCAGGAATTATTTCCTCCACAGCGAAGTAGGCATGTATAAGATTTTAGTCATGGTGGATAAGGGATTTATCCCACTTTCCTTGGCGAATGAAAACTGGCGAAAACCTATGGCGATGGGCATTAGGGACCGCGATGTGATATGGAAGATCAAAGAACTATACGGTCGGTTCTATCGGGGCCTTGTCGTTTCTGCTCATGGGTTCATACCAGTCTCGACCAACACCTGCTGAAGCTCTCAATTGGTAGTTGGGTCAAGAGCCAGATGCAGAAAGTAGTACTTCTGGACACCGCAATGTCAATGTCTTTTTCTATCGCCAAGCAGCAGTGTGCATGCACTGTAGTATTTCGGTTTGAAGGACATTGTAACCAGTCTAACTACTGGACATAATGAGAGTTAACATCTTATGTATCAGGATGACGAGCGCAGTGAAATGCCACACAGTATTTTGTAACTCAACGTGCTGGATGGTGTTGCTACTGTTTATGGGTGGTCGTATCGCATACCACACGCATTGTGAGGAGATTCCTCACTTTGTATCCCTGACTATCGGTAGCTTGGGTCTTGAGCCTCGCCATCGGAGGGTGATACACTTTTTTATATTTTTATATGTATAACCTAATTATTATTTTTTATATATAAAAATGGTGGTAGGTCTCTCATTATGTAAGAGGCCGTCAGGG
Organism: Sphinx pinastri; assembly: GCA_947568825.1. Classification (NCBI taxonomy): domain Eukaryota; kingdom Metazoa; phylum Arthropoda; class Insecta; order Lepidoptera; family Sphingidae; genus Sphinx; species Sphinx pinastri. The sequence continues at coordinate 20,054,270 of OX387618.1, forward strand.
TGGGTACCACCGCAATGTCTATTTCTACCGCCAAGCAACAGTGTGCATGCACTGTTGTGTTTCGGTTTGAAGGACATTGTAGCCAGTATAACTACTGGACATAATGAGACTTAACATCTTATGTCTCAGGATGACGAGCGCAGTGGAATGCCACACAGTACTTTGTAAGTCAAGGTGCTGGATGGTGTTGCTACTGTTTATGGGTGGTCGTATCGCTTACCATCAGGCGAACGGCATGCTCGTCTCGTCATTCAATGCAATAAAAAAAATGTCTATTACATGATGAAATTATAATAATTATTATTATTAAACATAATTGTAAACATTCGACAATTCCAAAAAAATAAATATGGATGAGTAAAATAATAACTTCAAGTATTAAGATTAGCTCATTCAAATGGAAAATCTAGTTTAAATCGGTTTCGATGTGTGCGCGTGTAGCAAAGCGCGTTCTTGTCATTCAAATATCTAAAATCGAAGTTGTCAAAAATGTAATAGCGTCCTTAAAAAGCCTAACGCAATTCAAATTGTATGCGATGCAGCCGATATTATTAATCTCAGAGGGTTGGAGTTGAATTAGGATTGATTATAATCGCTGATCAAAAGTTATAATCAAGTAATTTGCAGGTGATTAGAAGTTCACCGGGTCATCTAGTTTAGTATATTGATTAGTTATATGCAAAATCTCATCAAAATTAATTGACTGGTTATACTTAACTCATCATAACTTCTAACAAACATCTTTAAAACCTTTCACATGAATGATCTGGCAGCTTACATCTTATTAGGTGACATAATAGTAAGTTTATTGTAACCTGAGTGTATCTCCTGAGAATGTTAGCGTTAAGCTTAGTATCAGTACTAAAACTTAAACATAACCAGCGTTTAAAACATTTTAACAATGGTTAAAGTAGAGTTGGTGCAACCTATCTCTCTATCTGTAACATGTCATCACTTTTGCCGGCGTCTGAAGCCAAAAGACGTTCTTCTGATCGCGGCTCAATCGGTACCACTAGGGAAGGGACGTATCTTTACGGAAAGTATTTCCCACGCCAAATTAATGGTGACAAAAACGAAAAAAAGATATTAAATATGTGATATTTGAATAATTAACTTGATGGATCGATTTTTAAGTATATTTTAATATCTATTCAACTTTGCTGTATGTTATTACTAATATTAATTAACAGGAAAAAATTATAAATTGTCACGTTACACTAAGCCCGGTAGAACTGAAATGTAGCGCAAGTAAAATATCTCAAGAGATTTCATATCATATTATATCATAACAAAACACAAAGTGAACTCACCACAATAATCACACAAATAATATTTCGTCCGGAAACCCGCTAACCGTGATAAAACCCATGTTTTCCGGTACGTTAGTAACCCATCACTAAAAGTAGCAGATGGAGTAATGGACCGGCACGTTGCTCTGTGTGCGACATCAATGTGCTGATAGCGACCCGTCGTACTCTGTCCCGCTGCACATCTTAGAGCGAGTGGTGTGTACTCGCCTTTATCGAATACTCCTTACGGCAACATAACCAAAGACGGCATGTATTACAAAAATGTAATTATAACCATGGTTTAGTAACGCATAAAAGGGATAATCGTGGACACTTATACACACGAAGGGGAAGGCAGCGATGCAATTATGGGTTAAGCTTATTTGTTCCGTGATAGATAACTAGCTTGAGTCTTGGGCACAAACAATTTCGTGCAACTCAACAGATATACAATCATTTCATGACGGTTTTACTTGCGAAACTAGTACCATTCTAGTCGACTTCTAGTCGACTCATCCAGTGCAGCATACTTTATCAAAAGCAAGAAGGATAAGGTTTTATGCGCAGCTGCGGGCTAGTCGTCCTTCCTGGGGGCAATCCACTCCGGGGAAGATAGTCTAAGAAAATCCCAAGTGTTGCCAGAGCCGACCGCGAATAGAATCCACGCCCTCCCAGTCCACTGCATACATGCTGGCACTAAACCATCGAGGCATCATCATATACACCCAATATTTAAAGTCGTAATAGCTTTTCACTTGTAGTTGGAAGTCTTATAACACCATTAAAATACAGGTAACCATAACTGAGAAAACATATTAAATTTTCAAAAACCCATAGATGAAGTCTTATTAACTTTTAGAACAAATAAAGCTCAAATGAAGCTCTTGGTTCTGGCAGTAATGATGCCTTAAGCCACGTCGTGCCACCTTATTACCCCTTTTTCTTAATTTTAGATAGGTAACTAATGTTTATACCACGTTAGTCAAGACGTCGCGTGGTTGAGCATGCGTGTTAAAAGGAAAGCTATTTTAAAAACGCTGTAACACAAAAATATAATCGACTAAAAATAATAAAAATCGACTAATAAAAACGACTAAGGATGAGTTCCACCAACTGTAACATCAACAAACAGCTTAGCTGTGGGGTTTTGTTTATCGTTTGGTGATAAATACGCTAGTTTTTATTAGTTTTCTTTTATCTTATTCTCATCTATTCGAAGTTATGTGTGTTTTCATTGTTATTAATCACTTGCTAAGTGAGTGAAAACATTGTCAGTATATGAGCATATAGAGATTTACGTAATAATATCGATACAATGTGTTTTGTCCAGCGAAGTGGCTACTTTGCGTCTAATAGTAAGTACAACGTAGTTTTATTTTAATATCAACTGTGGGAATTTCAAAGGTCGTAAGGGTAATTTTGTCGTGACTACACTCTTTATAACTTTGAGCTAAAAATTGTATTCTAAAAAAAAATTATGTCTAAATTATTTTGTTGCAAATTACAAAGTTGGAAAATTTTGAAACGTATCTAAGGTCAAGTTTTTCACTAATGTAAAGTTTACAACTTTGTTTAGATACATGAATTTATAAGTATCTGTTTTGAAAGCATCCTTGTAGGAAAAAATGAAGATGTCGTAATATTTATTTACATTTTTGGCTCTCTTTTATACCTAGTCGATGTTTATCCCATACGATATTTCCAACCATTGATATAATGTTTACTAATGACGTTGCATCCTTCATTTGACTGATATATGACCACCCGTCTATTATTCTAAGCACCTATCTTACTGGACTAAAACGAGCTGACAAGAATCGTAGAGTTGCACGTTTTTTTCCTTTTTAACCGACGAAAAAAAAACCGGAGGAGGGTGCTCAAGTCGACGTGTATATATTTTTTTTATGTACGACCACGCGTAACTTTTTACAGAGTAGACTGATTGTAATAGTTCTTTTTTTATTGGATTGGGTATACCTCGAAATAGGTGCCATGTAAATTTGGAAAAAAAATCTACCCTAAGGGTGAGAAAAGGGGTGATTTATTGTTTACTCACAGATTCTAATGCCGAGTTGTGTTTTAACTGCTGAATGGGGGTTCCCGTTGTTGGCACAATGTATGTAATTGTTTTATATTTGTTTTTATTTAGTATTTTCTCAGTTTTTTATGAAAGATACATGTTGTACCCATTGTGCTAATAATAAATATTTTCTTTCTTTCTTTCTTTCAATTATATGTGCATCGACTCAAATTATACGTAGGTATATATATTGTTATTAAGGTTAAATAAAAAATGTTTATTATTTTTTACTTTTCAGTTTTATCGGCGGTTTAATTGTTTTGTTATTTTTTTTTATTACGATCGATTACGATCGCCTACGATGTATTGGATACCATCACTTTAAACGATGAGGCAAATTATGCCCCAACGAGTATTAATTGCCACCGCCATCAACCGAAGCGGATATAAATTCCGAGCATTTCGCCCCCAAAAATGACTCCGCCCGAGGACATTCATATCGCTAAATAATTCAATTTTAAGCCGAACCGAACCTGCCGCGCTACCCGTCTCATTACGTTCACAAGTTAATTCGGAAATTCCTGAAGTTCCCTTTGGGGAAGGAGGAGGTGGGTGATTAAACTTTTCCTTAATAAAACATCTTCAGGGCGGAGCAGCATTCTTCCCGGAGCTACCGTAGGTACGTGACAAGTTCGTTGCTGCTAACTAAATTATGGCCTCCCGCCCCCTTTATCGAGCACATAAAAGTGAAGTGTTGGGACAAATCTCGAATGTTTATCTGCCGTGTGTTACCGCTTGATGGGGAGATTGGCGGCGGTCTCTTTGTTGCAAAGTAAGACAGACGTTTTACGCGTTTCATTGCTCTGGCTGCTTTAAAAAGAGCATAAAATTATAATCTGTTGCATTTTTATTGTAGTTAAAACTTTTTTTATAGTATAACAATAAAAAACAAATACATACAGTGGTAGGTCTCTCATATGTAAGAGTCCGTCTGGGTGGATACCACCGTAATGTCTATTTCTACCCCCAAGCAGCAGTGTGCATGCACTGTTGTGTTTCGGTTTGAAGGACATTGTAGCCAGTGTAACTACTGGACATAATGAGACTTAACATCTTATGCCTCAGGATGACGAGCGCAGTGGAATGTGACGCAGTACCTTGTAACTCAAGGTGCTGGATGGTGTTGCTACTGTTTATGGCTGGTCGTATTGCTTACCATCAGGCGAACGGCACGCTAGTCTCGTCAATCAATGCAATACAAAAAAAAAGTTAGTTTTACCTCAAACCATAAATCAACATAACGAGCCAATTTAGCCAGTATTTCTATACGCTTACTATCCAGTCAATATCTGGAACTATAGTTTACAGTAACCCTTGTCTTATGAGGACAGTATAGTTAAGCAGTATCCATAAGTTCCATTTCCATAGCGAGATTACGCAATAAAGGCCCGTATGCTGACAGGCCCGTATAAGCCCGGCTTATGCCCCTATATGACAAAGTTTGTTGTCCCAGGGTCGTCTGTTAATCAGAGACGCTACGTAATGGCATTAAGTTAACGTGACGGCAGCCTAAAGTTTTCTCTGTTGCTTTATGATTATTGAATTAATTCTTAGAAATTGTACGACTTCTTCACAGAAATTACACGTTCCGAAGCGATGCTAGATTCAAGACCTCTTGATTAGAATAATTTCAATTTAGGCATTTATGATATTAATTATTCTAATAATAATTTGCTTTAAAAATTACCGGTGAAAGAAAACATCGTGAGGAAACCTATACATCTGAAAATTTTCCATAACAATTTCGAAGGTATGAAAGTCTGGCAACCCGCACTGGGCCAGTGTGATGGACTAAGGCCTCAACCCTCTCAGTAGTACCTAGTCCTCTACTCGCTCGTACTCAGGATTAGGACAGTATGCTGTTAGGATGCGATTCCCTGAATAACTTAAGTCATACACACACACACACTCACGCCCTTTATCCCCGAAGGGGTAGGCAGAGGTGCAACTAGTGCACCCACTTTTCGCTGTACATATTCCGTCCCATGATGTGATAGGGGGCGAGCCTATCGCCATATCGGGCACAAATTCCAGACTCCGGGCTGATACTCAATAGAAAAATCCAATATCACTTTACCCGATCCGGGGATCGAACCCGAGATCTCAGCTTTGCAGTCGTACCGTAATACAACTACGCCACCAAGGCAGTCCCAACTTAAATAATTTTTAGGCAATAAATTGTTGGGAAGGGAACAGTCATCCTGTTGATAACTTCTGTAAGCAATCGAACTATGTAGAAAATATGAAAGGAATTTGATGAGTGCCTCTGTGGCGTAGTTGTATTGCATGCGCGGTAACTTAACTTAACTTAATTTAACTTCAGTAAATTGTTTTCGATATTATGATAATTTTGTATTATTATGATCTTTTATTTTATTTGGGAGTAAAAGTTTTGAGTCTGTGTTTGAGTGCTAAACATAATGAAATGACAATCCTTTCTCACATAGTACCATAGATGGCCTAGGCCCTACTGTAACTGTTTACTATAACGAAATTCATTTAGAATAATATTATTATTAGTTACCTATATTGAATATGCTGAACTTACTTGGTCTAAATGTAAATCAAAATTATTATTGTTAAAATAAAAAACTGTTATGTAATTTGCCATTACTTTTGCATTTATATACAAGTACATACCTACTCTGTGATGGAACTGTAGTAATATAATATCATTATGTTTATAGGATGTAAATCATAAGTATTAGTATTAAAAATAAAAACTATTATGTAATTTGCCATTACTTTTGCATTTATATACCTACAAGTACCTACCTACTCTGTGATGAAACTGTAATAATATAATATCATTATGTTTATCATTATGTTTATAGGATGTAAATCATAAGTATTACTGTTAAAATTAAAAACTATTATGTAATTTTCCATTACGTTTGCATTTATATAAAAGTACCTATCTACTCTGTGATGACACTGTAATAATATAATATTGTTATGTTTATAACATTCTTAGTGGATAACGGTGTTGGTTGTGTAGTTAGTTAAACTTCATTGTTCGATTTCTGTTTTGTATACTTTATTTTTTATTACACAATTGTTTGTTGTCCTAAATAAAGAGAAAAAAAAAAAAAAAAAAAAAAGACCACCGCACTAAGGTCTCGGTTGCGCATACCGAGTCGGGCAAAATGATATTAGGGTTTTCTTCTCAGTATCAACCCGGCGTTTGGAATTTGTGACCGATATGGCGATAGGTTTACCCCCTATCAAATCATGGGACGGAACACATCCGGCCAAAAGTGGGCACCCTAGTTGCACCTCTGCCTACCCCTTCGAGGATAAAGACGTGATGTGTATTTATTTTTGAAAGGAATTTCCTATTTAATGATTCGTTTGATAATATATTTAACAACAACTTATAAATCATATGATGTATTAAACATTTTAAAAGTTGCTTATGTCTGAATCATTTTACAATTATCCAATAAAACAAACTCCTTCGCGCGGCGGGCAGCTTGGCGTGTGTAATGGCGGGTCCGACGTCAGGCGGGAGCACAAATAACACGTAATCCTTCCTGGGTTGCCAGACGAAATAATTGCTTTTAGTATAGTCGGTTTTAGGGTTCCGTACCTCAAAAGGAAAAAAGGATTCCTTGTAGGATAACTATATTGTCCGTGTGTTACACGGTCCTTCTGTTTGACAAGACCCTTTTTCTCAGAAACGCGTAGAGGTATCAAGTTGAAATTTATATCAAATACTCGGATCTACGGTCTGTTTCACCTTTGAAAAAAAAACTTGTAAGTTAAGGCGATCAAAGATATGACCGTTTATGTCGCATATTTTGCAATTTCATAAGGGAATCAAACCTATAGGGTACTTCTCGTTGACATAGAATCATAAAATTAGGCAAGAAGCAAAGTCTTACAGCACATGTAAAGTAAGTTATCTGAAAACCGTAAATATAACATGTACATTAATAACAAAAATGTATTAATTAATTATGGCGAACTATTGAACTTATATACTCTGGCCTTGTATTCGAAGAAGCGGGGCGTCGCACGAGGCGTGTGGCGTGGAGTCTCGCGACGCGTAGGGCGGTTTTTCTTTTATAGAGAGGCGGCGCATGCATCGGCCCGCGCCATCACACGCGTAAACGAAAACATATGGCAATGTACGAAGTTGTCTATAGCGATGCGAGGCAGGGCGAGTGGCGATGCCCGCCGCTGCGCCCGCAGCGTTTCCTCTGACGTGTAGCGTAGCACGCAACGGGCATCGCTGCGGTGGGCACCGATTTGGGCGTAGTGATGGGACGTGCGGCGCCGCGGGCTCTGCTGCAAATATCGCTGCATTTTAAGCAATCGCGTGTAAAATCACTTCTCCGTGAACGCACTCATACATCGTCATAATATGTTTGAATTCAGTGCGGGCCACTCTGTCCAACGCAACGCTCGACGTCTCTAGCGTCTACGTAAATGAGGCCTATAGTATCTAAGGAGATACCTTACCTACAAGTTTGCACGGAACCCGCAGTACGCGAGTCCAACTCGCACTTGTCCGTTTTTTTTAAACTACCACGTTTTACAATAACTAATCATGTAACGTTTTACAATAATTGCCTAATAGAGTTTATCATAAGTAATTATACCGTAAGGTCGGGTGCAGAGTTTTGATTCTCCAGGAACTCAATCAAAATGTATGAGGTTGTCTATTGGAGAAACATCCATATTTGATATTATAGATAATCTGCTGATCATTAAGGTAACTAACATACATGATACACCTCAAACAGCGGTAGATATTCTGTAATTTGATCTAGTCTTAAATACGAAAGCTTTTGCTAACGTTTTGGCCGCGGAAAAGAAAGAAAAAGAGAAAAAAATATTGGCCACTGGTTGGGTGGTGAACACCATAATAATACTATACAAAAATATAATGTAGGTACTCAGCCTCTCACCCAGTGTGGATGTTATATGTCCCATAACAACAGTGCCAATAAGATCAAGATCAGTGTATGCCAAACAATAAATGTTTGGTGCACATTTTCTTCTAGACCCTAGAGCAAAAACAGATATGCAGAAATGCGTGTGTGCGCAGCTGCCTTTGTGAGTGTGTGTGTGTGTGTGCCTGCGTATAAGTGTGTGTATGTGTGTCGACTATGCAAATAAAAAATAATACTCAAGAAAATTATTTTTACACTTATGGCAAGGCTGTATCGCCTACAATACTTTGCCTGTCCAAAGAAAACAAAACCAAAAATAAGACAATAATCTCTGCCTAGACTCTAATGTCAGTGTTATTGCCACCATGCCACTGCCACGTCGATTAATATCTAGTTTATTTTACGGCCAATCACAACAAATTGGAATTGGATCTAGTTAATTTATCACTGGACTAATATCATAGAACTTATAAATGCCCAAAGATCATTTATATACGCTTAGATTATAAATACGTACTAATAGCTAAAAAACGGAACGAATAAAAACACTCAAGCTAGTATCAGTATAGATGAAGCGTGTGTGACCCGCCTAAATTAGCAACGTCTAAGGTATCTGCGAGTGGTTTCCTAATCGTTGTTATTTATCTTCCCGACTCGTCCCATTACAGGTGTCAGCCAATGATCTGGGATCACGCGCCGCTTTACCTAATGGCCCCCGAGGGTCCACCCGCTTTGCCTCACTTCAACTTGTGATATGGGAATTTATTTATGGCTTTGAGAACTTACAGTTTTCTATTGTGTTTGTAGGAATGCTTTACACTTACGACCTTATTCATAAACAGTTTATAAACCTATTTTAGTTATAGAAAGTTTTGTCTTTTTCCTTCAAATTCAATTCGAAATTCGTTCGAAGAAGACAAAACATTCGATAACTAAAATAGGTTTATAAGCTGTTTATGACTAAGGCCTTTAGTGAACAAATGGGTAGTTTGAGAGCCTCTATAAAGACAGCATTGTTTGTGTGACGTCCCACTTTCAAAGGCTAATTGTGTAGAGACTGAAGATGATAAATACTTGCTATTTCCCAGAAAACACATCAATAAAAATGTCTCAAGAATCCACGACGCAAAATAATCACGTAACTCGCTCCCGAAGGCGATCCATTCAAACCATTCGGCCAATCAGTCACGCGAATGCACGGCTTTATGCAGAATTATTGAATTTCGCATTGAAATAGCGTCGAGCGGAGATAGAACCCATTTGTGAAAATATTTGTATGTCACATTGATGGCTGTAAGCGTACGTTTGTACGAGATAAGTGAAGAGACGAGACGCGAGAGAATTCAATTTTTTATTTAATTTATTGAAGATTCGTCTTCTAAGTGTATGCCTAAGAATAATGACAACACGAAGGGCCGATTTTATCACATTCTGATAAAGTACTTGATAACCTATTCGAAACTTAACCGCCATATAAACTACAACTTTTTGTTTCAAAGTTCTCGAATAGAAATATCTGGCAGGAAAGTCACTAGTAATGTGTCAGATTTATTTGTTATAGCATACATAGCGTTATAGTCAGATAGTTATTTAACTTTTCAGGAACCGGTGAAACTGGCCCTAAACATAATTTTAAATTGGATATCCTGCTGACTCAAAGATCTATCATCCTCCCTAAAGAAGTATAAAGTATTATGTATAAGTTATAAATTATTTAAGGATATGAGTATTGTAGCTACTGTATTATTATAGCACAAAAAAAGTAAGGTAAAGTAAACTTTAATTTGAGATGTGTCGACCCAACTTTTTTTTTGAGGGTGCTGAGCCCGTCGGCCATTTTCTTGGCTCCGCTTCTGCAGTTGTCATCACGTAGAACAGGAATACGAAAGTTCGAATATTTTATCATCTAAACACACCAATAGCCTTAAAAGCATATTGAGTAAATAGATTTCAAGCAAGCCCGCTTCCGCCGAAGTATGTTTTATGTTGACATGTGAACGAGCCTTTGAATTCACCGGTCACATGTATTCACGATATTGGATTGCAGTTGCTTTGATTGCGTCGGTGTTGTTTATTTGACGTACATTTCAAAATATTACATCATGGAACGAATGAAAGCTTAGCGGGGAGTGGGTGCATTAGTTTCAATCTAACTAACCGGGGATAAGAAACAGAATAGTAGATTTGCAGCCTGCAGGTTCTCATGTATCCCAGAATATTTAGTATTCAGAAATGAAATGAAATGAAATATGATTTAGTTACACCGATCATGTTACAAACATCTTATCGAGTCATAAACATTCAGTTAGATTCTAAATACAACTATGTAAAGTGATATTTGCAACGTACACTAAGAAATCCAACGCAATAACGTAATAATTTAGCAAAATATTAAATTTCCAATAACGCCAGCGAGCATAAATACTAATGTAAATTCAGTACTGGCCACTGCGCTCGTGACGCTTACAGCGCTCTTTGCGCTCATCATGGCCACACGTACTCGCACCGCAGCCGACGCTTTCTTCGCTTATTCCGCTCATGACGCACCGGGCGCTCGCATAAGCGTAATTTGTAGCACGTACAATATCCGCAGCTGGACGCTTATGAAAATTGCACACTGAATGAGATTTTGTGAATACAACTGGAATGTACAGCTAATGGCGCCTGTTTTTTCAATCAAAATTATTTAAAATCTTATTCTAGTAGATATTAATAAAAAGAGCTTTTCCTATATTTAAATTATACCTACAAGTCTATTAATAAAGTAGGTTCTCTACTTAAAATTAGCTCGTAGTGCCATGAAGGCGGCAATATTTTTTATGGGTAGTCGGGGCGCATACCATGCGATCTTCTTACTCGTTACCTAGTTGTATATAAAAAACGCAACCCTTATAGTGGAAGTCCACTATAAATACATATCGACGCGATGGTGGAAATTTCAAATATAGTAAGCGATACGACCGCCTATAAACATTACCAACACCATACAGAAGTTTGAATTACAAAGTACCGCGTGGTACTCTACTGCGCTCGTCACCCCAAAACCTTGTTTAAGGAGATACGGAGTGTCGCGCGGCGCATGTGACGTGGTGTCGCGCGGCGCGTGTGACGTGATGTCACGCGGCGCGTCGGGCGATTTTTCCGTTTAAAGAGAGGTGGCGCGTGAAGCGGCCCATTTCATCACACGCTTACACACAAACGTATGACAATGTACGATGTTGTTTATAAAGATGCGAGGCGCGAAGAGTGGCACCGCCCAACGCAACGCATCTCCATAAATGAGGCCTTAGTCATTAGATGTAAGTCTCGTAATTACCAGTTATTACGCTGACAATTTCCTTCAAACTGAAACCTAACAATGCACACTGCTGCTTGGCGGCAGAATAGAGATTGCGGTTGTAGCCTACCCAGATCCAGATCACATACGAGAGAAGTTCCGCAGTATTTACGACAAAATTACCCTTACGACGTTTGAAATTTCCACTGTCGATATACATATATTTGTCAAACTGCCCAAAGCGGACACGATCCTTTATAGCTTGACCTCTATTGGCGGGACTCACGTCTGACCCACGTCGCAGCGTCCATCAGGCGGCGCGGCCGTGCGTGAACGTACGGCGACGTGACGACGACGGGACGACGCCGAGCTACGCGACGTGACACGTCACCCATTGCGTTATTGAACGATACACGTGACCTGCAGGCCGTTATTTGAAATGGGGTTCCTTTGTATGGAAATGTTTTTTCGATAATATTTACAGCTCTCTCGGTGGGATAGACGTTTGGCGTGCGCGGTACGAAAACCGTTCTGGGCTCGTCCATTAATCACGTGAGGCTCCAAAGGGGGCTGGGGGGGTCACGTGTACTTATTTTTCGTTGAACGCGCGATTAATAAGAGACTATACTAACCTGTACTACTTTGTACTAAAAAAATACCTACACGTGATCTTGGGTAGTGGGTGGGGGGGGGGGGGGGGGGGGTTAGTATCATACCTTACCACATATCACCAGGGAGGGGTTTTATAAAGTTGCTTAAAACATCACGTGATGTTATGGTAATGGACAACCCCTCTGCGATCTAGGGTTCAAATACCAGGTCGGGCAAAGTGATATTGGGTTTTTATATTCAGTATCAGTTTGGAATCTGAAGTTCGTGACCGATATGGCGATAGGCTTGTTCCTAGTTATATGGAACGGAATACACACTGCGAAAAATGGGCGCACTAGCTGCGCCTCAGCTTAGGACGACGTAGGACGTCGTAGGACGACGCGACGCCGTGTCGTGTTTATGTGTATGAGCCCTTACCCCTGCGAAGAAAAAAGTCGTGAGTGTGTACGGTATTTATCACGGTTGTCATATTAAATAATGATAAAGTCGTGCATGCTATCACGCGGACAAATTGAAGTCGTTTTTACAGGACGCGTGACGCGCGGAGCGTGACAGTACGACGTGATAACACGCTTCGTGTATCATGACTAATCTTGTAATCACGTTGTAACGTGACGGTTAGGAATGACGCCTGAACAACGTTATTTAATACGGTAATGGTTTGCCATTTATACTTATTTTGTTTTTTATAGGCCTTGGCTTACAGATACCTCGTTTAAAAGTCATTTATTGGGATAGATTTGACTTAACTACTTTATGAGAAGTTGTCCAACTGTCAATGAAAGCCTCGTCAAAATCAGCTCAGCTGTTTTGGTGATTACCACCGCAAAACTAAAATAATACAAAAATACGTGTCGAACCTTGAGGCCTTGCTAACATATTCCCTTTTATATTTTACGAAGAAGCCTCATTCCAAAATACAGACAAGCTCTACAGTCTTAGTTCCATGTACATACTAATAAAAAAATTAAAATAGTACATAAAATAAAACGTGATCTAGAAATATTGTGTAACTTTTCTCTGTTCCTCTTCTCAGGTGTTGTTTCAAAAAACTCACTGTATTGTACTTTGAATATCAGGTTTTAATAACAAACATAACAAATATTATAAGCTTACACCTTTATCTTCAAAGAATTAGGCCGAATTACACTCGCCTACATTAACAATCGTCATATCCTGCACAAATTCTGATTCTCGTCAACTAAAATGTGTATATCGGAAATAGAAATCGACATTTTTTTTCCCGACTAGTGAATCAAATTTGCATCCCCAGAGCTCTTTATCCAAATATTACGGCTTCTCTAAACCGATGAGGCAAACTCATTGGATTATACCTGTCATAAAGATCTCTAATTTCACGGCAGGAATTCCGAATAAGCTGCGGCGATTAAAATTATAAGTTATGGAACTTGTAACCGATGTAGCTATTTGGGGGAATATTTCGAGACAGAACGATAGGGTACATTTCTTATGTTTACGCGAATGTTAGACATTTAAATAAAACTATTTTACGGATTTTATCCCGTGACCATGAAGGCTGCAAAGCCTTCGAAACGTCGGGAGAAAATATAAATTAAAAAACCGCGATAAAATCCGTTAAAATAGTTTTATTTAGATAGGGTACTTATTACACTTACATTTAAAATGTGTATTAATATCTATTACGATTAACTTAAGAATGGCAATGGGCGTGCCTTCATGTGACTTGTGACATGTGACTTTACATAACTGGCGAAATGTGGACGTAATGCATCTGTCTCTGAATACGGAAAAACACGTGTTGCTGTCCATGTATGTACTCTATATGCTATGCATGTAGAAAGACAGAAAGAAAATACCTTTATTTAGCCATGATCACAGGACCAGATGGCGGTAAATACTATATGTAACAGCACGGGGAAAATACAAAAAAAAGGATAAGTATTTAAAAAAAAATAAGAGATAAAACACAATAAGAAATTAAAAAATACAGGTATGTATGCTATGCTAAACAGCTTATCCTAAACACTGTTGCGTTTTGGCGAAGGACTTTGTAGTCAGAAAATACTGAGTATTGAGAAATTTTAAACCTCAAGATCACGCTGATTCCCTGTTTATTTTAATCCCATGATATAACTGGTGGTAGGTCTCTCATATGTAAGAGCCCGTCTGGGTAGGTCCCACTGCAATGTCCATTTCTACCACCAAGCAGCAGTGTGCAATGTGCATGCACTATTGTGTTTCGGTTTGAAGGACATTGTAGCCAGTGTAACTACAGGACATAGTGAGACTTAACATCTTATGTCTCAGGATGACGAGCGCAGTGGAATGCCACACAGTACTTTGTAACTCAAGGTGCTGGATAGTGTTGCTACTGTTTATGGGTGGTCGTATCGCTTACCATCAGGCAAACGGCATGCTCGTCTCGTCATTCAATGCCATAAAAAAAAATTACCCATGATATACGTTTACTAGCCTACCACTATAAAGTAATTTTATATAACCAAGTAATCGAATTTCAAACCCCGCGGTTCACAGCAAACGCAGCCACTAGACAAATAGCGCCTCTCACGATGAACCGCATCATCTTGTCTTTGTACGGCGCATTTATAAATTAACAATAATAAGTTATCACAGTATAATGTAGAGCTCGTAATGGACCCATTCATAACCGGTTGGCACGTTACCCATACGCCATCTGACGCCACGCTACGTCAATACGTTACTCCCATAATTTTTTAACAAAAATGATCACTTTTTATTTTTATATCCTCTTTCCTGCCAGCCCGAGCTGGCTTTTTAGTTTTCATCATTGATTTTGCTCTCAATAAAAATGTCGGTAGTTAGGTATATAAGTGACCTTTTGTGTCAATAATAATTTTTATAATCAATTTAATGTATTTTGACTTATCATAAGTGCAACTATGTTCGCCTACGTCACGGTAAAAGTATATATATATATATATATATATATATCTGCATAAGATTCATATTTGGCTTACGTAAATATGACCACGTTTCGGAATTTCGTTCCAAGCTCAAGTGGCTTCCTATTCGCCTTGGCCGGAATACACACATTCTCTCTTTACTTTACAATATCCTATTCAATCCGTCTTCTCCGCGCTATCTTTCCGAACGCTTTACTTTTCTTCATAGTTCTCACTCTCTAACACTTAGGTCGTCAGATAACTTGGCTCTCAGGACCCCCCTGCACGGTAGTAGTTTCGTGGACAATTCCTTTACTGTCCAAGCTGTTCGTCTCTGGAACGCACTGCCGGTGCCTATACGACGAGCTCCGTCGCTGAGCAGCTTCAAGAGACAAGTGCTCACATTCTATCTCAATGCAACATAAATAGTTATTTGTATTTTAAATCATATTATTTTATGCACATATTTTGTTTGTATGTATTTGTATTGTTTTCAATATATTTATATGTACCTATATATACTATATAAATACAATATATACACTTATTTATTTTTATGATTTTATATTATTATGTTTTTTATTTATTTAAATACAAAACACACCCACACTCCAACTTCTCCGCAGAAAGATTCCATCCTATGGTTGTCTGGAAGAGATCGCTTTTAGCGATAAGACCGCCTATTGTTACACTAGCTGTAGTTATTAAGTATGTTTGTTTGTTTTTTTCTTTTACTTCTGTGGTGTTCAATAAAGAGTTATCTATCTATCTATCTATCTATATCTGTGTACTGTGCCTACGTTATGAATAAAGTATATTATTTTTATTTTTTACGTTCCAGTGGTGTTACTGCTGTTTATCGACTATTCTTATTAGTACTTGGGGTTTATCTCAGTATGCAAATAAATAAAAATCTTAATAACAAATGCGAAAGTTTGTTAATCGTTTCGATGTCTGTTAGAAAAACTCAGAAACTGCTGAACAGATTTTGATGAAATTTGGCTCACGGATAAACTATGTACTGGATTGACATAGGATTTTAATCCCAAGGCAGGAAAGGCTTTTTATGCGGGCGAAGCCGTGAGCAACACCTAGTCTAAGGATATTTGATATACGTGGTGAATAGTAATAGTAAATGGTGAACATTGCCCCCCCCCCCCGGCAATTCTTGTGCTCTGGGTCTTCACACCCAATGCACGCCCTAGCGCGGGGGGACATTAGTTGCGGGCCGAGGCACACAGTTCATTGTGTATACCTCTTGGTTGTGAAACACATTGAGGCCTAAAAGGGCCCGCGAACATTTCCTGGCACCCTCTCTTTCCGCCCATCCTGCGAACCTTCCTCCCGTCCCCCACCTTTCCTTCCATATTCCTCTAGGCCCCTGCAGTCGTCAAGCCGAGGGACTCCAGTATCCCATTCGCAGGTTTCCGCCGGTGTTGACTGCAGGATCGCCTACCTAAAAAAAAAATTACGAACATTCAGTAAGAGAGGCCACCATTATTCCGGCAGTCGTGGGGGTATTTAATAAAACGTGTTTATCGTAAAGCAAAGACAATTTGAATAAATTAGACAAATTTTTAGTAACCATAAAATATTTAAAACGATCTGGCTACGTCATCAGCTAGGCTACATAGCACAAATAAATAAAAAATCAAATAGAATTATTATAGGTACAATAGGGTAGTTTCCTATGTTTGATTTTGTAAATTATTTTATAATATGTAACAGAAAATAATACGAAAAAAAAAATCCTGTGAAATCAGCATCAAAATTAGTTGAAAAATAAAGCAGTTATTCATATTTGAAATATTGTTGTGAGCAAAAGTGAGGACGGCAGGGGATATCGCGCTTTCTCTTTAGCACGCACGCAGCGTTATGATCGGCGACTCTCAGTGACGTCACAGTGTAATATTACTGTTTGACAACTACCCCTTCCACCAAATTTGAAAGCTTTATAACTTGCTAATAATTGCCCCAATTGTGTAATATTTTTTCCGTAAAATTTTGGATGGCATACATTTTTGATAATTAATGTATTAAAAAGTAGTAGTCAAGATAAAATTTGTTTCCAATATTCGTGAATATAACAGGAGGAGCTAATAATAAAAAGTTATGTAAAAATTTTGCTAACTCAGAGTTACTGAATACGTGTGATTCCGTGTGGTGTCGCTACTATACCGCAAAAGCGCCATCGTCTCCCTCCCCCTCCTCCCGGCCTGTCATAATAACTTATTATCGCACATGATGTAGGAAACGTAAAACATGTTTTACTTACATCCAGTGTTCCATTCTGTAAGGCCCATGGTACTGACACTTCGACGTTTATTCTTCAGGTGTTTTGGAAAATTAGGTCATGATAGGGCTTAGATATTTGACGTTAGAAGATCGATAATGTATTAAATGGGTCACCTGATGTAAATGATTACTAATGAACATCAAGTGTCAAAGGAATTGCGGTTCGACCTGTTGGCAAGGAACTCGATATTGTTATGTAATATTCTATGCACCAATCCGCAAATTATTACGGATTAGGAAATTTACTTCTACGATTTCCCATTATAACCCGAAACTTGTTATGTTCAAAAAATAGTCACAATCAAATTTAACCCAAGTTAGGACACGACGCGGACGAAACAAAAAGGTATCTTAACCTAATCGTGGTCTCAAACTTTGGTTTCAGAAGTTGTGAGTCGGTGTCAAAGATTAGGGGCCGACGCAACTTCGACGGCCCTGATGAATTATTTATGGAGCTGGTTTAGTTGGAAGACTTAGCGGAACAACGCTGGATTTTTGTTATCATATTTTTAGGTGGTTTAGGTATAAGCGGAGGCGATTAAAGGTAAGCGCGCACGGGCTAAACGACCGGCGGTGAAAGGCGACGGTCAATAAGTTACTTTGGTATTCTTTTTGTACCATAACGATCCAGCTATTTATTTTCCACACAATAGGATCAGCAAGATTGGAGCTTTATAGTCCTGTATAACATTGCACTCCTCTTTTCACATGCTAACACGAATATTCGTCGTAACATCGACCTCGTAACCTCAAAACGAAAAGTACTAGAGACTATCCCGCCCTCACACCCGCCACTGCATTCTGCAACTCCTGTAAGCCAGGCTCAGCAGTGGCACGCATTTTATGTCACCCAGCGGTGAAGTTCCGCGAGTCTCAGGGACCACTAAACAGCCTTTAGCCCGTAACGAAATTAATCAAATACATGGCTACTACTTACTGGTGGCAAGTCTCTCATATGTAAGAGTCCGTCTGGGTGGGTACCACCGTAATGTCTATTTCTACTGCCAAGCAGCAGTGAACATGCAATGTTGTGTTTCGGTTTGAAAGACATTGTAGCCAGTGTAACTACAGGACATAGTGAGACTTAACATCTTATGTCTCAGGATGACGAGCGCAGTGGAATGCCACACAGTTCTTTGCAACTCAAGGTGCTGGATGGCGTTGCTACTGTTTATGGGTGGTCGTATCGCTAACCATCAGGCGACTGGCGAACAGCATGCTCGTCTTGTCATACAAAGCCATGAAAAAAATCGAACTGGCACTAGCACAGACGGCAGTACTATACGGACATCTTCTACCTACACAGGGCTTAATTTAATTGTGACTATTATTCCAACAAAACAGGTTTCGGTTTATAATAGGAAATCGTGGAGATAAAAGTTGTTAAATCCGTAATAATTTGTGGGTTATTTGAATAGAATATTACACAGAGCTATCTAACAGTCACTTCGCTGTACCCTCACATCTCAAACCAACCCATCACTTTTACCAATAATTATTAATCAAAAAGATCCTCTTTTAAACTCGTTGGCCCTCGCCAGTCTCCGGTAAAATGGTAAAGAAATTTCATAATTAAGTTAACATCAAGCCCCGGACGCGGCGGGAATGTGTACCCAGGTAAATCTCAGTAATTGGTTTAATTTAAAATGGATAGTAGTTAGTGTACGTGTTGGAAATACTTGTTAAGAATTTAACATAATCCTCACGGAATCGGGAACAAATTTGCTTAATAAACTTGAGTTGGACGAAGCTGTATTTAGATTTTATTATGAACAGTAGCTTTTGGTCGCTGTTCTGCCTGCGTTCAAATTCTATCTCGGATTAAAACATTGTAGATTTATCCAGGTTAAAAATAGTCTATATCTTAAATTAGAATTTGGTTTATTGAAACATATTTGTCTTTCCTTGGCTAAAGTGGAATATCTTTACCATGGTTCTACCTTAAATATGTTTATAACAATAGAAAAAGAAGATGAAGGTAAACACAGTTTTTTATCCCCTTACCATGCTCTATCTCATCTCTTCCAGTTTAAAACATGTTTACTACTAATTAAAAACGAAACACGCTGAGCATGATCCACTTAATATAACGCAGTTCAGACACCGTAAGTGAATTAGGAGCAAATAATTAGATAGCGATGTGTACCGAGACAACAGTAAACATCTATCCATATGTTTGTCAAACATTATATACTAATTTGCGGGTCTATCGGATTAGTTCGATGGGAAAAGAGGATTTGCGCCACTAGTTTTGGGCGTGGGTTCATCTGTTTCAAGGGATGGTTGTTGCAAAGTGATTCTGAAAGGATTGCTAAGAGTTTATAGGTTCTTACGTAAAAGTAAAAAAATAATTTCCTTAACTCTTATTTTGCCGGCAAACGAAAAAGAGTCATTTCATATTAAATGATCTTCACCACCCTAAGTATCCACAATACCAAAAGAATTATGAATGCAATGTTAGCTTAGAACAAAAAGATTGTGAATTAGGAAGCGAATGGAGTCATTCCAGTCTTGGAAGGTTTCCCTAATAATAAAAAACGTATAGTAAACTCATCTCTTTACATTTGTTACCTAACACAGTACCAACTCCGTCGTAGAGGTAGCTACCATCTCTATGAAATGTTTTAGACAAATATCATCTTTATCTCTTTATCCTTAGCGCTCGAACTTATATTTACCCTATATTGTTTTGTCACAAAACGTTTTATCCTAACAATACTTTATACCATAACCTATTAGTGACAAAACGTATCAGTATTAGTTCCAATAATTTATCCTTTCCCCAAATAAATTCAAACTTAAATTCATTGCAATAAAGGCGAATCTTATATTACAATAGATATATCAATAAATATTCCAACAATACTCGGCCCTCCATTCCGCATTTGATATGTGTTGAGCCAGATCCGGCGGAGCGCGGCGAATACGCAATGATTCCGATGTTTACTTAACTAAACACTAACAACACCGCGTATTTACTTACAATTACTATTACAATAAATTCTATATAATCTCAAACAACAAATATTTACGTAAGTATAAATAGTGTGTCGCAAATAACTTGGAGTTCCGTCAAGAACAAAGAAAGTGTATCTGTATGAAATTCGTATGTGTATCTGGTCAATCTCCATATTGGATGTGATAACTTCAGGTGCAGTGAAGCCACTTTACCGTACCTTCGATAAAGAAAACCATTAATTCCCATTAATTACGCATACTCACGCCTTTTATCCCCAGACAGGTAGGCAGAGGAACGACTAGTACACCCACTTTTCGCTGTGCGTATTCCGTCCCATGATGTGATGGGGGGCGAGCCTATCGCCATTTCGGGCACAAATTCCAGGCTCCGAGCTGATATACTGATAAGATTTTTTTTTCTGTTTTTCTATTATTGGATCGAACCCGAGACCTCAGCAATACAGTCGTACCGTAATACACGCCACCGAGCCCCAATAATTGCACTGACTGCTATGCCCTCCAAAGTGCCTCCAAACCAACGATGCAATACATCATCATCATCATTAGCCACACGAGGTCCACTGCTGAACATAGGCCTCCCCTAAAGACAATGCAATACGTGCTGAGAGAAATAGTCGTTGCGGCACTCGACCTCTCCCTGTCTAGTAATCTCATGTAAATAAAACTAATCGTTATCTGAGGAATTAAAGCCATTAAGGCTCAATAGTATTGGGGAGAAGACGAGTGTTTGGCGTTTTAATTAAAAGGCAGAGGGATGGCGGTCCCGCGCCAATTACCGCTCCCATAACTCCGCGGAACGAGTTCGAATCGTGACGTGCTTCGTGATAGCATTCGTGATACATGCATTATTTTTACACAATTTAATTGATGTCATGTCACTCCGTATGTATGCTGTAAGCACTGTTGCGCTTTAGTTTGGAAGATGTACCAAAAAATATTTTCACTATTTTTTACTGATCACTTAATCATTAGCAATCAGCCCTTTTTTACCTGCGTTGGATTAAAAAAAGATTCCCTATGAACTCTAATTATCGGCTAAGGATTTCACGAAAATAAATACCATAATTTGAACTTTCACCCGAACAGAACCGCGGTAAAAAACTATTTTAAGACACAATAAAGACAAAAGACACATGAAGACATATTAATTACAGGCCAACGATAGTCGACCAGCCCCGAGGGAGCACCCATACAAATGGCACTTTATAAGCCTAAGATTTATGTGTCTTAAAAGAAGTTAATGAATTGGATTGTGTTATTGGACCGTGGAAAAGAATTACTAATGGAATAATGGAAACTATTTTGTGTTCGGAATCTATTGTTGTTTTGCAGTTTTCGCATGTGTATAAAATAAGTTTTGGATATTTATGTGAAGACGAGGGAATTTATCGGGTGAGACTCTACGGGCGTGTATAAAAATATATTTTGTTTACCAGAAATAAAAGAAAGCAGTTCAGCATCTGATACAATGTATATGCCCATAAACAGTAGTACGGCCAGAACTGTGAGCCGCAATGTACGAACGTGGTAGGAACAACATTCATCACTCTGATACATTAGATGTTAATAAGGCTTACATCACCTTATCAAACAGCTAAACTTAACTGTGTTTTGCACATGCTGTATACATTTAAATAACAGGCATTTAAGATAAATTCACTGCACTGATCTTATAAATCAACTCTTATATTATCATGAACAATAAGTAACTTGGTTTCATAGCACCGAAACTTGTAAAATATAGAATCTCATAACTAGGGTTTCTGCTTGAGAATTCTCGAGAAATCTAGCTTAAGTCAAGACGGGAAAAACAATCCAAAATACGCGAGAGCTCAAGAAAAACAGGGATTTACAAATTCTTGGCATCTCGGGAGATGTCGAGAATTCCCATGCCTCTAGAAAGAAAGAAAGTCGAGAAATCAGAAACCCTACTTATAACAATATGACTCCAAAACAGGCATTGAATTAAGCACATCTTTTATTTTTTTAATGCCGTACCCCAAATAAATACTACAGACCGTTGAACGAAGCTAGGGCAATCAATATCTTCTCAGCATGGGAATTAAAAAAGCCATCGATTATTCAACAAAAGGGGACCTAGAAACGCGCTCTCTATTGAGCGGCGAAATATAATTGAAAAATTGAGCGGTACTTGGTACTGGCGTATATACTACACCGATGGATATGAACTGGCATGTTTTAGCGATCCGTAGGTACTAAGGCGTCACGTAGATGTTCAAAATTTGTTGCTGGTAAACTGACTCCCAAAAATCTATAAGCAATGAGGGCTCGTGTTTATTTGCTTTGTGTACACGGTGTACTAACACATTATGGCTGTGACATCGGCGTGGCGAGAACCCGAGATTTTTGCCAATTTTAAGTCAAATTTATGACTTTAGTTTAGAAATTCACTACTGAAGTTGCTAGGAAACCTAAAGAGACAACATAATTTACTATTACGGAATGGAAATAAGACCGATGACTGAATTTCTTGGTGTTTCTTCTTGAATGGACTTTTCCAAAGCACCGTTAGATAGAATTTCTTAAATAATGCCCTGTAAATGTACCCTTAAGGGTTTATAAACCATAGGAATTTAAATAGGTATATCTTAGCACTAGACGCGCCCGTATCCCCTATATGGCGCTTATTTTCAGTATACATTCTTGCCTCACACTACTGAATTTTGTTCGCAGTAATTTCTGTAAAAGTTTCTCAGCGGTAGAACGCAAAGTATTTGAGTGAGCGACGTCCTAGCCGTATAATCTACGTTTATTGTGACAGGCGACGTATTACTACGAGACGTCACCGTCGTGGAACAACACCCGAAGGACCCAGACGTTTCCACGGAAACTTTATACATATTGGTGGAAAAATTCGACGTATTCACGAGAAATTGTGAGTGGATTGGATAGCTCAAGATCCCTGAATTTTAGAGATATTTTTATATAAATAGAAGTGAGATGTAAATTTTAGGGATATTTTTAAATAAAGGTCGTCTGACTGCCTCGGTGGCGTAGCTGTATTATGGTACAACTGCCATGCTGAGGTCTCGGGTTCAAACCGGCAAATCGATTCGGCAAATCTTATACCCCTATGGGTATTAGATTTTTCTATTCAGTATCAGCCAGGACTCTGGAATTTGTGCCCGAAATGGCGATAGGCTCGCTCCCTATCACATCATGGAACGGAATACGCACGGCGAAAATTGGGTGCACTAGTTGCGCCACTGCCTACCCCTTCGGGACTATAAGGCGTGAGTGTGTAAACAGCGTTTAAACGCAATCTTCGCAATCAAAGAAATTGTGTGCATGCAATGCTGTATTTTGGTTTGAAGGACATTGAAACCAGTATTACAAAATAACAGATAGTGTCATGCCTGCGCAGTATGCGTAGATGTTGTTTACTATTTATGATCAATACCATTTATGGTCAATGATCAATACCATACATACCATTTATCATCTGGCAGATCTCTTCTAAACATTTAATTTAAAACCACCATATTCAAAATCTCACAAGAATATTTAGAAACTGTTAGTAAAATCTATTGAATTGGCACAAAATATATTAGGTACCCTCCCACATGCATTTTATTGGGTACGTGCAAAACCATTATTAACCGAGTACCGAGGTGTGCTGAAACTTGTTGCGCGGAAAAATGCTTTTTGTCAGCCCGCTTGTTTATCTCGAATGCTATGGGTTATAATTGTGATCGTATTCGGCTAGTAACGGCAAAAAATGTAATGGTAAATTTAAAAAAGGTAAAATAAACTCCCATATACCTTTATCCCCAAAGCGGTGCAGGTAGAGATGCAACGGTCTCGAGCCATATGTGCTCATCCCATGATGTGATAGAGGGCAAGCCTATTGCCTTGCCGGGCACATATTCCAGACTCTGAGCTAATAATGAGCAGAAAAACGCAATAATATCACTACCCGATCCGGGATTCGAAACCAGGACCTCAGAACGGTGTTGTACCGCGCACGCAATGCAACGCCATCGGGGCTATATTTTTACATCACGATTCCAATAACTTTTCATTGTTATCGATTTATATAAAGGAAACATTGTGTACAACATTGATAAATGATGAGAGCTCTTCATGAGAGTTTTTACATACTGCGTTTATGAAATATAAAACGTAATCATTATTGGTTGATATTTTCGGAAATTGTTCCTTCCTTCCTTGCTACCATGCGATCTCATCTCTGTGAATATATATTTTAGTTCATTTCTTCTCAGCTCAGCGATGAAGGATTAAAGGCGCCCTTCATGTACTAAGAGCCAAAATCTCGTTTGAGGATTTTCATAATCCTATTAACTTTGTGTTAAATATTAGACGCGACTGTCTGTGTTGGAGTTTCAGTTATGTTGCAATATGACTGTTATGTAATTATTTGTTGTTAGGTTTAGCTAACTTTACTTAAATTATGTTTTTCAATAATGCTGCCTCGGTGGCGTAGTTGTATTACGGTACGACTGCAAGGCTGAGGTCTCGGGTTCGATCCCCGGGTCGGGCAAAGTGATATTGGATTTTTCTATTCAGTATCAGCCCGGAGTCTGGAATTTGTGCCCGATATGGCGATAGGCTCGCCCCCTATCACATCATGGGACGGAATACGCTTGGCGAAAAGTGGGTGCACTAGTTGCGCCTCTGCCTACCCCTTCGGGGATAAAAGGCGTGAGGATGCACGTATATTTTTCAATAATCTTTGAATAATCTATACTCCATCGGTTTAGGTATTTAACTAAATATAAACAAAAAATGACATATGATTCCCGGGTAGTCAACATTTTCATACGAAAGTGTTAACAAAGACTGTTGTTTCAATGAAACTACGGCGTACAACAATCACTTAAAATTATTAAATTCACTTTAGAAACAAAATAAATAACTAACAACAACTAATTATCAAAAACAAAGCCAAAACTATGTTAAATAAATAAATTTCTACAATGCGGCAATTTATGGATAATTGCTGTCTAGTTAATCGATTAAATTGAATGGCGGTCTGTTTTAATGGCGTGCTACGTGACAGTCGTACTCTTAAATTTTGTAGGGTTATGTATTACGATCCATTGCAAAAATGTTTAGCGTGCCTGTCATATTAGCTCTTTTACGGTTGACAGATCGAGATCTTTTATAAAAGTATTGTAATTTATGATAATTAATTGTGTTCGCGCTTATTAATAAATAACTATATCTTTATAATAACCAAACAACTTTAATAAACGGGAATAACAGTGCTAAGTGTTGTGTCGGTTATGAATACTTTTATTTTGGAATGACGTATTTTGTATAAATTTTAAGAGATTAACTTTACTTTATATAAAGAAAAAAGAATATTTCGACTGGAGTTAACGTGTAGAAGCGTTTTAATTTTTTTTATTTGTTCAGCTACTTTTGTTGCTGACTGTACAACGCATAACGTACCTTCGAAATACCTACATTTCCCATAGCAAATTCAATAACAATGAAAACTTGGCATTATCATAGGTGAGCCTTAATTTAAAACCCAACATTTTTACCTGTAAATAACCGAATACGGTCGCAATTAAACCCCATTTAGCATCCAAGATTAACGAGCGAGCAGACAAAACCATTTTTCCGCGCAACAAGTGACTCAGCGCACTTCGACCGGCAATAACCGGTTTGCCCGCATCCAATAGCTCAGTCAATATCGCTCAATAGCCGTTTTATTGAACAAGTTAAATTTCTTTCCTTTAAGTGGCCATTGAGGTTATTTGTGCACGAAACTTGCTGATTTAATTCCACATAAAGGCTATTACGTTGGTTGTCTTCTTTATTGAGTTTACGGAAAACAGTTAGATGGAAGAATTCAAGCTGAGTTTTTAAAATCTACTTTTTTAAAATATGACTGTTTTTGCATCTACGAAAGAGTCGACACAGATGCGACTAGTAACAATATTCATCGAGCACCATATTTTCGCGCTGTTGCGCTATCTAGCGACAGAATTAATTAATTTGAACCTCCTTCATTAACTTCTTAAATACACACTTTGACGCTGCACGTATAATATAGAAAAAGGCTGATTTTGAATCGGCCTACAACATAAAATACTATATTATGCTATATTAGAATATATTTAAGCATAATCTTGTATTTGCCTCATAGGTTAATCCGGGGCTTTACTAGTATTAATGTAGATTATTTAGTAATCCGAGCGTTACACAAGACGAGCTACTGAGTTGGTAGTAGCTCGCTTCAGAGTGCCAGAGAAGGCGAGTAGCTGGCGGCTAGATAGTTCTAAAGTGGAAAGACGAGCAGGTAAAACCCAATGCTGTAACTAGAAAACGAAACGACTAATGCGTAACAATAACAGCTATTAATTCGTCATACACAGTTTGCGTGGTTTCGACGCCCGAATTATTCATGAAGTCAGCATTTTTTTTATTTTGTTTTTTTTTTACTATTGCCTTGAATAACGAGACGAGCCTGCCGTTCGCCTGATGGTTACCAACACGACCACCCATAAACAGTAGCAACACCATCCAGCACCTCAACTTACTAAGTACTGTATGGCATTCCACTGCGCTCGTCATCCTGAGACATAAGATCCTAAGTCTCATTATGTCCAGTAGTAACACTGGCTACAATGTCCTTCAAACCGAAACACAACAGTGCGTGCACACTGCTGTTTGGCGATAGAAATAGAGATTACGGTGGTACCCACCCAGACGGAATCTTACATAATATGAGAGACCTACCACCAGTTAATGAATTTCTAAGGATTACAATCCCATATACTTACAATTGTATGCACTTGAATTTTGTGCGAAATAAATTTGTCATAGTTTGGCGCTGGAGTATCTGCCCCATCCAACTTTCCCACCAACTCGCATGGTCCAGCCAAGTCGGTGACATTTTCGATTAGAAAACATATTGGCCTTCTGGAATTGGTTTTGAACTCGATATGGAAATAAGATCGCGCCCTATTTCAGGAAATAACGTCGGTCAAGTGTGGATGCAATCGTTTCGTACGTTGTAATGCAAAGTTCTGTATGGTGTGTTGTTTGTGGTCGTGTTGCTCAGCTTAGCGTCAGGCGAGCGGCTTGCTCTTCTCGTCATTCCATTGGATACAAAAAATTAAACGTGACAACAAAACCGTAGCTTCACGTCAACTGCGGTCGGCTCATTAATATTATAGATAGAATTGGCCAATAATAAAAAGTAAACAGACCAACTGAATGGCGATAAAACAGATGATTTATTTGGTTAAATGAAATGCGTTTTAAGAGCGGCCATTATTATTGGCCGTTCGGTGCGAATTTATTCGTGGTAATAAAAATTTTAATGCATAGGCGGCACCTCCCCCTCATTATCAATACACTACGGTTTGCAATGTCCGTACGAAAGATATTAAGGAGCATGCTTTCATTTTTTAAAGTTGCTCATCCCGATTTACCGACATGACAGTGTAGTTCTACGCAGCCCGTTTTAGATCACAGTTGAATGGGTTTGTTTTATCAATTTTAATATCAGTATAAAAGAGTTTTATTTAAATAATTTATTTATAATAGTACCTATGGATAATTACGCTTATGTTTTTTTTGACGTATCATTAGTACAACTTTGTTCGCCTACGTGATCAATTAAGTACCTATATTTTTGTTTATGGCCAGTGGTGATATTTCCCGTAACAGATAGTCTCTCTTCTCGTTAAAATTTTGTATGAAATAAAGAGTTCTTTACTATACTGTTAATGTCTTTGGTATAAAATAACTAGAGGATTAATTCTCATCACTTTAAATCCCTAGACTCCGCATTATATTACACTCAGTTTTTTTACTTCCATCTAAGTCTATTGAGTCACATCACTAACTTTCCTCCATGTACGGCACAATCACCCATTTGATAACCGAATAAATTCGCGTTATAGACTATGAGTGCGGTAATGCGGTCTTATATAATAGCGAGCCGCGCCAACGCATTAGAGTACCACATTTATTGCCCCACTAACTGGGTATTTTATTGCTAACTGACCACGGGCAGTGTTGCCATATGACAGTTCTTTTGGGTGCATTAGTAACAATAATTTCAGCTCTGTATTAAGAAAAAGTCAGTGCAAACTTTTCTTCCAATTTGATTTAACATGCGGATTAATGCATGCATATTCGCGCCACACGTATCAAATTTCGACATTATTTTCTACCTAACGGTAAGCTAACAAGGCTATTACAATTTCATCGCAAATCAATCAGTACAGCATGAAGCACGCGCCCAATCCGCGTGTGATGAGTTGCATTACACGCTGCGCTGATCGCACAATCCTGTTAGACAAACCATACTTATTACTTATCCCATAGATATAGTTCAATGCATTGGATACTTTTTAGACTTGCAGGTTAGTATTTAAATAGCATAGGCAAGTACATATCGCCCGTTTTTCAACAATGAGATAAGTCAGAACAAAATATTTTGTTTCTTTCATCATTAAAATCGCCGTATTGGATTTATTAAATACGTTAACTTTTGAGCGGTGCAAAACACTCTATCCTAAAATTTAAATTTTCGAGATATCACATGATCGAAACAAAGAGGCGATATAATAGGCATATTCATATAGTACTTGACATTTGACTGGTGGTAGGTCTCTCATTATGTAAGAGGCCGTCTGGGTGGGTACCACCGCAATGTCTATTTCTACCGCCAAGCAACAGTGTGCATGCACTGTTGTGTTTCGGTTTGAAGGACATTGTAGCCAGTATAACTACTGGACATAATGAGACTTAACATCTTATGTCTCAGGATGACGAGCGCAGTGGAATGCCACACAGTACTTTGTAAGTCAAGGTGCTGGATGGTGTTGCTACTGTTTATGGGTGGTCGTATCGCTTACCATCAGGCGGACGGCATGCTCGTCTCGTCATTCAATGCAATAAAAAAAAAAAAAAGAAAAACAGGCACTCACCAGAAAATCTTTGTCGATTAGAATTCGTCTGCATCCAACACAAAAGTGTTTCAACTTTGCGACACATCCTGACTTACAAAACTTGACACTCATGAATTACATACAGTACGAGGCTTAGCTCGCGACTCCACCCGCGTGTGAAAGTGTTTCTGGGATAAATATTTCCCGGATAAAAAGAAGTCTATAGCCCTCAGAAGTGATCTACCTTCTTATTATTGAAATAATTTTCAAAATCGGTTCAGTAGTTCCAGAGATTAGCCCCTTCAAACCTACAAACTTTCCTCTTTATAATATTAGTATAGATATCAGGCATTAGTATACATATAAGCATGAAGTATGAGGGTTCAATTCTATAAGGCACATAAAGTAAAAACTAGTAGGAGTAGTTATATAAAACACCTGAAGTGGATAACGAATAGAAGTATATTATAATATGAAGAATAGAAGTAGCTCTGGCCTCTGAGTTATACAAGGCCCATGATGTATGCAAAGCAAATGAGGGATATAAGGCACATTATTAATCAAAGTAAGGCAAATTAAATAGTCTTTAAAATATACAAGGATCCAATATAGAAAAGCCGCAGTAGTACATCAGTACAGTATATAAAGCTTTAAGAAACAGAACCAACCAAAACAAAAGTTTCATAACAACGGGTTTATCTTTAACTCGAACAATAGGGTCTTAGGCCGGGTTGATTCATCTACGGTAAGTAAAGTTAAGGCTCTTATTACACTAGACGAGCGCACAGCGCCTTTGCCTCGCTGTGAATTCGCTTTCAATTTGTCAATGTGATGAGAACCTTAACTTTACCTGACCAGGGATGAAACAACCCCGCCTTAGTCGAAATGAATAATATTTCACGCTGTCAGAACTGGTCATGCGTCATCCAGCGATAAAGTTAACGTCTGCACGGTGCCTAATCATATGTTGGAGTCAGTAACGAACCCGATTACTCCAGCAAAAACAAATCATTACAAGGTCTAACGTATCAGTTACCCGAGTCCGTACTAATGTCTGATCGAATAGGTGCAAACACCAACTTTCAGTTTTAACGCAATAAGCGAGTTGTTTCGACGACTAACAAGGTTGGAACTGCGGTGGTTAAAGATGTTACTTTGCTAAAGGTTAAAGAGAAAGCTGTAGCACCCTATAATCTCGTGATAACTTTATTTATTTACTTAGGCTTTGCTCGCTGACTTACCCGGTTTATCTGAATAAATGTACTCCATATTAGTCTCGGAGTGTTGTTATTTTATATTAACTAATAACTTATTGGGATAAGTTTACACTTTAAAGTAATGAAATCAACCCATTAAAAATAATTACATGCGCAAAGACGTTATACGTGTCTCTATTATTGTTTGATTTTTTTAGAATCAGTTCAATAGTACAAAAGTTATTCTCTACGGAGAAACTCACAATCTCAACTATATTTAACTAAACATCTAACTAAAAACGACGCTACAAACAATATAATATAACACGACAGTCCATTCCATTTGTCCAATCCCACGGCGTAATATTACCGACATTCAGACACTTTGATAAAAAACATTGTGACATTTTATGCCGGCGTTTTGTGTTATTCCAACTGAACAAATCATCGGACACCCATCATTTAAGAGCTGACGAGTAAACAGTTCCAACGTTCCCTCCCCCAGGGCGTGGGGTGGTTATTTGACCTCCCGGGACATACATCGAATATTGTCTTCAGGCATGAGTGGCGTTTCCATAATAGTTTGGAGTGAACTGTTTGCGGCATATTCGAGTAAGACATTTTGAGATGGAATTGTGCTAACAATTTCGTGTTTTAGATATACGATTACTATATCGAATGGTCACATTAGATACACACATGCATACCATCACGCCTTTTTCCCTTTTCGGGGGTAGACAGAGGTGTATTACACCCACATATCGCCAGATAGGTTAGGTCTCTCATCCTAGTTGACACCCGTACTCACTCATGT
Source organism: Sphinx pinastri (assembly GCA_947568825.1). Lineage (NCBI taxonomy): Eukaryota > Metazoa > Arthropoda > Insecta > Lepidoptera > Sphingidae > Sphinx > Sphinx pinastri. Next base: position 20,085,513 of record OX387618.1, read on the forward strand.
GAATAATGAGTTTATCTATTCATTCAACAATAGTAATAAAAAGATGAATGAATGAAAGTCGCTAAGCTTCCGTGACAGTGGAGCGTGTAAATTCGGCGAGCGTCGGTGAACCAGGGCCCGCCCTCGTATATCATGAAGGCGATCTTATGAAACCCTCAGCTTGCGTTAGAATGAGGTGTGTACAATTTTTCCTCTCTACCCTCCGAATGGTATATGATATGAATTGTCGTGTGGGCTCCGCAGGCTCTAAGAGTAGCGATTATTGTAAGTAACTGCATATAATATCATGATGGTCTAGCGTCATTGTTCTGAACTGCAAAGTTTAAGAGATTTTAAATTTAACAAAACATTTTTCTATTTTTTTTTTCAAAATTACGGCATGATTACTACCACATCACGAGACAAAAATTAGCATTAATGTGTACATGTGATTGTTACATATTTTTTTTAATTAAGATCATCAGTACGATCACAAATCCTCTGCCTCATGAATAGAGCTGATTCAAATTATTAAAACTAATCAAGTTTTTTAAAGGCAGAACTATAAAAATAACGATTGTGCTTTAGACCACATGAGTTACGACTGAAGTAAAACTTCTTTAGCTCCTATATGTCAAGCGTGCGCGTTCGCCTCGCCCGATCACACTTTTCGTAACGCTCTCGACACGCATTCATCAGCTTATTCCCGAGGTCAAGCGTGCGTAAAGAAGTTTTACTTCAAAATTAATTGAAAAACTTCCTTTTTTGTTTGAAGTTGGTAAATAATTTAAAATTATCTTAACGTTAAATGACGTCATAAGCACTTACACTCTAAAACAAAAAAAAAAATATACCCGCTATCTCTTACGCTTATGCGTCATTACTTTACAGGGCCCAACTTTTAAGTGAAATCCTCCATATTATGATAGTCCATAATTCCACAGTTATGAAATCGCTGTGACGTATGTACACTAGGCCGGGATGCGACCCCCCATTCTGGATGCTTTAGGGGAGTCCTTGCCGAAAAGGTTTATGCGTATGTTTTGATTAAAATACTTGAGTTATGATGCTATAACTTCTCTTATAAGTATACTGAAGTTAAGTAGAAATTTAGTTTTTTATGGGAAGTAACTACATGAACAATCAGTGAACAATACGACGACCAAATCAATACAGATTGAGTTTCATTTACTTTTTTTTTGTAAATATCGTGGCGTTTCTTCGGTCATGAAGATTTGTCTACGACAATAACCGAAAGTCCTACAGCGTAAATTGTGTTGTAGTGTGAAGTGGCTTTTAAAGTTCGTGTCTGTGACCTAACATCAACGACGTAAAATGCTCTTGATTTTATATTAGTATATTCCATCACGTCGTTTTATCTAATCCTGTAATGGCAAAACAGTACGTAAATTGGATTTTAATGTAATAGTGTAGTACAAATATGATTTCGATCTACGACCTATATTTTGTCCCTTGACAGTCGCGATAGATACCACTATAGTTACATGCATGGTTACATGTGCTTCCAAAAATAAGTTTTTTTTTTTTTTTTTTTTTATTGCATTGAATGACGAGACGAGCATGCCGTTCGCCTGATGGTAAGCGATACGACCACCCATAAACAGTAGCAACACCATCCAGCACCTTGACTGACAAAGTACTGAGTGGCATTCCACTGCGCTCGTCATCCTGAGACATAAGATGTTAAGTCTCATTATGTCCAGTAGTTATACATATACATATATATTTCCCATGTACAATAGCCTTACTTTTCATTTTATTGTGAAAGAATATTTGAATAAAGAAAATTTTGAGTTTGAGTTTTGAGTGAGGTTATTATAGTATTAGTAATATAAATGAGAAAGTTTGTGAAAATGTTTGGATCTTTGTTAGAAGGAAACGCAGAAACAACTAAACGGATTTGGATAAAATTTGACACTCGGGTTAATCGTGTCCTGGATTAACATATAAAAACTTAACTTAACAAATTACTGAAACGGGCTTACAGAGCTCTGCGCACTCAATACAACAATACGTTTAGGGTGTTGTTGCGTCTGCCGTGGCGATGCAGTGCGTCTCGTATATTTGCGGAAGCGCGGACGGATGGCTTTCAAGCCATAATTCGCAAAAAATCGTCTTCCATGCTGCAGCGCCTAAGAAACAGTAGTAACGCCATGCTAAACGTGATTGCTGAGCGGTTTGACTGTCCTTTCCAAAATTATTGGATAAAAGTAGTTCTGGGAAATGTGACATAACAAATAATGAATGTAGTAGCTGATAAGTTATTGATATCTTGTTAATTAGATTTTTTATATATATGGATTATGTAATCTGAATTAAATATATAAAATAAAATAAATAAAAATAAATATAAAATATAATGGGAAATAATGGATATTTTTTATCTCATTCTTTAAGTAGATGGCGCTGGCGTCGTACTGTGTTTTTGGGAATTTGGAGCGGGAAAGGCTTTCTTTAAAGGAAAGTTGTTTTTTATTACGTGAACTCGGGCCGCTCGCAGCGCTTGTTCGCTCTGTTACAAGCAGAGTTGACTTCGCGGGGTAAGGACTGTGTCCTACCCGTCACATAATGTGATATTAACAACACGCTTTTACTATGAAATACTAACCTCTATCAGGTGGGAGGTTTCTCCTTTGGGAGAACGGCTGGGTACGTGCCATGCTTATTTTTGTCGCTAAAAAATATTTTATTTATCCTGTAGGCAACCAAAGTTGCATTTAAAATACGTAAAAAAGTACAGAGAAAAATTTATCAATAAGTTTTATTACATCTAAATCACTACATAGTTACAAACAATGCAGTGGGCATGTATTTCGTCTTAAAGGATGTTATAGCCAGTGTATCTAATTACTACATCTAGCAAAAACAATTTGGCTGCTTATCTGACGTAAACCCTCTAAACTTTAGAGGGAGAATAAAATGTGAGACAAATGTTGTTAGAAAAACGGGCAAACACGCGCATTGCCAAACCCGGGAGTAAACCTGCTGAGCAATGAGGTAATTCGACCAACTCATATTCAGATCCATTTAATTTTAGCTTTGAAGAAAGTAAAGATATTTTAAAACCTCTGTCTATCCTCACGAAACGCAACTCCAAAACTTTTCCGCCATTCAGTGAGTGTTAGCATAGCCCATTACCGTCACGCTATCTTCAGTCGAGTACGACACTGACCTAACCTGACGAATGTACACTTGCAGTTCAAAAGGAGAACTCTCGGGTTTCGCCGGCGCCTTTGCACTCGGCGACATTTTTCAACCCGCATGCACATTGCACTACGCGCTACCAGTTAGTCAGAAATTGATGCAAGTTTTATGGGCGAAGTTTGAGTCATTTGTCGTTTATATGAAGGCATTGTATTGTGCCATGTATATTCATTTTAAGCAACAGAAACGGTAGATCATTTGTATGCGAGTCTGTTATATGGATACGTACCATTTCTTTAGAAATCTCTGCTAAGCAGAATGCAACCCAGTTTTGAATTACCCACGCTGAACAGTGTAAGTACCTCCTACCCACTTCTAATTAATAAGTATAATAAAAGCGATACTTTTTGATGTTTGGTAGCTAGCAGTAATTTAGCTTGCGTACCTAGCTGAGATATTTTATTATACTTCTGTGCAAACTGGCACTTAAATACTTATTATAAACGAAGTCCTGGATTAACCCATAGGCAACATTTTATTTCGAGGCATTAATAGGTCTATTATTCCCTGAAGCTTCGAGGTAGGCGGAGTCGTGAGTAAAATATAAGGGCATTATAAAAAAAACTGAGTAAGATCAGCTTAATATTGGTAACAATACTTTAAAAGTTCTGGGGGACAACTGTTTTAAGTTAATAATTAATATGTCGAAGAAAGCTGGTACTATGAATATTTCTTCCATGACGTATACAAAAATCAGCATATACAAAAATCCATATGCAAGGTTGCAAATAATATCTTAGGTCGCACAAAAGGTAACAAGAAAATCAATAAAGAAACTTGGTGGTGGACTCAAAACGTGCAAGACGCAGTGCACAAAAAAAAGAATGCCTTTAAAAACTGGCAGGCCACTCAAACTAAAGAAGACAAAGAGGAGTATAAGAGAGTTAAGAAGGAAACTAAGAAAATTATTGCAATCGAAAAGGCGCACTCTCAAGGGGAACTGTATAAATCGCTAGAAACTAAGGGAGGCCAAAAGCAAATTTACAAGCTCGCTAGACAACGCTCTCAGAGTTCCAGGGATCCAACTCGATGCAAAACTATCAAGAATGCTTCTGGAGAGCTTCAGTATAAGGACAGAGATATAATTGCAACTTGGCAAACATACTACGATAAGCTTCTCAACACCAAAGCGGTTAACATCCAACTTCCCGGCTTAGCAGCGAATGCCGGACTCATTCCGCCTATACACCCCACGGAGATCAAAAAAGCACTTCAGAAGATGTCCAATAAGAAAGCTGTGGGACCTGATGGTATTCCCATCGAGGTGTGGAAATACCTCGGCGATAAGGGCATAGTCATACTTACCAAGTTATTTAACGACATGATGGTATCCTCAAAGATGCCCCAAGCATGGCGGTTGAGCACAATAGTGCCAATACACAAGGGCAAGGGTGGTAAATTTGAATGCAGTAACTATCGTGGTATAAAGCTAATGTGTCATACGATGAAACTCTATGAACGAGTCATCGACAGCCGACTAAGATCAGAGTGCTCGCTCTCAAAAAACCACTACGGATTTGTACCAGGGGTTTCCACAATCGATCCTATGTTTGCGCTCAGCATGATCACTGAAAAACACCGGTCTAATAATCGTTCCTTATATATTGCGTTTTTAGACATGGAAAAGGCGTTCGATCGTGTTCCAAGAGACACGATCTGGTGGAGTTTACGAAAGAAAAATGCCCCCGAAAAATATATTAACATCATAGCCGACATGTACAAAGACGCAAAATCACTGGTAAGGACGGTTGTAGGTAACACAGGATCCATCCCGGTTACTGAAGGCGTCCATCAGGGCTCAGTCCTAAGCCCGTTTTTATTCAGCCTGGTCCTGGATTCGCTCACTGAAGAAGCGCAGGCTAAAGCAACATGGACGTTCATCTATGCCGATGATATTGTTGTATGCGCAGAGAGCAGGTTACTTCTACAAGAAGCACTCACAGCTTGGAAGCTACAGCTCCAATCGGGTGGTTTGGTGCTGAGTGTTGCAAAAACCCAGTTTATGGCTTTTAATGATCCATGTTCTGACGACCAACCTATCAGTATTGATGGTCAACTTATCACCAAATGTGGTCAGTATAAATACCTGGGAAACATGATGCATAGTTCAGGAGACCTAGAACACAACATTCAGCACCGAATAGCAGCAGCATGGCTCAAGTGGCGAGAAGTTACAGGGATCACTTGTGACAAAAAGATGCCGGTTAAACTTAAAGGGCTTGTCTATAAGACCATCATAAGGCCTGTCCTCATGTACGGTAGTGAGACTTGGGCCGTCACACAGGGGCATGTTCATGCCATCAGTGTTGCTGAAATGAAGATGTTGAGATGGATGTGTGGCATCACAAAGATGGATAAGATCCGAAACGAGTATGTGCGCGGTAGTCTCGGAGTACGAAATATCGCGGACAAGCTGCAAGAAAACAGGCTGAGGTGGTATGGACATGTCAAAAGAAGACCACCTGATTACGTTGGCAACCAGGTACTGGAACTGTCCATTCCCGGAAAAAGACCAAGAGGGAGACCAAAAACTACATGGACAAATGTGTTGCAACGCGACATGGTGGCATGCAATGTTTCCGATGACGACGTCATCGATAGGGCGAAGTGGAAGAGAAAGGTGAAGAAGGCTGACCCCATCATCATGTGGGATGAATAGTCGGGAAGAGAGAGAGAGAGAGACGTAGGACGGATAACGCAGCGAGTTCGTCACGAGACAGGCCAATCCAATGTTCTCTCTTGCGCTCCCGCTCGATCACTGACCATTTGTCTTGAGAGCTAGACCTTATATAGGCCTCAGGTGACATTTCAATTGTCAAACTAGTTTGGCTAGTCCAGTGGCGACCTCACTCAAGCTTCTCGCTTGACGTTTCCGTTAATAATCATTCGAATGTGGTGCCATCTGTTGTCAGTTGTTACAAACTTATTTTATTTTAGTGAAGCGCCATCTATTTGTCTCCGACACGGCCATCCTGCGACACACACGTCCCCGTGTGTTACTCTGATTGACACAAAGCACAATCATCTTCAAAAGAATACTCCAGGCACACACTACAATACAGTTGATAGAATGTCAAAATTGCTGAAGGTCCATCTTCAACTTAAGTCTCGATTAGGCATCAAACTCTACTGTCAACAATATCATCACTTGCTAACTTTACCAGACAATTTCAAACGTCACTAAACGCTCAGACATTGTTCCTTCATCAAGCACAATCCTCTCAGGACATGACTTCATCGGGCGTTCTACTACCCACTTGTGCCACCAAGCACAAGTCTCCCGGGATATGCCTCCATCATGCGTTCCCCACTAGGACACGCAACAACGAGTTTTCCATTTTTGTGCCACGACTCTCGCAGCCAACCAGCGTATTGCTGTCTTGATAACCCTCTAGTGGATCGTGACTCCCACTTGCGTGTCCATCCCGTGGATCGCATCTTACAAACGCATATCCATCTCGTGGAGCACTATATAGTATGATCTCTACAAACCTGTGTTTTTATGTAGCAATTATACCTACTGTAATAATATTTTATAAGTGTCATGCATGCCTCTTATCTGTATGATTGCATTGTACCTCGTTTGATTGAATGTTATCTTGTAAAGAATACTTATGTAATTTATACTGTTGGTGTGCTAAATAAAGTAAAAATAAAAATAAAAATAAAAATAAAACCACAGCCTCGACCAGTGCCAAACGCAAGCCGCAACCCACGGACTATTAGAGTTGCCTCGAGAGACACCGAATTTCCACTGGGCCACGACTACACAATAGTATTAGCACGGTCGAGCGAAATAAAGCTGATAGAGTCCTTACCCGAGCTTCTACCAGAACCAAAATTCACTCATCACTATTACCGAACTCGCCACTGTCACCACACTTATCATGAAGAATAAAATCAATTAACACTTATTACTACCGTGATATAAAATTATTTCTATAGTCATCCTAGTGACCATAATCAAAACTAAAACAATCATTCCTGTGAGCATAATTGACTCGCCAACAGAGTCATCCCTGTGACCGACACATGCGCCACGCGTCAACTCTGTGACCGTGTGCACAGGTTACCATAGTAAGTTAATTTACTATCCCAATTTTTTATTAGTTGCACGTTTTCATGAGTACAACCACACTTATTATAATCTTTCCAATGGCTTATCTTGTTTCCACAAACAAGGATCACTATACTGCCAACGATTAGTCTCATTTACTCAAAGAACAATAACTGCACTAAGCGCCGCTCCAACGGCTCGTCACCCCCATACCTCAACACACTTCATCGTACCAACAGGTCATCTCGCCTTGCGCACCAACGCAAACAACACATCACCGCGCGAACGGCCCAAGTCATCTATGCATCTACGCAAATGAGAATAATACACCGCCACACCAACGGCTTATCTTGCTTGCACCCACATGTAAACATCTCCGCACCAACTGTTCATCTTGCTTGCACACCAATGCAGACATCTCCGCACCAACGGCTGATCTTGCCTGCACACAAATGTGAACATCTCCGCACCAACGCTTCATCTTGCTTGCACACCAATGCAAACATCTCCGCACCAGCGGTTCATCTTGCTTGAACACAAATGCAAACACCGCCGCATCAACGGCTCATCTTGCCTGCACACCAATGCAAAGATCTCCGCACCAACGGTTCATCTTGCTTGCACACCAATGCAAACATCTTCGCACCAACGGTTCATCTTGCTTGCACACCAATGCAAACATCTTCGCACCAACGGTTCATCTTGCTTGCACACCAATGCAAACATCTCCGCACCGACAGTTCATTTTGCTTGCACACCAATGCAAACATCGCCGCACCAACGGCTCATCTTGCTAGCGCACTAACGCGACAAGGATAACACATCGCCGCAACAACGGCTCATCTTGCTAGCGCACCAACGCAACAAGGATAACACATCGCCGCACCAACGGCTCATCTTGCTAGCGCACCAACGCAACAAGGATAACACATCGCCGCACCAACGGCTCATCTTGCTAGCGCACCAACGCAACAAGGATAACACATCGCCGCACCAACGGCTCATCTTGCTAGCGCACCAACGCAACAAGGATAAAACATCGCCGCACCAACGGCTCATCTTGCTAGCGCACCAACGCAACAAGGATAACACATCGCCGCACCAACGGCTCATCTTGCTAGCGCACCAACGCAACAAGGATAAAACATCGCCGCACCAACGGCTCATCTTGCTAGCGCACCAACGCAACAAGGATAACACATCGCCGCACCAACGGCTCATCTTGCTAGCGCACCAACGCAACAAGGATAACACATCGCCGCACCAACGGCTCATCTTGCTAGCGCACCAACGCTACAAGGATAACACATCACCCTCAAAATGCCCCCTCACCATCACCTCCCAGTGTCACGTGGTGAGAAGAAATGACGGTTAACTCTTCGGCAACACAGCCGTCAGTAAGTGATCAAACTGAATACAACTCAATAGTTATTTAAGTGAAGTGAGTGTCATTGACGATCTGTGGAGATCTTCTCTCGGAAGCTGCTCACCAGCTGCATTACACCGCACACCGTCCTACCGAAACGGACATGTCACACGCGGCACCGCCAGCAGTGATTTCCAATATCTGCAATCAGAAAATAAACACAGCAGCATTACAAGGCTCGGCCCATTCTGACTTTACATTAAGACTCGTGTCAGACTTTCTAAACAGCCATCCCATTGCTACAACAGGGAAATCTACCTGCGATGTAAGTTGGACATCATCTCGATTCTCAAGTCATGAACCAGTCATTTACCAAATGGTAAAATGAGATTCCAATACTTGCAACGGGTACAGGAAAATAATAGAAACTAGAACCCTCAAACCAGGGTTACGGGTGATACGATACCAAACATCTTGTATCACCGCAGCTAAGATCCACCAACGGATCCCACAGAGGCTCTTCAATAGTCACAGTTTATGCAGTTTTCTAACCTGCAAGGATCTTCAGTTCTGCAATCAAAAATATCACAACAGCATCAAACCGTTCAACCTATCCTAGACTTTAGTCAAGTCTCACATCAATCTTTGAGCAGAAATTCAGTAGTCATCTTAACATGACTAACCTCAAAATTATCGCACGTAGCGCTCTTAATCCAAAATTTTGAACAGTGCAGTATTGCGATTCGAAGCCTTGACCAAGGAAGGCCAGCACTCCTTCAAACCGAACACTATACCTACACCTAGATCACTTTTGTCAACCAAGGCCATGTACAGTCATTGTTTACTACAACAGGTATTTTCTTTCTCCAAGGCCTTAAGTTTAAGGACGGCTCTATACCAACAATAACCACGAATTACTCGTTAATCCATGTCTGCACATGCCCCCTGTTAAACAAGATCTCACTATTTGCAAACCAAGAAATAAAAAGAAACCAGAACCCTCACACAAGGGTAATGGGTAATACGATACCAGATTTCCTCTACTGATGCAATCACGGATGTCCCTGTCAGTCCTGTCACTATCAACACCACGGTGCTTGTCACACCATAAACGGCACGCCTTCAGGAACGTTTCAGCACTAGTTTCCCAATTGCCGTACATGTAGACACCATTGCCAACAACCCTGTCTAAGGTAGAAAATATCCTCACAGCTAAGAAGACGATGGCCATGTTACACATAGCGTCCACTTTTATTCACATTGTAGGCTAGTTCTTATTCAGATATTAGCGCAATTTCTTTCTTCACGTAAATTGCGGGTAGTCAAATATCTCCATCGTACGATGTATTCCACATAGCGTACATATGTAGTGAGCACAATCCATTTCTGTGGGCATTGATTGTTTATCCCACTTCTGATGTCGAAGAAAGCTGGTACCATGAATATTTCTTCCATGACGTAGGACGGATAACGCAGCGAGTTCGTCACGAGACAGGCCAATCCAATGTTCTCTCTTGCGCTCCCGCTCGATCACTGACCATTTGTCTTGAGAGCTAGACCTTATATAGGCCTCAGGTGACATTTCAATTGTCAAACTAGTTTGGCTAGTCCAGTGGCGACCTCACTCAAGCTTCTCGCTTGACGTTTCCGTTAATAATCATTCGAATGTGGTGCCATCTGTTGTCAGTTGTTACAAACTTATTTTATTTTAGTGAAGCGCCATCTATTTGTCTCCGACAAATACATTAATCTAATACACGGTTTGGTAGGTAAGGGATAATTCACAAGCGGCGATAGCCTAGTTGGGAGTGGAACGGACTGCCGAGACGAATGTCCGCAGGTTCAAAACCCAAGGGACTAAGGCCTTAACCGCTTCAGTTGTAGAGGAGGTCCGTGCTCAGCAGTGGGCAGTATATAATACAGGGCTGGTATGATATGGTATTCATAAGAGTAACCTAATACCTGGTTAAAACATAAAAAAGTCCAACTCCCTCGTTTGCTCGCTACTCTAAAAAACCTCTAACACACCATAGGCACCCCTTTTACCTTTAAACTTGCCTTACAAAGGGGCACTCAAAATTAATAGCCCAACGTTCCTTAATGAAACATTTGGCTCAAAGCAGCTGTTAATTTTGAACAAGGTACGGTGTAGCTCGGCTAACAAGCCGGTGGCCTGCTGCGAACAAACAAATTTGTGGCCACCCTTACGTCTCTATTAAGTGGGTCATACGGGGTAAAATTGCGCGACAAAACGCGGCGAATTGTGCCCTTTCATTGGCGCTTTACGTCGTAGGTGTTGCATGAAATAGGTGATGTTTGTGATATCGTCTTTTTAGGTTTATTAATATTTTAACAATGTTGTGAAAATGTTTGCTCATTTTCCTACACTATTAATTACTAACTTTAACGCACTGTGTTCGTGTGGATATATCGGTCCTGGGTTAATTTCCTGATACACAAACAACCTTTAGACTAAAATTCTAGGTCAATGGCTTTTTAATTAGGTTCTAAATTTTTCAAAGCTCTGGGGCAGAGTGGCTGACAAATTACTGTTTAATTTCCCATCAATTATAATTATCTTGAAATTAAACTATTATAACGGATTTTATCGCGGTTTTTTATTTAATTTTTCCCCCGACGTTTCGAAGGCTTTGCAGCACTTCGTGGTCACGGGGTGGACGGATAATTATCTTATGAACTCTACCTATTTTGTCGTAGCTGTGTAGCGTTATGAAGAGTTTTAACATCCCGTATGTTTCCATGCTATAAAAATCCACTTGAGGTTGTTTCGCATAAGTAACTCGCTAAGTGAAAGTGCGATACGCAATTTCCCACATTTTTACCTCAACTGCTGTATTTAGAGTTTAATTTGAATTAACGTGTAACATTTTAAAATAAACGAACTACAAGAGGAGCTAGTTGCTCTTCTTACGGTAAACGAATTACCAAACGTCTGTAGACTATAGTACAAGACTAGTCTACTCAAAATTTTAAATTGGAAAGCTTTACTGTGAACTTTTGACACATGGATATTAAGTCTCATTCGAAATCAAACTAGCAGAAGACAGTAGTTCCTAAACACTCTTGTTTAGCAGTAAACGATGATACCTGTCAAGACCTTCGGATTTGTGACGTCCACAAACATAAAGTGCAAATAATTTGATCTCCAATCAAGCATATCTAATAACATACGAGCATATCCGTCTGTTTGTCGGTAGTGTTTGCCGTGCATTTAGCCGAGATGAAGCGCCGAGCGCTGCTGTTTGCACTGATATCAGCCGATCCACTCGCTTCAAGTGGCCCTACTTACTCCATATTATATTTTGGCCCGGCTTCGGCTGAGTTTGCTCGCTTAAAACGTTTGCCCGTATTTAGAAAATTGTCGGTTTAAAATGATTTCGTTAGATACACGCAATATGCAATTCTGGTGGATGTATTTCGATAGATTATTGGTTAACTTTAGCAAATAGACGAAGCTATTAAATAAAACTATATTTAGCCTATAAGAAATGTAACGTCCCGAACCGAGATAAATGTTTGCATAGTGCGAACCACACATAAATTTATCCTAAGTAAGAATTACTACTCACAAAATCTAAATAAATACTCATAAGTAATTACATCACGAGTCACGAGAGCCCGATTTATAGCCTTCGAAAAATTTACACATCAAACTGACATTCCGGATTATCCTTCTGCGATGCTGGTATCTTTCAAATCGGCACCTTCATGACTTAGACAACTATATTTATAACATGCCTCTATATTATACTTATGGAAGCTACTATTGCTCAATAGTATTCACATTAAATTTGTCGGAGACAACCTCATAACCTGGTTAAAAGCCATCACAATGAGCTCGCGTCAGTCACAGGTTCAGTGTATAACGGCGGGCAATCTCGCGTCACTCGGTCACTCGACAGTATCGTGCTAAATAAATGGCCTGACCGCACCACGCGGAGCATAATCGAGGCGGGAATCGCTCGCATCGTTTATAGGGCTGTCTGTTTTTGCAAAGGTAAATTATATTAATGGTGGATAACTTTTAAATGATCAGGATTCCTGTGAATTGCTGTATAAATAGTTTTAAGTATTTTGTGGTTGGCTTTCCGTCCCTTCACCGCTGTTTTGTAGCCGACCGGTTATCGATTGTGCCGCAATAATTTTATCTGCATTTGTGACTTTTTTCGCTTTGTCAGAAAAAAGCCACAAACTTGCTGCCCTGTCAAAAAGTAGGCATGCCACTGACGATGCGTATTGTTTCAAAGCTGCTATATTTAAATAACCCTATTTCCAGATGAGATCTTTGTACCTATTACGTTAATTGAAAATTGGCAACCCTATACCCTCCCCTCGGTGTTAAAATTGGCGCGATCGAATATTCCCGCGACGGACTGCAACTTCGACCGCAGCGGTGCCTCTAAAATACCTTCATTATCAACCGCCTTCCAATATTTGTTTTATGTACCTGTCTTTTATTAATTTTTTTTCTTTTCTTAGTTCCTGCTCCTTTCTAACACGCATAAATGCTTGCAAGACTATAAATGAATAATTATAATTATTACTGTAATCATATTGACTTAGTTATCCACAGAGATGTGATTTATCTAGATACAAGTATCTGAAATACAGATACAAGATACAAAATACGTATTTAGTATCTTGTATCTAAGATACTTTTTCAATTTTTATTTTGTATCTTGTATTTAGATACAATTTTTTAGTATCTTAGTATTTTATAAATACTTAATTTGCTAAGATACTTTTACTAATTATATATGCATTTTTTACATTAACGGCTCATTTAAGGCCCATATACACGTTGCAAGTTTTTTGCTTGTCGTATACAATTAAATTGAAGCAATATATGACTTGCATGGTTTAAATAATCAACACGTAACATTCTTGATTTGTTTGTGCAAAAAGCACATGCTATAATTGGTTAACCAAACATTGTATTCAACTGGTTTCTGTCTTCTTTTGAAAACATGAGGGCATTGAGTCTTATAATTTTGATTTTTCAGTGTGTCTCCTGATTCCGATAAATCTCAATGAACTTTATTAAATCAGCAGAACCTAATTTTAATACTTTTTTCTAATATTTTTTAATAAACACAGTAGCTCCTAAAATCTAAAACGTTCAACATTTGATTTTTTTATGGCATTGTATGACGGGCAACCCAGGCGGACTCTTACATATGAGAGACCACCACCGCAATGTCTATTTCTACCGCCAAGCAGCAGTTTGCATGCACTGTTGTGTTTCGGTTTGAAGGACATTGTAGCCAGTGTAACTACAGGACATAATGAGACTTAACATCTTATGTCTCAGGATGACGAGCGCAGTGGAATGCCACACAGTACTTTGTAACTCAAGGTGCTGGATGGTGTTGCTACTGTTTATGGGTGGTCGTATCGCTTACCATCACGCGGACGGCACGCTCGTCTCGTCATTCAAGGCTATAAAAAATAATTTCAAAAGGTATCTTATTTGAAAAAAGTATTTAGAAGATACTTATTTTGTATCTAGTATTTAGATACCATTTTCAAAAATATCTTGTATCTGGTATCTCAAATCCTTTATTTACAAGTATCTTGTAACTTGTATTTCAGATACTTTTATGAAGTATCTTGAACATCTCTGGTTATCCATGCATTATGACGTTGTGATAAGTAGTGACAGGTAAAAAAATATATCTCCCTGAAGGAGGTGGAGGCCATGAGGGTCTCCCTACGGCGAGCCGCCGTGGAGGAGTGGCATCTCAGGCTATTGGTCCCGTCAGCGGGGCTCAGGGCCGTAGCGACAATGCCGGTCTTTGCCGAGTGGCTGGACAGGCGCCACGGCCCGGCTACGTTTCGATTGACACAGGTACTCACCGGGCATGGTTGCTTCGGTGAGTATCTGTGTCGTATTGTAGGCACAGAGGTGTCAGCTGTGTGTCACCATTGTGACAACTGCCCGCTGGATACAACCCAGCATACATTGGAGTTTTGCCCAGCCTGGGACGAGGAGCGCAGCGCTCTCAGAGCAGTCGTCGGAGGAGACCTCTCGCTGCCGGCCGTGGTCACTTCCATAGTCGGCAGTTCAGAGGCCTGGCGTGCGGTAGCCCACTTCTGCGAGGTGGTCCTCTTGCGGAAGAAGAGTGCCGAGAGGGATCGGGAGCGCGATGAACCCTCCCGCCGCCAGAGGAGACGAAGAAGGCGCTGGGTGGACGACTGACCGGCGTCTCCCGCCCTGTGGATTGGGGGCGTTTGGAGAATTCCACCACGGTATCCCCTGCCTTTCGTAAAAGACAACTAATAGGAGCGACCGGGGGTCGCGGGCGGGCAGCAGAGGGCTCTCCGTCTTTAGTTTTGTGTATCTTTTAACACATTGTTGCGACCCCCGTGATGGATGGCAGCGTGGCAAGTAGACCTCACGCTGCTGTTGACGCTGAGAGCGTCCTTCGGTACGCGGGGGCTTCTGAGCCCCCTCCCCCCACAATAGTAGACGGGTCGCTCCAGGCGGCACCGCGCAGAGGTGATTGCGGACGACGACTTAGACACTATACGTCCGAGGAAGCCCGTAGCCGTCCCTAATGCGCCGAAGATGGCCACCGCGGAGTTTTAGTTGGTATGTCGTGCGTTGTATATAGGTTAGGGACTCGGCCCGGCGGTCGCTCGACATTTTCAAACCCTCCGGGCGGCTCAACGCCGGGTCGTAAGGCACGGTGAACCCAACATAACCGCGTGGTCGCCCCCTCACGAAGGCTGGGCGGTAATGATAAAGCACTTTCTCCGCGGAACCAAAAAAAAGAGGAAAAAATATATCTGCATCCATTAGGTAGAAGCAGCCTTGGCCGTTGCGAGGCTCGGACAGGAGCAAAAAAGGTACCCAATTTCAACAATTTCGCGGGTATGATTCTCTGTTTAGTTGGTTAACAGGGTGGTGACCTAAAAATAGGTCCTCAGCCAAGACACCGCGTGAGGCTCCCCCTTAACGCGAGTTCTTTGGCAGTAGGCACCTACTGAAAAAGTATTATTTTAACACACATCCTGAATTTTTCCGGAGGTAATCAATTCAGAATTTTTCAAATTGATCGGAACGAATGATATTTATTCAATTTATAAAAGAAAAAGCTTTAATAAGTTGATGTATGCTTCACTTTTATAAGATTTAAAAATGTAAGCAATATCGTAAACCAAATATTTTATTTGATCCGAAACCTACCTATATAGTTCGTAAATTTTCATTCGCCAATATATTTTTTTCTATTTATGTGTTTTAAAATGTCGAATTGGAAATGGACAACACTTCCAAATAATTTTACAAAGTTATGAAACAAGAATGCATTTTTCATATTCTGAATTTCGTTTGTGAACTTAGAATGCCATTCCGGATGTATAAGCCCAGCCTATGTTTGCCTCGTTGAATACTCAAGCGTTTCGAATTTAGCCGACGCATTATATTTTTTTTATATTTATACATTAAATTATTTTGCAATATTTACATACATGAAGAACATAATATATATAACATAAAACATAATAACATAACATATATTCTTTATTTTACCTATATTACTTTTTATTTATAGCAATAAAGCCCTGAGAATAAAGCTTTGATTTACTTTCTTTATTTATTGGAATAAAGCAATACATTTTATTAAATGTATTTTTTTATCCTTTGTTGTAAGAACTAGGTTCTTAGCAATAAATTACAATCTAGTCTATAAGACTAATAAGCAATATTATTCTAACTAAATTTTCTAGGTGATAAGTTTATTACAACTAAGAATAATGTTCTAGGCACTTTCTTAGAGTCTGATAACATAACAAACACTTTGTTCGCGTGTTATATATACTTAGCACTGACACTATTATTCGTTCGCTGTAATAATGCACTACACTTTACTACACTTGTTCGAAAGGTTTAGTTCTTACACGCTTTATATTAGCTTCACTTGTATCATGTATGTATGTTTGTATGTTTGTAGCCGACCACTTTGGGTGCGGTTTTGACCCACTTTAAACGGTCAGATTTTATTCAAACTTTGTAGATTTGTCGAGGACCGATAACAATACACTAATTTGATAAGATTATGCCCTTATTCAATTTGCAAAATGAGATTTTTGACAATTTACATATTTTTTATTTTTAGGGGCATCTGTTGGACCATAGTAGAATTACAACTAAACTGGCTACTCTTATGCGTAAAAAAATCCTACTTGTCACAAGATGGCGCTTTCATATTTTATTTAGTGACATCTGTTGGACAATAGTAGAACAGAACTAAAAAAATAAAAATAAATAATAGTTTAAAACAACTAAAAAGACGCTTTATAGAAATGCAACTAAAAAATTGAAAATAAATTTGAATTAAGAATAGTGTAAATAAAATAAAAAAAAAAAATATTGTACAAAAAAGCGTGGGGTGCATGGTGTCAATAGTTATAAATATTTTATTGACAGATAATATGAGTAGAAGTATTATATATCATTTTGATAATATCTTAAAAAGCACCCCACGCTTTTTTTACAATAAAATACATGTTTTTCTTATTTACACTACTTTTAATTCAAATTTATTTTCTATTTTTTAGTTGGATTTTCTATAAAGCGTGTTTTTTAGTTGTTTTAATTAATCTTCGCACAAGGTTCGTGTTACTCGATAACATAGCTTGAATGCCTCAATGTTCACATGTTGTCGAAGTCGACATTCTTGAGCTTTCGCAAACTTTTTGATGACTTCCGTGACGGATTCCATTTTAAGATCACGATGGAGGTCGTCATTTCTTATATACCAGGGAGCGCTGACAATATCTCTCAGGACTTTATTTTGGAACTGTTGGATTATTTTAACACTACTCGATTTGGTACAGCCCCAAAATTGGATTCCATACGTCCAAATTGGCATGAGAATTTGCTTATACAGTAATAATTTATTATGTATTGATAAACAAGACTTTATTTATTATAATAATTTTATTAAATGTGGCAACACCAATTGTCACTGTCTAATCGAAATTGTGCCGCGATGCGGTAGCGTCGCATGTTTATTTTAGAAATTTGCTAAAATTTTAGTTTTGGTAAATTAAACAGTTCTATTTGTGTGGTGTGTAATAGTGTGGACGAAAAATGTTGGTCCTGTTCGAAACGCCGGCGGGCTACGCTATATTCAAGGTAAATATAAACACGTGTGGATTCTAACCTATACGGAACGCGTTGATTGCAATAAAAATAAAGCATAACAAAAATGCAATAGGTTTTGCAGTAAGAAACATGATTTTTAATTCATTTTAGGGTTAGTGTTAATATTTTGTATATTTTAACCGTAAATTGTACAATACGTCTTACTTTAGTAATATGCTGATACCGTCTTCCTTTGGTGTTGTCTGAACAAACTAGCCGTAAAGCTGTATATATAACAGTTGAAATATGGCTATACTATCAACATTTTTCCTATGTAATCATATTAAAGCAAATTTAGTAGGATAGGAAGGATTGTGGGTTGCTTCCTACATTGATATGAGAATAAGCATTAAAAGTTCACATGCTTGAGCTAATCTTGCAAATCAAATATAGAATGACATAATTAGAATAAAAATTCATACTCTCATCTCAACAGTACTTCCAAATAAATTGTAATCAAATAAGAACAAACTAGTTAAATTAGTTCTCTATTATGTTAACTGGCTGACATTTACTTTAAAGTTTGTGTTTAATTTATCTTCACCCATGTTGTGGTATCAACAGAAAAGTTTATCAACATGCTTATCACCGTTAATTGAAAAAGTCATGCAAAAATTAACATATATTACAAGTATTTTGAAGTTATTATCAACTAACTTTTGCTTGTGGCTTCAGCCATGTGAAAGGTGGGGTACCTTTCACACGGCTTACCCTTACCCCTTTTTGCTACTTGTCTTATCTCCATTCCATGATTGTCTGTAAGAGATTGCCTCAAGCGATAAGATCGCCAATTGTACTACCTCTCTGCCTTTATTATGTTGAAATACTATAATATTATGTTGTGATGTACATTAAAGTTATTAATAAATAAATAAAGGTTTTGCCATGATAAAAAGTCTATGTCCTTCCTAGGGTCACTATCACATTTCATCTAAATCCACTTGGTAATGTTTGAGTTTATCATGTTCTTAGAGATGTGTTGAAGGGACTTTGTCTTTATAATATGTACAGATGATAATTTCTGTTATTTTATTTTTAGTTGCTGGATGATTCCAAATTGTCTGAAATAGATAATTTATATGAAGAGTTCAACACTCCTGAAGGAGCTTCTGCAGTGTAAGAAATATTTATTTTTATTATTGCATATTTAAATAGTTTTTTTAGTTTTCATAATAATTCAAAAAGTGCATAAATTGAGTTAAAGCTGCTTTAAGATAATATTATATTTTAAATGTTTAAAATTATAATTTACAATTAGGTACTAGTGTGTTCTTAAGATATCTAACTCTGTATAATTTTGCAGTGTGAAACTAAAGAACTTTGTGAAGTTCGAAGACACCACAGAAGCTTTAGCTGCAACTACCGCAGCTATAGAGGGCAAAATATCAAAACCATTGAAGAAGGCCCTCAAAAAATATATTTCTAAAGAAGTACAAGACCAACTCCTTGTTGGAGATGCCAAACTTGGAAGTGCCATTAGAGAGAAGTTTGACCTACAATGTGTCTCAAACTCCAACGTACAGGAGTTGTTAAGGTGTATCAGATCCCAGATGGACAGTCTTCTTGCTGGATTGCCAAAGAAGGAGATGACAGCCATGGCTCTTGGTCTCGCTCACTCCCTAAGTAGATATAAGCTTAAATTCTCACCAGATAAAATTGATACTATGATTGTCCAAGCACAATGTCTTCTGGATGATTTAGACAAAGAACTAAACAACTACATCATGAGATGTAGAGAATGGTATGGATGGCATTTCCCAGAGTTAGGCAAGATTATAAATGATAACACACTGTTTGTTAAGGTAGTCAAATTAATAGGTACCAGAGATAATGCTTCACAGACTGACTTATCAGACATACTCCCTGAAGATCTGGAAGAGAAGGTCAAGGAAGCAGCTGAGATATCTATGGGCACGGAAATATCTGATGATGATATTATGAACATACAGAATCTGTGTGACGAAATTGTGTCAATTACGGAATACAGGACACATTTGACTGACTACCTGAAGACTAGGATGATGGCCATGGCACCAAACTTGACTGTGCTCATTGGGGAGCACATAGGAGCTAGGTTGATCGCACATGCTGGATCTTTGATGAATCTTGCCAAGCAGCCAGCATCAACAGTCCAGATATTTGGTGCTGAGAAAGCTTTGTTCAGAGCTTTGAAGACTAAAAAGGACACTCCAAAATATGGTCTTATATACCACGCTCAGTTGGTAGGACAGTGTAGTACTAAAAATAAGGGTAAAATGTCCAGGATGTTGGCAGCTAAAGCAGCGTTGGCTACAAGGGTTGATGCGTTTGGAGAGGATGTGTCCTTTGAGCTTGGTGCTGAGCACAAAGTCAAACTGGAGAACAGATTAAGGCTATTAGAAGAGGGCAATCTGAGGAGGATCAGTGGCACAGGCAAGGCCAAGGCAAAGTTCGAGAAATATCACAGTAAGAGGTGAGTTTCGTAGAATTTATTATGGATATTGATTTTTTGTATGCATATTAATAATGTTAGTCAAGTAAAGAGATTGCCAATTGTTATTTTATTAAAGGAAAAATAATTATGTAAATAATACCAATAATAAAAGATGTATTAGTTTATGTTCCCTAAATTATACATGACTAGCTTTTGCCCGCGTCTCCGCCCGCGTGAATAAGTTTTCCTGGAATAAAACGTAGCCTATGTGTTAATCCAGGACATGATCTACCTGTGTGCCTACCCAAATTTCATCGATATCTGTTCAGTAGTTTTTGTGTGAAAGAGTAACAAACATAAATGCATACATACAAACTTTCGCGTTTATAATATTATATTAGTAGGATATTACATTTAATTTATTAAGTCTCATATTATCAAATAAAATATTTAGTGCTTTTCTCTGATAAGTTTTCTGCTAATCATATGTTTCTGTCTGTTCAACTTAATGACAATCCAGTAAAATACATAGGAACTCATTAAAAGCTACTTGATACATAATATAATATTGTGATTGATGACTTTGAAATAATGCTTATTTCTATTTGTTTCTTAGTGAGGTGTTCCAATATCAAGTGGCGAACGACAGCACGATAGGAAAGAAACCAGTGAAGAGAGAACACTCTCCCGAAGAGGACGGCCAGGTGTCTGCCAAGAAGATCAAGCTGGAAGATGGTGCTGCTGATGTGAGTTTGCTGTTCTTATGATGAATTAGTTCTAGTTTAAAACTGTTATATGGACCTGAGATTTGCGCATAATAATAAAATTATTCCTTCTTTCTATTTCGAGAGTTGTGAATATGGTAACAGTGAAATGTTTAGGGTTACTCGCTCCAAATTAATGTGCTCAAAATATTGTTTCTGTATTAATAATTGAATTCTCACATTCATTCAATCTATTATTCTTAGGTCACACCCAAAAAGAAGAAGGCAAAGCAAGAAGTCAAAGAGGAAGCTGAAGAAGATGGACAAGAGGCAGGACCATCTGAGCCCACATCAGACAAAAAGAAAAAGAAAAAGAAGAAGTCACTGGCAGCAGAAGAACAGGCTGACGAGTCACTAGTAGCTGAGCAAGAGCCAAAAAGCGAAAAGAAGAAAAAGAAGGGAGAAGCAAATGACTCACAAGTAGCTGATGCGGATGAGACGGTGGAGGAGCCGAGAAGCGAAAAGAAGAAGAAAAAGAAGAAACGACAGTCGCAGGTGGAAGAAGAGTAAGCTACCTCTAGCTAGTGTTAAGGATTTGGTGACAGTGGCAGTGCAGTGCAACAAGCTTAGGTTTGAGATATGTTTTTCGATATTGTCTGAAGCCTCGGCTGGGTGCCACAAACAGGTTGGTTATCTCAGACCCCCCACACCTCTAAATTTATTTTCCTCATATCTTAGTATATTTTTCTATGGTTAGTAACAGCTGTACTGCTGCTGTGGCCTTATGTTGCACGCATTGTGCCCTAGCTTTAAGATAAAGTAACATTAATGTTACAATAAACCTATATTACAAAATTATAATTTGTTTTATTATTTATTGAAATTAGTGATTTACCCGCGACGATTAGACTCCGGGGTTTAGAACCTCCCGTCACCCTTTATGTGAACATAAAACGTCACAAACTCAAGCCGGCCATTAAATCAATAAATAAATTATTAAGCGGCCACTATACACAGTTGGTAGTACAATCGGCATACAAAAAATAGACTACTCACCCATGTCCCCTTCCCTGTCGATTTGCTATTTCGCTTGGATCGCTTCCAGCGACCATATAGCCAATTCACGTCGATGACATGCATTAAGTTTGAAATTAATATTGAAGTCCAACAATAACAAAAACATGAACAACTAAAGCTTTGATTCGACTAAGCATTTCCATTATGTTAGGCGGTTTGTTTTCTCTACGTCTTTGTCCCTTCACGTATTGAGGATAATCTGCATGACCGCCCAATACCGGACCGTCCTTTGTAAATACAACACCATTACATTTGATGTTGTAAAACAAAATGGCCACCTACGTTCTAAATTTGAAATCCGGAGCGGAAACTAAACCGTATGTCGCTGCCGTATGTCGACTTGTGGCGGCTTTTTGCCACGAGTAATTGGCTGAAAAACTTACCTAAGTTCGTTAGCTTCGTGACATTTTCGTATTTACGAGTTTAATTTAGTTTATCTTTTAAACCTAGAACCCAGGGATAGGCCATATGGACATGGCACCGCGCTCGTCATTTTGAGATATACATTAGTATTTACCTATTGATGGTATGTAATACATAACCCAATGCCTAGGAAAAAATCAAAATATAACAGTAGGTACCTAACCTACTTGCATAATGTTGCACGGCGGTAGAAATAGCCATTGCAGTGTAAGGAATAGGTACCTAACCTGATTACGCAACACCCAATGCACACCCATGCGCGGTGGGACATTGGTCGCGGGCCGAGGCACACAGTTCAGTGTGTATACCTCTTGGTTGAAAAACACATTGAGGCCTAAAAGTTCCCGCGAACATTTCCTGGCACCCTCTCTTTCCGCCCATCCTGGGAACCTTCCTCCCTTCCCCCCACCTTCCCTTCCATATTCCTCCTCCACTCCCCTCTCAGGCCCTTGCAGTCGTTAAGCCGGGGGACTCCAGTATCCCATTCGCAGGTTTCCCCGGTGTTGACTGCAGGACCGCCTACATAAAAAAAAGCGGATTACGCATACAACAGAACTTATTACTTAACAGGCTCCATCCGTACTCGTCGCCATCGACGTTCATATTTATCGGTCGTTCCAGTCAGAGAAAAAATATTTCGCGACCAAAACATAATTAAATGTCCACGAACAAACGTTCTTCTATAGGTAGGTACTAATATTATAAAGAAAAGATAAAATAAAAGATAAGATAAAAGATTTCATTTTTTGTTTATTTTATTATGGATGAACTCAAAACCTAATGGACCGTTTTTAAAATTCTTTCACCGATATAAAGCTACATTACCAGCCAGTAACATTAGCTACTTTTTATCCCGAGAAAATATAAAGCGGGACTTTTATCCCAGAAAAATCTTTTTCACGCAGGCGGAGCCGCGGGCAAAAGCTCGTGTGCTATAAAAACAAAGTACTAAGTGCTACTTAAGCAGAATTTACGTTTCTAATTGATAAAAACAATTAAAACTGTTTAAAATACTGAACATAACTTTTTAACTTAGATAAAGTAAACCAAACCTTGGTCTATTTAAATATTAAAAAAACAAGTTTACAAAATCATCTCTATTTGTGTACACAATTGAATAAACCGTCTAAAAAAATACATTAACGAGGGATGAAAGAAAAATAAACAGTGTAAAGTGAGTTAAAAGTTTTGCAAGTGTTTAATAATTGCTCTAACATTGTTATTTACTTATAAAATTGGTTGGCTGAGTTTTCTCACCGCCGCGTGGCCTCGCCGAGTTTGTTACAAAATGTATTGCCGTTGCGACTTGCGAGTTGCCACTAGGGATGTGCTTTCGCGGAATTTATCAATTTAGAATTCATGTACAGCCAAACTGTAAAGGTTTTATATGGGGAAGATAATATTATCTACTCGTTCTTGCGTTTCGTAATGAACTAAAGTGCCGAAGTTCCCATAAATCCTTTTCTTAATTTCTTTTCTTCCCCCTCAAGGGTCACAAATGCATCTGCAATTCCTCTGGCAGTGTAGTTAAAGATTCATGGGTTGTACTGGTCACCTACCATCAGGTAATTGAACGCTTTCTTCACCATCTACTATAAAATTGCAGCCATGATTGATGTATTCACACTACACGTGTTTTAAAACCTGTTGAACCGATATTTGCAAGGTTGCAATAGAATTTTCGATTCAGCGCACCAATAAAATTGAAATGAAAATATTTTATTGCATCCAATGTTATTCATTTTTATGTTTTGTTAATACATCGCTAGTTCGGAAAACAATTTCAGAGAGGAGAGGATAAAATCTAGTGTTGCTTTTCAAAACACGTTTGTAATGCTGTGACAATAAACACGAGATTTATAACTCAACTAGACTCCTGCTCGCGGCTTCGCTCGCGTGAAAAAGTTTTTCCGGGATAAAAAGTAGCCTATGTGTTAATCCAGGGCTTGATCTACCTGCGTGCCAAATTTCATCGAAATCCGTTCAGTAGTTTTTGAGTTTATTCGTTACAAACATACTTACATACAAATCTTTCCTCTTTATAATATTAGTATAGATTAGCTCATTAATGTTCCTATGAATTGCTTGAATTTGTTGTTTTTTCTATTAACTTATTTCTCATTAACAGTAGGTACAATACTGTGTCGAGTTTAAAGTTGTTAGTTATTTTTATACATTAATTATTATATGACAGACGAGCAAGACGCTAGCTTTAAGATTAGCGACCCGATTATTCTTCTATACTTAGTAGAAACAACTTGAAACATTTGTATAGTCTCTGTAGCTCAGTGTGCAAAGAGCCGTCTTTAAAGCGTGAGGTAGAGCTTAATACTCCAAGTCTGAGTGAACTGCAAATATTTGTTCCGTCGCTCGTCATTAATAAGACTTGTATGTTGGATCAGAGGACGACTTGTATTTTAACTTAATTAAAATAATCAACAATAATACAGTAGTTCGTTGGAACTAGTTCGGACATCCCGACTCGAGTCCGGATGCAGTTTTTCAAGTCGGAAACGAGCAAACTTCGATGTAATAGCACTTTTTGTTCGCTTTAGAATGGAACTGCGCAGCGGTAATAAGCGGGTAACTCTTCACTTATAAAGGGGAATTACTTGCAACGCTATTTCAGATTGCTCTATTTTTCTTCTATAATAAGGTAGTCACAGATCTGTTTCCTGAAGAAATATAAAGAAAAGAAGGGTGAAATGCAACGTATCACTACTTATAATGTTATAATAAAAGAACTAACAAAATATCGTTGTATTTTTTTGTATCACAACACAAAAAATAATCAAAAACATGGATGGTGGGCCATATTAGGAACAGGACTTTTTTATTTTTTATAGCTACATGACACACATCTTCCACTGACATCATATGGCGTAAAATACCTACTGTAATGGGACTCCTATGATGGGAATCCTGTATTAACATGTATATTGTATAGGCTAGATAGTTTTTGTTCAAACAAAGATCTCTCAACTTTCCGGCCGGAACCGCGAGCATAAGTTAGTATATATAATTTCGTATTGTCTGTGACGCGTGAAGTAATCGCGTCAGGAGATTGTCTGGCAGCGGCGCTCGATATCCGGCCGGTAATGGTCCGCGGTCCGAAATTACCTGCCCCCTCTCACTCCCCACTCCCCGGGTCTAGGACGAGTCCACAACAACGGTGATTTATTATAAAAATGACACGCCATTTATCATTACACTACATGTTTATAGTCGTTGTAATCTAGTACAGAAAGTTTACACTGCGGATGAGTGATGGTTTTTTTTAAATTTTATAATAAGAATATTTATTCTTTACCGTCTAACTAAAGTTTTCTATATTGCGTTCTAATTTCTAAAAGATCTGTTCTAAGATTTTATTACGTAAGTCCTGGTGCATTTTGTATTGTGCTTAGATACTGTTTTTTTATTGTGTCGTGAGAACGTAGGGTCAAGCGCATACGAAATAATCCGATTATACAAGTATTGCATATTTAACTTCAAAGCTCTGCGTTTTTCTTGGATGAAATCCGAAAAAAAAGTTCTGTCTTGGCTCGAGGAAATAAGGTTGATATCTGACCGTTGGCTGTAATGTCAAAATGTAATTCAAAGGACAAATAGGACAAATTTTAGCTAAATGCTTGAGTTACGAAAACTCCTTGTGTGTATTGTTGTGAGTAATAACACAGCGTACCTATGTATAATTCCTTATTTGTAGCACTTAACTTCAAACGCTTTGAATTAACATAAAAAAATATTGTGTATAAATCAGCCCTTAGGGTGGGTTTGTATTGAATATTAGATCGCGAAAATATGAGGGAATGAGGGAGCGTATGGGGGAAACATGTTTGGAGGGACGCCTCTGATCCGATCAAATGTTACCCTCCGAAACAGCTTCTTAATGATTTTATTTTGAACATTCCCTGTATTTATTAAAGTCAATTTGTTCAGAAAATGTGTAATACAAGCATTTTTTCCACTTTAGATATTAATACATTTATAGGTGTACTGTATTTTCACATCTCTTAACGATTAAAGGTCGGAAAATGTATAGTTAAATTGTATTGTAAACCTGCAATGAAATATATTTACAATGAAAAGAAGTTGGAAATTATATCGTATATTTTCTAAAAGTTCAGTAATGCAATTATGATTCCGAAAAGATTCCTAAAATCAGCTGACAATTGACATAGTAGCTCGATCGCAGGCCTTTGACAACAATAGGATCGAAATAACTCATGAAATCAATTTTCGCTAGAAGTGTAGAATAATAAGATTGAAATTGAAATGAAATGAAATGAAATTTATTATTACAAGTTAAAATTTAACAAATAAATACTCTTACAGATGTACAAGAAATCAACTACTACACAATATATATATATATATATATATAAATATATATATATTTTTATTTTATTTAGAGTATGCCATTGACGGCTGTACTAGTATTAACTGTGTCACAGCCGTCAGCGTCCTTCACCCTAAGCAGTTTAATATAATTAAATGATGCATTTAATTGTAAAAGTACATGTAGTTATATTAGCCGTTATACAAAAACAAACTCATAAGTAATAAAAAATAAAATGTTTATATTACCACAATACAAGTAGGTGCATGATACATATTTATTTATTATTTATTTTAGATATTAATGTGTGTGTGGTGTGAATATGTGTGTTTGTGTGTGTGTAGGAATGTGTGTGTGTGTGTGTGTGTGTGTGTGTAGTATGTTAGTAATTGCGTATAATTTGCTCAGTGTCATTATAACTTTTATTTAGGAGCCAATTTCGAGTTTTGTGCTTACATTTATTTAGGGTAAGGGGATAAATATAATTTTCAACGTTTGCAGTATTATATATAAGGTTACTATTCACGTAATATTGTCGGCGAGCAAGTGCCGTCCTATGAGGAATAATTGAGAAAATTCTGTTTTTATTTCGCTTTACTACCGGTTTAAAGTCCGTACTTTTGTGTTTACGAAGTATAATGGCTAAGATGAAAAGCTGACGAACCGTCAGTACGGCACACTCTTTGTAAAGGGTTGCAGTGTCATAACGGCGAGGTTTTCCCAATATGACTTTTAAAATCCCTCTTTGGACACGTTCTAGTGGCATTAGTGTAGTCTTACCAACTCCTCCCCATACAACAATACAGTACTGCAATAAACTCTGAGCTAGAGCATAGTAAACGCAAAATAAGGTGTCACGATCTGCAGAGTTTCTGAGTTTTCTAAATATTGGTATCAATTTTCTTAATCGAGAGGTTAAGTTATGGATATGAGCAGACCAACTTAAAGAGCTATCTATGAGGAGCCCAAGGTATTTTAAGACATTGGTTTGGATAAGCCTGGGACACGTACAAAAGTTTTGTAGGTCGCAGGCGTGCGCCTTGATATCAAAGTCGGGAGGTAATTTTGGGTGGGGTTGGTGGGAAAAGGCAATATATCTTGTTTTGTCTACATTCAAGGTCAGTAGATTTACATTTAGCCAACTTATTACCTCTCTCAGCGCATTCTCTGTATGCTGTTTTGTCTCGGTCCAATCTCTTCCATTAACTATTAACACTGTATCGTCAGCATAAGTGATGATGGAGCAGTTAGGAAGAGATTTTTTACATAGGCTATTAATATACAGAAGAAAAAGAGTTGGGCCTAAGACACTACCTTGGGGCACACCAAAGTTCAGGGACGCCTCTTCACTTAGATGTTCTCCTATCTTGACGTTTTGAGTACGATTTGTAAGATAGGAGCGGAATATATCGAGAACAATACCCCGTATACCAATAGATTCCATCTTAAAAAGGAGTAATGGAATAGAGACAGTATCGAAGGCCTTTGAAAGATTAAAAAATATTTACCATAAGAGTCTTTCTTTTTAAAGTCAGATAAGCACATTTCTTCCCATCTAAAGCACTTCAATAAAGTCTATTTTAGTTTAAAGTTTTTTTTTATTTTTTTATTTTATTGTCCATTAAAATAGTGGTACAAATTCGAATTATCCCTTACTCCCAAACTAGCGTAGCTGTATATCAGGAGTCAGTTACTTCCCATTTGCAATGCCTCTATTCCTTTGACATGTTAAGTAGGTACCTACTACTTAGATGTGATCACGTACCCCCAGGTAACAGATTGCGTCATAAAAATCTAATATAAAAAGCATTTCATCATTCGGAATAACTTCCTGACCTAATTCGATAATACGATGGAGTCTTTGTATTTTTCCGCGAACGGAACACAAAACATCACCAAGACGAGTTTACAATTCAATTATAAATAATCCAATATTCGGCGGCTGCTGTTTTCACGGATCTTCGTGACGTTTGCTCCCCTTGTTACCAGTGGAAGTGCGATGTGATTGCAAAGTTATTTATTATTGACAGTACTTTATTGTTGTTTAGATACGGAAAGATTTTCGTATTCTCTTTGCAAAAAAATCTGCACAAGATTGGTAGAGTTCTTAATGTTTGAATTTTGAAAATTTGCATATTAGGTACCTCTCGTCGGAGGTATTGCAATACCGTGTAACTACCATTAGTAAATCCCATAAGTGACAAGCACGTTTAGTATTATCAATTAGAAGTTTAATGTAATAAGTATCATTCCAGAGTCCAGTGGGAGCGTTCTGGGCCATAGGCCGGCAGATCCTACGTCCTTGTTAGTTGCGTCGACCCTATATTGGTGTGGATGATGGCTTCAAAGAACGAAAATTATTCCTGGTGTGTCCGTAGCGAATTATTAATATGTAGCTCAGAATATTGTAAATTTATTTTGCCTGGACATTCTTTCGACTTCGTTAACACTTTCGATTGATAGTGTCATTCCACTCCTTTTAAGTTTAAGTTGCGATGTCGACCTAGTAAAATGATAATTATTCATTACTCCATTTGCAATACTGTTTGCTACAAATTAACAAAATTTAATGGTAATTGCGTTATACATTTCTTATTAATTATAATTAATGAGCAGTACTCATGGGTAACAACACCGTGAGCCTGAACTCGTATCAAATTTTAAATATGTGTCCTAATGAAAAACAAAGTTTGATTCCCTGTTTCCGGAATCGAGCCGGGGTTGTGTTAAGTACCGTATATATATATATTTATGCCATTGAATGACGAGACGAGCATGCCGTTCGCCTGACGGTAAGCGATACGGCCACCCATAAACAGTAGCAACACCATCCAGCACCTTGAGTTACAAAGTACTGTGTGGCACTCCACTGCGCTCGTCATCCTAAGACATAAGATGTTAAGTCTCACTATGTCCTGTAGTTAAACTGGCTACAATGTCCTTCAAACCGAAACACAACAGTGCATGCACACTGCTGCTTGGCGGTAGAAATAGACATTGCGGTGGTACCCACCCAGACGGACTCTTACATTTGAGAGACCTACCACCAATACAATAGATTGAGAGTATAGATTGAGTAGTCCATATATGTTACACCAATTAGCCAATAAAGCAATGTAACGATCATATATATGTATTAGTTCTCTACTGCCGTTATTGGTATTAAACTCTGTGGCGTAGTTGTATTACGATACGACTGCAATGATGAGGTTTCAGGTTCTATCCCAGGGTCGGGCAAAGTGATACCTATTGGGTTTTTCTACTCAGTATTAGCCCGGAGTCTGGAATTTGTGTCCGATATGGCGATAGGCTCGCCCCCTATAATATCATGGGACGGAATACGCACGGTGAAAAGTGGGTGCACTAGTTGCGCCTCTGCCTATCCCTTCGGGGATAAAAGGCGTGAGTGTGCGTTTGCATTGCGTGCAAATTAATTACGCGCACTAATTATTTAAATTATCTACTTACTCAATTATTGTTGTATATTGTCTATATTTTAGATAGTATGTACCTGTGTGTTGAAGTCAATGACTCACACACACACTCTCACGCCTATTATCTCCGAAGGGGTAGGCAGAGGTGCAACTAGTGCACTTGGTAATTAATGACTACTTACTTTGAGTAGGTATCACAGCATTACCAGAATGATGTCTCAGCGGGGTTAACATCTTGAGTTATTTTCCGATTTGAATGAACACACTTGAGTTCTAAGTTGCGTGTGTTTGAAAGTGAGTCCGATATAGTGATAAACTCGGGTCCTACCACCTCATGCGATAAATATTCTTCAAAATGTATATGCTGCGCCTCTACCTAACCCTTCGGGGCTAAGGACATGACTATTTATAAATTATTATTATTTATTGAAATTATCTAAATTTTGTTTGAAATTAGGTATAACAATAGACAAAAGAAACCAATCTTTACATGTTATGTCTGAACGTGATAAATTCCAAAAGACCGCACCGATTCAAATGAAATTTGGTATGGAGATAGTTTAGAAAAACTCTTTCACGCGGGCGAAGCCGCAAGGAAAACAAGTTACAATACAAAAATAAAAGTACTTTTAAATGTACCCAAACTAAGCCTGGCTCTATCTTAAGACATTTTAAATAATAAAATGCGCAGTAGTCATTAAGTCGAGCGCAAATACTGGACTGTATCAATACGGTGCCGATGTTTGTTCCTGGATGATGAAGCGAGCGCAATGCGTTTGCCTTTCACCCGCGCTGACAGTTCCAAATGACTTTTAAACTGTTTTTTTTTTATAGGTCCAGTACATTGCACCTGGAAAGATTCTTCTTGGCAAAGAAACTATGAAAGTGCAGTCCAAATTGAGTAACGCAAGACATTGCGATTCAATTATAAGTGTTACTTAGATCTAACATTAAGGGCGGTATTTATAGATTCAACGTAATTTCGCTCTGAAGTGTGACATCAGCTGAGACGCTGTCAAATTAAGGTCTTAAGGTAGTCGCTATTTAATAAACCCATATTAACATCAGCTAAAATGACATCTTAAGTTCCAATTTGTAACGGATTTTGACAGCAAAATTTTGTTTATGTTACAGCGCTTACTTAGCGGAGAACAAGCTCTCAAATTACAGCTTAAGCTTGGTTTATTAAATAGTTCAATACATTAGTCTACTTGAGATTTTACTCAAACGTGGGATTGATTTATTAATACCGCCGTAAGTGTTCCCCAACTGAGAAATTAACCACGCAAAACATATACCTATTCAAATGAATTTGGGTTATTGATGTGAACATTTTCGATTTGACTCTGCCATTGTCGATAAAAAGTTTAAGTAGGTAACAATCGCTCGCGCCTGTACCTACGCCCTAGAAGAAGAATAAGCAGAAGGGCAACTGTCGTAGTTCGGCGAGATTATTCCATCCTATAACGTCATAGGAGTAGTGTTATTGCCGTATCGGGCACAAACAACGCGCCACTTCACCTGTTTTTTGGACACTGGCTAACGCTATAAATAATTGCAAAATATCTACGATAATGTACCCCATCTACATGCACGTGATCCGTAAAAATGACACGCAACATTTTGAGCTAAACCCTGTATTTATGGGTCGCAGACAGGGTCTATAAATTACAGAATCAAGCAGAGTGCAGAGTAATTTTTCATGTTCTGCTCAGCTAGTCGGCATAAATCATGTCCCAAGCAACAAAATTATCCCATAGTGCACACCTTATAGGTCTGCAGAGCTAATAACTCTCCCTTAATCGTTCTAGTGTTTGCTACCAGGCTTATAATAGCAAACGCAGAGTTTGTTTGGCCTTCTAGTGCATCTAATCCAATAAGTTATCTTAAAATCGGCTATAGGTCCAAATTAAAGGCACATTACCAAAGATTTAAAATTGATTACCATCAGCCCACAGCAATGGCTGCAAAGTTGAACAAAGACACCGAAGCGCAAACGCCGGGACACACAATTAAAACACAAACAGCGTTCAAATAAAAGGAATCCGCTGCAGCGCTGTAGATAGGCGCGGACCCAGAATGTGAGGGAACGACTGACCTCCGAAGTCAAGTGGAAATAAGGTACTAAATTTTGGAATCTAAGTAATCACAGGTCCTAGTCGCTTTGTCCTTAATGAAGGTCTGTTTAAGTACGGATACTCAGTTATCACTTCGTTTACATCTGCTTAGTATAATTACCATTATTTTTAGTTTTAAAGGGTATTACGTTTTAAATTTCTTTTAGAATCCACGTAAAGTAATTAGGTTTAATCCTCCCATCCAAGTCCCACCAGTTTCCTCTAAGTTCAGACAAAATAGTTACATGGTGCGAGCAAGCAGAAACTTTAACACAATTTGCGAAAAATTCGACGTAGATACAAGTATTACGACGGTTGCTAAGCCTTTCTTTCTTAAAAAATGTAGCATAACATGAGCCGGTGACGACATACCTACTAAAAATATATTATACTGTCACATACTCGTGAAAACCTGTATATGGCCATTTGTTTCGTCCATTCATTGTTTATGTATTATGATGTATTTTAGCTGTTGGTTTTCCAATAAATAAATAAATAAATAAAACTATAAACAAGCCAAGGAACTTCATCTCTAAGTGTAATGGGAGCAGTATACTTTGATTATTAAACTGTATTAAAAGCTTTGTAAAATGATATATTTTTTGTTTATGCCAGGCTCTTACCATCTCTAAAATCACACTCTAGGTAGAGGCGCAACTAAGTGCACCCACTTTTCGCCGTGCGTATTTCGTCCCATTATGTGACAGGGGGCGAGCCTATCGCCATATCCGGCACAAATTTCAGACTCCGGGCAGATACTGAATTCTAGAAAATTCCAATATCACTATGCCCGACCCGGGGATCGAACCCGAGACCTCAGGATTGCAGTCATACCGTAATACAACTACGCCAACGAGGCAGATCTTTAAAATCAATTGTATGTACAATAAAGTAAAATACCAAAACAATGAAGTCCGTGAATCAATGACAGTATCCTGTCGCAGCGTCCTGGGCCCGCGCCTGCCGCTGGTGGAAACAACGCGACTTTGTACACTATTGTGTATATTTTTCCCGGTTCAATAAACAGTGGGCGCGCAACGAGCGCCGGCGAGCGGAATAGTGTTTGCGGAAAAATGCAGAGCTCCCGCCGCCGACTGCGGGCTTACTATTTGACGATTTCGATTTGTTTTAAAGTTGTAGGGCAGTGCTCGGGACATATTTATGTATATAAATGGTCTGTGCCGAAACAGTGTCATTATCGGGTAGAAAACCGATGTAAAGTGGCAGATTACTATGGCGTTTTATATGGTGAGTGAGATTTCTAGTTTCGAATAAGTCTACTTAATACCTCCTTTTCTTTGCACCTGAAACTGCTGCAACGGTTCTTCTGGTATTGTGAGAATCAATTAGAAATGAGAAATTTAGTAATCACTTAACATAACCTACCTCATTAAGATGTATATTGTCATATTAGGCTTGGTTATTACCTACGGAATCTATCAGAGCCGCTAGCTCGTTGCAAACTTAACAAAAATACTGTTGTCCGTTATGTCACCACAGGATGTAAAAGCGTTCCGTCAAACCTTGCGCTAGTCCCCTATTCCCAAGAAAGGATAAAGTAAAGCGCTCTGTCGTAAAACGAAAGTCTTTTACTAGTTAGGCTTTGAAAGAAAGTACAGCGACCTCGGGCGACTTTTTCTGGATTCAATTACTGGGGTCAAGGACAGGCTGAGATGCGACGCGCGCCTCCATAAGGTCAAGTGCCAAAGTTCGCGGTATACACGAAATATTAAAAGGGCTCTATAAAGTTCGAATGTTGGAATATTTAAACTTAGCTAAGGAGTGGGCGAGTGGTACTGAAGCATCTAACGCTTTCTGCTCTTAAGGATAGGCAGAAATGCATCTAGTTTGTGGAAGGGTATTCGATTTAATATTTTTGGGCAGTCGGTTTGCATCCAGAAAACTTAGAGTTCGAACTTTCATTTCCTCATTAAAAAATGTAGGTAAATAAATGGTTTAGTATTTCAAATTTCGTAAGGTGTTGGGTCTCTCGTATACGAGTGTCTTTCTGGGTTAGAAGAATTGTAATATGAATTGTTGGCTTCAAGCAACAGTTATATTGGGTACGGTTCTGAATGACGTAAATGCCATTACTACAGTATCTTGATATGCTTGCTTGCTGGTGCTTTATAATTTACAGTTCTAGGTGATATTACTACGAAGAATCGTCCTTCGTTGGCGGACATTATAAATTGATTACAGCAATTATTTCTGAATCCGATATGATTACAGAAATGCCAGGGAAAAATTATGAAAATCGTAGTACGATCCCCGTTCAGGCCGCCTACAAGCTGGCTTTGAAGTTGGATGTTTATTTGCCAAGAAACGATGTAGGTATCTTTGTTTCAAGCTTGATTGCACTTCGGTGTTTCTTTAACTCTGCGTCGTCTGTGATTCCATTGGTAAGATTTTTTAGAATATAAATGCAGTTTCAGCTCATCTCTTAGGCTGTATGCACATGAGAGTCAGTTGTCTGTGCTCAAGAAACTGTTATCCTTCATATAGCATATACCTACTCACGATTATTGCACGCAGTGTGTAGCTGTAATTCCTAATATTAAGTTAACTGGATAATCGCAAAGGTTCATTTATGCATTTGAGTTTAAATCTGCTAAGTGCGTCCATGAAGGTAAACATCATGTATAGAGGTATAAATAATACTCATAGTAAAATATGTTAGGAAGGTAACGATCGAGAGAGAATGAAGAAAAAAAATTAAAGACTACAAAGTGCAGTCCGGTTGAAAGGTCCATAATCATATCGAGTGATTGATAATTATTGAGTTCGCAGTACCAACTTAGGCGCATGTACACACCTACCAAGTTCATGTATTATTGTTGTTATGAGAAAGTGGACAAGAACATACCGAGCAATGCGTTTGCACAGGCTCTCTACGGCATGTTGCTAGTTGCACGCAATATACCATGGAGGATAGATAAATATACCATGCTCTTTGTCGCTCAAGTTTTCGCATGGCACGACATATAAAAGTGTATGTTGCAGGTTGACGGTATAAATTAACAAACAAGTCTTTTATTTTTTTTATGGCATAGGCAATAAAGTCAGCGGAGTAATTGAAATCACGAGCTTATACTTGTAAATGAGACTAAAATTTTTATTGCTTTATAAATCTAATGCACATTCGCAGGCACGACGACAAACCAGTCTTCTATACAAATATTCAGGGTATTGGAGCAGCTGTCAGCCCTAGCGGCAGGAAGCGACATACCGGCTTCGGTTTCTCCTTTTCTTCTTTCTGAGGTTTCTTAGGCGCACACGGATTTGTCGGGCATTTTTTTGGTGGCCACGGTACCGGCGTTCCCGTTTTCAGCGGACACGGTTTTCTTGGAGACAGCTTGGCGGGAGGCGGAGGTTTTGTCTGCGGTGAGCCACACGGATTAGTTGGCACCGGACCTGTTTTCGGTTCACATGCTTTCCGTTTTGAAACTGTTTCATCTCTGCACCCGCTAAGTTTCTTTTGTATATTTTTAATTGATAGCCAGGAGTCTTTAGTCTCGCTCATAGCATCACACTGTCCACGCGGCGCGCCTCCTGCCCCTACTATTAGTGGTACTCCACAATCGTCTTCCATCGCCACGTGTACCCGCACCCGACGCGCTCCGCCCGGCACCGGCAGTTCCAGTTGGCCACCTACTTCTACACCGGGACAACTGCGTTTTTGATTCGACGCCCCACAAACAGCACGCCCACGTCCTGCCTCATGTAGCTGGGCTCTTTCCTGCATCATGCTTCCTAAACTACCAGATTTTTTGGTCTTCTCTTTTGACGCCACCTTACCCGGAGCACATTCTTTGCCAAGAGACTGCGATGAGACGTGT
The DNA here is from genome assembly GCA_947568825.1 of Sphinx pinastri. Lineage (NCBI taxonomy): Eukaryota > Metazoa > Arthropoda > Insecta > Lepidoptera > Sphingidae > Sphinx > Sphinx pinastri. Next base: position 20,121,661 of record OX387618.1, read on the forward strand.
AGATATCGGCGACCGCATTGAGGGCTATCTTTACCTTTAGATGTCAATGGATTTGAACCTTTATTAGGTCGAGGTTTCAATGATTCCATGATCCGTGATTTTAGAGTGCGTGGAGACGGGCAAGGCTCACACTTAGTAGTGTGGTCTGAAGGTGCAGACCGGTCGATCCGGAGGAGTATGCGCGGTCGGTGGGCGCATGGGTCGAGATGCGCGCCGGTGTCGATGCGGCAGCCGTCGTCAGGAGTCAAATCGACGCAGCGCGGCGGCGGGGGACTGCGTCCCGGCCCACACGGCTCGGCGCGTTCGGGACATTCGCACGGAACTGAATAATCGCGGCCATCAGTGGCTCGCGCACACTCTCGCTCGCAGCCCAGTTTGTACTCCGCGTATGGGACGGTATGGACTCGCTCTCGGGGGAGCGCGGCCTCGCACTCGTAGTCTTTTCGGCGCACTGCCTTGGCTAGAGCCAGTCGTCGTGCCACACGGTCCTGTCCCGCGCCACAGTCCCCGTGGTTATCGCTACCGCAATTTATTGGTGCACTAGCGCCTTCCAATCGTGGTGGGCCGCAGTGCATCGAAGTCTTTCCCTGTGAATGAATAGGTAGTAGTCTTAAATATTTTTATGATGAGCGTTAGCAATGTACTTAGACTGTGAAATCGGTGAAATTGGAGGATCAGCCAAAATTTGTTTCTCATTTACATGGGTTTTCGATTCGTGTCGTTTAGAGCAATAAGATCTTCTCCAAATATGTGATATAGTAGTGCATTACTTAGGTACATCTTGCTTATTCCTGCGGAGTTACATTTATTTTATGTACGTAATTGATAATGTTAACCTTGGAAGCATCTGCGCAAGTGAGCGAGGGTGTTTGCTCCTTCGGCGGGCACGGCGGTCGGTGTCCAGCTGCAGGAGGACAGCACACGACCCGCAGGGCGCGCACCGTGCGGTCGGGGCGGCCGCGGCACGGCGGTCGGGGCTGCGGCTTGCAGGGGGGAGGCTTGGCGGGCGGACCCGCGCCCGAGCAAGACGTCGACGTGCCACGCCCGGACACCCTCGCGTGCTGGTATTGAGGACAATGTTGAAGAGAACATGCATATAAAAAGACTTGCAGTTAGTACAGATTTTTATATTCCAGATTCTAGTCAGATACTCAAAGCCGAAAGCATTTTGGAAAGATATAAGCAAAGTGATTATTCAACCCTGCCTCGGTGGCGTAGTTGTATTACGGTACGGCTGCAATGCTTTGGTCTCGGGTTCGATCCCCGGGTCGGGCAAAGTGATATTGGGTTTTTCTAATCAGTATCAGCCCGGAGTCTGGAATTTGTGCCGGATATGGCGATAGGCTCGCCCCCTATCATATCATGGGGCGGAATACGTACGGCGAAAAGTGGGTGCACTAGTTGCGCCTCTGCCTACCCCTTCGGGCATAAAAGGCGTGAGTATGCGTATTATTCTATCCAGGCTGACGATGGGATAAGAGATATCTTGCTAGAACCACCTATAAATCGCGGTGTCAAAGACGAACGAAAGGATCTGAACTCTGTAGGTACTGATTGATGACTATGAAGAATTTTATTACAAATAGAGAGTGGCAGTAGGTACCTGTGTAAGACGAGCTAAAGCCCTCAGCGTGGTATGCGCAGTCATGCCGGCGATTGTGCTTCTTGCTGGAAAGGCTGCGTCGTGTGGAGTATATTCTAGTGGGTCTCGCAATCGGGATGGCGGCGTCCCTCCACGGTTGCCATGGTAATTTCACATATTCGTATATGTTCAGGTTACAAGCGATTGAAGCTACTCGTATGCGCCCCATATACACCGCACGATTGACCTGTGAAGGCGTCTTCGATGGCAGACAGTAGAAAGATGCGGTTGGAAATGGTTTTTATTTTTATTGCAGATTGGAAATGAGAAATTCGGTCAGAAGTTTAAAAGATCATCACTCTTGCACATTTATATTAAACTTGCTAAGTATTTTTATCCCATAAATTCTAACAATATTACCTAGAAATGTGTGTGATGATGTTTGAATGCTTGGATATTTATAAAACTCAAACGCAAAAATCGCTGCATGGTTAAAATTTTGTACACACAACGCACCTTTAGAACGAAAACGACGCAATTCAAAAAAATCGAATATTGAGTTATCGTCATAAACTTACTTAAAATCTAAATTTTCAATACAACTATAGTTCAAACACAGCCATATTCAAGCGGGAACAGGACAAAACTATTATATCGGTCCCTTTTTTATTATATTTTTATAAAAAAGATAAGATAAATTTCTATTCCGGGGAATGATTTTTACGTGGGCGGAGGCACACGCAAAATCTAGTAATAATTAAATCCAACCACAAAGCGTGTGTTTTTTAACGCAGTTTGTTGCTTTAGGCAGACCAAGTCTCGTATTGTCAAGAAATTGTGGATTCGCGGCTATGTGGGGTAAATCACTTAATATAGAGAGTTCTTCAGGTAGATCATCGCCTGTTGTTTCTGGAATGGGCGATTGTCTTAGTCTTTGTAAGTTATATTAGACCATGAAACACGAGGGTGGCCGGAGTCAGGGCCCGTTCACGGCCACCCGGGTAGACTTTGCGGCGTCGCGCGGCTCCGCCACACCTGGAGATAAAGATTTTGTCAGTATTTGTCTACACTGTATTATTTTTAAGGTAGGTTCATTGCTAGAAATAATTATTCAATCATCTACATAAAATTTTGTTTTGTCTTACATTTTAGTAGGTAGACCTTACGCATAAGATTGACCTATACCCACGAAATTAAAGTTAGACCGTACCTAAGCTTACGGGCATAAAGTTTGTATAGTACCTACAATGAAAAAAGCAAGTCCATTGAAGAACATTAGAAATAATATCCGATATAGTTATGCTGTTGTAGAGTATAGGCTCTAGATTTAAGAGTAGGATAATCCTCACATGAAACGCGTCTCCAGCCAGCACGATGGCGGAGAGGGGCCAGCCGGGCAGCAGCAGCGCGGCGGCGGCGGGCGCGGCGGGGCGCGCGTCCAGCACGGCGCACGCGTCGCCCAGCGTCGCCCACACGCATGCAGAGCCACTCAGCGCGCCCGCCGGCCTGCACACATCACCAGCTCATAACACAATAAATTTATATGATTATTCAGGTATTACAGCCCAAGACATTGATACTTTATGTTGGCATTGAGTATCATGAGATAGCTAATGAGCACGTAAATAACCTGATTGTAATCATCAGCTGTACCTACAAAACACTTTGTGAGATTGATTTCAACCTTTATGATAAATGTAAATTAGAGGATAGTGGGTTAAAGGTTTAATCATTAGTCCCAACACATAAATTCAATAAATTTCTCTTAGAAAGGTACTTATAAATATTGGACGTTAGTAATCAAGATAATAAACCAGACTAACGCTGCGACGTGGTGATGCGTTGCGGAGGGCTCAGCGTAGTAGAGAGCGGGCGCGGGCCCGGCGGGGCGCGGCAGCGGTGGCGGCAGCGAGCGCAGCGGCACCAGCGCCGGCACCGACATGCACCACACCTGTCCGTCCGCAGTGTTCACCCACACGCAGCGGCCGCTGAACGAACGACAGAAGGCAGGGTCACTGCACTGTGTACTCACTACTGAGCAAGCAGAGATGCAACTGGTACAATCACGTTTCACCACATACATGTAATCCTCCTAGCCAGTTTCGGCCACGGCGGCCGATCTCAACGGAGATCAGCCAGGTACGCAGGAGATATTATTTTTTACACTCACGCCCTTTATATCCGGAGGGGTAGGTAGAGACGCAACTATTGCACCCACATTTCGCTGTGCGTATTCTGTGCCAAGAAGTGTCCAGTCGGGTATCAAATAATCATGAACAAGTGGTCACCCTGGATGCGCGGCAAGTCCGAGCGGCGGCGCGGGCAGCGCGCACTCGGCCTCAGGCGCGGTGCAGAGCGCGCGCACGTCCGCCTCGGTGGGCGGCGGCGGGTCGGGCTGCGGTGCGCGCATGCGCTCCCGGTGCGCCAGGTAGCGCGCGCGCAGCGAGCCCTCTGCGGTGGCCTGCAGCCGCGGCGGCTGCGGCGCGCCCAACGACCAAGCGCACACGCGCCCGCCCCGCCCCACGCGCCCGCTGTCCCAGCCCAGCACCAGCACGCGCAGATATGACCATTCGCCTTCCTGCTATCAATACGATGGTAGCTGATAGTGACGATTCGATAATATGCTATTTACGTTAAAGGTTACTAGTGTGGCTTAGGCGCATGTAGTCTCAGTCGAGAATGGAGAGGCAAATCGAAGCTACTAGCACAGTTTTAACCTTTTACTCACATTTTTAGGGGGCGGCGCATCGTCATCCTCAGTACGGGTTCTCGTGGCGCGGTAGTAGGCAGCGTCGTCGCTAGCGAGAGGCGCGTCCAGCACGCTCCACGATAGTTCCAACACTCGCGCGAGCCTACGACAGAGGATCGGTCAGGCCAACCGTATGGCGTGTGGATGTCGAAGCAAAGCCTGAAGCTAGACTTTTGTTTGCCATGTATAAATTATGCCACTTTCTGGTAAGTTGGCATGTGCGGTAAAATTTTGCGACGTAGGAAAAGAAATAGAGATGGATAGGCATAAAGGATATCTGTCGATTATTTTGACATTAAGTTAAATCTGGTATATGTACCGCATCTCATGGGCACGCATATCGCAGGGCAGCACGTATTTTTTATGTACGTACAGTATGTTAGCTCCGTCTTCGTTATACACGCGCAGTAAACGAGCTGTCACCCCGGCGTACTCCGACTGCGTCTCCTGAGAATGGACGAGTTAGTGCTATAGCTGCCATGGCATTTCGTGAGATAAATTTGGGGCGCTTTCGAGTCACCAACATCTATCCTCCATCTTCAGATGTTTACTTTAGCATATTTTGTGATTGACCGTCGAATAGGTATCCCATAGCATCTCCTAGGGCTCACCTGTGTCGCAGCGTTCAACCAGACAGCAGTACAAGCCACGCCCGGTGCCAGCACGCTGGTCTGCAGAGCGAGGTAGCATTCGCCCCCCGGCCCCGCCCAGCACCCCGCCGCGCCCGCGCTGCATCGCGTGCGGGATATCTCGCGTCCGTGGCCCTCATCTACACACAACATGGCTGTGAATGATTGACAGGACATTGTAGGCTCTCTTGCAAGACGTCACATGAACACGTTTCATTTGCACGTCAATAAGTATTCGAACGTCAATAATGACAGAGTGTGTGATTTTGATTTTATTGTCCTATCTATTTATTGTAACCACATTCTAGCAAATAAATGTTCATGAATTCATTCACAAACAGAAAGCAGTGCGAAGAGCTGTGCCTTTTCGATGTTTATAGCGCTAAAGAGCCACACGGAACATTGGTACTTATCTATAACGTGTGTAGTTAACGACGTATGCGTATCTCCAAGGGACAGAGTTGATTACCGCACGGCTTGCTTGTTCATTTATCTATTAATAATAAAATTATTACGGTTCATGCAATTTGACGATAAATAATAATATGCAAAATTTATATTCGAGACTTCACGTTGACGTCATACACATTGAACCGAAATGAATAATTACGACTCCTGGCGATTACCGTCTATCTACATGAGCTTACCATCGAACTGTAGCACGAGCAGTTCCCACGAAGCCGCGACATCAGCGAGCGCCCGCGGGCCGGCCACGAGCAGCCGTCGACCCGTCTCGGCCCAGAGCACGCGCGCCGCGCTCGCCCAGCCTCGTGCCTCGCGCAGCTCGTACCGCCAGCGCTCGCGCCACGTACCCCCCATTCCTCGCGTCCATATCGTGACGCTAGCGTCGTCTGCGGCGAGTGCTAGCCACGGGTCACGTGGCCCTAACGCGCCATGTATCAGCGTCGCGCCGCCCGCCGTCGCCGGCACGGTACGAGCCAACCTCCACGGCGCATGCGCGCAAACGAACTCTTCGCGCCACTCGTAATTCTCTGGAATATGCCGGTCGGTAATTTAAATAATTGCATTCATATCTGCTGGACAGTGTAGTATTTATACAATACTGTGAAATACAACTATCGGCCAATGATGTACGACGCATTTTTCATGGGAGTAGACTTCATATTTTTGGAGCAAAATAATGTTAAGTATGTAAATCTGACTTGTTATTGACGTGTTCAATTCTTCGTATTGCGGCTGCTAGATGGCGGTACTAGAAAAGTGTATAGTGATGGCACCTGTGGTAGCGAGCAGTGTGTCATTGGCGCTGGGCGAAGCGGTGCGCAGGACAAGGCGGCGCCAGAGTGCGGGCTCGGCGGCGGCGCGGCGCCACGCGCGGCACGTGGCGCCCGCATGCGCCAGCGCCGCGCCCGGCAGCCACAGGAACACCTCGCGCAGCACCACGCCGCAGCGCGCCTGCTCGTTCTGCCATAGCGCCTCGTCTCCCATGCCGCGGGGGACTGTGATGCGAGTCCGCTGGCCGGCCGCCGCCCACGTCACGAGACAAAAATAGCCGCGACAACTATTTCTGAGCGTGACTACGTGTATCGAGTTGCGATTTCTTTTGTCAAGCTATGATAGCTCTTTCAAATGGCACTTTGAGAGAGTAATCTAACGGACTCAACAAATTACAATTAACTTGTAAAATATTTTTTATGTGTATACTGCAAAATATGTGTTCATAGCTATTTTGCGGCCATTTTTTGGTTTATAACCTTTATCTCCCATACTAGTAACAATAGAATTCATACAAAGGTCTAATGACATAATTATATTTTATTTGTGACATGAATAGTAACATTTTCATTGCGGCCAGTTCTTGGCGCCTCTGCCGCATGCCCTGATGTCTTCGACCAGGTCGCCGTCCTCGACTGCAGGACTGAGCTCGCTCGTATTCATGCGAGGATTGTGCTCCTAATCCTGAAGCTCACCAGAAAACTTCGCAGTTTTAGAAAAGCAAAGTACAATGTTCACATGGCAGCGAGCTCTCGGCGCGCTTGTTGCATGTACGCGCTGGTGGCTTCCACCAGGTCGCGGTCTCCTATCGCAGGGCTGGGTTCACCCGTCGACACGCGAGGACTGCCGCCACGCTCTTCCGCCTGCATCCGCTTCAGACGGATCTCACGCATGCGCGCCTCTAGGATGCGTTCGCGCTTGCTCTCGCGTTCGAACATCTGTACAACATTCAATAGGCTTTGGTGAGATATATTTTCTAGTAGATTGATTGTTTTATTTAACCTGATTAGGCATATAGGCAGTCAAATATCTATAGTTATATTTTTATCTTTTCGGTTTCACACAATCATATTGTATCTATTAGATTGAAATTCAAAAACTGTTTATGTGTCTTGATTCGAGGTATCCTATCCCAGCAATTGCTAGTATCTATTGATAGGTGTGGCGATCATTAACCGAACGACAAAATACAAAATATGAAACTGTGAATTTTATGACCATATCATATGTTTCTGTTACTCACGGCGGTGAGGATCCCCTTGTCGCTTCTGTCCGAGTGCGCGAGGTTGGCGGACAGCTCGATCATGTACACGTTGCCGGTGCGGCTGCCGCACGCCGCCAGCGTACCCTACGACATCACACTCGCATGGGAAAAGAGCTGCTGGCGAGGTATTGTTTTTTTTTTAAGGCATTGAATGACGAGACGAGCATGCCGTTCACCTGATGATAAGCGATACGACCGCCCATAAACAGTAGCAATACCATCCAGCACCTTGAGTTACAAAGTACTGTGTGGCATTCCACTGCGCTCGTCATCCTGAGACGTAAGATGTTAAGTCTCATTATGTCCAGTAGTTAAACTGGCTACAATGTCCTTCAAACAGAAACACAACAGTGCATGCACACTGCTGCTTGGCGGTAGAAATAGACATTGCGGTGGTACCCACCCAGACGGACTCTTACATATGAGAGACCTACCACCAGTACATAATCATCTCTCGTCAGTCGGCACTCTATTCAGGTGCAGTTGGGTCAATTTGCAGAGCCAGTACAAAAAATAAGCTCAAATGCGCAAAATGATTTTATTTCTAAGCTAGGTTGCAGTTTCGGTAGGAGAGGTACACACGGAGAAGTGTCGTGAACTAACAGTTTTGCTGATGTTTTCACGCGATTAGTAACTGTATGAGTAAAGTTGTTAAAAATGGTTATTAATTGCGTTCCACTCGATCTTGTTTGATTGCATTCTTTACATTAGCCCTAAACTAGTTTGCTACGTCTAGAAGTAAGTAAGGTGAGTAAAATTCGAGCCACTGACGGATTCATGCATGCGCACCGCTAGTAGCGGCTCTGCGCAGACCTGCATGGTGAGCGCTGGCTCGTACTGCCGCCGCAGGAAGTCCCACACGGCCAGCACGCCGTTCCACTGCATCACCACCATCAGCGACATCCTGAGACCCAGCAATACTTAGAGGTGCTACAAACACCCAGCGACGGCATTATTTGTTATCGATACAATTTGGAAATATCGAATCGATATAATTTAATAATTTATTACATTCCCATCTCTAGGTAAAAACGTATATGTTTGACTCATAATTTAAAATTGTTACACGTACTTATAACACTTGAGTATTTATTTTTGTTGTAATAATTTTTGACAGTTATATATGCAGTTTATTACTAACTTAAACTTAACCTTCCTATATACGAATGGTAAGGATATTAAAATAAGTCAACAAACTCCTTTGCTTTCTTTTCATTGAGTGAGGAATTTTACAGGAATTATGATGACAGTCACCGGGTAGGACTCCATGTGGCAGCAGTGACCTTGTGGCGGTTTGGCGGCGACATGATGACGGAAGACTCGCGGCAGTCCTCGCTCCACACGCGCATCATCCAGTCGCCCACAGTCAGGAAGTTCTTGAGAAAATTGGGGTTGCGCTCCACCGACCACACTGGTCCTAGGTGAGCTTCGTACTACATAAAGTCAAGTATCAAAATTCTGTTTTAAATTGAATAATCGAAAACATTTTAAAATATAAGAAAAAAAATCTAATGAAAGTGGAACATAGCGCTCGCTGTAAGAAGATAAGATATTACACGCTGAGAGTCTAATAAAACTAGTACATAATAAAAGAAGGCAAGTACTTTGATTGGTATTTTCTCAACCGGCGTCTTGCCCTTCCTGTTGCCAGTGAGTACGAGTCCGTTCTCCGTGCCGACCATGAATCGTGACGGGATGGTCGGCTCGAACTCCAGCGAGCTGCCGCCAGTCGCCTTCGCCATCGTCGGCACGTCGAACGACGACTTCGGCGCGTCCATGATCATCTCGTCACTGGGCTCACTCATGTTGCGCATGTCCCACCACTTGACCGCGCCGTCGGGGCCCGTCGAGAAGAATTCTTTGCCTGACTTAGCGTTGATGAACAACACCTTGCGAGCTAATTCGCGATGAGCTACGTGCGGGGGGCACGTGAGCACCGGCAGGCTGCCGCGCCGTCGATCCCAAGTCCCAACCTGGCCGTTCATAAGTGCTCCAGCTAGCACATTAGTATTGCGCTGGTTGAACTGCAGATCGAGGAGGGGACACGTCCCCTTTATCGTCATCTCCGGGTTGTTTGCATTGTCTACGTCCCAAAGGTAGCATTCGATAGGAGCGCGCGACACGCGGTTATAATCCACGTTGACGTAGGTGACGGCGTACCGTTGGCCGTCCGGCTGCCAGCAAATGGAGCTGATGGGGCGGCGCGCTGGCAGGTCGCGATAAACGTTCACCAGCCGGCAGCTGCTGCGCTCCACGTCCGGCATGCTCGGCATTTCCACGTAGTATGTGCGGTACATGTCGATCGCGTTGTTTTGCATCACGTAGTGGTCCATGCCCTATAGGAACAACATACAATATCTTAGGTAGCTGTGTAGATTACGAGTTATAGCATTTTTTGTGTTTAGTGTTTCTTGAAGTCAGTTTTTTTTAAATTATCATACCCAAGCGGCTGACATGACGCAGCTTATGTAGTTATCGTCCTTTTCTATCTTGCGCCGGTATCGTTGCGTCGCCTCTGGATCGGTGACCGGCACGTCCTTGGGCCAGCCGCCCTCCGCATGGTTCACTCCCGTAGTATTATACTCCGCTCTGCGATACCGAAATAACAGCGAATAAACCTCAGGTTGGCCTAGGATCCATTCTAGGTGATAGCTTTCGTGTATGCGAGATTACGTCTGCATACCAACGCTTAATTTTTTCGACGCCAAAATAATTTTGTTCTGATATTGCCATTTATGTAAACAGGTACTTACTGGTCACTTCAACCTTTTTAAAAATAAACATTGCAATAGTACCTATCTATACTGCCGTACTCTCATACGATCATAAACCTACCAACTATTACCATCTTGTTTGCTGTAGGTTTTAAGCTATAACCCATCAATGCTTGCACACCAATTACCGTATAGTGTTGATCTCGTTGTGCCAGAAGATAGGCGTGTTCTGGGTGGGCTGGTGCACCGGATTCCGCAGGATGAAGTGCTTGAACTCTGCCTTGTTGGTGGCGATGGTGTCACACATCTCCGGCCCGCGCTCGCAGAACATCGGCTGCCTTCCGTAGTTACTCCGCAGTTTCGCGTACGAGAATGATATGTCCATATTGTATTATAATACTCTCTTTGTGCTGTTGGAATTGATTTGAAGAATTTATTACGTCGCCTATTGTCCTTTTGACAAGATTCTTTGACGTATGGTATCAAAGAGTATAATATGTGTATACTCTGGATGGTACCAAAGAAAATGTTTATAGACAGGCTATATTCTTTTTCATAGACTTATATCGTTATTATTTGTATGAGTTTTGAAAACACCCACTGAAACACCTAAATAAATAGCTTTATTGGCTCGGGACCAGTCTTTTTCTATATTTATGCCCGTTTTTTGACGATAAGGTCACCACCCGTAGCGTGGGACGTATATAGGTACGCTTGGAGAAGTATAGGTGGATGTGCTTTTGAAACTATAAATGCATTAAACAATAAAAAATCAACAGGATATGATTCAATCACGACTAACGTTTTGAAAAAATGTGCAGAGTATATAGTGAAACCCTTAACTCATTTAATCAATTTGAGTACTGAACAAGGTATTTTTCCAAGCAAGTTAAAATTTTCAGTTGTTAAGCCAATGTTCAAAAAGGGCGAAAATGAAAAAATAAACAATTACAGACCTGTTGCATTGATTCCAGTACTCTCCAAAATATATGAAAAAATAATTAATGATAAAATATACAATTTCATTACATTAAATGACATTCATTGAACTGTATGACATTCATTAACATTTATAAGTACTTATTTACTTTTGTGTAGTAAATATTATATGTATACGTTTATGTAATATTATATGTACTATCTTAATATATATAAATCTCGTGTCACAATGTTTGTCCTCAATGGACTCCTAAACCACTTAACCGATTATAATAAAATTCGCACACCATGTGCAGTTCGATCCAACTTGAGAGATAGGATAGTTTAAATCTCAAATTATAGTCGCAATTTTAATTTATTGCTAATTATTTGTCTGTTATTATTTGACAGTCACAATTATCTTAACTCCAAATGATTCTAACAGATGTCGATACCTTTCGACTGGGTTGAGTAAGTAATCAATAGATGGCGCTGCTATGAATGATTCTAACAGATGTCGATACCTTTCGACTGGGTTGAGTAAGTAATCAGTAGATGGCGCTGCTATGGTAAATCTACGAACGTGTCATATAAGCTACATTTTAAGCGGGACTTTTATACCGGGAAAACTCATTCACGCGGGCGGAGCCGCGGGCATAAGCTAGTATTATATATGAGTACTTGTACGTATGACTATGTATGTATATGTTGTCTGTAGATATTTTTGTGCTCTCGTATGTATATATTTATTTATATTTAGTGTATTCTATAGTAGCTTTTTTGTACGCCCCTGACTGCCCTTTTCGTTATTTCTCTTATCTCCATCCAATGGTTGTCTGTAAGAGATTGCCTTGAGCGTTAAGACCGCCAATTGTATCACCGCTTACTTGTTTATATTATGATATAATTTTTTTTTATTTTTGTTGGTGTACAATAAAGATGTAAAATAAAATAATAAAATAATTAAATAAAATATTAAAAAATGAACAATACGGATTTAGGGAAAATTGTTCAACGGCGCTAGCGTGCTTCAATTTAATTAAAACCGTAACAGAGTCTTTAAATGTAGGTGATTTCGCGGTATCACTCTTCTTGGATATGAGCAAAGCATTTGATTTTGTCTCACATGACATATTACTAAGTAAATTATATAACTATGGACTCAGAGGAAAAATACTAGATTGGCTTTATAGTTATTTAAAGGGCCGGGAACAATGCGTAGAAATAACCAAGCTGACAAATAAACATATCACAAAATATAGATCACAGTATGAACAAATTCAATATGGAGTTCCACAGGGCAGTGTATTGGGTCTCCCAAATGCAACTGAACATGACTGCATTTTATTTGCCGATGAACCTACAGTAATAATAAAAGGTAAAGATAAAAATGACATTGAAGAAAGATTAAATACAGCTCTTAAAAATATTATAACATGGCTTAGTAGTAACAACTTAAACATAAATATTGACAAAACTAAAATTATAAATTTTAAAAATTATAACAGCAAAACAATTGACATTAATATTCAATTTGAAAATAAAAAGATAGAACAAACAAATGAAGCAATATTTTTGGGATTAAATATCGATAATCATCTTAATTGGAAATGACATATTGAACAGTTATGCAGCAAACTAAATAGATTTGTGTTTGCATTACGTAGATTAAGAAACATTGTCTCGATGGAAGCTGCTCTATTCTCATATCATGGATATGTCGTTTCATCACTGAGATACGGTCTTCCTCTGTGGGGAAACTCGGTAGATATCCAAAAAGCATTTATAGTACAAAAAAAATGTGTAAGGGCCCTTTGTAATACCTATGATACAATGGAAAGCTGTAAACCTATGTTTAAAAAATTAAAAATATTACCCCTTCCGTGCCTATACATATATGAAACATCACTTATTGTAAAAAAGCACCGATCCCTATTTCTAAAGGCTAAAAAACAGACTATATGTACCTCTACAAAGGCGTAATGTTTTTATAAAAAATGCGTACTGTATGGCAATAAAAATTTACAATAATTTGCCCGAGGAATTAAAACAAAGTACCTACATTAAATGAATTTAAAAATAAATTAACTCAACTGCTAATAAACAAACTATATTACAATATATATGACTTTTTAAATGACATAAATATTAATAAATAATAGAAATGACATACCTAATATTGTAAATTTTAATTATGATATATACTAATGACTAACATTTGGATTATTACCTATAGATACTTAAATACTACTAAGATAAATCTAAAATCACTATTGATATAACTATCCTTTTTTTTTCTCCTTGAAATTATTACTATCATAATAAATAATAATAACTATAAAAAGTATCATAAATATTTGCACGTCAAAAATGACAGATTGTGAGACACTGATTATTGAATTCTGTAATTATATTATGCTAGGTATCTGTATATACAACCACAATCATGCAAATAAAATTTCATTTCATTTCATTTGCCTACTCCTTTGGGGATATGGCGTGGGATTATGATTTTATTATTTACTAGCATTGAGCGCGGCTCCGCCCGCGTGGAAAAGTTTTTCCGGGATAAAAAGTAGCCTATAGCACTCAGGAGTAATGTAGCTTCCTATTAGTGAAAGAATTTTCAAAATCGGTCCAATAGTTCCTGAGATTAGCGCGTTCAAACAAACAAACAAAAACAAACAATCTCCAGCTTTATATAATTGTATAGATAAAGGTAAAGGAACACGTGGTTCTCAATAACTAATACTATGCTGTGTGGGCTGAAAAGTTATTAAAACGTATAATAATATAAATAAATCAGTCAGCCAACCGCCGTCCACTGCTGAACCTCTCCATTCTCCAAGTGAGCGCCAACCATCCCAGTTGTGAGCAGCGCGCAACCGTCCGCTACCCGCCTTATTTTAAGCCATCGGTCCATAATGCTGCACGATAATATATTTAAAATCAGTAACTTCTGAGCATTATGCGATATTACTGTTAAGCTTAGTGCAGTATTATGTAGTTATATATGTAAAACGCCGTGGTTTGATAAAACCAAACAACATGTTTATAAAGAATCTTTATGCAGCGTAAAGTTTTAACAAATTATTATTAAAATTAACATTTATCATAAACTAAAAAATAATATCTGAAATATACTTGTAGCTAATATAAATTTTATTAAGAAATACGCTATCTCATAAAATAAATATACTACTATACAAATTAAATGTTACAAACGTAAACATATCGTATAACATTTAAACGACTCCAAACGAATATAATTTACAAAATGGAGCGGGCGCATTGGAGTTCAGATCTTTAAAGGACCTGGTGAGCATAATCTAAAGATTCGGAATCTATGATCGGAGTTGTCTAACATAACGTGTAGTGAGAGAATCCGCAGCCTGATTGCAACTCGCTTTCTTTAAGCACTTTGTTAAACTCTTAACGTGTTGAAACAATGTTACTTGCATTATAGCAGAATGTTTGATGCCTTGAGTCTTATTTACATGGGGAGTTATTGTACACATTTGCTCTTAGAGGCAGTTACATAAGCGCGCCTTGTTCCTTCTTTACAATCGCCATATACTCTGTGGTGGCGTCGGCGAGGTCATGGTCGCCCAGCGAAGGGTCCAGCTCGGTGACAGACGCGACTGGACTGCTCTCATCAGCTTGCCGCATCTTCAGACGGATCTCACGCATGCGCGCTTCCAGGATGCGCTCGCGCTTCCAGGATGCGCTCGCGCTTGCTCTCGCGTTCTAATACCTGCAGATACCATGTGGTTTGTTTACAAAGTGCAATTACTTTATTTTAATTGAAGTCATAGGTTGTAACTTCTTCATAGGTTTCGTCATAGGTTGTTGGTTAGGTCTTGGTGCCATTTTTTAGAGAATAAAAAGCACATATGCCCGATATGGCGATAGGCTCGCCCCCTATCACATCATGGGATGGATACGCCCTGCGAACAGTGGGTGCATTAGTTGCGCCTCTGCCTACCCCTTCGGGGATAAAAGGCGTGATTATGTGTAAAAAAGCACACGTGAGTAGTCTGAAATTTATTGGTCGTAAACTTATTTTCTATCATAGAAAACTTCGATGAACCGTTGTGTATAAATTGCTTTTATCTTCCAAGATGCTTGTGTGAATAGATATCAATTGCCAGCTAGAGCATGGTACTCACCGCAGTCATCAGAATCTTGTCGTTCTTGTCCGACTGCGACAGACTCTGCGACACCTCCGCCATGTAGATGTTGCCCTTTTCACTGCCGCACGCGATCAGCGAGCCCTGCATGCGAATAAGTTAGTTACATTGTTATTACGGGGGTAAATACCTTTGAGCGATGAAATTGCTCGGTTGACGGTGAGTGTGTCATAAACAGTACATACAAACTTCAAATTATAAAGTCCCGCATGGTGCTCAACACTCATCATCAACTATACTGAGGATTAAGACTCAGTAATTTTACTAGTATTACTGTAGAACATTTTACAAGAAGGTATTCAACCTCTCTTTTTTTTCTAATAATGACAAAACTTTCCAGCTTCTACAGGAAAGACAATTAGTTTTACTTATAGTAAGCTGAACGCACCGCCTCGTGCATGCGCAGGCGCAGCAGCGAATCCTCGCAGACCTGCATGGTTAACGAGGGCTCGTGTTGGCGCCGCAGCAGGTCCCACAGCGCCAGGACGCCATTACTTTGAGCGAGCAGCATCAGCGACAGTCTAAGTACCACCTCAGTCTTGAAATATGGTTAGAAGTCGTCCTACAACTATAGAGCCTTGTACATTATGTCGCGAAAGTAGTGTAAACTAATATTACATAATAAAGAGGAAAGATTTTTTTAACGAAGTTTTGATATTTTTTTGACTAATCTAAGCTACACTAACCCCTTAGTGCTATTGGCTTCTTTTTATCTAGATAATGGGCGTTAACGCGGGCGGAACCCCGAGCCAAAACTAGTACTTAATAGATAGCAGCGTTAAAGATAATTTAAGAAATGTTAATAGATTACCCTCTCAGTTGTAGAGAAGGCTCGTGCTCAGCAGTGGGCAGTATATAATACAGGGCTGGTATGCCATGGTATGGTATGGTATGGTAATAGATTAGCTTTTAGAGGATCGCACATGAATCGACGTATATTATATTTCCTAAACTATATAAAGAGGTACGAACATGTGGCATCTTTACTATTGTATAGCGTTGAACCATCACGAAAAATTACCCCACTGCAAATGATGGTAAGCGGAGGGGTCCAGATAGTGTCAACTGACGAGCGACGATTATCCTTTGTCAGTCGACACAATTATGCCGGCCTGTTTGAACAGGATATACACAGGCTGGTCACGGAACGCGGCACTTACGTGGGCCACCTTGGCGGGTTTTAACACCTTATGTACGGTGGTCACTATCAGAGTGAATACAAAATATATCCTACCACCAGCTACGTGACTAACCTGCTTGATTGAACTTGAATGCAAAAAAGTGCCTAGTACAAAAAATTGTTTGGGGTATAAAGTGTCTAAAGGTTATAGTTTCTCAGTAGGTATCGTGGTGTGACCTGGTGGGGCTCCAGGTGCCGGCGGTGATCTTGTGTCGGTGCGGCGGCGACCACAGCACGGCCGACTCGCGGCAGTCCTCGCTCCACACGCGCACCGTCCAGTCGCCCACGGTCAGGAAGTTCTTCAGGAAGTTCGGATTGCGCTCCACCGACCACACAGGACCGTGGTGTGCATCCAACTGTCAATCAATACATTTCACAAGTAAATACAATAATTTTAGACACGTCATGATTGTTGTAGCCTAAGTGATCGAAAGCATTGTGATTCACTTTCTATCAGGTAAGCTATCAATTCGTCATAATTCACCGTAAGGATACGATCTTAATGTGCCACTGACTCACCTTGACAGGTAACTTTTCCATCGGCGTCTTCCCTTTACGATTGCCTGCGATTACGAACCCGTTCTCGGTACCAACCATGAACCGCGTCGGCATTGTAGGCTCAAACTCGAGGCTACAAACACCATTGGAGTTCGCCATCGACTGCACATCGAACGAGGACTTGACCACGTCGATGATCATCTCTTCTGTTGGATCACTCATGTTCCGCGCATCCCACCACTTGCAAGCCCCATCAGGGCCAGTGGAGAAGAACTCCTGACCTGACTTGGCATTAATGTACAGCACGTTGTTGACGAGATCGCGGTGTGCCACATGCGGTGGACACGTCGCGACCGGCCCGCCGCCGCGCCGCTTGTCCCACACCACCACCTGCCCGGTCATCAACCCTCCAGCGAGTGCGTTGGGGTCACGCTGGTTGTATACTAGAGTGAGCATTGGACATGGTGGCATAAACGTTATTTCAGGCTGGTTCGCATTCTCCAAGTCCCAGATGTAGCAGCTGAGAGGGCCGCGTGAATTTCGGTTGAAGTCGACATCCGCGTAGGTGACGGCAAAACGCTGCCCGCCGTCGGGCTGCCAGCAGATGGAGCTGACGGGCCGCTGCGCCGAGCCGTCGCCGCCGTCGCGGTACACGTTCACCGTGCGACAGCTGCTACGCTCGAGCGTCGGCAGCGCTGGCATCTCCGCGTAGTACGTGCGGTACATGTCGATCGCGTTGTTCTGTAACACGTAGTGGTCCATGCCCTGAAACCACCATTTATGAAATCTTACAATTCTCTCAGTACTATTTCTCACTGTTGTATTATTTGAGATACATACCGGAGCCATATTCATGACGCAATTGATGTAATTGTCTTCCTTCTCGACTTTGCGTCGGTAGCGCTGTGTCAGCTCAGGGTCTAGGATATTGACATCCTTAGGCCAGCCGCCCTCCGAGTGGTTGGCACCCGAGCTAGAGTAATCTGCCCTGTAACGCAGGATGGTGAATGGTAGGGAATAACCTTTTGATAATGATGGACATGGGCCTGAAAAGGGGCAGGGGTAGATAGGGCATGATTTTTTAGCGTCGCATTGGTGATAAAATTATGACTGATTATAATATCACGTAAGGGTTTCATATGATCATTGAAGAAATCAATTACACAACCAAGTGCTTTAGTAGCTTATCTTCAAAGCGTAGGTATACTAAATCTAATTTAGGTTTGGAGCAATCAAGGGAATCATACTGCCTTACCGCTCAGTATTCACATGGTTCTCAGAGAAGACCGGCGTGTTCTGCACAGGTTGGTGCACTGGATTCCGCAGTATGTAGTTGCGGTGCTCGGCTACGCTGGCGACTATAGTGTCGCACATCTCCGGCCCCTGCTCGCAGAACAGCGGCTGCTTGCCAAACTGGTGTCGCTTCAGAGTATACGTGTATGTAATATCCATTTTTGTATAAAGTATATCAAAAATACTGTAAAAAGGGGATGGTACGAGATGGTATCTAAGGCCCGCTCTTAGTGACAGTGACGGCTGTCATGTCTTTTGTCAAAGAGCATTATAAAACTTGCTTGTCTTTATTCTGTGATAAAACTACGGAAATCTTTTGTTTTCGCTCAGAAGACAATTTAAAAGGTTAGAAATAAGGTTAAAACAGATCGAAACAATTATGTCAGCTCTGGGGTTCAGTTCGTAGAACCTGTCTACGGTTCAATAACTTAGCTTGAGCTGGTGCAGGTGGAAATGAATGCACCTATGCTACCAGCCTAAATAATTTGGCATAGTATTTTCGAGCACTAACGTTAAGGATAATATTAGTAATGAAGCCGGTCGACAACAATAACAATAAGAGGAGAACCTCTTTCTGTAATATACAGTGAAACCTGTGGGACCTGAATAAGTGAGAAACCTCTATTATTGAGAACTCCAATAAGGTCCCGGTACTTTGTCATCGAATTACCTCCGTTAATGGGACTTTTCGAACCTGGTTAAGTGTGATTTGATTTCTAGGATTTTTTCAATGTTTATCTCTATAATTGGGACTCAGTAGTTCAATTCAATACAAGAGGAGACCCGTGCTCAGCAGTGGGCAGTATATAATACAGGGCTGTTATGTATAGTATGGTAGTTCAATTCCCTGTATAAGTGAGAGATTTTATCAGTTTGCGACAGGTTTCGACACGTTTACGTACCTACACTTAATTCGTAACACCAAAATACGCATTTTCATTAACATTTCCACCTCTATAAATGGAATAACGGTACATTTCGACGTCTATAAGCAGGGGCCACTGTAAATGAGACAACTATACACATACACACACACCCCCACGCCTTTTATCCCCGAAGGGGTAGTAAGAGGCGCAACTAGTGCACCCACTTTTCACCGTTATTCCATCCCATGATGTGATAGTGGGCGAGCCCATCGCCATATCCAGACTCTGGGCTGATACTGAATAGAAAAACTCAATATCACTTTGCCCGACCCGGGGATCGACCCCGAGACTTCAGCGTTGCAGTCGTACCGTAATACAACTACGTCACCGAGGAAAGACAACTATAATTTTAAACCTATTTGGAAAACTAGATAAATTAAAACCTCTTTAAATGGTACAAAATCCTTGGTCCCCTGAGATCCCATTTTTTTTATATATAGAAGTGCGTCGTAGTGACTACTGCACCTGATGGTAAGCACAGTTGGACTATTATCCCATGCCATTCGACACAATCATGCCGGCCTGTCCAGCTGCTTCTTCACGCTACTGCGGAAGGACCCAGGATTGTAGGAAGGAAGGAACACGTGTGCTGGCAAACTATTCCACAGCCTGAGGGTGCGACAGAAGAATGAATTGGCGAACCTATTGGTATGGGTCGTAATAGTTTTCACTTTGAAGCTGTGGAAAGGCTGCTAAGGAAAGGAGAGAGGGGGATCAAATTCAACAACTCGGAGGACCGAGCATTCACCATGATACAGACGGTAGAACATGCTTAGAGAAGCGACATCTCTCCGCAACTGTAGCGACACCAAGTTTCCCGTCACGTCTGCATCATTCACAATGCGGATGGCCCGCCGCTGTAATCCATCCAAGGCATCAAGCAAGTATTTGGCGGAACCGTCCCAAACAACCACTAACCAGGTTACACTGTAATATTGTATAGACACAATTAGTTTTGAAATTCCGTACAGGTAGAGTGCTATTTCATACTTCCAAATTTGTAACTAACTTAGTGATATAAAAACTAAGCACCTTGTCAGAATTGAAAACTATAATCTTTGTTACGATTAATTATGAATGCATTATCTATATATTTTTAATTTAACAAAATATGCAGTATCTACAATGATTAGCTTATCACTCACCGTGGGCCGTGTTTGTTATCACTGTCCTCAAGGTGATCTTATTATAGAACCCAGTCCGTTAATTTGCGAACCAAATGTTGATACTTATTCAATCAATGTAAGACGTGAGTGTGGCGCGTTATGTGTAGAAAGTGGCTTGTGCTCTGGACGCTGTGGGCGGCACGACTGGTCCGGCAGCCGACGGCACCGCTCCGGCTGCCCAGCTCAAACTGTCTGCTGCGAGGGCAGGTGGCTCCCGACGGCTCGCACTTGCAGTACTTCGGCATACCATACGCAACCGTGCTCCCTAGCGGCAGATTCCAGGTCATTAAATCGCATTTATATTTCCTTATGATGTGTTATTTTAGGATGTGTTAAAGAAAGACTATAGTTATTTGGTGTATGTTGGGACGCTAGTCTCTCTGACTATATCTCATTGATCATAAGATGGAAGCAACAATAAACTGTCCAATCTATGTCTGCATTCTATAAGAGAGCATCCATGCCAAATTGGCTTATTTATCTATAGGCACTAATATTATAAAGAGGAAAGACTTGATTGTTTGTTTGTTTGTTTGCATTGAATAGGCTCCGAAACTACTGGACCGATTTGAAAAATTCTTTCACCAATATAAAGCTACATTATCAGCGAGTAACATAGGCTACTTTTTATCTAAAATAAAGCGGGCTTTTATCCCGGAAAAACTCATTCACGTGGGCGGAGTCGCGAGCAGAAGTCTAGTGATTGATAAAGGGGTAACCTTTGAGACATTATCGGCTTGTATGGTTGCAGGCAGCAGGCGCGTTTGGGAAGGAGTTCTGGACGCGATGGATGAACACGTGCGGTGCGCGCAGGCTTACGGAGGTTCTGTAGTTGTGGGCTCCGAGAACTGTCTGGTAGTAAATGTGTACTCGCCGCCGCTCGCCACTCGCGCTCCTGTCATGGTCTTCATCCACGGCGGAGGGTACAAGGAAGGCGCTGGCTCCAGGCTGCTCTATGGACCAGACTACTTAGTTACTAAGGGAGTTGTCCTTGTAACGTTTAATTACCGAGTATCTGCGGCTGGTTTTATGTGCCTGGGTATAAAAGAAGCGCCTGGAAATGTGGGCCTGAAAGATCAAGTCGCAGCTCTACAGTGGGTTCAAAAAAACATCAAAGTATTCGGAGGAGATCCAGATAATGTCACAATTTTTGGCGAAAGCGCCGGTGCGGCCTCAGTTTCTTTTCACGTTGTGTCGAAGGCTTCTAAAGGACTGTTTAACAAAGCCATCGCTCAGAGTGGCTCCTCACTTGCTCCGTGGGTTATACAGAGGCAGCCTGTCCGCACAGCGAGTGCTATTGCTGAGGCTTTCGGATACCATACCCGCGATCCTCATGAGCTATATCACGTATTTATGAACCACACACTATCAGAACTGATATTGGCGTTAGTACCCGCACCCCCCGGGGAGCTTATGTTTATGGATCTGATCTTCACCCCCTGTATAGAGAACTCTTTACCAGGAATTGAGCCATTTATAACGGAACACCCCCGGGACATATTGTCTAGACACGAACATAATAAAGTTCCTATGATTATTGGCGCCAATACAGAAGAAGGATATTATTTTGCCGCTATGGAAACGGAGAAATCTCTGAAACAACTTAGTTTTGCTAAAAGTCTGCCAAAGGAATTATATTTCCACTCAGAATCAGAGAGAGAAGCGGTTGCGGAAGAGTTACAGAAACTTTACATGGGGGAGAAGGGAATATCTTTGGAGTCAATACAGGAGGTATCGAAGTTTCATGGGCAGCCACACTTCTATTACCCTGCAATTGTAGAGGCAGAGCTACTGGCTCGAGGATCAGACCAGCCCGTATACTCGTACGTGTTCGCTCATGACGGCTGGCGCAACCTTGCCAAGCTGGTGTCGGGCTGGCGTTTTTGGCGAGCGCCAGGCGCCACACACGCCGACGATCTGTTCTACCTATTCAAAATGTTCCCAATTCCGAAGCTGTTCGAGGGTGCTATGATAGATACGATGACCACTTTATGGACTAACTTTGCTAAGTATGGGTGAGTTTAAGGTATTTTATGACCCTTGGCTTGCCTTAACTGGCCGGATAGGGGTGGAAGTCGCAAGAGCTAAGAATCTGGGATCCAGAGTGAAAGTGCTCAATTTGCGTAATAGCGAGGAAACCCGCTCCGGGACGCTTCAGCAACTCGCGATGGTGAAATCGGTGCACACCTATCGACACCCTATAGCCACCCGCACCGATGTTGCGTCCTTGGCATACGCCGCTTTTGGGATGCCCATCTAGTGGGGGGACAAGCCACCGTCTGCCTTGAAGATAAAAGATTGAGACATTTTACTTGGCAGGCGTCCCGTAGTCTCAATCAATAGCCCAACAACTAGTCCAGCTAGATCCTATCCATAGACCGGGTATAGTTCCCATCTTCTCTGCAATAGTCCTTGCACCTTGCGGGCGCTGTCTTTGGCTGTATTTCCTCCATGAGTATAGACAGAGAGAGTACGTGCAAGGTGTATACACCCCAACTAGAGTAATATATATTTAAGAGGCCTATACGTGTTCGATCCATATCCCCACGCAAGCCTTACAAAAGGACCGGTCTTCGTGCCATGATTTCCCGCAGGAAAGATACAACATAAAATCAGTTTATTGCCTTATTACACTAATAATAACATAGAGATTCTTATACTTAAACTATAATAAAAACAAAAGGTGGCGGCTGAGCTCGTGCTGACCGGGACAGTAGTTCCGAGCAGCGCTGGTTTTCAGTCTCTCCTAATTATTTTCTAAGGTGTTATGCGGAAAGTAATGCAATGTAATTTATTTATAATTAAATATTCACTTACACTAACAGTATTATAACTAAACATGTAAGCTACTTTAAAAATAAGACGGAGTAAAATACAATTAATGAATACTTAATGCAATAAGTATTCTAAGGTTAAATTATTGAGCTAGGTGCAGACAACCGTTCTAGGTATATGCTGGCTGTGGACAGGAAATCTTTGTCACTAATGTGGAATATGTCAGTCGGTGACTAAGGTGTTAAAATATGCGAGGGCTCTGGTAATTGGTGTATATGGGTCTGTTGAAAAAGTGTAAAATAAAGGTGTATGTCTTGGTCGAAGATTGCGAGTGTGTGGATTGGGTATGTTAAATGGGATCTGTGCAAGAACGACGACGTAATGACTTGTTTCTTATGCGCTTAGTCTATGATCTACTCACTTCCTTCTCGAGTCAACATCAACTTGGCCTACTGTTTCTACACAACGTTTTAGGCTGCAGATTGCTTTCGGATCTTATATTATATAGCTTTTGCCCGCGGCTCCGCCCGCGTGAATGAGTTTTCCCGGTATAAAAGTCCCGCTTTATATTTTCCCGGTATAAAAAGTATACATAATCTACCCGTGTGCCAAATTTCATCGAAATCGAAAAGTTATTAAATTACTAAAATGGCTATTAAAAAATAGGGGTTGATCGTAGAGGGTTGAAAAATGTAGGGTTGTATGTATTTTTTAATGCTGTATCATAAAAAAATAAAAACAAAAAATTCTATCTGAAAAAAAATAAAATTTACCATAGCAGCGCCATCTATTGATTACTTACTCAACCCAATCGAAAGGTATCGACATCTGTTAGAATCATTTGGAGTTAACAGATAATTGTGACTGTCAAATAATAACAGACAAATAATTAGCAATAAATTAAAATTGCGACTATAATTTGAGATTTAAACTATCCTATCTCTCAAGTTGGATCGAACTGCACATGGTGTGCGAATTTTATTATAATCGGTTAAGTGGTTTAGGAGTCCATTGAGGACAAACATTGTGACACGAGATTTATATATATTAAGATTATATTTTGTTAAAATCAAAATCTTTTCTGATAGTTTTCGGTCCAAGACGTAATTCCATAGCCTATGGTAGGTAGGCTTTTTTTAAATTATATTGTTACTGAGTGATGAAACGAGCATGCCGCTCACCTGATAGTAAGCGATACGACTGCCCATAAGCAGAAGCAACACCTTACAGAAATTTTATTTACGAAGTACTGCGTGGTACTCTGCTGCGTTCGTCACCCTGAGACATTAGATAGGTATTAAGTCTCATAATGCCCAGTAATTACGCTGGGTACAATGTCCTTCAAACAGGAACACACTAGTGCCTGCTCACTGCTTCTTGGCGGTAGAAATAGATATTGCGTTGGTATCCACCCATGCTGCCCCTCGCATACGAAAGACTCACCACCAGTAAGACTAGACTGCCTGTTGCAGATCTCCCCGAGAGCCACGGTGGCGACCATTGGCGAAAGACGCAAAGGAACGTCGCGTGTTGGTGCTAGGGCGCGATATACACGAGGCCATCCCACCACACAACGAGGCACTCGATCTGTGGCGACGGATATACTCCGGTCACGGCCTCCATAGCTGATATGTTTCTTAAATAATAGATAAAAAATAAACTTTTAAATGTATCAAACAGTTTTTTATTATAGCTTTCAATATTGAATGTCCAATTACTAGTGGTTCGATGAAGAAACAGTGATGAAAAAAGGTTTGATTGTATTCAGAATTCCTCCGTTAAATTAATTATTTTTAACTAGGTATTACTCGCGGTTTCGCCCGTGTGAAAAAGATTTTCCGGGTAAAAGACACGCAATACTTTTCCAAGATAGAAATTAGCCTATGTCCTTTCCTATGGTTCAACCTAACTACCCAATTTCATAAAAATCGGTTGAGTGGTTCAGCCGTGAAAGCGGGACAGACAGAGCTACTATCTTTGTAATAAGGGTAGGTATAGATTGAGCCACCCAGCAGAAGTAAGATTGTATATAATATGTAATCGATAAATTAATAACAAAATCTTATGATACAAGTGCACTTTTCAATCCACTGAATTATCTATACTATTATATAAAGCTGAAGAGTTTGTTCGTTTGTTCATTTGGTTATTTGAACGCGCTAATCTCAGGAACTACTGGACCGACTTTGAAAATTCTTTCACTAATAGGAAGCTACATTACTCCTGAGTGCTATAGGCTACTTTTTATCCCGGAAAAACTTTTCCACGCGGGCGGAGCCGCGCGCAAAAGCTAGTCTATTATAAGAACACTCCCAGAACACGATACATTACCACTTGAAGAGCTATTGTCCGCCGACTAGACGCTTTCTACCACGTAACGAACTACTTACAAGTGCTCACAATCGCGACGAGTAGGTACAACGGAAGAGATTCTCCTCCGTTGTACTGAAGTGCTCAGAAAAAGTCGCGCAACGGAAAAATTTAATTTGACGTAGCGTATTACTTCACTCCAATACGAAATAATTTGACTGGAGTTTATACATTGCTGGTTTGGTTTTGTACGATCAGAAAGGTGGAATAACTACGGTGCAATGGAAGTGATTCTAGCAAGAGTGTAGTGAGGAGTGGAAGGGGACGGGACGGTTGATTGCGCCCGGCGCATCACAATGCCTCATTGTTGGTTGCATTTTGAATAAGAATAAATAGAAACACAATGGAGTAGGTTTTCTTGCCATAATGAGGATAGCACGGAAGCAAATTCACGACGGTAGGCTGGCGCCGGTCGCACTGCACTGGGACACATATGACATTACACAAGCTTCAGTGGATATCGGGTGACAGACATGGCTCACGTAGGCAATGTTCACTACAGATTAGTATGCCGCAGCACAAAACTGCAGCTTTCAAAGGTACTTTTCGCTACGCCGCGGCCAAAATTTGGAACAATGTACCACCACCAATTAGACAATCTTGTAGCCTTTACACATTTAGGACACGCCTTCGTAGGTATCTACTGGAATCTCAACAAGAACTGGGTGATGTTAACGTTGATTTATCCATCATATTTTAGGATTAATTAAGAAAATAGTAAATTGTTAACTTTCGCCTACGTGGCCATATACGTGGCAAATGGCAATATAACCTTTGTTTTATTTGACAGCTGTAATCATAGACTAGCTAACCAAAGAGTATGTATCTAATTATTATGTTTTTTTTTCTTCTTTTTTATGTCCTTTATTTTATGTATGTATTTTAGTTACATATATGCGGAGACTATTCATATGCAATATGTCCATTTAAGTATGTATATAATATAAAGTTGTATTAGTCTGTAAGTCTTCCTAAAAATAAAAAAATAAAATAAAATAAATAAATGTGCTATCCGTTTGAATGTTATTTTTATTTATTTATTATTTTTTACTTTTTTTAATGTAGACACACGCACACACACTATATACACACAAAATTGTACTGTTTTTTCTTTTTGGGTGACGTTCCGCTGGGCCAGGTTCTAGATGAAAATCAGCGCCAAACAATTCATTGTTTGGCATTATGCTGATCTAGAACCTTTTGGCACTGTTGTGGTGGGACATATATCATCCACATTTGTTGTTGTTTTAACTTGATTTTTTTAAAATTTTCTCTTGTATATTGTTTTTTTATTTTTTTATAATTGTATTATATTGTTACTGTCACCACCCAATTTTGTTGCCAATAAATGTTTTTCTTTCTTTCTTTCTTTCTTTACACCTATACATGTAATAGAGCTTGTTTTTATAAATTTGAATCATAACACGACAAATACGCTTGGTCTGCCATGTTTATAAATACTAAAGCAACGTTTTGGATAGCGCGCACCACACAACGTTTGTTATCCTGCAAAACATAATAGGTCTCTCTAGCAATTAGCCAAACCAGAACTTCACACTCCTATATAGACAGAAATAGACAAAACTGTGGCACACAAAATGTACCATAGCCTTCCATGCCACGTGAAAGCCAAGCGAGACGGCGCAAATACAGTATTGAAAAAATAAAGAGCTGGCCGCGGAACAGAGATAAATGGGATCGGCGTAGTTCAGCAAGCGCATAACTCGGTTAGTGGCGGGGACGGACAGACACGCCGCGCTACTAATGTTATTGAGCCAAACAAATTGCTACGTTAAGTTTTATAAAGGGACTGCCACACTACAGGGGAATGATTGATCTTCCAATTTTAAACTTGTAAATTAGATACCATAAGCTCGCCTTTATCCTCGACGGGTCAGGCAAAGGTGTAACTAGTGCACTCATATTCCACCAAGCTTATATATTATGTCCTGGATGCAGGCTGCTTTTGACAGGTCCGTCTGGAAATCTTTGGGGGAAGCCTATGTTCAGCAGTGGACATCATGTGGCTGATGATGATGATATATGTCCTATAATGTGATAAGAGGGAGATTTATTTATTTATTTATTAGTACAGCCAGTAGTGGTTACAATAAACTTATACTAACAATTATGAATCGTTTGACAAATCATATCCACCACTTGTTTAAGGCAGTCACAACATCGAACATTCGTGATAAACTAACAGAACTATATAACAATAACTTTGCTTAAAAACTATACAAAACAAAAAGCTAACAAATAATTAAAACATCGCACGTAGAAGTAAGTAAAGAGAGCAAAACACTATCGGCATATCGGGTACAAATTCCAAGAGCGGACAACTCAGATATATTTTTTCGAATTGAAATATATTTTTATTATATACTACTGCAAGGCTGAGGTCTCGGGTTCGATCCCCGGGTCGGGCAAAGTGATATTGGATTTTTCTATTCAGTATCAGCCCGAAGTCTGGAATTTGTGCCCGATATGGCGATAGGCTCGCCCCCTATCACATCATGGGACGGAATACGCTTGGCGAAAAGTGGGTGCACTAGTTGCGTGTCTGCCTACCCCTTCGGGGATGAAAGGCGTGAGCATGCGTATATTTACGCAATTTAAAGACCGGTCGGTATGTCGCTGATCCCGAACTCAAAGCTAGATCTCGCTGTAGGATCAGCCCCTAAAATACACCAAACTGGAACCAGGCTCGCGACGGAAAATTAAAAGTAATACTCGACCGACTCCTAAATGGTAAAAACGATCTTGTGCAGAAACTCTGAGTGCGGGAGAGGGAGGGAGTTGGCAGGCGTGGGAGGTGAGCTATATAGCATTAAGAGCTCTAAACGGATTTGAGTGGGGACTAGTACGATTTTAATTTCAT
This sequence comes from Sphinx pinastri, assembly GCA_947568825.1. Lineage (NCBI taxonomy): Eukaryota > Metazoa > Arthropoda > Insecta > Lepidoptera > Sphingidae > Sphinx > Sphinx pinastri. The sequence goes on from OX387618.1 coordinate 20,150,032, forward strand.
CTCAGACAGCTCATATCGCGCCGCGTTATTAAAGCGGGCCCGAAACGAAGCACTTTGAAATAATAATTGTTATAAACGGCGCTTTTTGTATTCCAAGCGTCTCAGTAAATAGCACATAACAGCCTGAGTGGTCTGTTCAGACGCGGGTAGGTACCACCGTCTTGACTATTGACGACATTTAGTACATAGTACGCATTGTTGTTTAGCAATTTGGGACACATATATAATATCAGCACTGTATTATATATTGTCTACTATTAAGCACAGGCCTACTTTAATAAGAGGTTTTAGACCTTAATCCACCACCTTGGCTTTGTACGGGTTGGCACACTTCACATAACCTCGAAATTATTATGGATAATTTGTAGGTTTCCTCACGATGTTTTCCTTCACCGTTAAGTGCATGATAATTGATAAACAATACACACGTAACTTCGAAAAATTCACAGGTGTGTGGTTTTGAATCTGCGGACATTGTAAGAACCAACTAGCTACTTTGGTTGTCAAGATGTTAACCATACATGGGAGAGATTTAAGCTCGGCAATATAGGTGCTATAGTTGCGTTTGTGCCTATTGCCTAACTCTGTAACCTATGAGACTAGGCACCAAGTCAAGTAGGCCATTTCATACATTGCATCATATAGTTTTAGGGATTGGCAGAGGTGTAATAAATATAAATTTCGTCAGTATTTTAAGTAAAGTAATGACGAAACCAGCTAACGTGCTTGGTAAATGACACGATTGTCTACGCAATAACAGCTAGCTAATTCTTGCTATAAACATAAACGTGTAGCTTAACGATTTATAGACAAAAATGTCTGCACTACCTGGAATAATTTATTAAGCTTAGCTCGCAATAGCTCTTGCGAGATCAGTGGCTGTCGATTTGAGTGATGCTCTCGGAGCCCGTTACAAGTTGAGTTACGAGCTCGGATGATTTAAATGCTCCGTTCGTCTTAATCATTACTGACAACTGTCATTGGAGCGGTGGAAGGGCTTGTAATTTGTAAGTTTACAGTAAGTTAATTAATGATAAATTGTTTAACCACTAACATAGCTGAACAAAAGGCAAGTCGCAGGATATACTAGACTGGAATTTTCCAAAGAAAACACCTATTTTTGGTTCTATATTAATGTCACTCAAAACTCTCAATTTTATATTTGAGTTATATTTTTTTTCGTATAACCAGTGCCATCGTTGCCTCAATATTTGAAGTGTTCAGCCATGTTGAGAGGTGAACTACGAGACATACCGCGACATCAGGACCCGGAGAATAAAGCTCGCGTCCATTTTGACCGGGGAATGACGTTACTGCACACGTGACCCAGTCCTATAACAAAAGACGAGGCCTTTTTGCGCTCCCGCTGTTTTTGTTCCATCTGAAAGTAAATTAAAATATATGTTTTGAGAGGTCCACAGAATAAATTGAAGTTATTTATTCTGTGGAGAGGTCGCAGAGTGCGGGCGAGCGCTGTCAAGCGCAGTAATTGCTTTCGAAAAATGTGCATTCGTGAGTCGTGACTGGCCATTATAGATAACTAGCTTTTTCTCAAGTCACGTCCACGTAAAGTCCTTATTCTGTATAAATTATAGGCTAGATTATTCTCTGAATAGTAATCTATCTGCCAGTAAAATTCTGGTTTCAGAGATCAACCCGGACAAACAATTACAATATTTGAATGTTTTTTTTTATTGGGTCACGTTCTGATACCCATATTCTTCAAATGTCTTAATTCAAATATCTTAAAAACACATGCATATTAATTAATTAATCGAAAAGCCTATGTGAGGTGCAGATTTATATAATTTTAGCGAATCGTGAGGGTATTCTCAGTTTAGTTATTCAAATATAGAGAACTAATTCAAGGGCGGAACCTTGTAATGCATAAGTATACAATTTTTTTGATTCAGCAAAGTGAATATTGTTAATGTAACAATAATATTCATTGTCATATAGACCAATAAACACGTTGGGTTACTTTACCTCGATGTATGCCGGCTGATCCCAGAAAGCAGCCCGTCGAAACAAACCCTGTAGATTTTCCTCAACGTAAACGATTTTTAATATCATCTCACAGCAAAACGAAGAATTGTTTGTTTTCAATTTGGGTAATATTATAAACACCTTTTTATACATTTATGTTTGTGAGTTTAATGTAATAGCGTAATAAATAAGACGAGATGCTTGCACTCAGATAAGAAGCGGATTTAAAGAGCTCTGTACGGCAGTACTCATTACTTGTGGCTCTATGGCTAAGAACAAACAAACAGCGAGATGCTTGCGATGTGACGTCACACCAGGACCTTGATTTTCTTTTAGATATATTAGTCAGTATTGAATTTGTCCTTTTGTAGTTCTGGGCGGAGTTGGTACTGTTTGCAGGCAGTTGTAACGATGTCCATCAGGCGATTATATAAATATAGGTATTGCTCCCGGCTTCGCTCGCGTGAGAAGCCTTTCCGCTACAAAAGTCCCTGAAACACAGTACAACGTCAACGCCATCTATTAAAAAAAACAGATTAATACGTCTATTATTTCCCGTGGGAGAAAATTACCGCTATAAAAAGCAGCCGATATGTTCATCCAGGACATGGTCTACTCGTGTGCCAAATTTTATCCAACTTATTTTATTAGACTGCCTCGGTGGCGTAGTTGTCTTACGTACGCGCTACGAGTACGACTAACGCGCTGAAGTCCTGGGTTCGAATCCCGTGTCGGGCCAAACAATTTGTGACTGAGGTTTTCCATCTTAAAAAAATACTCAGTCGCAGCTCAGGCAAGAAGTTAGCGGTGTGATAACCCCGTGCCTCGGAAAGCACGTAAAGCCGTTGGTCCTGTACCTGAACTCTCTCCGGTCATGTCGGATTGCCCTCTCACCGGACTATGAGAGTGAAGGAATAGCGAGTGCACTTGTGTATTACGCACACACTTATGCATTATAATATCTCCTGCGTACCTGGCTGATCTTTATTGAGATTGCCCGCCGTGACCGAAATCGGCTGGAAGGTATTTTTTTATCCAAATCCGTTAAGCAGTCAAACATCCAAACATTTTCACAAACTTTCGCATTTATAATATTAGTAAGATATAAATAAGGAACGCCGGAACATTTGTCAAAAGTAAGCTCTTAAATAAAATGTTTTATTTGATACAATATTTGCGGGTATTCCTGTACCAACAGTTGAGAGTCGCAGAGAGCAACTGGGAGTGGTCTCCAGTGTCCGAGAGTGCAGCGCCCGTGAAAAAGCTTGTGTCAAAAATCCGACCCTCACGTCTACAATTTTAACGTGAGCTTCGACTGACTCTTGTTCAAGACTCTGCTCGTAGAAAACATCAATTGAAATTCTGTCCTAGGATATGGTTTATCTGTATGTCCTTCATCCAAACCTATTCATAAAGAACTAGTGCAGTGATATTTTGTAAACTTGTAAAAACTACTGACTAACAATAAAACAATAAAACAAAAAAAAAACTTTTACAGCTATATGAACATTATAAATGCGAAGGTTTAGATGGATGGTGTTATCCTATCACGCCAGACAGGCTGAACGTATCTAGATGAAATTTAGAATTAGGTAGGTTGATTTTTATCCCAGGAAATATGTACCAGGATCTCAGAAAATCTTTATCACGTGAGCAGAGCCACGAGCATTAGCTAATTTATAATACACGTAGCATAAAAATAGAAAATATTTTACGTAATAATTATCTACAATATTAAGCTTTCATAATACATCAGTTGTTGAAAATACTGGATTTATATTATTTTTAAACAAAACTTCTTTATCACAACACATACTCACTAGCTCATAAAAGTTTCAGTATTTACAAATTCTATTAAAATATGGGGCATGTAATCGTAGCACTCGTGGCGCTACGATAACAAAACAAGCGCGATGCTACGGCCCGTAGCGCTTTTGAAAAGCATTTGTGAAGCAAGGCTAAGATTTATTGTGGACCGCAGAACATTCGGGAGTTCTAAAGCTGCGGCGGGTAATTGATAAGCTCAACTGTATGTACATGAGGAGAGAGAGGGAGAAATCGCGTGTTGCACAACACATTTAAGGATGTGAGGGATTTATAGCATAATGGGTAGTTCCGATGTCTGATGTTCTTAGAACGGAAACGAAAAGGTAAAATGCGAATGTTTGCACGAGATACTTTTCAGCTACCGCAGCGAGATGAAAATGAAAAATATTTATTTGACAATAATCTGCTATATACGACAAAAATACAAAGTTTGAAGTTTATAATAATGTTGGAATCTAAGTGTTGGAACGTTACAAATGTATTGACAAGGGTCCCCACAATACACAAAGCTGTAGTGGGGTCCCGTGTGACCACTCAGGAGTGCTTTCTACCACACAACTTGTATCCAGTGTACATTGGAACACTATCATGTTTATTGTAAGATAATTAAACTGGTGGTAGGTCTCTCATATGTAAGAGTCCGCCTGGGGGGTACCACCGCAATGTCTATTTCTACCGCCAAGCAGCAGTGTGCATGCACTGTTGTGTTTCGGTTTAAAGGACATTATAGCCATTATGTCTAAGGATGACGAGCGCAGTGGAATGCCACACAGTACTTTGTGACTCAAGGTGCTGGATGGTGTTGCTACTGTTTATGGGTGATCATATCGCTTATCATCACGCGAATGGCAAGCTCGTCTCGTCATTCAGTGCCATTAAAAAAAAAATATGATAAAAATAAACGTCTGTCCTTGATCTATGTCTACATAATATAGCATCTGAACACAGATCTTAGATTGGGCTTTTAGACTGGACAACAATGTTTGGGACTCTGTAATTTACTTGGTCTCTAATCCCTATAGCAAATCGGTATTTAATATGTAGTTTTTTGAAGCGATCTTATTCGAAATTTATGACACATATGGAAAAAAAACGTATTTCTGCAACATGTTATGAGTTATCCTTACTTTGTTGCAAGTAATATACCGGCGATGTTATCAAATACTTTCGAACTAGCAGGTGTGGGTAACTAAAAAACATCGTTAAAAATTGCGCGGTTTTACACGCTCGAGCACGCGACACGCTGCTAGTTTTTAGTATTTCGACATTAGAGTGAGCTGAGCAAAAACTTTCATTAAATACCGTTAACTTTCGGAGCCACTAGACTGGAATATTGTACAATAATTAAGACATAATACAAATTCACACATAATTCATGTTACAAGCTTTTGAACACAAAAGGTTTTTTTTTTGCGTGTCAACTGACGAGAGATCCCTCGCCAGTTGACACAATTATGCCGGCCTGTTTGAATTCGGAGGTATGTCAAGTCTGCCAACCTGCACTAGGTCAGCGTAATGGACTAAGGCCTAAACCCTCTCAGTAGTAGAGGAGGCCCGTGCTAAACATTGGGTAGTATATAATAGAGAGCTGGTATGGCATGGTGGACTGAAGCGGAACGTGGACACACTTCCGTGGGCCGCTATGGCGGGTTTTGACACCTAGTATACGGTGTTCGCTATCCGGATAAATACAGGCTTTATCCTACCACTAGCGTTGTAAACTATCCTACTAGTATTATAAACGCGAATGTTTGTAAGTATGAATGTTTGTTACTCTTTCACGCAATAACTTCTAAGCGAATATCATTGAAATTTGGCACACGGGTAGATCATGTCCTGGATTAACACATAGGCTACTTTTATCTCGGGAAAATATAAAGCGGGACTTTTATCCAGGGAAAACTTATTCACGCGGTTGGAGCCGCAGGCAAAAGCTAGTTTGCCATAAATAAACAGTCCTGTGTTTTTCCGAAAATCCATTAAAATTACTTAATATTAAGCAATATTATTAATCTTGGCTATTCGTAGTTTAGTCTGTAACTGCAGATAGCTGAGACTCTAAGCTCTATAACAATATCATGATTGATCAGCACCTCATTTGTCAGGAACAATCGTTGCAAATGATATGATTTAGGACGATATTAACGTCAGCTCGCGGACGTTATCACACGTCCAACACTTCCTAGGAAAGACGTTAGTTGACGGATGGTCCATAATCACGAGACGAGTGTTGTATATCTAATCCTGTAACATATTGTATTGTTTAAGCTTTGTTAACCATTAACGGACCGCTTTGGAATAGTGAATTAAATGATGTGCTGTGGGTTTCAACCTCGTACCCATCTATGCTCAGCGATTTGGATAAGAGACTGAAGGATGTAGTGATTATCCCTCCTGTATGTGTTTCAGAACATTGATTATAAATTAGGTAGGTTCTTCACTGAACTTTCTATACTGCCAGAAGCTCTTTTTAGATTTATTATTTTTGATAACTGACTACCTCGGTGGCTGGCTTAGACCTGGGTTCGAATTTCGGGTCTAAAAAAAAATATTGGGATTTCTGCTTAGTAGACACTGCATTTCAGACTAAGGGCATCAACCCGACTCTGGAGAGGTTGGTCTAGTGACATCTCTACCTATCTTTCAAGGTTAAAGGTGACACGTGTGTTTGTTTTGTAATTTTTGATAAAACTAAGGTCTTGGATCTGTGAAGAGCCTCGGAATAGAATTTTTGTCGCACTATATAATCGCTTATCAATCACAGCATGAGTTGTTTCCCTGCGGATCCATTCAAAGATAGGCATGAACTTAATTTAGAATTGCTAATTTCAGCATACCATTGTTTGGCTAAACCATCCCCTAACATTTCACAGTTAACACAATCTTGCTTAGCGAGTAAGTTTAAATGTAATCCAGCTTTAAACTTTATGAATATTCGCCGCTTAGAGGATTAAACCAAAAAAAATAATGGCTTTTTAATAACGATCTGTGAATAATTAATGCGGACGGATTGTGGGTTCCGAATAGACTGCGGAGTACCAAATTTTTTACGGTTTTTATTTATTTATTAGGTTTTCCAGCATACTTAACACAACGATTAAAATAAATAAAAAAATATTGTAACTTAAGCTATACAGTCTTACTTAGAAACTCGTCTTATTTTTTAATCAATTGCTTTTCCACCGATTAGCAAAAATTTTGCTTATAAACTTGATTAAGTTTTAAGAGGTGGTTAAGCATTGCTTAAGTAGCTGTCAAAATTAAACATCGCCGTGGCCTAGTTAGACCTACTTAAACGACAAGATGGCGGGTTTTGAGTTACAGCTGATCGAGTAAATTTATGAATCAAAAGTAAGCATTGATTAAGAGCAGACTAGTTAAGACTTAACTAAACCTTGCTATGCGATTTTTTTTTAAGTAAGTTTGATCATGTATTTCCTTTTAAGTTACACTCTAATTGCGAAACTAAAGCAACTATTTTACTTAGTACCTAGAATAGTGTTTTTGGCAACCTTGTGTTGACAGTATTGCAAGATATGAAAAAATTTTAATAAACAAAAATATACTTGGATTCAATAGTTGTATTAAGATGCACGCTGGATGCGGGCCGCTTTTGACAGGTCCGTCTGGAAATCTTTGGGGGAGGCCTATGTTCAGCAGTGGACGTCATGTGGCTGATGATGATGATGATGATGATGATGATGATGATGATGATGATGATTAAGATGACAGGTTGAAAGGTCCGTCTGGAAATCTTTAGGGGAGGCCTATGTTCAGCAGTGGATGTTACGTGGCTGATGATGATGATTAAAATGATGGACAGACGTGGTTTAAGACCGTGTTGGTTGGTGCTGACTTGGGAAGGCCTACGTTTACCAGAGGACGGGGATAGGCTGTATGAATGAAAGACGGTATACTATATTACTATCCCTATACATATATATAGAATCGACTCTATTAAAATTTTACACCGAACTGTTTTATCTGATTGTTTTTGCCATACCTATTATTGGAATCAAATTTGACAGCTCATATGATAGGACCCTTTCATTCAATTTTTATCCGTGGTGCTTTACAACTGGCTTTTCTAGTTGTAAGCGTCTCTAAAATTGAGGTTAAAATACCTCCTTCGTTCATTATTTTTGTCGCCCGTTTTGCTATGGAGGGAAGTGGACAATTAATATTTCCAACTCCTCCCTATCTTTCTATTTGATTAATTTCGTTGCGGGTTAAAGACAGATTAGTGTTCCCTGAGACTCGCCGAGCTTCACCGCTCGGTGTCATAAAATGCGTGCCACTGCTGATCCTGGCTTACAGGAGTTACAGTGGCGGGTGTGAGGGCGGGATAGTCTCTGGACTGTTTTATCTAGATAGCCCACCTGCTGTTATTAATATTGCATGCCTCATAAAAGTATTTGGCATCATAAATCCAGCAGTAAACCAAAACACTCGGCGCGCCGCCCGCTGCACAACACAAAATCGTTTAGAATTTATTCATAGAGCTTACTACCAAAATGTTAATGGTAATGGGGTGCGATGCTTTTATGGCATTCATTCTTTTATTACAAACACCAATTGAACCCATCATTATTCAAATCACTGCATTGCTCTACCTTTACCCCGCGCTCATTATCTTTTCACCCCAGATGCAAGTGTCCATACTAGTATGACGGTAAGTCGAGTAAAAAAGAGGTTAAACCCTAGCCGCCACAGCTTTTTTTTTGTTTTTTATGGCATTGAGTGACGAGATGAGCATGCCGTTTTGATGGTAAGCGATATGACCGCCCATAAACAGTAGTACCACCATACAGCACGTTGAGTTACAAAGTACTGTGTGGCATTCCACTGCGCTCGTCATCCTGAGACATAAGATGTTAAGTCTCATTATCTCCAGTAGTTACACTGGTGACAATGACCTTCAAACCGAATCACAACAGTGCATGCACACTGCTACTTGGCGGTAGAAATAGACATTGCGGTGGTACCCACCCAGACGGCCTCTTACATATGAGAGACTTACCACCAGTAAAGCTGTCGGCCTGTTTAGTTGGTGGCTAGGCGATTAAGTGCAACAAATATTTTCCCATAAATAATTTCGTCCCGATAATCCACATCGTTTAATTTCAAATTATTTCCATTGGTTGGAACGGGCTGGGCGACTGTGATTTATTTACCTACAGCGGCACAATAAATCTCGAACGTCTGCGAACAAAATGAAAGGGAAATTACGGGATTTGTTAAGAATATTTGTAGTTGTGATGCGGCGACGCAGGCTCAGTTTCAATTTGTTAACGTTAGAAGCGTTGGTTACTAATGGAGTTACTGATGAACATTTTAATCAGGAATTATCTTGTATTGTATTAACCTATAATGTCCCAATGTTGGGCATAGTCCTCCCCAAGACCCTTGCATGAATCGCGGTCTTGCGCTAGATTGAACCAATCAGTCTTCGAACATTCTTGTACATTATTTTATATGTAACAGAAAATGATATGAAAAATAAATCCTTCTGTGAAATCAGAATCAAAGTTGGTTGACAACTAAAGCAGTTATATATATTTGAAATATTGTTGTGAGCAAAAGTGGGGGCGTAGTAGGGATATCACGTCATCTCTTTCGCACGCACGCAGCGTTATGGCTGGCGACACTCGGTTACGTCACATTCTGCTGTTTCCGTTATCTGACATATGTCCCTTCCACCAAACTTCAAATTTTATAACTCATTTATTATTCCTTGTATTTAAAAATCTTTTTCTTCTAGATTTTAGAAGTCATAAATTTTTGATAAATGTATTTAAAAAGAGTAGTCAAATACCCTATTCTGTTTATGTCTTTCATTCTGAAAATATTTAGATGTAATTATAACCCTGTCAAAGTGTCTTCACTCGACAAGTCTCTTCTCATGGTCAGCCAAGTGCCATACACCTACCATGTAGTAACAAAAGCATAATAAAGCATTTGACTTAGTCAACAATGACGTCCTGTTAAGAAAGTTGGCTGGTGTCGGTTTTACCCCACACTTACTTAACTTCTTTGCGAGTTACCTAAGAGACAGGCAACAATATGTAGAATATGAAGGTCATACTTCGAAACCATATTGCACTAGATCGGGTGTAAGCCAGGGTAGTAATCTTGGACCATTACAGTTTATCCTAATGATAAATGACTTGCCAAAAGTTGTCCAAGAGGCAAAATGTTTATTGTTCGCCGATGACCTTAAGTTATCACTAACTATTAAAGATAAGAAGGATTGTGAAAGACTACAATGTGACATAGATAGGGTGGTCACTTGGAGCAAAGATAATCTTTTACAATTTAACATCGCCAAATGTGTGACTATTAGTTTCTGTAGATCGCGAAAACCGATATTGTATACATACACGATCGATGGGACTCCGATAGAAAGAGTCACAGAAGTAAAAGATTTAGGAGTTCGACTTAACACTGGGCTAACGTTTCGTGATCATATCATAAACATTTGTAAGAGAGCATATAGAAATCTAGGATTCATACTTCGTGTCAGCCGTGGCTTCACCAACGTAAAAGCAATCGAAGCGTTGTATAATGCTTTCGTGAGAAGCCAGTTAGAATGTAACGCTGTCATCTGGGCTCCACATGAAACCAAATATTGTCTTATGTTGGAGAAAATACAAAATAAATTTGTTAGGCACTTATACTTCAAACAGTATGGCGTATATCCGTTCTATCCGTTGATGTATCCGACTCTATTTATTTTGGGAATGGTTGGATATAATGAGTTGAGAGTTAGAAGGGAGTTCACACTCGTGTCATACATCTTCAAAATAATAAGAGGAAAAACATATAACGGGGATGTTCTAGAGCGATTGGGCCTGTTTGTTCCGGACAGGTATGTGTGGAGGCGGCGGAAGCCTGCGTTGCTGGCTATCCCGCGCGCCAGTACCAACTTATTAAAAGAGGCACCTCTGACGCGCGCGCTACGCACTCTCAACGTCGTGGCTATGGAGGCCGATATATTCAATTGTACTTTGAGTGAATTCACAAGGATAGCAACATGGATAATATGCTATAACACTAAATAATAATTATTCAACTTTTCTGTAAATAGATTAACGATACTACAGCATTGGGATAATGATCCTGTAAGTAGTATCAGTTGGTAAATAAATAAATAAATAAATATTTTTTGCGTCCGTTGAGGAATGCGACACCTTTAATTATTCCAATATATGCCTTTTATTTTAAGTGGACGATAGCCTAGTTGGGAATGGAACGGTCTGCCAAGACAAAGTTCGCAGGTTCAAAACGCAGGGCACACACCTCTGACTTTTTTAAGTTAGGTATGTGTGTATTATTTATCAATTATCGTTCGCTTTAACGGTGTAGGAAAACAACGTGAGGAAACCTGCATATCTGAGAATTCTTCATAAGAATTTCGAAGGTATGTGAAGTTTGCCAACCCGCACTAGGCCAGCGTGGTGGACTAAGGCCTAACCCCTCTCAGCAGTAGAGGAGGCCCGTGCTCAGCAGTGGGCAGTATATAATACAGGGCTGATTGCATTGCATTCGTTTTATTGAAAATTAAAATAAATAAATTAAATTTTATTTTCTAGCTACCACTCTGCCGTGCAAAAACAGTCGGTTTGAAAATGCTCGGAATGGCGTTTTTGTGTTGCGTTACAAAAAGTTAGAACAATTAAAATAATTCGCGTGTGGGCAGGGGTCGGGGCGGGAGGTGTTACACAACAATGTTGATTGTAGTATTGTTTTAACACAAGGTCGCGTATGCCGCAGTGGCACACATACTCCAAATACTAGATTGGCATTTATTTTAATATGATTTAAGGTTTGAACATTGATGTATTCAAAAACTTGAAGTAACAATAGAGATAAGCTATAAATATGTTAATTGCATATTATATTGGGGTAATTTGCTTACCTATGTGAGTAATAAAATCCAGTGTTCACGATAAGACTGCCTCGGTGGTGTAGTTGTATTACGGTAAGACTGCAGTGCTGAGGTCTCGGGTTCGATCCCGGGTCGGGCAAATTGATATTGGGTTTTTCTACTCAATATTAGCCCGAAGTGTGGAAATGTGCCCGGTAAATGGTAATAGGTCCGCCCCTTATTACATGGGACTTAACATAGCTGGCGAAATGTGGGTGTGATACATCTCTGCCAACCCCTGGAAAGGGTAAAAGGCGTGATGCTATGTAGGTTTGTATGTATGTTCACGATAAGTACCTACCGGTACTGGTGGTTGGTCTCTCATTATGTAAGAGGCCGTCTGTGTGGGTACCACCGCAATGTCTATTTCTACCGCCAAGCAACAGTGTGCATGCACTGTTGTGTTTCGGTTTGAAGGACATTGTAGCCAGTATAACTACTGGACATAATGAGACTTAACATCTTATATCTCAGGATGACGAGCGCAGTGGAATGCCACTCAGTACTTTGTCAGTCAAGGTGCTGCTACTGATCAGGTGGTGGTGGTGGTGGATTGGTCAGATGGTGTTGCTACTGTTTATGGGTGGTCGTATCGCTTACCATCAGGCGAACGGCATGCTCGTCTCGTTATTCAATGCAATAAAAAAAAAACCTACACATTCGTGATACAAAATGTTGACGGTGATTGTTACTGTTTATAAGCAATGGTCCTTACTGGCAGGAAAATTATGTGCTGGTAGGAGCACTAATCACCTATCATCAATATATTTTTTCGAGACTATCGCGTCCTCACACTCTGCATTGCAACTCATGTGAGCCTCCTGGCTTCTCCTTCTCCTCGGCAGTGGTGTGAAATTTATGACACCGAGCGGTGAAGCTCGGCGAGTCTTTGAGAGCACTAATTAGTTTTAACCCGCAACGAAATTATTAAATAGAAGGATAGAGAGGAGTTGGAAATATATTTCTCCACTAAGCCAGGGTGGTAGACTAAGACCTAAACCCACTCAGTAGAAGAGGAGGCCCGTGCTCAGCAGTGGGCAATATATAATACATTGCTGGTATTATTATATTATTGTTACAAATTAGATACCTTGTCTTGAAAAGAAAGGGGGTGACTAAAGAAGAGTAATAGAACAGAAATCAGCGATTTTTTAAATTCTTTTCTGTCTGTCTGTCTGTTTATTTGTTACTGCACATCTCCAAAATAACAACGTATTTCGATGAAATTTGGCACGCGGGTAATTCATGTCCTGGATTAACACATAGGCTAATTTTTATCCCGGATAAATAAAAAGCGGGACTTATCTCCCGGAAAAACTTTGTTACGCGGGCGGAGCCGGGAGCAAAAGCTAGTAATAAAATAAAGGCGGGTATCACAGCATTGTTGCTGCGGTGTTGGGAGCCTAACAAACTGCATTGTTTAGCGCACTTCGCGACTCGGTACCTAATCAAATCTAGATCCTTCAAATCCGATACTGATGACGATGGACTACAATGAGAATAGAAAATACGCGGGTTATTTGAAGAGGCTGCTGGATGGCAATAAGGAAAATATTTGTGTGAATTCAAGTGTGATTTTATGAGTGTACAAAAAATATAAAAAAAATAAATGAAGTGTCATGCTCGCTTGGATGATGCTATACTGCCGAGTGTCGACATTGGGCCGTAAGATCGGTGAAACCAACATAACCATTCCACTCACCCCACAGTGGTAGTAGCGATAACGCATTTTTTACCCGCGATAAAAAAAGAGGTGAATGCGGGTAGAAAAATATAAAAAAATAATCGGCCCGTAAACATAGATAAAGTCTACATAACAGATCTACAGAAAATTATACTTGAGCTGCATAGTCCTTATGTCTCTTTGTACAGGGTAGATCAAATTTGGGATAGCATTACTCAATGTTCAGTTGCATCTGGGTCTCTTGTTTTTAAGCATCTGCGACTCGTGAACTTCCCACCGGCCATGAAGACTGGCGTCAGATTACACAGTCATCCCATTCCATTTACCATTGTTTGCATTCCTCGCAGTGAAAGTGTAATCGCTTTGTTATCAGTTTGTTTATCATGGACTATTACAGCCCCCTAATGTCCGAATTAATTTGTGTAAATTACTTCTCGTTATCTTTTTGGAAGAGATTGAATAAAGATTTGTTTTCAAAAGAATGCACAAGGTAAGTTAATAACGGATTGTACGCTCACCATCACCTATCACGATGTATCATGTGCCAAATCAAAAATGTATAAAATTAGCACACTTTTTTTAATGGAAGATCAGGTCAGTTAGATTTAATAATATTAATTATAAGGACTTCTCGGATGTCAGGAGTACGATACGTGTCGTATGTGTCGCAGCCGACATCATTTATTTATCAACACACTTTATATACCTCCATGAAGTATACAGACAGAGTTCTCTTTCAGCCTGTGTAATGCAGATTAAAAAAGACATTACCTACACTTCCGCCTAATTTGTTTTTGAAAATTATTATGGAGTTTTGTCGCCATGTTAGGGGGGGGGGGGGGCGCGTTGCCACTCCACTCCCGTTGACAAACACATGCATTATTCACGCGCCGCGCCGTTTAAAAACATACTACAAAGTTTGTGACTCCACATTTTACGAGGCGTAAGTTTCGACGCCGCGTCGCATTTTAATTACTACCCGCTTTTTCTTATGTATCCTGGAACGGTGAAGTAAACCTCCTGGTTGAACTCAGTTTGTGGTAATTTCAGAGGAACTATTTCTATATTATAGACTGGTTTGTATTGTGACGGGTTTTACAAACACAAGTATGTCGTTCAGTACATACTAGGTTTCTCGTATGTAGGGTGCAATTGAGAACAATATAATTCTATTTTGCAAGCGTAGTTACATTCTGGTTTGAAAGGCATTAGTGGCTGAAAAAGGCTTTTAATATCTCACTGTGACGAGTATAGAGCAGAACCAAGAAGTAATTTCGATTTCCTTGCGATCCGCCTTGAGTAACATTTCATAAAAAACACGAGGTTCTTTCACAACATGAGTACAAAAAATATTTTTTAAAATTAATAGTAGTCTGAGGGTCTATTATCCGTCTCGAGCTGTGCTACCAAAGCCACGAGGTAACAGAACAGAATAGATACTTGGTAAAAGTGACATGTAGTCATCGACACTGCAGAGATAGCAAGCGCACTACACAGTCAGGTCACGAACTCATTAGCTATCGATCTACTCGCTGCAGATGAGGATTTTAATAGGCCCTTTACGGAAATAAGAATGCAACGCGAGATTAGCTATTTCCCTTGTTACCAATAATCGTTCGATTTAACTATTGTTTTGATTTGGGCGTCTCATTGTAAAAATATTTCGTTAATCGATAAATCTAAAATATATTTTATTGATTTTATTATCGATAAAAACAGATTAATTAGCGGTTTGTTAATTAGAATAAATGGCGATGACGTATTAGTTATTTAATTATTTTAAGCACTGGGCGGACTCCGTCCATGACCATGAAGGCTGTAATCTTCGAAACGTCGGGAGAGAATATGAATTAAAAAACCGAGATAAAATCTGCAAAATAGTTTTATTTCAATGTCTAACATTCCCGTAAATATAACAACTCTTTATCATAATTCTAACTTCAATCCGTTAAAACATTATAATCAGAAAGTTATATTTAAAACGAGTTTGTGAATTGGAATACAAAATAGAAGCATAAGGGCGCATTTACAAATTTCCATGGTTTTGAGGTACCATTTATTGAATCAGGAGTCACGCTTATGAAGAGATCTTGGTATATAAATAAAGATTAAACATTCCTCTTTGCTTATGGCATATAGAAATTGTATGCTCCCATACAATATTAACACGTAAATACGTTTATTCTGGAGCAATAATCGCTGAAAATGACGAAAAATAGGGTCTGAATCGGAACCATTATACCTAAGACTAATGAACATTTTAATATAAAACCGAAATAATATGCTGGCTTATATAGTCTTCTTGCTTTATGGCTAATTATTATTAAGTAAATTTAAATACTTTTCCAGTTATGAGAAAAAATATAACCTGAATTGAATTTCTTCATACATTTTCCTATTTCGGGCTGTCATTCCGCGCTGAGACGCGGCCGAGGAAGCACGGGTGTACAACTTTTTTTCAAAAAATAAATACGTAATAAATTGATCGCGATGTCATTATACTACGAATAAAATAGTTGATACTATTTCAAATTATTATTTTTCAAAAAGCAAGTATGAAAATTGAATATTACAATAAGTCAATGC
This sequence comes from Sphinx pinastri, assembly GCA_947568825.1. NCBI lineage: Eukaryota > Metazoa > Arthropoda > Insecta > Lepidoptera > Sphingidae > Sphinx > Sphinx pinastri. The sequence goes on from OX387618.1 coordinate 20,166,042, forward strand.
AAATTTGATTTAATTAATAAAAAAATCATTAATTTTAATGCGAATATTTAAATTTCATAATCCAAATGGCGGATGTATTTTTATATTTACAAAATCGACAAGTTTTGCAGTGTATGGTATTTACTATTTATCTATTTATGATTTTTAGTATCGGTGATTATTTATTTTTAAATTTTACTAGGTTTTGTTCGCGTTTTTGCCCGCCTACAAAGCCTTTCCCGCTACAAAAATATCTAAACACTCACTACTACAGTTCAGCCACAACTACTCACTGGGCATGACTGCTTCGGTGAGTAGCTGTTTCGTATCGTAGATACGGAGGTGTCGGCTGTGTGTGCCATTGTGACAGTTGCCCGCTGGCTACGGCTTAATATACGTTTGAGTTTTGCCCAGCCTGGAATGAGGAGCGCAGCACTCTCAAAGCAGTTGTCGGAGGCGGCCTCTCGTTGCCGGCCGTGGTCGCTCCCATGGTCGGCAGTCAGGAGGTCTGGCGTGTGTTGGCCCACTTCTGCGAGATAGTCCTCTGAGTCGAGAGGGATCTGGAACGCGAGGATTCCTCCCACCGTCAGAGGAGACGTTGGAGGCGCCGGGTGGTCGACTGACCGGCGTCTCCCACCCTGTGGATTGAAGGTGTTTGGAGAATTCCACCACGGTATCCCCTGCCTGTCGTAAAAGGCAACTAATAGTGGCCACCCGGGGGTCGCGGGCGGGTGCCTTCTCTAGTTTTGTCTTTTTAGCACATTGTTGGGACCCCCCTGACGGACAGCAGTGTGGCAGGTAGGCCTCACGCTGCCGTTGACGCCGAGAGCGCCGAGATGCGCGGGGGCTCCTTAGATTAAAGCGTGGTATATTCCAGGGTCAGGCTACAGGGTACAGCCTGAGACCATTGTGGTTCTGGATGGCCCTGAATCCTCTCAGTACTCTGTTGTTCGATTCAGGATTAGGATACCGTCTATGGAGAGGGAGTGAGCCTATATCTCACTTGCTTTACATGGATGATCTCAAGTTGTTTGCATCAAAACAAAATAAAAATGATTGAGTCGTTAAAACTAACTGAAAGATTTAGCAACTCAATCAATATGGAGTTTGGTGTAGATAAATGTGCGGTTATCCATGTGAAGCGAGGAGAGGTCGTGGTCTCTGGTGACATACAAGTCTTAGAGAGTTAGATCCCTTTCTGAGACGGAAACTTACAAATATCTGGGTATACCTGAGGCACCTGGTATTATGAGTGCCGACGTAAAACAATCGGTGAATGACCGTTTCTTCGGCCGCCTGATTTTTGTTGAATACTTTTGTATTTAACAGTTTTTTGTCAGGTGGAAACAAGATTTGTGGTTTCAACGTTCCCTCAGTTTCTTTTCGGAGAACCTGAGGGTTTTGTCTTTGCAATTATGGACAAAGTTATAAAGACGAACAATTATAGGAAATATGAACAATTATAATACATCCTGTAGGACGGTACGGTCGATATCTGTTGGGCATGCCACCGTCCCGGTGAATCAAACGGGCATGTGATTTCGGGTTGTTCGTATCTTGCTAACGGCGAGTACTTGCATAGACACAACCTAGTAGCCAAGATCTTGTGTCTCCTGAAGTGCCATATTACCAGTATGTGCCTCAACCAGTTCTCGAAAATGATCATGCAACGCTGTACTGGGATCAATCTATTATCACGGACAGGCTACTGTTGCCAATAAGATATTGTATTGTAATAGTAGATCCTGATATTGTAATAGTAGATCGATTGGCGCGCCGGGCAATACTTGTTGACATCACCATTACGCATGACGATAACCTCGTTAAGGCCGAAAAGGACAAAATGTCTAAATGTTTAGATTTGGCACACGAGGTTACCGACATGTGACTCCACAATTATTGTTCTGATTGTCGTTTCTACTCATGGGTTGATACCAGAGTCTCGACCAACACCTGCATAGGCTCTCAATTAGTCGTTGGGTTAAGAGCCAGATGCAGAAAGCAGTACTTCTGGACACCGCAATGTCAATGTCTTTTTCTACCGCACTACAGTGCAAGCAGCAGTGTGCATGCACTGTAGTGTTTCGGTTTGAAGGACATTGTAGCCAGTCTAACTACTGGATATAATGAGACTTAACATCTTATGTATCAGAATGACGAGCGCAGTGAAATGCCACACAGTATTTTGTAACTCAAGGTGCTGTATGGTGTTGTTGTGTTACTGTTTATGGGTGGTCGTATCGCTTACCACACGCATTGTGAGGAGATTCCTCACTTTGAATCCCTGACTACCGGTGGCTTGGGTCTTGAGCCTCGCCATCGGAGCGTGATACACTTTTTTAAATTTTATATGTATTAATGTTTTTTTTTTGTATATATAAAAATATTATATAAATAAATATTCGTATATGAAAAAAGGAACATTTAAAATAAAGAGATAAAAATGTCTATTACATGGTGAAATTATACTAATAATAATTATTAAATATAATTGTAAACATTCGACAATTCCAAAAAAATAAATATGGATGAGTAAAATAATAACTTCAAGTATTAAGATTAGCTCGTTCAAATGGAAAATCTAGTTTAAATCGGTTTCGATGTGTGCGCGTGTAGCAAAGCGCGTTCTTGTCATTCAAATATCTAAAATCGAAGTTGTCAAAAATGTAAATGCGTCCTTAAGTTAAATCATTAAGGACATTACGGATCAGATTTTTATATGTAGTGATATTATTGCTCTGAAATAAGTCTACAGAGGGATTCTTATTTATTAGTTCATTATATTGATAAAAAGAAGATGTATTATTGCGAAATATTTTATGGGAGAAAACGCTAGGTTTACGGGTTCTGTAATTAGTATTAATACTTAAATGTAGAATTACGGTCATATCTCAGTGGATATGACGGTAATCCTACATTTAAAAATGAACTTACTGTTAAATAGTATTACAGAACAATATTTGGTACATAACAATCACTATCCAATAAGTTGTCCCGCTGCCCGCTAGCGCGCCCCCTGGCGCCACTCGGTATATTTCGCGCGATACGCATCGCATCTGATAAGCGTGATAAACTCGCGCTGTCAGGAAATTGAAAATGTTGCTGCGTAGGGTCCAGTACAGACTGGGCGGCTGGGCGGCAATTTATAGGCAGAGAATTAATTTCGTTTTACTTGGTTCCATAGCTTCAGTGGGGTAGTTGTATTGTGGTACAACGGCCATGCTTAGGTCTCGGATTTGAATCCCGAGTAGGGCCAAATGATATTGCATATTGGGTTTTTCTGCTTAGTATCAGTCCAGAGTGTGTCTGTGCTTGTTATGGCAATATGCTCACCCCCTATGACATCATAGTCTGCAATATATGGTGAAAAGTGGATGCAATAAACCAACATGTACGTGGTAACTTGGTGCTGTATGGATTGCAGAGTATTTTTATAAAGATAATTGAAACCTTCATACTCTTTTATTACATACGGATAATAACTGGTATATGGCTGTACATTATAACAGTAAAGTGAGCATGATATTATAAACCGTGGAGATCTTTCGTTAGTCGACTATAAACATGAATTACTTTACTAATCAATAAATCTAGTCAATTTCGAAATAAAATGAAAAATCTTACACGATGGCTCAATAACTGTCTTCTTATATGAAATCTGATCTTTAACAAAAGCAAGTGGAAATTGTCCTCGCGTATAGAAGATAAGAGCCGGCACAATGGGAGGCGCGCGCGGCGACAGCTGCGAGTGCTTTATGTGAGCGGGCATTGTGCGCGGCGCCGCGCGGCCATTGTAACCTGACGCTGGACGCGACAACGCGCAGTGTACACGCGCCATTACAATAGCGCGATTACACTACGCTGTTCGGAGTGATTCGCTTTTAGATAAATATTAGTATTGTATACATTGATGTATTAAATTGTATAATATAATTGTAGGATCTGTCACTTTTATCCATGACAGGGTAGGCTGTGATAGTTATTGAACCTCTTCTTACTGTAGTTTAAAAATACAGTGTCAATATTGCAATGGGCGAGGATATTAACATAATATTCTGATACGCAAACACATTTTTTGCCCTACCTAAGATTCGAACCCGAAATTCAGCTCCTACTCTAAGCAAGCCGCCGCTAAACTAATAGCAATCACAATAACCATTATGATTTCACCCTATAGTTAAACTTTAGAGGATTATTCTCACTTCATAGTCATGGCTGTGTTTATAAATGTAAGTACTCGTTATAATCGCGTGATATTGTAACCTTATTTGTTTACAGAATGGGAGAGTCTAATCTTCTTATATAGACGTTGCTGTTTTAAATATTCATGTTTTAATGTTTTTCCTATTAATAGTTACATGTCCTGATCCCGTAATGCGTGTAAGACTACTAGTAGTCACGTTGTGAGGGTGACTTTATTGTTCGGTTAAAAATCTGTGGTACAATTTTACAGCCCTGTACTGGGCTGATTCTAGGTTTGCTTTCCAGTACCTACAGGTAATGCAAAGTGAGTTTTTATTTTACTTAACATAAAGTCTCAGGTGACGAATTCCATTTGAAGTTCGTGTGTAAATGTAATGTTATGTGCAATCGTATTATCACCAAATGGATAATTCGTACACTTAGTTATACATATAAACGATAAATCAATTTAATTCTATCAAATTCATAAAACATTATAAAGTTACTCATGTTTAAAGTAACTCATTGAGTTCGAAACTCACTTATTGAGTTTTTATTCGTTTTGTAACACTCGACTACAATTACAAGTTGTCTGTTTAAGGAAACAATTTGATAACTTCGCTCCTTCCTCCGTGGTTACTTGAAGTTGGTAAACATTCGCGTGCTTTACCTTTTGTTTCGCATAGAAGTTTGGAATTGAAGAGGGCCTTATCCTATACATATATAAACCTTATGTATATCATAATTTCACTTGTTGTATAAATACACACACACATACTCACGCCTTTTATACCCGAAGGAGTAGGCAGAGGCGCAACTAGTGCACCCACTTTTCGCCGTGCGTATTTCGTCCCATGATGTGATAGGGGTCTATTCTAGACTCCGGGCTGATACTGAATAGAAAAATCCAATATCACTTTGCCCAACTTGGGATCGAACCCAGAACGTCAGCATTGCAGTCGTACTGTAATATAACTACGCCACCGAGGCAGTTGTATAAATTAATATATAAATGTATAGGGAACTGAAATACGATAAAAAAATTCTAGTGATATAAAATATGGTAGGCATCTTTCACTCTTTAGAGGGTACAGTGCTCTAAAACACCAACAATCCAAATTTCACCAGCTATGGTAGGTCCCATGTTATCGGGACCTAGCCTGTAATTATCATTTAGGTAGGCTATAATCTTACACGTAGAATTATTATTTATTAATGAGGACACAAGTATTTAACAGTGTTGTGTGTGTTAAAACCTGCCATAGTTAGTGGCCCACGTAAGTGCCGCGTTACGGGATCAACCTGTGTATATTCGATTCAAACAGGCCGGCATAATTGTAGCGACTGACGAGGGATAGTCACCTCTCGTCAGTCAACACTATCTGGACCGCTCTCCGCTTACCATCAGGTGCAGTAAGGTTCACTTTGCCGAGACCGGATCAAAAAAATATATCTGAAAATCAGTACGAGCTTGATTCTCATTTCCATTTTCCACGCTTCTTATTTACCAAAATATCGTTTCTACCAATGTATTTTACTCACAGAAAAGGAAAAAGTGATTTGCTCGTGTGTGGTGTCAGCAGGTTTTTTAATAACAAGTGGAAGCGTTGGTTGACGTCGCAGAAATGCTGATCGTCGTCGAACGATACAGCGTACGTTGCGTAGTACTGGCTTTGTATAGTACCGTGTGAATGAACCTTAGGTATTTCGCCCACTGAATTACGAAGCGATGGTTTAGGAGACGTGCTATATATAGGGTTTATATTCTAGCAAAGTGGCATAGAAACGCATCACTTGCAAATAAAAAAATAATATAATGTTAGCCAATGGAAGTTTATGTCAGGTGATGTTGGATCGCCTTAAGCTGAATAAAAGTACCTGCCACTGCCGGCTAGAATCTATTTATTTGTGTCCTTAAATTCGTATCGTATTTGTACATTTTCGTCTTACAAAAATTCATACGTTTTCACGACTTTTTTTATGGCATTAAATGACGAGACGAGAATGCCGTTCGCCTGATGGTAAGCGATACGACCACCCATAAACATTAGCAACACCATCCAGCACCTTGACTTACAAAGTACTGTGTGGCATTCCACTACGCTCGCCATCCTGAGACATAAGATGTGAAATCTCATTATGTCCAGTAGTTACACTGGCTACAATGTCCTTCAAACTGAAACACAACAGTGCATGCACACTACTGCTTGGCGGTAGAAATAAACATTGCGGTGGTACCCACCCAGACGGACTCTTACATATGAGAGACCTACCAGTAAATCCGACCTATCGAATTTATTATATTAAGTAGGAAGTATTATGTCCGATCTGGAATTGTACCTTGATTTTTTCACACAAGAATCACAAATTACACTTAGATCTCCAGTAAAAAATGACAGATGAGCAACTCATGAGTGCGCGCGTCTCAATTGCGCTCTCCATCTGCGCCCTTAGAGGCGGGAAAACGCGCGTCTTGCGTGACCTGAATCACAAGGAGCTGAAAGGGGCAGTGAGAGGGTTAATACTGAACAAATATATCAAGATTTGTTATATTTCTAAATGGTACATTTTTCTCAGATTCCGGTTGGGTAAGCACTACTGAATGTCTTTTTCTGCCGGCATAATAATATTTTTAATCTTGTGTTCCAATTTTCATAAGCGGGGCCTCCTAACACAGGTATTGCCATACTTAAAAGCAGTGCTCCAATAAAGATAAAATGTACCTAGATAAGATTAAAATAATGCAAATAAATTTATTATTATATGCAGGATATTTATAGGTTTAAGTAGGACAGACGGCAGTGTAGTGTCACTACACTACACTGCCGTCAGAAAGCACTCTTTCTGATTCGCTAATACTGCTGCCGACGGCGAGCAACTCACTATCCTCGCCATTCACTTGTGTAGCCTTTTTAGCTTTACCGGTTACTATTACCCGGAATATCACGCCTACATGCGTAAAACGTAATTTGCATGCCCATTGTTCATTGACAGGTCACTAGTCTGTCTGCATAACGGCTGAATATTTATTACCGGATAAAAAATATTTTTCTAATCGCCCAACTCATACTTTGTTAGTTTTAGTTAATGTATCATTAATGCACACGTTCCGGCTCGTGTGACATCAATCGACGTGTTAAATCATTAATCCCTCGGTCACAAGCTGCACCCGTCCATTAGCTCACTCCCTCCGCCTCCTCTCCGCTCCGTATGCCTCCGCACTGTCCCGTTCCGCTATGCCAACAGATTATGGTCAGCGCATTAGTTAAATAATTAAAGCTCTTTAACATTACGCATATTCATTAAAACGCACACATACTGGCAACACGAATGTGGTAAAATAGGGTGTTTAGCTGTGTTTGTGCATTATTTTATATGTAACAGGAAAAAAATCGCAAAGCATCCCTTTTGTGAAAACAAAATTGAAATTGGTTAAGAAATGACACAGTAATTCACATTTCAAATGTTGCTCTGTGCAAGAGTATGCGGGTAGTGGGGATATCACTCCATTCTTTTCCTTTGTACGCATCGTAATCCTGATGACGTTACGTGCCTATATTTCGACTCTTTTCTGTTTCTTAATACTTACCCCGTCTACCGAATTTTGTGTACCAGTCTACGCTCCGTGGTACCAAACCTCACTGGATTAGGAATTTATAATATAAGTTGGTGGAACGTCACTTTTATCTGTAATCACCATACATGAAGTCACTTCAGGCCCCGACGATTCTTGGCTCTATATTCAGTCTTTAAAAACCTAGTCACCGTATCAAATTGTTACACTAGACGTGTTGTTAATTAAAACTGTCTCGTTTGTAATTGTGTACATGTTGACATCGTGACGGACGGAGTTAAGGTTTGTTCACATGTTTACGACATTCGCTGTCGTTGGGTAGAACGAGGTTAAATAATTATTGGCGGAGGAAATTACAAATGTTATAAAGTACCTAGACTTATATCGTAAACACATTTTTTATAGTTTATACCATTGAACTGGAACCTTTTATTCAAATGTATCATAACAAATAAATAAGTTAATTCTCCATCGAACTGTATTAAAACTTTGAAGTTATACCTCTTTTGGCGCGTTAGGGAAAAATGATGAGAGTAAATTTTTACGATGCGCGCGCATACCGTCACGAAAAACCGACATCCTGAAGTTAGCTACAGTCAACATTTTAGTTTTGAATTTTGAAAGTAGAATAAGGCGAATGATATGATGAAGTTATACTTGTTTTGGCGCGTTATTTAAAAAGATTTTTATCTTGTTACGCTAAAGAAGTATACCTTCTAACGCGTGTACATAAGTAAACACAGAATTTTCTTTGAAATACTATTCTTATTATTTAAACTTAACCCGTCACGTAGACTACTATCCCTTTTATAACTGAAGTAGTTACGTAAATTTCCTACGTCAATAATTCTTATATTTTAACTATAAAAAATAACTTAGGCCGCTAACTCAAAGGCAAGCCATACCTGTATATGAATGGAAATCCAGGAACGGGCCTATCAGTGTTCAAAATTTTATCTAAATATAATTATTTGCGAATATTGCTTACCTCTCACAAATATTTCAACAAACTTTTGCATTAAAATATATCAGTATCAGTCGAACAATATATTATGTATCACTATATGCTGTATATCTCTAACATGTGAACAGGCGTTACAAATGTTGTTGTTCCAAGCCGTGTGTTTTCAACATAATTTATTGTGACGCGTCACGCGACGTCGTCGACGAGTTGCGTCACGTCGCGTCGCTCTTGTTCAATAAACACTTTACATGTGTAACGAACAGTTAAGCTTCTGACTAGCCTTCGTCGACAAGTGTACCCGTGTAAAATCTGTAATCTATAATAAGTTGAACAAAATGTAGGAACTGTCGAGATATGTCGTTGCTTCGCATTTGCATTGCTTCGTCTCTGTGACGTTTTTATATTGCGGTACTACTACCGCGGTGAGGTCTCGGATTGGGTCCCCAGGCTGGGTGAAGTGATTTTGGGTATTTTGCTTACTAACAACTCGAAGTCTAAAAATGTGCTCGGTAAATGACGTTTCGTCGCACCCTATCACATGGTTTATAAGACCTAACATTGCTGCCTACCCCTGAAAAGCAATGTGAAGTGAGTTTGAACATTGGGGTCTTGTTACGTTTCTGATAATTTTACCAAACACACGTGTCATAATACTTCACTCTACAATACAGAAGTATTGTCATCTGAATTGATCCAGACGATCAACTGTAAACAAACAGCGCCACCACTTTATTTCCACTTTTATTTTAAATGCCACAAACGAAATGTACGAAAGTTATTATAAAATAGTAATAAAGCGAGCGCATCGGACCGAAATAACTCCAGTGCAAAATAGTTGCTCGAAACATGCTTATATTAAGTGCGCGAGTCATTATTAAAAAGCGAATTATATTAATAATTTAGCTTTAACGCCGCGCTACGTGCAGCTCTCCTCTCCGCGCTGCGCCTCCTCTCCGCTCCGCAGCGGATGCGGACATTATGCGGATTCACGAGCTCATCGATAAGTATTGTCGTGCTGATGAGTGACAATTGCGGTGGGAAAGTAATGAGGACAGTATGGCATGTTACATATCGGCTATAACTAAGCATTTTAGCAAATAACTACAGATCAAAAAGTGAAATTTTAAATGTTTATTTTAGGCGGTTTTAAGGTCTTCGTTATATATGGTAGCATGATAAGCATGATAAGAATCTGTTAATATTAGAGAGAGAAGTCAGAAAATTACTACCGAGGACAGTTGCAGGAATCTACTTTATTTTGACAGGTCCGCCTGGAAATCTTTAGGGGAGGCCTATGTTCAGCAATAGACGTCATGTGGCTAATGATGATAATGATAGAAAATATAGTAACCGAAGACTTGCCGAGATAAAATTAATTAGAATTACAATAATGTGATTGGTTACCTTTTATATGCAACTGCCTTGTTGTATGTGACTGCCTCGGTGGCGTAGTTGTATTACGTTACGACTGCAAAGCTGAGGTCTCGGCTTCGATCCCCGGGTCGGGTAAAGTGATATTGGGTTTTTCTATTCAGTATCAGCCCGGAGTCTGGAATTTGTGCCCGATATGGCCATGGGCTCGCCCCCTATCACATCATGGGACGGAATAAAAATGGCGAAAAGTGGGTGCATTAGTTGCGCCTCTGCCTACCCCGTCGGGAATAAAGAGCGTGAGAATGTGTGTGCGTGTGTGTGTGTTATATGTAATAGAATTTTGCTAAAATAGGGATATATTTGAACATCTATAAGCTGTAAAGTATATAAAAGTTTATTTTACAAGAGACAGTCCAGGCGGGGTGAGTAGGGGGAGTAGTGGGGAGAGCAGAGTTCATCGTCACACGCCGCTGAGTTTTAAACTCCGAACTTTAAACTTGAACACGTGCCAATTAATAGACATATGGTTTATGTTGAAACAAAGAATATGAAACTTGTAACCATGTGATGTGGTGCACTTATAAACCTGGTTACTAAGTAGGTTTTTGTAGCAAGAGATCAGTAAGCGACAACGAGCTAAAAGTTAGTGTAGTGTCGCTTTTGGATTCGGCCACATACATATTAGTAAAATCGTAACTTTCTGAACTATGAGTGAGGGGGGAGGGAAGGGGGAGTTCTCCTACCTTCTAATACAAACTCTCAATACAAACAATACAAACTCATTCTGCTACAAACGTATTTGCAGCAATCATACAAATCAAGATACCTATTTTCTATTAGAATGAATATAATTCAAGTTACACCTAAACAATTGTATCTAACAATACATTTTTGCACCTCTACATGTTTTAGTAAACATTGTACATTTATACAAACCCAGGGGAAACATCCGGTACTAATTTAAACTGATTATTCAAATTAATTCTAGAACATTGTTAACAAAGTTATTTATAAATTACCACGCTCTTCAAACGTATTTACGCGTCGTACTGGTCCTGCGTTACCGGGGTGCAGGCGGGCTGCGGACGCCGGTAACCGTTTCGCGGCGACTGCTCATTATATCCGAATATCCGATATTTCGAGAGGATTGTGACAGTAACTGTAAATCCTTGGCCAAAGAGCCGCACAGAGCCCGGATTGTGGTGTCATGAACAATGACAATTCGCCGACGGTAACGAACAATAAGGACATGTTATCACGTTCATATTGTATTTTTTTGTTTGTTTTAATAGATAGATAGATAGATAGATAAAAACGTTTATTTTGGCTACAAATAATACACTGTATATACATAGACAACAGACAAGTATACATCCATTTTTGAAATATTGTAGCCACAATCAGGCCCCAGCTCAGCAATATGCAATGCTCCAAGGAGCAAAGCGCTGGTAATTCTGCTGGTACCTGGTATACATTTCTTAACAAATATTAATCTACTCCAAGTGGCATTCTCAAACATGGAAGAAAAAGAAAAACACAAATATATATAAGTTATACATTATACAATTGGCAACATCATATTGTTACAGAGCGCCAAGATTGTTACAGACAAAAACAACTTATTAGACATACACAGATGCAATTTATTTGATAGAGGTACCCAAATATGTGGGGCAATCCTCGTTACAGGTTAGATAAATTACTCTAAATAAAAAGCTTGTAATTTTTGTTTAAAGGATTTAAGGGAGAAGATATTCCGTAGAGGAGGGGGAATTATATTCCAGCATTTAGTAGCGCGGTAACGAAAGCTGCCCATGAATGCTGCGGTCTTATGTGTATAAGTTAAGAGTCTAATACCAAGACGGGGATTTATATCAGATCTAGACCAGTTTAGCTTACGGAAAAGATACTTTGGTTGCTTATATCTAATTATATTAAAAAGTAAACAAGCAAAATGTAGGTCCCGGCGAGAGCTCATTTTCAACATCTTTGCATTGTCCATAAAAGGCGTTACATGCGCTCGTGGGGGACTACTACATCTTTACGGATAATATTATCAGTCACATAAACGTAAAATTAACTAACTTATTCAAAGGAAATGTCCGCTTTTTGTATGGATGCTGGGCCTCAAAATGTAACCACGCTCAAACTTTATGGATGTCAAAAGGGCAAAATATGGATCTTGAATCCATTAAAAAATATTTTAAGGCCCGTCCATTTATAAAAACTTTCATTTTAAGTGTAGTTTTTAAGCAAATTAAATTACATAAATCTCAAAATAGGAGATCTTTAAAATTAAATGATTTATTGTAAAAGGCTAGTTTTTAGGAGTTCTATCCAAATATATATAAACTGTCTTGGTAAGCATTTTAGGCCCATTTTTGGACATGTCCTTTCATATCCCTATTATTAGCTAATCCCGTGCCTCGGAAAGCACGTAAAGCTGTTGGTCCTGCGCCTGATCTCTCTCCGGTCATGTCGGATTGCCGTCTCACCGGACTATGAGAGTGATGGAATAGCCTGTGTATTGCGCTATAATATCTCCTGCGTACCTGGCTGATCTCCGTTGAGATGGGCCGCCGTGGCCGAAACTGGCTAGGAGGATTATTTGCTAATAAAAACAATTTTAACATCTATTTATACATATATATATATACATATACATATACATACATATACATATACACTCACGCCTTTAATCCCCGAAGGGGTAGGCAGAGGCGCAACTAGTGCACCCACTTTTCGCCGTTATTCCGTCCCATGATGTGATAGGGGGCGAGCCTATCGCCATATCGGGCACAAATTCCAGACTCCGGGCTGACACTGAATTTTAAAAAACCCAATATCACTGCCCGACCCGGGAATCGAACCCAAGACCTCAGCATTGCAGTCATACCGTAATACAACTACGCCACCGAGGCAGTCTATTATTATCACATCTATTTATATTTTCTGATTATCATTCTTTAAAGATCGACAATTCATTCAAAATGAAACTATGATGGTCATTTAAAAGGAATTTAACTCATCTACTTTAAATAAAAAGAAATTGAGAGGTAACCTTCAGCTGTAAAATATTATTTATTAAATTTAATATCAGGTGCAGGGAAGCTGCATTGCGGTGTTACCGAAAAAAAAACAAATCGTATGGTCCGGCCACCGCCCGGTATCAGGACGGATTTATCTATAGCAGGGAGTCCACCATCCCGCACAATACATGGCCAGCTAGTTCACAATCAACGTCCACGCACTAACTTATAATTGGACGCCACGCGGGATAAAACAAAAGTTTGGACCAAAATCGTATTAACTGGTCTCTATACTTGGTAGCGGCGGATTCATTTAGCGAAAGTTTTTCAGGAATTAACTAAATAAGCAAGTGGATTTATGGGTGAATACAATCCTCTAAAATAATATGAAGATTGTGGATGCATTGCTACACGCAAAAGGTCAAGTATATGTCCAAGACGAGACAGGCAGTTGAGAATTTTGTTTAAACATATTTCTTAGAACTTCTTTTCTGAGCAACTTACCAGTATTTTTTGCAAATAAATATTTGCATAAAAAGGATCATCCGCGTCTGCTCTACGTTCTAAGTACACATCTATTAACGACCTAAAGCTCCCTCGTTTCAATAACGACATTTGTTGACGTCCAATAATGTGCTTGAACAAGGACTGACGTGTGGTTATGGAAATTGTTACAATTAATCACGATTGAAAATAAACCAAGTGAACTGTTTCAATTATACAACGGTTTACCACACCGTCGGTGGTAATACGTACTACTAACTGTAATAAATGAATATTACAAATTATTTAAACACAAAGTTACTAATGTATAAGTTTTATGTTGTGGGCATAGAATAATAACGCCAAGAATGATAGTTTCATATCAAAAAACTGTCAAGTGTGAAACATAAAACTCATTGATGTAGGCGTAGGCCACACGTATTGACGTTCTGCCACACGCACACAAGGGTGCAAATAATGTTGCTAGTGGTATCGGATGTTCCCCAAAACCTTAAGTCATTATTTAATTAGGATTATTTAATTATGGAATTATTATTATTGTTCACAGTAAGGGATTACTTTATCCTTAATTATAATGATAAAAATCTGAAATAAAAAATAATAAAATAAATCCCTTAGAATGACCAAAACAGTACCAAATTAAAAACAAATTACGTTGATGACGTGAATTAAACGGTTGAATGCGGTATTTACCTTTGCCTCCATTCTAGTTTTATGATGATGATATGAATGAATGCCTTTATTTATGTCAATAATATCAAATGTATCTGGTTCTATTTTATTACGGTTTTTTTGCGAATCATAGTAAAAAAGGCAGCATCACCATTCACCATTCAACCGTATAATTGACGTCATTTGAAGCTTAGTGCTTACGTCTGCTGAAAAAAAGAAAAAAAAAAGTAAAAATTATAAATGATAACTTCATAATTTCTAAAAAAGAAAAGATACAGGTGTCCTTATTTTAGAACTATTTTCATTTAAAAAAATAATATAAGCTTGTTAAAATTTGAAATGTCAATTAAAATCAACTCAACAGAAAAATATTATTTTCATAATACTGGCAACACAATTCCAAAGCATGCAAAGGTACCAATTAAATAAGTTAATTTTAGAAATATATTAATTTTAGAATATGAACATCAACATTTGGGGTATCAATTTTCATTTTTTTTTGGCAACATTTTGATATAATGGCGTCTATAAAATTTTTGAATTATTGTTTTTGCTTCAGCTATTATTTTATGTCAAAATATTAGATTAATCGTAATAATTGCATGTGAAATGTTATGTTACAATGTTTCTTAAAATTATCCGAGATACTGTGACATCAGTTTATTGCACAAACCATCATTTTAAAATAAAATATCGAGAGCTGATAGCGCTACGATTCGGCCTTGAGCACTGACGCGGGATGTTTGGTTACTAGGCTAATTTAGCCTAGTTTTACTTGCCTCACTAAGCGTGTATGTTCACGGTTTCTATGTGTTATTATTCTAAGGTTGTGGGTAGCAATTACGAGCGAAGTTTGGTCTTATTCAAGACTTAAATCAAATAGTTTTTACATAAGTATTCAATCGCTAAACGTAAACCGCCACTAATAAGACTATTTTTTTTTATACTTACTAGTTTATGGTGCACAATTTGCAAAACTATATTCAAAATTTTAATTTAGCATTTTCGGTTGGGTATCGTTGTCCTCTTTCGCTTAAGAGAACATTATTTATGCGCGTGAAGGCATTAAAAGAGTTACAAATGGGATAAAATCCTACACGCTATAGAACTCCATTTTGCCGTCATGTTGCTGCTTTTAGTTAATAAACAATGTTATTTCAAGAAACAGCTAAATTTAATGTTGTAAAAGTATGTCCCGGTGTAATAGTAGCGTAGTTAACATAACAAGATGAAGGGGACAAGATGGCGACGAGCGACGGTTGGCGGACGCCATGTTGTTTTTGGAACGTTCTCGTTTAAATAATAAAATGAGTGAAAATAGCGCGCAGAGTGGTGCTGGCAAGTGCACGGTTACATATTCATGTAGCTTAGCCGTCGATTATGCACTATGAATATGCGGAGGGACGCGTAAGCCTCTCTCTAGCCCTCCGATGGCTCTCTCGGCCCTACAGGGTTGAGACAAACATTGTTTTCTGAACTGCTCATTAGACTAAATCTGTTTATAAAAATGTACGTTCGTAGATTAACATAGTTTTTATTACGTAGCTAGATTTGTTTGTTAAATTACACAAACACTTATATTATACTAGCATTTGCCCGCGGCTCCGCCCGCGTTAATACGTATTTCCGGGATAAAACTACGATATGTAAACGGATATGTAAACCTTCCTCTTAAATCACTCTATGTATTAAAAAAAGGCGCATCAAAATCTGTTGCGTAGTTTTAAAGATCTATGCAGACATAGGGACAGACAGACGGGAAGCGACTTTGTTTTATACTATGTAGTGATTGAAAACCATCTTGAAATCATAGTTTATTTAGCTTGTTTTATCTTTGTTATAACGGCCACGCATCCACGTCCATAAATATATTGTCTCACTACTGAGAATGAAATGAAATGAAATGAAATAATTTATTCGAACCCATAAAATGTTATACATTATTTAGATTCCGTCAATATTAACTCTACCACCAGTTCGGAAAGCAGTTCTCACTAGAGAAGAACGGGCAAGAAACTCTAGTGTTGCTCTTTTCAAAATCAGTTCAAGGTATAAAATACAATGCATTATGTAGAGAAAAAAAAATACAATTCAGTATTTGTTAAGTTTTGTTTAGAGCAGTCCATTTATATACTCGCAAAATAGGTAATAATTTTTTAAATTCCAACACTAGTGCATAACTATCTCAGGAATCATGTAATAATTTGATCTGAAATGTTCAAGATGTCGCTATTAATCTAAGTTCAATGGGCCTCCTCTGATACTGAGAAGGTTAAGGTGTTAGTCCACCACGTTGTACTGCTGTGGATACAACTAACTTACCTTCGAAATTTACTCTGGCAACTCTCAGGCTAAAATATCAGGTGTTAATTCATATAACTGATCCACTCGCTTGTATGATTTAGCTTCTTACCATTATCAAGTCCCGTTCTGTTGCATTATGCAGCGCCATTACTAAACGTCAGTATATTTGAAGCTTCTCAGCTCTTATCTCAGCTAGTTAATGGCTGTCGTGCTGCAGCGCTAAGTATGCTAAATTTGAGGTGAGTTAGTAAAGCAGTCGACTAGTAACTCTGCCAATCCGAACAAGAGCGTCGTAGAGCAGCGGTTTGGGTAAAACTGGGGCTCAATTATGTATGGCATAACCCTTGCCACAAGCCGCGTAAACCCACAAAGAAATGTCAATTTGTATGTATACGCTTATATTTGGCATACGCTTATACTTCTATTTTCCTCTGGCGTTTCTATAGTTATTTGTTTTGTAATGAACCTGATAGATGTTTATATTAATCGTTGTTATTTTTAATTGTTGTGTCAAACTATTTTTATTACTTACTAAACAAATAATTATAATCAATTAACTAAATATCAGCCATATTGGCCACAGCACTCTTCAAATTACGTGAACAGGCCCTCCAATAGTGGAATAACAAACAATCAATACTACAAATCCTGTTCAAAAACACGCGGAAAGATACATAATAGGACGTCGAGGCGGTGAGTAATGCGCGCATCGATCAGGGACGTCGCCATCCGTCTAGCGCTATGCTGCAGCCGCGTGCCGCTTCATCACCACACTGTCTCGATCTAATGAACGGTCCTATCGCACTCAAGAGCACTGGATACCTTGTTCCGAATGTCTCCGGGTATAGAAAGAACTTTGGACACCGTAGAACTTTGAACGGTCTGCACGTTGTTGAGGCAACTTATGGATAAACGAATGTAGATTTCAAGTGTGAATGCGTTGAATTTTATTTATAATTTGTTATAATATTATATAGTTATTTTATAAGGATAAATTCACACACCTTACCTACTTTATCATGATCCTAATTAATATCTTAAAATAGAAGTGCTTACAGAAATTTATTATGGTCTTATAAAATATTAATTCCATGTCCATCATAACGGATTGTTTATAACTTTATAAATCAGTTTTAGCGGCGCTGTCCATCACGGCAGCCATCTTGAAAACTTTGTCACGTCAAAAATGTTACGCAGAGAAAGTTGGATATAACTTTGTAATCACGAAGTAACTCCTCTGAAAATATCTGTTGACATAATTTTATTAACTAACATTTCTTGCGACTACCGAATCATTAATTTAAATGTAATCGTGCAGAAATGTCGTAGAACTGTTGTCGGTCCGCTGACGCCGCTCCGTGGCGTGGCTGTGGCGTGACTGTGGCGCGGCGGTGTCACCAACTGTTCGCGATAATTAAATCTTGTACGACTTTTGACATTTGGAAGTTGTCCACGTTTCGGCATTGATTCATACGTAAATAGAAAGCACCTGTTCAAATATACGCGATGTTCGCTTTCGGTAGCACGTAGCGATATAAACAGCATATGACTTTATTTCACACAAAAATATTGTATATTATTCTATGTGTCGTCAAATTGTAACAATATATTTTGTGATGTATTAATTTGAAATGAGCAGCCACATCAGTCTATTCGAAGTTTACACGCACGCAATTCTTATGCTGCCGTATTTTAGTTCCAAACATGCTCAATGGGGCGCTGTTTAGATTTTTATACAAAAAATTACTTTGTCTTAATTTTACAATTATGAGAGTGTGTAAACTCGTCCTAGCTACAGTCTATACCGTGGTCCATACTGTCAAACCTCGCGCTATACGCAGCGCTATATAACGCAATGCGAAGTGCGCTTGCTGTGTGACCAAGCCCTAACTCAGCAGAGAACGTAGAACGATATTATTCTTCAACGATTTTAATGCAATTTCGCACGTTTTAACTTAACGACTGTTTGAAAGAGCGATCCATTTGTGAGTGACGCGGGAGGCGCGGCCGAGTACTGGCGCCACCGACAAGGAAATAATAAGACGTAAACGGTGCAGTTACTACGCTGTTATTGAGTCATCCATGGGGAAGGTGGGGGAAGGTATCCTCGGGAAATAAAGAAATGGATGTGACACTGCGTGACTACGAGTTACGCATATTTTGCTTGCAAGCAATTAAGTTGTATTTAACAATGTTGGTTCCATTATAATAAACACTTTGGTTTAGTAATAAAATATTATAATTGATATATAACTATTGATATAATAGCTATAATCTAGATTCTAGGTGTAACGTTTCACCCTTCAGTGCTATGCGTGTTCGTGTCTCTTGGGTTTAAGGTCATAAGTACACAATAAAAATGATCTTGACGTAACTGAATTTATTTGCGCGGAACCAACCAATGTCACATGCTAATACAAACCAGGGAAGGCAGTGACTGCCTCACCCCCAGTAGCGTCGAATGCTCTACATGCAACATCTGTCATATTGCGTCATGCTATGTGCGTCCCTACACTAGGCAAAAGTAGGCAACGGCTTGGCTGTGCCTCTGGCATTGTTAAGTCCATGGGCGGTGGATGCTGCTTACTATCAGGCGGACCGCTTGCCCGTTTGCCTACTAAGGCAATAAAAACATAAACAAATTAGAAACAAAATTCTAACTTCACGTCTTATATTACGTCCAAATAACTCCTAATTTAATACTTGCGGAGTTCGAACAGTGGACTGGTAGCGTCATTTATTTATTATTATTTGATCCTCTAACAGCACCAGGGCACGGATGATGTAGGAATGTGATTACGTTCACATATAAGTCATACTTAATAGTCCCTGACAGCGCCTTGTCCCCTCTCCGGCCTGCTACTGCATCTAAAAAGTTTAATAAAGCTTAGTGGCACTTCCCCTGTAATTTTATTCCGTGGCGCCTACATTATCTGCACCCGAATGTGGGAGATTAAATCGTTCGTTGGAGCGGCAAGTTCTCTGCATGCGATTTGTGATTTCGGAAGGTCGCAACTTACAGGCTGTTAGAAAAGCTCCGTATACTTTTATAGCGACTGGCTCGTAATATATTTAAGTGTAAAAGTTCCACCGCTAGTACCTTATTAGCGATAGTCTAGCAGCTAGCGTGTGAAGAACGGTGTGTGGAGATGAAGGGATAAGATTCTATGAATACTACAATTGCATTCATTTAATTATGCAGTAATTAAATAATTTAATTTACTGGTGGTAGGTCTCTCATATGTAAGAGTCCGTCTGGGTGGGTACCACCGCAATGTCTATTACTACCGCCAAGCAGCAGTGTACATGCACTACGTGTTGCGTTTTGAATGACATTGTAGTCAGTGTAACTATTGGACATAATGAGACTTAACATCTTATGTCTCAGGATGACGACCGCAGTTGAATGCCACACATTACTTTGTAAGTTAAGGTGCTGGATGGTGCTGCTACAGTTCATGGGTGGTCGTATCGCTTACCATCAGGCGAACGGCATGCTCGTCTAGTCATTCACAGCAATAAAAAAACAAACCCTTTACAGGTACTTTTACACATTAAATTTATTTTTCTAATACATAATATATTCTAAGAACAATACAATATTGCCATTGTTAGCAGCTTTGTTTTCTGAAGTTTTTTAAGTACTAGAATCTGGTGGTGTTGCTTCTGTTTACGGACAGTCAGGTTGCTCACTATTAAACGTGTGGCTTAGTTCTTCATTCTTTTCTCTGAATCAGTTGTACTTATATAAAACTAGGTGTTGTTCACGACTTCGCGCATGTGCTTTATACGTAAGTAGTAAGTAAGAAAAAATTTAAAGAAAAAGTAAACGCACTGCTAAATCAATTATAAAAGCACGTTCTTTAAAAGAAACTTACGCTGTCCCCGAGTAAAGCCTTCTAATCTAAATTCATTAGATAATTTATTGCTGGAAAAGGCTTTAAGTTTTTTAATACGTAAGTGCACGGTCCGATATATTAATAAGCTTGTTAATCTCGCTTCAGTGAACAACAAATTTAATTAAATACAAGTTGCAGCAGTTTCCACGAATATATACTGCATACAAATAATATTATCTATTATATTAATACACACACACACTCACGCCTTTTATCCCCGAACGGGTAGGCAGACGCGCAACTATTGCACCCAATTTTCGCCGTGCGTATTCCGTTCCATTATGTGATAGGGGGCGAGCCTGTCGCCATATCGGACACAAATTCCAGACTCCGGGCTGCCTCGATGGCGTAGTTGTATTACGGTATGACTGCAAATTGCAATGCTGAGGTCTTGGGTTCGATTCCCGAGTCGGCCAAAGTGATATTGGGTTTTAAATTCAGTATTATATTAATACGTGAAGAAAAAACAAGCACATTGCGTGCACAGTGGAGTGTGAGATTTGGCATAATTAAAATGTATACAGAGGAGAGCCGAAAAAATAAATTTATGAAGTTTGACGACTGGGCGACCACCAGTATATTTATAATACCTTACTTCTTTATAATACATTTTATAAATTATTGTATATTTGTATGTTAGTTAAACATAAACGCAAAACTGCCGAACGGAGATGGATGAAATTTCACTCACAAATAGTATCAGAAAAACAATGGACAATCTTTGATTAAATATTAGTGGACAATAAAGCGCGTAGTGATATGCGCTATCTTGGTTGGTGGGGAGACTGTAGTGAAGGCGACAATAAGACAGTATTCCGGCGGCTTCAATCTGTATGGAATGCTTTTGGCAGTATCGATAGGTGTAACGCCACAGAATACTGAATACTACTACGTAGTAACACTAGTATTTGAACTACATCAGTTCAGAGACCGTATGTAAGAACCGTGTCATATTGACAACTGCTGTGATACTTTTTAACCCCCGACAAAAAAGAGGGGTGTTATAAGTTTAGGGTGTGTATCTGTTTATCTGTGTATCTGTATGTCTGTCTGTGGCATCGTAGCTCTCGAACGAATGGTGGTGGTGGTATTTCTGGTAAGTCTCTCATATGTAAGAGTCCGTCTGGGTACCACCGCAATGTCTATTTCTACCGCCAAGCATGGATTACATGGGCAAGAACAAATTACATAATTATTGTATTATCTACACAAGTAAATCTCGCGATAAGCTTTTATCTCTACATAGTATTAAATAAAGTTTGATTCAATTTACAGTTTTTTTTACATTTTTAGAGCATTTAAATAAAAGCTTGTTTTAAAAAAATATATATTTTATTTATTTTTTACTTTTTGGTTATTTTGCGAGATATTCTCAGCAAGCCCTTTCATTTGATACCAATATTATAGGAGTGCGTCACAAATAACTAGGCCGCTATCTTGGGTCGTCCGCCATATTGGATTTAGAGAGAAGTCATTTTATTTTTTGTATTTTTCTTAACGAACCCTTGCATTTGATACCCATGTTATGGACGTGCACAAAAAATAACTAGTCCATCATCTTGGGCCGTCCGCCATATTGGATTCAGAATGACGTCACTTAACTAACATTGCATTGTCACCCAAACTGAACGTGTATACAACATTTCAACACAATCGATTGAGGGTAACTGCTTCAAAATTGACTTGCAAGATTCCACTCCAACACACATACATACATTGCAAGTTAAATAAAAGCTTGTAAAAATAGGTAAATCGTCGCGAAAAAATACGTTGAGTAGTTTGATTTTAATGTCGAACATTCGCGTAAATATAAAAAATATTCCTGATTATTTTTCCGACCCAAATATCGACCAATAGAATTGCACCATTCGACGTCACGTGGTACAACCTACATGGTATTATACTGACAATTTTTTTTGAATATTTTCTCTGGTCGTTACTATATAATAAGAAACAATTTTTTTTGAATATTTTCTCTGGTCGTTACTATATATTATGAAATTCTTATTTGTTGACTGTTCATTTCATCTCATGGTGCAATTCTATTGGCCGACATTTGGGACGGAAAAATAATCCCCCGAATACCACACGAGCTTCAAAATTATCTGGCATTTCCCTCAAGGTTCCCTGCAAACAAATGAAGTCGTCAAGTTTTTCAGGAAAAATCACTCGCGCTTCGCGCTCGTGATTTTTTAACCTGAAAACTCCTTCATTTGTTTGCAACGAACCTATCGGAAAATACCCGATAATTTTGAAGCTCTTGTGGTATTATATGTGAAAATTCATGAATTTCTAAGTTTCTTAATACATCAATGATTTCTAAGAATACTTTATTAAGGTGTTTGTACAGCTGTAAACAATATTGATTAATTATTCCAAACAATATAACAATAATTAACTCTTTGTACTTTGAACAAATGGATCATTAAGTCTGTGAGGACAATCGAGGTTAAATAAATGAAAAGTTGTCATTTAGTTACGAACCGTTCGCTGTAAATATTCGTTAATTTATGATTTCAATTAATCTCGCAGGACATTTACGTCGGCCGCAGACTGTTTTTGTCCAACTCTTATTAATATGACCGATTTTATAATGGAACCAAGTTTTTAACCGACTTCCAAAAGGAGGAGGTTATCAATTCGTGTGTTTGTATTTTTTAACTACACATAAGTATCAAATCCACCCCTGCCAAATGGCCTATGCTAATCTTGCCAGTTACTTTCAATTTTATCAGCCATATCATTTTGAAATTTTGATAGAAATAAAAATAAAAAAATATGTCAAGCTTGCTTAGTAATTTTGTTTAAAATCGTACAATATATGTTTTTTTTTATCAATTTACTAGCTTCTGCTCGTGGTTTTGCCTGCGTGAAAGAGAATTTCCGGGATAAATGTCACGCTTTTTATTTTCTCGGTATAAAAAGTAACTTGTCTTTCGCAGGATATCAAACTAAGACGATAGCAAATTTCATCAAAATATATTCAGTCGTTTTTGAGTTTATGCGTTCAGACAGACAGACAGGGCAGGGGGAATTTGTTTAGTAATGTGTTAAAATAATGTTTAATCAGTTATGATTCTCTTGTAAAACTGTTATAATCGCTTTTATATGCTTCCGTGATTTTTTATAATTATTTCTAAAATATTTTATGTCTCCTTTATCAAGTAAAATTCAGCTAAGTTATAATATATACATTAAGTCGTCTACATTATTCGTTTTTATCCCGTACACTCCAACTTGTGGTCGATAAATTATCATATAAATCGAGTACTTTGTAAAGGTCTGCGCAGTAAATCACCTCGAAAATCCTTACCGCAAAAACAATAACGAAATTAACAAAAACAAAGGTCGGGACTTTAATTTTAACCAACTAATAAGGCTGTATTCTATTTCGAATCACTTTCCACGTGGAATTTTAGCGCCAGCAAAGAAAAATTTCGTTTCACGAATTTTTAATAGAATTAGTGGGCAGAGTTAATTGGTTTGATATTAAGTAATTGTTCGTATTACGTTCTGGCATAAGAAATTAGTTTTGGGGAGGGAGACGCAATTTGTTGTTCAATATAACTTTAACTTTATGTTCTTTTTTATTATCAGATGTAAAAAAGACCTCTACGTTGTTTATCAGATTTTAGAGCTTAAATTATACCAATTCCACGCTCGGAAACCTTGGGTTTGGGGCGCGACTCCTCACAAGGAATTAGGACCTGTTTTTACTGAACATCCTTTAGGATAACATTTGGCGTAGAAAATGGAATAATCTCGAATATCTATAGGCGCATGTTTTCATTACAGCGCCTTCGCTTACACTCGTTACATATTCATGCGGACGGCTTTAGGGAGGGGCAGCGGGGGGGGTGAAGTGGAGTGGGGGTTATTAAAACTACCGCCCAAAAACCACTCGCATGCAGGACACTTGCAGATTAAATGTTCGACCATTATTAATCCGTTTACGATAACGGTGAACGCACACGTATCGTCCGGCCAGATTTGGAAATATAAAAACCGGACTTAAGGTAATAGCATTTCAGTACATTCTACATTGTATCGTGGTAAATCGTCAAAGTGGACTTAGGGTATGGATTAAAGTGTATCTTTTATACACCCGGCTTCTGATCGAAAGCGCAGTGGGGTCCGGATAGTCTCGACTGACGAGAAATTATTATCCCTCGTCAGTCGACGCAATTATGCCGGCTTGTTTGAAACCGTATATACACAAACTTTTCCCAGAACGCGACACACTTACTTCTTCTTCTTCTTCTTCAGCCTTTAGAAGTCCACTGCTGAACATAGGCCTCCCCCAAAGATTTTCAGACCAACCTGTCAGAAGCGGCCTGCATCCAGCGGGTTCCTGCGACCTTTACAAGGTCGTCTGTCCACCTTGCAGGAGGACGTCCCACGCTGCGCTTGCCAGTTCGTGGCCTCCACTCGAGAACTTTTCTACCCCATCTGTTGTCAGTTCTACGACACACTTACGTAGGCCACTAATCAGTATGGCGGCTTTTGCATCTTGTGTACGGTAGTCGCTATTCGCTATTATACCGACATGTTACCAGCAGCTATGTTAGCTGGAATCCATCCTTATACATCCGCATTTCAGCATTTTCAGTGGCCGCGAAACTGTATGCAAGCACTGTTCTCATTTAGACGACACTGTACCCAATGTTATTAATTGGCATTACGTGACCTCAAATCTAATGTTCCAAATGATGAATGCGGTACAGGGTCATGGAAGTGCTTTGTTATTCTAAATTCCGGATGGATTTGTTAAAGGCTGGACTTAGCGTTTTCATCTTGACTAGTTACTTGATCGTCATATTTTATATGTGTCACAATGATCATGCATTTCCAAATATAAATTTTCAAATATAGTATGTATTCTGGCACTGTTGCAGCCAAGGCACCCACTTTTCGCGGAATGTGTTTTGTCACCGATTGGACAGGGTATGAGCTTATAGCCATATGGGCCACAAATTCCAGACTCCGGCCTGATAATGAGCACAAAAACGCAATATCACTTTTCCTGACCCGGGATTCGAACCCGAGACATCGGATCAATATCGTACCACGCACGCAATACAACCACGCCACCGAGGTATTTGTTATTTCCTAAATCCTTTGTACACATTAATATGATATTGTGTGATAAGTGTGCGAATTTGGACAAACCTTTATACGTAGCCGTTCGTTTTGTTGCGTGTGCCATGTTTGTCCAAACATTGGAGATCGTAAAGCGCGCTTTAACGATGTGCTGATAAATGTACCACCAACAGACATTAAAAGTTTATTAGCTACGTGGAGACGTTTTAGATAACATGTACCTACTTTAAGTTTGTTTTTTGTCCGGACACAGCAAAGTGACCCTGCTGTACATGATGGTAAACAGAATGGAGTCCAGGTTGAGTGTCTTTTTTTCTTTTTTTTTTTTATGGCATTGAATAACGAGACGAGCATGCCGTTCGCCCGATGGTCAGTGATACGACCGCCCATAAACAGTAGCAACACGATACAGAACTTTTAATACAAAGTGGACTCTACGGCGCTCGTCAACCTGAGACATTACATTTTAGGTCTCATAATGCCCAATAATTACGCTGGCTACAATATCTTTAAAACCGGAACACAACAGTGGATGCACACTGTTGCTTGGCGATAGAAAGAAATATTGCGGTGGTAACTACCCAGACGGCCCCTCGCATACGAGACACTTTTTTTTTTTTTTTTTTGTTTTCGCGGAGAAAGTGACTTATTACTACCGCGCAGCCTTCAAGAGGGGCGACTGAGCGGTTATGTTGGGTTCACCGTGCCTTCGTTGTCCCGGCGTTGAGCCGCCCGGAGAGATGTAACCATCGGGCGACCGCCGGGCCGAGTCCCTAACCTATGTATAACGCACGGCATACCAACCAAAACTCCGCGGTGGCCATCTTCGGCGCATTAGGGACGGCTGCGGGCTTCCTCTGACGGGAGTGTCTAAGTTGTCGTCCGCAGCCGCCTCTGCGCGTTGCCGCCTAGTGCGGCCCGTCTCCTGTTGTGGGGGGGCTCAGGAGCCCCCAAGCACCGAAGAACGCCCTCGGCGTCAATGGCAGCGTGAGGCCTACCAGCCACGCTGCCGTCCATCACAGGGATCGCTACAATGTGCTAATAGAACACAAAAATTAAAGACGGACAGCCCCCTGCCGCCCGCCTGCGACTCCCGGTGGCCCCTATTAGTCGCCTTTTACGACAGGCAGGGGATACCGTGGTAGAATTCTCCCAACGCCCCCAATCCACAGGGCGGAAGACGCCGGTAAGTCGTCCACCCGACGCCTCCTACGTCTCGTCTGGCGGCGGGAGGGATCTCCGCGCCTCCGATCCCTCTCGGCACTCTCCTTCCGCGAGAGGACCACCTCACAGAAGTGTGCCACCGCACGCCTGGACCTCCGGCTGTCGACCATGGAAGCGACCACGGCCGGCAGCGAGAGGTCTCCTCCGACGACTGCTCTGAGAGCGCTGCGCTCCTCATCCCAGGCTGGGCAAAACTCTAACGTATGCTGGGCCGTATCCAGCGGGCAGTTGTCACAGTGGTGACACACGGTCGACACCTCCTTCCGCACTACCCGCCACAAGAACTCACCGAAGCAGCCATGCCCGGTGAGCACCTGCGTCAGGCGAAACGTTGCCGCACCGTGGCGCCTGTCCAGCCATTCGGCAAAGACAGGACGCACTGCCGCGACGACCCTGAGCCCCGCTGGCGGGGCCTCCAGCCTGAGACGCCACTCCTCCACGGCGGCTCGCCGTTAGGAGGCCCTCATGGCCTCCACCTCCTTCAAGGCCGGATGTTGCCCGCGACTGGACGCCTCCTCCCGCCAACGCATACGAGACACCTACCACCAGGAAAGTAAGTATTTAAAAACAATGCAATAAATTTAGGTTCCCATTACATAGGACTCAACGTTGCTGGTGAAATATTGATATGACACACCTCTACCTTGCACTATAAGATAAAAAGCGTGATGCTATTTGTATAATATATATCTAGGAACACCCACACAGACAACGAAATTCTTGTTGCAATCCTAATGGTGGAAGTGACGCAACGATTACGAAGAAATATTTTTTGTTGGCTTTAGACAAACGCTGTACGACACGGAACTTTTAAGTCCCATTTTATACGTTCTATCCAAAATACCTTCCTAATCAAACGACTGAGATTCTGCCTAACCTATTTAATTCGTCGCTCATGTACTAAAATAACTCTAGATTAATTAACTAGCTATTAGCAGTTATTGCGAGTGAGTGCTGAGTAAGATAAATACGTTTTCCATGACACGAGAGCCCTCACCGAGCCTTCATTAAAACCTCACCGTCGCTGATTATGTGAGGCACAGTTCACGCCTCCCTCACTCACAAAAAGACACACAGACACATCAGAACACTTAGTTTTGTGAACTTTTCTTTGAAACAAACGAGTGTGTGTATGATACAATGACTAAGTCGTTACTGATCTTTAAAAGTAGAAATGTGGATTCGTTAAGGGAAACTCATAGAGTATAGAAACGCAGCAAGAAAGTTGTCTGTGTCACTTTAAAGTAAAAAAAAAAGGTGTGCTTAGACATGGAGGTGTGTTTTCGTAAGTTTTGAAAACAGCCTAGTAAGTAAAAGTACTTTATAAAAAAACATTTGAATTAAATATACCTGTTGTCTACTGCCTTTCTTTTTATAATTGCACCTTTTAAAACGGTTTATGGTTCCCAAGAAACCTGTGAAGATAGCTTACGACTTAAAGTCCGCCTCTTTCGATAATCTCCCAAAGCGTGAACTCAGTAAGCCTCCGGCTGCGGCACTCAATATTGTAACATTGATCCGCGATTTTACGATTGTGTGAAATCACCGTCATGAATTAATAATGCATCTTATATTCAATGCAGGATTTATATCATTTGGTATGCATATTATAATATAGTATAAAGATTAAAACATAATATTATCGGAAAACAGCCTCCTTCATTTAAAACACGGAAGAATGTTATAAAAAATGTGGTGTAATCAGTAATACCGCATGGATTGGTGCACGCGTGTTGGTGTGTTTGACAGAGGTAGTCACAGGTATGGTGTCATATGAATCGGGTATCATAAAATTGTCTAATATATATATGATAACCTCCTCCTTTTGGAAGACAGTTAAAAAGACGTTTATGTCTGTTGTTTTATTATGTTTTAAGCGACTAATTTGTCTACCACCGATTTTAACAATGTCTGTGCCACTCCTAACGAGATCCGATGTATGGCGAGTGCGATACTGTCTCACATCAATTTATCCCTACTTTATTTTTGATCAGGTGTATAACTAAACCGTGTTAGTGGCGAGGTGAGCTCCACGGCCCCCGCCGCGCCCCCCCCCCTGCCCTCTCACGGAGTGAGTAGCCAGAGTAATTGAGCAATAACTCATGTTGACGATCGGTAAGGACCGAGAACTCCCCAGCCTCCTGCGCCTCACACCCACTGAGCTTTCCAATCCCTTTTTTGTTTACTTAGTTCTATTAGAAAATATAATGAATTTCCTTTAGAATGTGATTTAATGCACACGGTTTATGATGTAAGATATATTGAACTAGTTCGCTTTATAGGGAACGACATTACATTAGAACTAATATATTCTGTGTGATTACTGTTGCCTTGCAAAAGTGCGTGTTGATTAATTAAGTTCCGCATTACAACATTCGTAATTTTGAGTGGAGATTAAATATAATTTAGGTCGATGAGAGATGCCGTGTCCTCCATGATGGATATATTTAGGGCTACCTGTCTTTCCGGCTATGTTTTCTGCTGACTCATAATGCTAGTTATCAATAATAATCCACTACAAAACATATTTAGTTGCATACATTGTTTTTCTATGTAAATAATGTATGTAGAAGCAATGCAAAGCATAAAAAACAAGGCTAAGAATAATATGAAAATTTTAATGTATATTTTTAAATATTCCATACACAAAGAAATGGAAGAGTTATAGACAAAGTTGGTTAGTTGAGAACAAAGCGATCCAGAGACAATACACAACTCTTTACCATAAATCTACAAATTACTTTATCATGTCCAATTTCCGTTTCCGTTTGGAAAAATAAAAGCCTTTGTTGATTAGTTTGTATAAATTTGTAGTTCGTCAGGGATGTATTTATTTTATTACTAGGTTTCGCAAGCGACTTTACTCGCGTGTTTAATAAAACATAATATACAATATGTTAAACAGAAATAGTCTAGTTTTTTTTTGTAGCATAGATATTATATTACAATGCATTAGCAAAAGGATTTTATAATTTGGTTTGGCTGCTTTTGACAAGTCCGTCTGGAAATCTTTAAGGGAGGCCTATGTTCAGCAGTGGACGTCATATGGCTGATGATGATACTTTAATATATCACATAGATTATCTTCAACATTTTTAATTTGAAATCCCGGTATCGCTAAAAAGCATGACAGCCTAGTTGGGAATGGAAACCTAGTTAGAAACCCAAGGCACATACTTTTCACTTTTCAAAGTTACGTGTTTTTGTTTATAAGCGGCGATAGCCTAGTTGGGAGTGGAAGGGACTGCCGAGACGAATGTCAACAGGTTCAAAACCCAAGGGCATACCTCTGACTTTTCTAAAAATGCTATGTGTGTATTCTTTGTGAATTATCGCTCGCTTTAACGGTGAAGGAAAACATCGTGACGAAACCTGCATACCTGAGAAGTTCTCTGAATTTCGAAGGTATGTAAAGTCGGCCAACCCGCACTAGACCAGCGTGGTAGACTAAGGCCTTTACCCTCTCAGTTGTAGAGGAGGCCCGTGCCCAGCAGTGGGCAGTATATAATATACGGCTGGTATGGTATGGTATGGTGTTTTTCAATTTTTGTACGCTTTAACGGTGATGGAAAACATTCCTCAGAAATACATACCTAAGAATTTTCCATAAGAATTATGAGGGTATGTGTAGTCTGCCAACCTGCACTAGGTCAGGTTAGTGGACTAAAGCCTATATCCTCTCAGTAGAAGAGGCCTGTGCTCAGTAGTGGGCAGTGTATAATACAGGGCTAGTATTATTATCGATACTGTCTGAAAGCAAGTCACGCGCTCACTAACAGACGTGTGACTCGCTTTCTTTACTCAGTAGACACAGTTCAGCGAGGTATTTCAAATATAAATCCCAGAGGGCTTAGTGGCGGGAGTGACAGCGCTCTGCACGTAGCGCATTTCTTCCAATAACACTCTAACGAACGGTTAGGAGGGACGCCAGTCTTACAGCGGTCAATAACCACAGGGAATTCATGTATCAAAGAATTTACTATGAATCTTCAGCTATTTCCAAGACAGAACTCGTCTGTTCAGGGAGTCTTGCTCGAGATTGTATGATTTGAAAATATTGTCAAAGCCATGCAAAAACTGTTTTGTTTTTATACAAATTAAGGGATACTGGATGAGTAGGAGCACCACAATATTTATTCGCATCATCGAGCAAGCAGGAGCTCTGGTTTAAAATAATTCAGCCTATTTACATGGCCATTATAAATCGTACCACGGTCCTGCTACACCCCGGTCACTGAACGTTCATGTGAGCAGACCGTGAATTCAAAAATCTCTCGCAAGTCTACCGCGTTTACAATAAACACTTCACAAAAGCACATTGTGTGGGAGGAGAGTGGGGACGGTGGGAGGGGGTAAGCCCGCAATATCGCTGATATGGAAATTTTTATGAGAGCATTAAAGCATTTTTACGTGTGACGTATTGCGCGGATTTGTATAAAGCCTGCCGACCCTGATCTCTGACGAATATCTTCATCATAACTTGGAGCTTATAACACGAAAGGGATAGGCACAGTTTGATCTTATTTTCATTCAGTTAATGGTAGTGGGTTAGCTTATCGCACCAATTTAAAGATTCAAGGTTGGGGATCGAACCCAGGACCTCAGTATTGCAGTCGAAGCTTTTTTTTATTGCGTTGAATTACGAGATGAGCATGCCGTTCGCCTGATGGTAAGCGATACGACCACCCATAAACAGTAGCAACACCATCCAACACCTTGAGTTATAAAGTACTGTGTGGTTCCACTGCGCTCGTCATCCTAAGACATAAGATGTTAAGTCTCATTACGTACAGTAGTTACACTGGCTACAATGTCCTTCAAACCGAAACACAACAGTGCATGCACACTGCTGCTTGGCGGAAGAAATAGACATTGCAGTGGTACCCACCTAGGTGGACTCTTATATATGCGAGACCTACCACCGTAATACAACTACGCCACCAAGGCAATCCATATTATACATTCGTGTATAACTATTTCATGAATCTTCAAGTCAGAACTTGTATAAATTTAATAACGACGAAGGTAGCGTGTCTTTGTACACTAGAGAAACTCCGCACTTTGTGCAAACTCGCTACACTTGAAGTGTCAAATAGTCAGATCTTACTCGCTATCCTTACGAGTCTATTGTTCTCAGACGTCTCAAAGGAAAATTTATTTGGTTCTTGTTTGCTTTTGACTGCGAAGGAACGTTAATTCAGCAAAACCACACGGAATCTTGATCATTAGGTGTTTTTATATATTCGCATATCATTTTCAATTCTGGCACAACAAAATATCTTCATAGTCTTGTGGCATCGCAAAGCTGCGCTCCAGGAGGTCTTGGACTCAAATTCTAACCAAGGCAGTGCTATATAGGTACTATCTGTGTTTTTAATACGATTTTCCCGGGACGGCTTCTCCCGAAGGGGTTGACATTCGATATCCTTGGCGACCAATCATCTATACTTTATCTATACTAATATTATAAAGCTGAAGAGTTTGTTTATTTGAACGCGCTAATCTCAGGAACTACGGGACCGATTTTGAAAATTATTTCACTAATAGGAAGCTACATTACTCCTGAGTGCTATAAGCTACTTTTTATCCCGAGAAAAGATTTTTATCCCAGTAAAACTTATTCACGTGGGCGGAGCCGCGTGCATCACCTAGTTATATATAAGCCAAATGTGCCAACCCTGCATGGAAATGGAGTTCGCAATATTTATTATCTGGCAGGAAATATGAAACTGTTCTGATCTTGTGAACTCGAGCGTCGTTAAAGTTCAACATATCATAATATTGTTCCGAGCGCTTGTTCTTGATAATTTCAAGACACAATTAGCTGTGTTAGCTGATGTTTCTAACTTTCTAGTTATTATTTTAATTTTATTTGTTTTATATGAATATGTATAATATAAGTTTCTCTTTAAGATTTCGGTATGCAGAAGGTATGTAGAATAATAAATGTAAAGTGCGGTGTTTCAACCGGTCTATAAACCATCAAGTGTTCGCGGTTTACGAATATATTTACGTTTATGGTCTAATTACCTCTTTATATTATAATTCTTTAACCCTAACACTAATCGTTGATGTCTCATCCTCTCCCAGTGACCGTCCTAAGCCGAGGTTCGTAGCCCGTTAGTGGGTTGCCCTCAGCATTGTAACTTAAATCAAGGGTTGCGAGCGCCTAATGCGTTCACCCGAAAGTCCGGTGTGGCCAGAAAAGTCGACTCGCGTCAGGCTACTAGCCGGTAGGTCCATTAAAAAAAAAACGCTAACATATAAAACAAAGTCTCCCGCCGCGTCTACCTGTCTGAACGCGTTAAACTCAAAACTACCAAGCAGATATAGTGTAACTTGATATAGAGATAGTGTGAGAGCCTGGGAAGGACATGTGTAACGTTTTATCAGGTGTAAATATATAGCGGATTTCTTTTCCTGTAAAAACTTTTCACGCCGGCGAAGCCGCAAGTGCTAGTTAGTAATATAAAAATATTTGCAATTACTTAATTTTTATGAGTTTAGATTTTTTTTATTATTGCCGTGCTGTAGGCTTCCATAATGGACTGGCGTAGACTGTGCTACAATAAATGCTACGGAGTGCCTAAATAGGATGCTACGTCAAAGGCAGCATAATAATTCCAAGAATATATTATTGCAAGCAACGTAACAAATTTTTCACGATATGAAACTGATTATCAAAAATGTTAATAAATGGGAATATCAAACGAAAGTTATAATTCAATGAGATTTATATAGATAGTCGGTAAACCTCTCGTTTGCCTTCTTTTTCTATAAAAGTGGTTTGGTATCGCATTATTACTGAATGAAGGCTTGTGCGGGCTCCGTGGGAAAGTTCATTTGTTGCGGTCTTATTAGATAAATAAAGTGGAAGGATTCCGGCCCACGCTCGGCTCGTTAGAGCGCGGCCGCCTACATTTTTTATAGTCTGATGACGGCGAATTTGGAAGTTGTAGGGGTACCATTTATCTCATATTTATTTACAATATGAATGATTTGATCGAAATAAAATATGTCTTACAGTTTTCGTTTAAAAGAACTCCCAGGTGTTTTGTTACGTATGGTGTGATGGTGTGATATAAACACTCTTCTCATATATTAATGTGGCAATTAACCTATTAACCTATAGGGATTAACCTATTGCGTTCCTTTAAGACTCGCACTCATAGTTTTATTACAATTGTACGAAAACAAAATATGGATGGCACAAAATCCCTATATGTTCGCTATGTTTTGCAATAGCGACGGTGACTCCGCGGTGCCTTATTTAGTCTAGAGCTTACCAACTAAAATGACGAGTCCGCCTTAATTGAGAAAAAAACGAATATACCCTAACAATAGCAATGGCTAATAAATACAATACAGTATCCACAGAACAGACGGCGGCTTTCTGTGGACCAATTAAAATGTCCATTCTATGTAAAACGGGTCGGTTGATGGAGGAGGGTGGGGACGGCAGAAATGGTAATGATTAAAAAAACTCCGGTAATCAAAGAAGTAATTGATTCGCGGTGGATACCTATGAGTTGTGGCTACTCGGCTGTGCAGTGTCGGGTCCGTGTTATTTGAAATCTCGTTCGGGATTTTGTGGGGCAAGAGAATATGTCACGAAACGAAAACTTGATCAACGATGCCTATACACCGGTACAAAAAAGGCAATATTGCCTTAGTAGATAAACAATTATAGACTTAAATGTTTCTTCGGAGCATAGTTACTATGGCTGTTTTTTACATTATACGGTGGTCTTAATTAATCGAGTATTAATACAAACGGTATGGTTTCAAAAGAAAATGTATTATAAGAAAGAAAACAAATTTATTTCTTAACAAATCTTTAACGTAAATACGTTTTATTATGTGAAAAAAATCAAAATATGTAAAGAAAATTTTACACCAGAAAAAAAATGTTTAGAATATGACTCTACATAACAAAACCAATCCTCTAAGCAGACGTAACTTTTCATAATATATTTTTTTCCCTGACAACACGGCCACTGTCCGGTCACTGCACGTCACTATGCAATCAGACCCCACCAGGAGATTAATGTTTCGAAAAAAACACACGACAGATGAAACGGGTTTGCCAACGCCCCGCCGCGCACTCTCGCCACCGGCGCAGTTTGTTTTGAGGTAGTAATTGATTGTCCAGTAATTGGCTCAGCCGGGATGCCCTAGATTATCTGGTGGCATGTGCCTCTGGGATAATTAAACTCTACCTAGAAGTTGGGACTTAGTGCTTTGTACATAGTGATTATATTAGCGTAGTGAATCTATGGACAGTTAACCCAGGAATTTGTCCATTCAGTTACTTGTAGTTGTGCGTTTATTTCATACAAAAAGCGTTTATTGCTTCCATAAACTTTTATATTAATTATAATATTAGTAAATAAAACAAAAATAATAATAAAAATCTTATGCGCTACCCAACATGTTACAATGCCTCCAAGTTTGCTTCTATTAAGTAGCATAATACAAGTTTTAACATATGATGCTGCATTGAGCAAGCGACCCAGATATTCGGCGCAGTTGGCGTCTAGTACTGGATGTACAAAGCTTTTGAAAAAGTTCCAGCGCCGGCAACTTTAAGAGCGCTCTGAGTGCTGTTGGACAAGTGCGATGACCGCACTGTATGTCGCCCAGTATTTGTTGACATACTAAACGTATATGAATAAGAGATCAACAGAGATAATAATTGGCTGGATATTAAACGCAAGTAGGTAGCACATTTGGGTATGCCCGGCTGTATTTACTATGGAGCAAGCAAAAGTTTTTGTATTCGAAAAACAATGTAGCCAGTGGAATCAGGCGTAAGATTTAACATCTAATATCTCACGGTGACATGCGCAGAGCCAGCAGTACTTTGTAATTTAAGGTGCTAGAGATTCTGGCAACTATTAAGTCCATATAAATGCCGTCAAATTGGTCGTCTCGTAATTAAGATGTACAAAACCAGTGGACTTTGTAAAGCACTCGATTTATTCGACATTTAATGGCATCGCAAAGTAGCGTGAAATATTGTGTTAATTAACGCAGTGATGGAAGGCCGCGGGGCGCGGTGTGCGCGGGTGCGGCGGTAGCACCGCGACGCCACCGCCAATAAAATTATAAGTTTCCACGTCGCGCCAAATTGCTGTAAATTGACGAAAACATTATTATAATGGGTTTTATTGTGAAAAGTGCGTCCGGAAGTGCGTCCGGCGACGGCGGCGCTGTCGCGCGCCGGATGTCGCTCCCGAGCTACTTCCGCCCCCCTCCCTGCCTTCTGCGTCCACCTCCAACCGTAAAACTCATAAGTCTGATTTAATAAAATGAAATTAATATTTCGTCGGGTTTTAAAAAATCCTGTGAGTGAGTCGCTGTCTGTGAGAGTGCTCGGCAGTCGACGCTCAACATATATTATATGTATGATAGCAATGGAGTGACAAAGCAAGATTTATTATGAATCTGACTAAATACATACAGTTTGGTCTATTGTCATGGTTCACGCAATACTTTTTCAGTCGTCTGCGTGTCCAGAAGACAGGTAACCGAGTTCTTACCTTTTCCACCCGGTCTCGGAATTGCGCGTGTTGTTAGAATTAACTTATGACTACACCTACGCTTAAATTAATGCGATAATTAATGCCATTACACGTTTCGCAGGACGCGGGACATTTACCAAACTTCATCACTTACTCAGTACACTATAGACATCAGTGGATTACAGATCCAGTGTTCATCTTGTCCCGGGAGATAACAATAAGTGTACGATGGATACGGAACAGTGCGCCGGACATCCGGACGTCCGGCGTTGACCCCACAAGCGGACAAAGCCGGACACCGACGCTTACCCATTCGGGTAACTTGTGGTACTTGTACTCAGTGAATTTTGTTTTACTCATAATGTGATATGTCGTTGGTTAGAGTGTAGATTTGTGGTTGTGCGGTTTTAGGTTCGAATCTAGGGCAAGTGCGATAAAAATCTGAATATGAGAGTTACCTTTTTATAAAAGAAGGGATCAGCTGATGGTAACTGCATAAGCACCAGTTATAATCGCAGACGAGTCACAGGCTTTCAAAATTGACGACCATTTTTCTGAAATCATATAGTTTAAAAGATTATAATATTTTTGAAATATATGAACTTTTATTTTGTTATCCTTCACGGCAATGTTCCTAAAAATAACGATTATACGTCTAATGTGATGAAATATACTCCGACAGACCCTGGAACGCGATTCAGAAATAGTCACTAGCTTTTCACCATGAAATGAAATGAAATAATTTATTCGAACCCATAAAATGTTATACATTATTTAGGTTCCGTCAATATTAAATCTACCACCACTTCGGAAAGCAGTTCTCACTAGAGAAGAACGGGCAAGAAACTCTAGTGTTGTTCTTTTCAAAATCAATTCAAGGTATAAAGTACAATGCATTATGTAGAGAAAAAAAATACAATTCAGTATTTGTTTACCTTTGTTTAGAGCAGTTCATTTATATACTCGCAAAATAAGTAATAAATTTTAAATTCCAACACGAGTGCATAACTATCTCAGGAATCATGTAATACTTTGATCTGAAATTTTTCATGTGTGGTCTCATTCTACGCCTTTACAAAGTATATGCGACAACGTCTTTCATAGTATTCAGCAATGTAGCTCATGTCAGCTAAAGGAAATATTTGGGAATTTACTTGGTGCATAGTGAAGGCGTAGTTAATTTATTGCATAGCAAGCGCCTGCAAAACTTGGGTCGCATATCTGACTTCAAGTTAAAATGTCAAGTATGTTTGACACCATGTACTAAGTTTCAGTGGTATTTTCGGATGTTTTGCTATCTTGTGAGTTACTGGTTAGTGGGAGGGATGTGATAGTATTATAATTAACAATGAATAGACTCTTCGTAAAATCATTGGTCAGTGCCTGAGAGTTGTGATCAAATGTAAGACTTTAATCCTAGGTATTCGTTGTCGTATCCGAGACATTTATAAACGTAAATGCAAAGTCAAAGTTGCCACTCAGCGTTTTAATGAGACAGTACTATCTAGCTGGCGCTAGAACGATGAGATTTAAAAACGTTTAGTAAAATTACATTCAACTGAACGTGAGCACACGGAATAAGATGCAGAAACAATTCCAGATAAGAAGGTAATATGGCGCGCTGCACGTAACAATCGCTGAAAAAAAACCAAGGCTTCCGCGGCGACGCGGCGGAGCGACGACGGGAAATCACTGGAAATGCATCTGAAGCCCACGCCGGAGATTTTTACCGCCAACGTTGCGGATTATACACGGTCGAGAGATACGCGAGACATTCGAAAGAAATTCCACGCGCAATTACAAACGAAATAAAAAACAATGCCTGTCAAACGAATGTAAAATCTATACTCATGTTTATAGTGTTTATTTTCCTGCGTTGATCATTGTTTCTGTACACGGCGAGACGGAAACAAAGCTTAGACCTCCGGCTGGAGGGCACTTAAACGCTGCTAGTTCAGCGAGTGAATTATTTGCGATGAAACGTTTTGTTCAACTAATGCTCGACTCGCAAGCGCCACTGCTGCTCCGCTGCCGCGCCCACCCGTCGCCTCGCTAGTGTTCTCCGTGTATCGCAACTAATTTGGCATCTTGGCAATCTTTGCTTACTAGGAATACCTACGGATAAACTAGATATTACTTAGAAGTAGGTTATTCGATAGTGTGTAGTTACTTAACTTAGTTTTATCGCTGATATTGCGATATACTACCTACTTTAATACTATATACTATTATAAATAATTAGCCTGGTTAGTGATTGCTCAGTAATAGCCAAGCATTGCTGGTTGGCATATGCTGAACTAGATCCTATTGACACTGTTGCGGTGGGACATATACCATCCAGTATCCACTTTCAGTGAGTAAGTATCTGAGTACTTACGTTAAAATGTCTTACTATGTTATTCACCACTCACTACCCAACTTGTTGCCAATAAATGCTTTTTTCTTTTATATAATACCTACATCCCAAAATTTTTAACGCAAGAGTATGACTGCACTGCGCTTGTCTCCTTGAGACATTTCTTAAATAATCCAGTATTACATTAGCAAAATGTCCTTTAAACCGGAACACAAACGCTTGTACATTTTTGTCGTCAGTTATAAACAATACCTAGATACCTAGCCAAACTCCGCATGTTATTATGAAAGATGTATTTAATACGAGCTTTTGCCCGCGGCTCCGCCCGCCCAATTGAGTTTTCCGGGATAAAGTCCCGCTTTATATTTTTAATCCAGGACATAATCTACCCGTGTGCCAAATTTCATTGAAATCCGTTCAGTAGTTTTTGCGTGAAAGAGTAACAAACATCCATACATCCAGACATCCAGACATCCGGACATCCATACACCCATACATCCATACTTACAAACTTTCGCGTTTATAATATTAGTAGGATTGATCATTTCCGTAAGCACTTATCACATATTATACAGTACCTACCAGATAATTAAAAAAATATATATTTGTGCTGAGCTAATAACAAATTCATTTTTGTTTTCATCTTAAGTGGGAGAAATAATAAAACATCTAGTAATCGGAATTATCAAATACCGTCATTCTGCAGCACCTTGTATACGTGACTACAGAAATGACCAATGAATGCTTTCCTACTAATATTCTAAACGCGTAAGTTTGTAAGAGTGTACGGGCGTATGTTTGTTACTCTTTCACGCAAAACCTACTGAATCAATTTCGATGACATTTGGCACACGGGTAGATCATGTCCTGGATTAACATATAGGCTATTTTTTATCCTGGGAAAATATAAAGCGGGACTTTTATCCCGGGAAAACTTATTCACGCGGGAAGAGCCGCGGACAAATATTACATAAAGTGAGACAAATAATTAGCGATCAATGAACATGTCAGTGACCGCGATGACGTGTGTCAACACTACGCGGATAAATAATGACTCTGACCGTTTGACATCCGCCGCGGCATAGTGACGTCACCACATTATTTTATATGTCAACATACATACATGCACACTCAAGTCTTTTATCCCAGAAGGCGTAGGCAGAGGCGCAACTAGTGCAACCACTTTTCGCCGTGCGTATTCCATCCCATTTGATACGGGACGAGCCTATCGCCATATTGGGCACAATTCCAGACTTTGCCCGATCCGGAGATCGAACCTGAGACCTTAGCACTGCAATCGCCGTAATACAACTACGCCACCGAGTCGGTCAAGTTTATATAATGTCAACATGATAGAAAAATTAATAACTTATCTAGGTGGCAAGTCACATGCGGCGTCTGAAGCCTCATTTGGACGGATCAATTATAACTGCTAGATATAATCGAACGCAGTGATTGCTAGCAATATTATATTTTATTGAATATCTGTCGACTCGCTTGTAAGTTAACGCTGGCGAGAATTGCCTCGGCATTGTGCATGTTCAGACAGGGTAACGTTATATTATTATATTGGTTGCAATAATTGATCCCGCTAAATGAGGCATAAGTTCCGCTGTATATTTATATACAGTTACCAAATATGCAAATCGTTTTGTTTCTAAAAGGCAAATAAATAAATCAATATTGCAATTTATCTAAGAACCTAATCTCCTACAACCAGATGAGCAACTAATTCCAACTACCTAGATGGTCTGTAACGTTACTGCTTCCGTGGCGTAGTTGTATTGTGTGACATCGCTCTGAGTCCCCGGGTTGAGTAAAGTGATAATGTTTTTTTTTGCTCAGTATCAGCCCGGAGTCTACAATTTGTACCTACCCGATACACCCGATACCCGACACATCGGCGAAAAGTAGTTGCCCTGGTTGTACCTGCGTCTTCAGGGATAAAGGCGTTCTTTGTGTTTTTTTTTTTTATTTTTATTTAATCTGTCTATTAAAATGTAATATTAACATGTAAGTTGTTATGTAAAGATGTACTCGCCGCGCTCCCTTCACACAAGATGTAGTCTCCGCGGGGCGCCTTAACCCCCCGCTGGGACCCCGCGGCGGTCACTAATTACATCAGGAAGATACGATACTAAGATGTGCAAAACACAAAAATATAGTAAAAACTTCTTGGATCACGTAACTTTTATTATTTACATCCTAGCTTTTAGTCGCGGTTTCACCCGTGTGAAGGGTTTTTTGCTAAAATCTAAAACCTTCCCAGGTCTCAAACCACCTCCATACCAAATTCATCATCACGAGTCACATGGCGTCCACTGCTGAACATAGAACTTCCCTAAATAAAGATTTCCGGACGGAACTGGCAAAAGCGGCCTACATCCAGCGTGTTCCTGCGACCTTTATTAATTCGTCTGTCCGCTTTGCAGGTGGACATCCAACGCTGCGCTTGCCAGTGCAATGCAATGCAATCAGCCCTGTATTATATACTGCCCACTAGTGAGCACGGGCCTCCTCTACTACTGAGAGGGGTTAGGCCTTAGTCCACCACGCTGGCCTAGTGCGGGTTGGCGGACTTCACATACCTTCGAAATTCAGAGAACTTCTCAGGTATGCAGGTTTCCTTCACCGTTAAAGCGAACGATAATTGATAACAGTACACACATAACTTCGAAAAGTCAGAGGTGTGTGCAGTGGGTTTTGAACCTCCGGACATTGTCTCGGCAGACCGTTCCATTCCCATCTAGGCTATCGTCGCTTACCAGTACGTGGTCTCTACTCGAGAATCAGAAATGAGGAGATCCGTAGAAGAATGAAAGTCAATGACAGCCCAGCGGATTAGCAAGCTGAAGTGGCAGATGGGCATACGAATTACTCCATACGAAATCCGTTCGGTAGTTTTTGATTTTATCGCGTACAAAGGAGGCGACGACTTTGTTTTATGCTATGTGGATATTTTATTCATCTAATTCGATGCAACATAGCGGACACAAATTAATTTAACTAACCTAACCTTACTAGGGTATCGCATGTGTTTATGCCCGAACGCAGAAATACGTTTGCGCATCCAGGGAATTGAATCAAAAACTTTGCGTTTCGAGACCAATGAAACCCTTATAAAAGGTCCAAATATCACATCATTACTCCCTAGTAGCAGCATATACGGAGTCGAGAAGGGCGCGTCATTTCCGGTTCACTTTTGTCATTCTTATCCCTCTGGGTGGCTCATAAATCTCTTCACACTTCTTCATATTTTCAGTTAAGGCGTTTTTTCGCGTTATACTCAGCTGTGATTCATGCGTCATTATGAGATTTTCGAGACTTCAAGCACGGTAAGAAGTATTGTTCTTTTTAAGAGTAGGTACAGTTTGGACTTGTCTGTAGGTACTATAACTTATCTGCCTAATAATAACATTACCCAACACATTACATAATACATGGCATTGTACGGCACTCGTTACTTGTTTTTTTTGTCTTTAACCCCCGACGCAAAGAGAAGGGTGTTATAAGTTTAACGTGCTTCTATCCGTGCTATCGTAACTCCTAAACAAATAGACCGATTTTGACGCTCGTTTTTGTTCGTGTTTCATAATGTCCAATTATTTTAATAATTATAACCCTACTACTTTGTCCTCAACAGTGTTTGTTAAATTTCGCAGCACAAATAGATAAAGCGGTAGAACGACAATATGTAAACCTTTTCACCTAGTTCCTACACTTTATAGC
This sequence comes from Sphinx pinastri, assembly GCA_947568825.1. Taxonomy (NCBI): domain Eukaryota; kingdom Metazoa; phylum Arthropoda; class Insecta; order Lepidoptera; family Sphingidae; genus Sphinx; species Sphinx pinastri. The sequence continues at coordinate 20,208,456 of OX387618.1, forward strand.
ACCTATAATTTATTTTATTCATTGTTTTTAGGGTCCAGTGTAAGTTAGTACTTAGTAGTACTTACTTACTAGTACTATGATAGTTCATACACTAACCCACTTGTACTGTCTTATATTTTGTAATACAAGGCGCTGGTAGAGTAAACACTCGGTGGTGAGGCGAGCTTGTCATTCAGCCCGCGGCTTCTGGTATCAAAGCGGACGCGCTGCGGTACCGGCTCGCCGCCGTCAAAGATAAATTCACAGAGAGCCACCAACGCTGTGCCACAGCTCAGAAAGTAAAGAAGCCTCGTACTATAAAACAGTTGTGACGTCATATAAGAATTCTCAGTATGCCTATGCTTACCAAATATTAATACTCTTCGGCAGCTACGTGATAAGTGGCAGTGTTTAATTTCAAGCAAATAGGGAACGTGCACGTCGTAAGCTTTGCCATCTGGTGGCGCAATCTGAATCTTTCATCCTATGAATATTTGGCATTGACGTAAATTATTCATATTAAAAGGATGATAAATAACATTTAATTTGTTGATAATGTATTACTGTGTATCTGGATGCTCCAAAACATAAAAATAAACAAATCAAATGGTGTAAAATTCTATTACGTTCCCAAGACTTAGTACTTACATTCCATGGTTATGTGAAAATCGTCAAAAATAAAAGCTGTATAAAACATACATAAGTATGAGTTCCAAAAGCATTTAGAAAATGCTCATTACGTAATTTATAAAAATAAAGAAGTTTTGAAGATAATATTCAAAAAAGTAAGTAAGGGAACATAACCTCCTAATTTTGCTTCAATAACATCAAAATAACTAGTTCCCATCTAAAAAAAGCTTATTCCCAATAGTACCAATAATATTCAGCAGAAATCCATATTTTATCATTTTTGTCATAAAAAAAGAATAATATATAAATAAATTATAGGTTTAAAAAGTTCCTTTTTTATCGACATGTGGCTCTTGTGTAGATTTTGTGCTGCCCCCTATACTCCGTTTACGTTCCCTATAGTGTTTATTTTGCTATGACAAACACACTTAATTAGCGAGTTGTTATATTGTACCAACTGTGTAGATAAGCTCCCCGTAGGCCCAAACTACGTTTTTTAAGATTGCAATAATATTACCATATACAAAAGGCGCGGGCGCGGTTACAATAGTGCAGCGGGCGCATGCGCGTCCATTGTTGTACTTGTTGCAACTGTCGTGGCATCACGGGCCATGGGCTAAGAGAAGCCCAGCCGGAATCTCACCACCGCCTTCCAAACAACAAACGATCAAAATGGCCGTTCGCTTACACTTAACTATCTTCATCATCATCATCATCAGCCATATGACGTCCACTGCTGAACATAGGCCTCCCTTAAAGATTTCCAGACAGATCTGTCAAAAGCGGCCCGTATCCAGCGTGTTCCTGCGACCTTTATCAAGTCGTCTGTCTACCTTGCAGGTGGACGGCCGACGCTGCGCTTGCTAGTACGTGGCCTCCACTTGAGAACCTTTTTGCCCCATCTGCTGTCAGTTCTTCGAACTATGTGCCCTGCCCACTGCCACTTCAGCTTGCTAATTCGCTGGGCTGTCAGAGTTTTTCGTTCTTCTACGGATCTCCTCATTTCTGATTATGGTACTTAACTATATCTATAAATAATTACTTAACCTCTCGTTAAAGTGTTTTAGAAGTGATGAGAGGAGGTGAAGGGCGTCTTTCGTAGTTTGTTTAAATTGTGAGTGAGTGTTCTGTATCGTTTTTACTATGCGAGTCCTTCGTTGTCTCGTAATACTCCCGGGACGGCGTTTTATTACACTACGTCCGTTTTACACGTTATATTATTTGATATATTTGATTTGGCCGCTCTCAAAGAACACCATTTTTTGCTTTCTCTCCCCACGTCCGGCGAACACAAAAATTGAGTTTTTTATACGAGTGTTCAGAGAATACGTTAAATGAAAAGCGAGATTATAACTTTTTTGGCGTAATTGTATTAGTATCAGGCCGGTAATCGAATAAGTGGGTCACCTGATAGTAATATATCACAAAATAATGATAGAAACTTCACGCCTTAATAACCGGGGGGGTAGGCACAGGTGCAACGACAGCACCCAATATTCGCCTAGTGTGTTCCGTCCCATGATGTAGTAAGGCGCGAACCTATCACTATATCGGGAACATATTCCAGATTCCGGGCTGATACAGAGCAGATTACCCCAATATCACTTTGCCCTACCCAGGATTCGATCTCGGGACCTCAGAACTGGGATTGGACTGTTTACGCTATATAACCGACTTGAATTAACAGCTTAGAAGGTAGTAAGAGATTCTTTTTGGCACCACAGACCATCCGATGGCATGAATATAACACTGGTAACGAAAACCCTGTCAGGAATGGTTTTTGATTGGGGTGAGCAAAAATTATATTGCCTCATGATTGCTGGAATGCAAAGCATAGCTGTCTCTGCCAGGTTGTTTAAAAGGCCTTTCGTACAATGGACAAAAATCTATACGGTTATATAGATAATGCCATCCATGATGATTTACCCTAATCGCTTACTTCGGTCGGTGAATATGGCTCATGACTGACGCTTGGATCAGTCCCTTCACCCCGTAACACGAGTGTTGGGGCGCGGCTTCGTGGATGGCATTACGAATAGAATTTAAAATTTAATAAATAAAATATCTCCCCAAAGTTACCACGAATATAATTTAAATCTAGAAGTAAATAAAAGTGTATTTGTATATTCAATGTAGCTCCCGACGGCAATTTATTCAGTGTGAAACGCTTCTTGCAGCCACGTGCTTCGAACGTGTATACTGTAGACGAACGTCGTACGCTGACGACCGATTTATGTCCAGAAACTTCTGAAATAAACAAAATCACACGTGAAGTTCCGTCCCATGATGTGACAAAAAAACCCAATATCACTTTATCCGACCCGGGATACAAACTCGGGATCTCAGAGCGATAGTCGTACTGTGCAGGCAATACAACTATGCCACCGAGGCAGCTTCTTAAGTATAATGGTGGAAATGTCTTCTTATTCGTTTTATTATAATCATTTGAACGTTCACCGCAAGTTGGCCAATTTTAATATGCAACTATTAATTAAGCCGTAAAATTATGCATATTGATTCCTAATATTACTACATAGCTTCTGTTATTGGCTATATCCGCATGAAAATTTTAACGGGATAAAAGTAAACAATTCATAATAAATTATATTATCAGTTAGTCAAAAGAATTATAGCTTTGTTAAGAAGGAATTGATTCGGCACCTCATACTAGAGATTATCCTAATTCACAATCATTACCTACTTTGTTATAATAGTTTAAATTCCCGTTCGTCTGCGTCGCCCATTATTCGTTTCACTCCAAACATACGTACTTGCGAAGCACCGTATGCCAGGGTCCTCGGCGCAGCGACCTGGGACCTCATCCGTTTAGGTTTTAGATATTCTTTACAAAGCTTACCCTACTACTTACTACGGGGTTACATTTTTGCTCTATTTATCTACTAGAAATGTCTTGAAGACACCAACTTGGCTTTAAAGCTCCATAAAGACGCTGTTAATTTGTTTCCCCAGGATACAAATTGTTTGAAGCGACTTGTATGTAATATTTCATACAATCATGACGAAATTGATACTTGTTGTCATGTTGTATATAGGTAAATTGATTTGTTACCAGCTTGTTGAAGCAACTGTCCAAATATTTATTGATCAGTTTAGCATTATGGCGGGATGTTTACGTGTGCCTACCATGTTTGCCTACTTTTGTGAGCTTATATTAAATCTGATATAAATTTAAGTTCTATATAAGTTACATTACACGCAGGACTTCTCTTTGTCTCGTGTCCATTATTACATAGGAGTTAGCTACAATACATCACATCATTCCGAAGTAACAACTATGTTCAATATTCGAAACTCTGTAAAACTTTGCGCTATCAACCGATTCGTCTGATGCGAACACTATTAAACTACTTTAGAAGTTAATTTATTCAAAGTAGTTTCAAAGTGGAAAGAATAGAATCCTGTCGGTGACACCCCCACGCCTGGGGTTTCTCCGCTCTCCCTCTGCTGCCCGCATTCAGGCTTTTATTCCTTATGATTTTAGATTCCACGCGGAATTATTAAGACTTACGGAACTATTAAGAAGATTTAAGACTTACGTAATTATTGAGAAGTATTATTGAAAAGAAATAAAGAATAGAATATTGCTGAAAGGATATCAATATACTTGTATTTCGTTGTGCCCGGTTACATTCTGTGGTCACCCGGCTTATGTGTAATGAAACGCGCTAGCAGTTATATAGCAAAGTATTTATCGATTACGTTTGGACTACACTGCGCTTGTTATAGGATATTACAATCAAGTGTAAAACTCAACTGCCTATTAACGTACTACTTAAATTGGCGATTCTAAAACACTAAATTACACAGATAGCGCCTGTATACAACGTAAGTGAAAATTATAAAATTATTTTGAATTTTCAATTCGTCCCTTATAGACTTTAAGCCTATCGGCCACATGACTATTGTATGGAAAATTAGCAGGATATTTATAAAAAACGTGTGTGTGTACTTATGTACACGCGTTAGAAGTTATACTTCTTTGGCGTAACAAGATAAAAATCTTTTTAAATAACGCGCCAAAAGAAGTATAACTTCAATATCTTTCACCTTATTCTACGTTCAAAATTCAAAACTAAAATGTTGACTATAGCTAACTTCAGGGTGACGGTTTTTCGTGACGGTGTGCGCGTGCATCGTAAAAATTTACTTTTATCATTTTTCCCTAACGCGCCAAAAGAAGTATAACTTCAAAAATAAAATGTCTATATCCTATTAAAAGTCACGTATCCCAACATTAGCGTTACTAGCAATTCCTTATTCCAAATCCCGGGGAATCAATTCCGCCATAGAATAACCACTCAGGTGTCATTAATTAAACTTAGTCCCTTTGTCATAATCGGAATGTATTTAAGTTAGACCGGGCCGCCGCTGACTGGGGTGTAGTTAACACCTGTGGCGAGTTCACGGTACTAAATACCTTCCGGTAATAATTGTTACACTCTGCGATGGCTCGAATGTTCTTCCTTTCAAAACTGAGTTTCTGCTTCATATTAATAACGGATGCTTGTAACTTAGAAACAACAGATTGTATGTAGAGTGTAGATCCGACTTTATAAAGTAGGGTAATATTTTTAGAGTATCTATTCCTGTATGTGATAATTTATATCTGCTAATGATGTCCATTAAGTGGGTGTTAGCCAAGAAATGGGTTCGCAGTTTGATTCTTACGTTGAAAGCTGATTTCAAACATAATCGTATAATAATATCGGATTTGCTCTGTTCTCAATTCTTAGAACTGGCGCTTTTAATCAATACAAGCCTAATTCAGCGTAGAAGACTTCAAGGAAAATCTAAGAGGGGACTGAGGTATGCAAGTTTCATCGTGAAGTGTTCGTCGCTAAGCAATAACTTCTTACTTAACTTCTGACAGTAGAGAGTGGAATCGAACCTGCCACTCCCATGAAGATATCTGTTACTCTCAGTGTTGTTTTTTCTACCTAAACTTTAAATTCGCCACTAATGCAGGAGAACAACACACTTTTTCATACATTTTGAAAGCAATTTGGCTTTAAACGTCACAGCTCAATGATATTTTACCAAAAATAGTCTGCATCTAATGGTCTTTAACTGATATTTTCCTTATAATCATTTCTCAGGACTGGTGCGCTTGTCAGGGCGAGAGTTAATGTGTTGCCTCCCCTTTCTGGAGGACCCCCAGTAGTCAGTTGCCGGTGGTGTTGCCAGATCTGTTTGGAAATACTGGAAATAAATTAAAAAATGGGACAAAATTCTTCGCCTACTTACCTGATATGTAGGTGTACATTGCTTACAGATAATAATATGTTGAATTATCGTAATGATTTCTTATGTTTACGCGAATGTTAGACATTTAAATAAAACTATTTTACGGATTTTATAGCGGTTCTTTAATTTATATTTTCTCCCGACGTTTCGAAGGTTTTGCAGCCTTCATGGTCACGGGACTTCAAGACACTGTGAGCTCATTCTGCGTAAATCGGACCGTCAACAACTAATAATTTTAAAAATATTTTATAATTGTTAAATGTAGGTAGATATTGTAACTTTTACTTTTCGGACAACGAACACCTCAGTCCGCCCCGTGACCATGAAGGCTGCAAAGCCTTCAAAATGTCGGGAGAAAATATAAATTAAAAAACCGGGATAAAATCCGTAAAATAGTTTTATTTAGAACACGGCCTAAGAGCGACTCATTTTCTATAGTGAAAAAAAATATTTATTTATGTAGATCGCTCAAAGGTACTGCTAACGAAAATATAAAGGAATGTAGGCCGTAGACAAGACTAATTTTCATATATTTTGTTTATTATTAGTGTTAACGATTGTAGAAAGGAATCTTGTTTACGGTCCCTGGTCTCTATGACGCTCATTAAGATATCGAACACTGCCTTCAATGTTCTTCAAACTGGATCTACGATGCTTGCATGCTACTGCTGACACACACACACACATACCCCTTTTCATCCCCGAAAGAGTAGGCAGGGGTAAGCGCAACTAGTGCACCCACTTTTCGCCGTTTCGTCTCGTGATGTGATAGGGACGAGCCTATCGCCATATCGAGCACAAATTCCAGACTCAGGACTCGTACTGAGTAGAATAACCCAACATCATTTTGTCCGACCTGAGTACTGTAGTCGTACCTCAATACAACTACGCCACCGAGCCATTCTGCTGCTTGGTGGCAGAAACAAAAACCGTGATGCCCAGATAGAGTCCTGCATGCCAGACAACCTTCCTGGCAACACTGGCGACGCACAATCGATGATAAACGAGCGAGTGAAGTCTTTGTTGCGCTCTCACTTATTATCATGATAATTACGAGCAGGTAAATCACCGGCCGTGACGTCACTGAAAATGGCGGCCATTGTGAACAGATTTATTGGTTTTTGAAAGCTTGTGAGATGAAATTATTAATTTAATTTTTGTTGTTCATTCTGTGGATTTCTATTTAAAGAACGTTTTACAGGTCGTTTATTAAGCGAAGCTACCTTGCAACTCACAAGCATATTTTGACTTTATTCAGTGGTTGCTTGCTTAAAAAAATTTAAGTAATCTGTTGGTACACGAGGATACGTGGAGGCCTATTTAAAGCAAATGGAACTCCCAATTACTCGTACACGAATTGGGCAGTTACCGCTCATCTGTTTGAAGCCGCTGCGATACAAAACGAGAGGCACCCACTACCTCTATCGTATGTGTAAGACGCCGTCTACATTGAGTGGTATCTACGCGCGGTTTCCAAATATTTTATTTGGGAAGAATTTTCTTCCATGAGCATCGTGAGAAAAAAAACTACTTTCGCGAGTGGTATTCGCAGGTTTCTCTTCGCGGTTAAAGTAGGAGATAGTAAACAGTGTTATATCAATAAGAAGTTATATCAATGTGGGAATATACTATATACGAGCGTTCTGTACAGTGATCACTCTTTCTCACAATTTCACGTTACGTAATCCTCCTAGTCAGTTTCGGCCACGGCGGCCAATCTCAACGGAGATCAGCCAGGTACCCAGGAGATATTATAGTGCACAAGTGTGTTCTCAATACACAGGTGCACTCGCTATTCCTTCACTCTCATAGTCCCGTGAGACGGCAATCCGACATGACCGGAGAGAGATCAGGCGCAGAACCAACGGCTTTACGTGCTTTCCGAGGCACGGGGGTATCACACCGCCAACTACCTGACTCCGAGCTGTGACTGAGTATTTTTTAAGATGGAAAAACCCAGTCACAATGGTTTTGGCTCGACTCGGGATTCGAGCCCAGTACCTCGGCGGGGAAATCGTACATAACACATATGCAATAAAACTACGCCACCGAGGCAATCAATACCAGCGTTGAAATAAATCAGTAGTAATCTAGAAACAGAAACACAATTCTTAACTTGTATCATCATGGTATTACCGCGCTTTTAAAGCTCGTCCACCACTATGCACTCACCCTAACAGCTAGAGGCCGAGTATCAGGTAATGTTATTGATCTGTCCCACCGGCCGCTATAACGGGATTATGAAACTTCGTCTACTGACAGATTAATTGATTTCTGACCTCGCCGGGTTTGCGGACCACTATGAGCTCCGGACACGTTTTTAGGGCTTTTGATAAATGTTACTTCGTAGTTTGGTAAATTTTTCTACTTACCAACTTGACTGTTATACCTAAGTACTAATGTAAAATTATATCATCGATGATCGATGTAAATTAGCACCGTTACTATTAGTTGTGCCATAATGATCGCCGGAGGCTCATTTCCCTTTCCTCCCTCTTAATATTACCATGATTCTTCTATTTTTGGTGTTCATAAGCGTTGGTGGCCAAGTACCATATTGAGTGACGCACATGTTATAAATATAAGTGGCAGGACTGATGCTTTGACCTCAAGCAGATGTAGTCGTAGATTTACTAATCCCATCCTAGCAGAATTTCGGCCACGGTAGCCAATCTCCAACGAGACCAGCCAGGTACGCAGGAGATATTATAGTGCATAAGTGAGTGTAGATTTTCTATGCGGTTAGTAAATGAGGCGAGGGAAATCTCCTCCCCAATCCATTGGCGCTTTGAGTCGTGGGTATTCGTAGGCGGAGGTACAGTCAGGTACAATATAGCCAACATAATACTCAAAACTTGAAATCACCTTTGGCATATATTTTCTTTGGTAACATGTCTCGTTTCAATAAAGGCGTAAAGTGTATGCCCTGGATTGACCTTTAAAAAAAAAAAAAAAAAAAAAAAAAAATAGTTTATTCATCACGTAGGCGAACATAATTGCACTTATGATAAGTCAAGATACATTCAATTAATAATAATAATTATTACAAAAAGTCACTTATATAACTACAGACATTTTTATAGGGAGTAAAATCAATGAAAAATAAATAATGAAGCCAAGCTCGGGCTGGCAGGAAAGAGAAGATAAAAATAAAATAAAAAAAAAGAAAATCAATTTTATAATAATAAAATAATGGAAGGAACGCGTCGCGATCCTCACCGGTGAGGACACTACAGGCCCTAACCTAGCTAACCTACCAGCCTTTCACTAGCTACCTAAGCGATGACTACCCGAAGAAGAAAGGCAGAAAGAAACTCCGGGCTTACTTTTTTGTCATCATTTGTCCATTGAATCTTTATAATATTCTTTTTTTTTCAAGTCTTTTGCATACAAAGTCAGATTAGTTATATAAGCTAATGCACACACATCACCGTTAAATTGAGATAAAATCCAATTGAAGGAATTTAAAAAACACTAAACTCTACACCTAAAAAAAAAAAAAATCATAATTAGAGAAGAGAACACAAATAAATAATTATAATTAAACGGTGTACAGAGTGCATACGCCTACATTTACAAACATAATTTTTGAATTTTATTTGGTTTTCGAGCAATACGCACAATTTAAATAATTTATAATTTTAAAGGCAAGCGCAACACAATGATCGGTCGGTCGTCATTAACATTAAATGATTATATATTAACGCGAGGATAATTATAATTGAGGTATATATATGAATGTCAAATAAAGATTTAATATTAATTATAATGTCAATATTGTAGATGAGTACACATGACATTTTATGCAATTATCTTCTAATATGTGTTAACATGGTTGGCCATGGTGTGCAGGACCAATTTTCCAAACTGTCTGATCATCAAGGTAATCCGATACATTATAATACCCCTTAGACATTAACTCGCGCTTAACGTAACACTTGAATTTGTGTCCGGGTAGATTAGTTATTTCGGAGGGAAGTTTATTATAAAATTTTATTCCATTTGCTAAATATGATTTACTTGTTTTACAGAGCCTAAAATTTGGAACAACTAGTTTATTCTTATTTCTAGTGTTCAGACAGTGCAAGTCACTGTTTTTCATAAAAGTACTAAGGTTTTTGCGAACATACATAATATTCTGAAAAATGTATTCGGCCGGCAAAGTCAGTATATTGACCTCTTTAAACAGTTGTCTAAGAGAATCGCGAGAGCGAAGGTTATAAATAGCACGAATCGCTCGCTTCTGTAAGATAAAAATGGTCTGCAGATCTGCAGCAGAACCCCACAGAAGACTGCAATATGACATAATGCTGTGGAAGTAAGCAAAATATACCAACCTCGCCGTAGCCACATCAGTTAGATGTCTAATTTTCCTAATAGCAAAGACGGCAGAACTCAATTTGCTTGCAATTCTTTGAATATGGGGTCCCCATTGCAATTTATTATCGACTGAAACCCCCAGGAAGACCGTTGAGGGTACTAATTCTAGTTTATTCCCGTCTAAATCAATGTTTACTTCATTTTTATTGTTAAGTAACGAGAAACGGACACACTTAGTTTTTGCCGCATTTAGAAGTAAATTATTAGCAGAAAACCAGTCGGAAATCAATCTAAGTACTTTATTTGGCTCTGTAAGATTCTCTTCCCTTCTATTTATCTTAAATATTATCGAAGTGTCGTCAGCGAATAACACAACTTCAGCCATATTGTTAACCATGTAGGGAAGGTCATTTATATAGACTAAAAATAAAAAAGGACCCAAAATGGATCCTTGGGGAACCCCAATCCTAACTAAGGAGCCTGCGGAGAAGACGTTGTCGATAAATACTTGTTGTTTCCGATCTGATAAATATGAAGATATTAGGTTTAGCGCGTTTCCCCTAATACCATAATAACGAAGTTTTAAAATTAGGGTGCTGTGATCGACGCAATCGAATGCCTTGGAAAGATCACAAAACACCCCTAGAGCATCCTGTGATCCCTCCCAGGCATCCAACACTGCTTTAACTAAAGCACGTCCAGCATCTTGTGTAGACCTGCCTTTTGTAAATCCAAATTGCCTATCGTGTAATATTCTATTTTTATTAAAGAATACCAGCATTTGATTAAGCAATATTTTCTCGAATACTTTACTTAAAGCTGGTAAAATAGAAATAGGCCTATAATTTGAAGGAGTGTTTGAGCAACCTGCTTTAAAAATTGGCACTACTTTACTTATCTTCATAAGATCAGGAAATATGCCGTCCCTAATGCAGGAATTAAAGATATTAGCAAGGATTGGGGCGATGCTAACTATTACTGACTGCAACGCTTTAACAGACAAACCCCAAAGATCTTCAGTGCTTTTCATGTGTAGGCTCTTAAACACTTTTATTATATCATATTGTGTAACAAAATCAAATCTGAAATTCGGTATTGATAAATCTACATTGTGTTTTAAAAATGACTCAGCTGCTCCTGGTGAGGATGGCAGACATTTTGTCGTTTCAAACGGTATGTTAGTAAAAAAATGTTCAAAGTAATTAGCTGTAATATTTTTATCTGAAACTAGTTCGTCATTAATGTTCAATACAATCTTGTCATAAGACTTAGTTTTGCCAGTTTCAGTATTAATAATTTTCCAAGTTGTTTTAATTTTATTGTCAGAGTTTTTAATATTACTACTAATATAAGCAGCCTTAGCATACTTACATACACTTTTAAAAATATTAGAGTATGATCTTACGTAATTAGTAAATTTGACATCAGGTGTAAAGGACCTTCTGTCATATAATTCGTAAAGAACATCTCTACTACGCCTTATACCTTTTGTTGCCCAAGCACTGAATGATATTTTATTTTTTAGTGGTACTGATTTTACACCACATGTTTTATTAAACACATGTGTAATACTGTTTAATAATGTTTCAAACATATTGTTTGGGTGGTCTGAGTCGCAAGTCAGCATAGGTAACACAGAGTTAAGTCTAGTGCTAAATTTCTGCAAATGATGTTGAGATAGGGGTCTAAATTTAATAATGTTTTTTTTATTTTTATTTTCTTCACAATTAAGTTTGACCATTTGACAGGTGTGGTCTGAGCGAACCCCGGCTAATAATTCTTTATAATTAAGTTTAAAATTTGTAATAATATTATCAATACAAGTAGCCGAAGTTGAAGTTAGTCTAGTTGGCTCTAAAAAGTGACAGTTAAGATTAAAAGATTGAAGCAAAGTCAAAAATAAACTTTTGTCTGTGGAATCTATCAGTAAATCTATATTAAAGTCACCACAGACTAAAATCTTCCTATTCATTTTAAGTTTTTTAAGAATATCCTCCATTTTAGAAATGAAAGTTAATATGTTTGCTGAAGGAGGCCTATATACGCATAATATGATATAATCTCCGGTCTCTGCACAGGCAATCTCACATACTCGTTCAACAGAAAGTTTTGTTATATCATGTCTTTCCTTGTATAGGACACCATCCTTGATGAGGATCATGGTGCCTCCACCTTCTGCTGAAATCCTAATGAACGAGCTGGCAACTCTGTAACCATTAACACTAAATGCCATTCTATCTGGTTTCAACCATGTCTCCGTAAAACACAAAATATCAACATTATATTTTTCTACAAATAATTCAATGTCAAGGATTTTGCCAGAGAAACGATTTATGTTTTGATGAGTTAATATTAATAACATGTCATCTTTCTCTGTTGTCACACTTAATCGTTTAAAGTATTGACTACAATTGTATTAGTAGTACTACTAAAACATGTAGTAATTGAGGACTTCGTCATACTACTTATGACTGTCTTAATATTATAAGCTAACAATGTAGCAATGCAATGTCTACAAGTCTTTGTCAGATACACTGTATCCCTAGTCAAATTATAGCTACATTTTCCAATAAAATTATTGACATCCAAAAACATAAATTTATCACTATAATGATTAACTAAAAAGTGCATCTGTTTATTAAGTGTATGGATATGATTATTTACCCTATCAGACACATTTGATATATAAGGAAATGCACAAAGTATAATTTTTTGACAATTTAGGCTCATCATAGAGGCTATACTACTTGAAATATCATTTTTGGTTAAATTACAACTATTCCCTACTAATATTGCAATACAGGACTCAGGAGTATATGTCTTGCTAACTACTTGTTTTATAACCTCTTTATAGAGCATTCCTGGAAAGCAGTAACTCATAGCGGAGTGCTCTAGACTATTGCTAAGAGATGTCCCAAAGCCTTTTCCTATACTGTCGGAGAACACAACAGTGGGAGGTTTATTACATGGTGCCTTTATTGTTGTGGGATAGGTCTCATCTACCTGGGAGTTTACCCAGTTAGTGCTCTGAGAGTCAACAAGGCCAGGCATGTTCATCTCAACCACAGATGAAGTGTCTGCAGAGTCTGTATTATTAGATGATGAAAGCCTTTGCCCACCCTCTCGGAGTTTAAGGCTTGATGTGTATTTGTTTTGTTTTGGTATAAGCTTATTGGGCGCTTGCCAAGCTCATTATCTGTTTGTTAAACGCGCTAGTATTGTATATGGCAACTGGTTAACTACACGGGCTTGGAGGAATATTTTATTATACATTTAACTAAAATAACTTGAATCATGGGCATGTAATATGAAATATAGGGGGATAAAGGGGATTTGGAATATCTCTTTACAGTTTAATTAACTTCATAGCAAATAATATAATCAACCAGAAAACTAGTGATTAGCAGTCTAGTCGATTCTGAATCCTTTTGTAGTTAACGTAATACCGTACTAATCCATATGATTCGATATAATAGCTTTATTAGAAGCATTAAATTAATGTCTATAGGCTGACAGGGTTGCCTAACACTTCACACACTTGACAGATTTCACCTTTAATGTCTCCGAGACATTATGAACATTCGGTGGTTTGATCGCATCAGGAACACAAGTATCCTAAGTCGTGCGAAAATCGGAGGCATTGAGGTGTATCTGATGAGGCGACAGCTGCGGTGGTGTGGGCATATTGTGTCGCGCATGTCTGAGGTGAGAGTGGCGAAGCGCATCTTCTTTTCAGCACTCCAGTACGGCAAGCGTAAAAGCGGTGGCAAGTATTTAAGATATAATTATGTTCTGAAGAGACATATGAACAGATGCAATATAGAATCCTTTGAATGCGAGGTGAAGTCAGGGCTGCGCCCAGAATGGAGCGTCTCACACAACTACAGAAATGGATAACAAAAGACAGCAACTAAAGGTCCGTCCACCTGTGGCCATAAACTATAATTACGCCAGTGGGGTATTGCGGTGCCCAAGATGCGCTCGCACTTTTGAAAATAATATTGGCTATCAGTCACGCAAGAGCGCATCAAAGGGCGGAAGATCGACTATTGCGTACCCAGTCTTAAGTATGAGTTGAATATGCCTGTCCAGTGTTTTAAAAGTCGCCGTGGCCGAAATCAGCTAGGAAGACATCATCATAAAAAATATTCCGTAAGTTTCCAAATTCAATATTATGTTCAATCAGCCGTCGATATTGACCGTCTCGAACTCCTGCCACCGACACAAGGCTACAGAACAAAATTACACAACAAAGAGGCAAGTGATCCGTGAGTGTCAGTGCCTTCGCAATATTTAATATCATACCTGTATGAAATATCTCATTGCTACTAGAGGCCGTAGTCAAGATTGTTTTCTACAAGCGTCGATAAGTCTATCGCAGGGATACGTCACTACCTTACATTTTTTATGTTTTTTAGCGTTAACGCATGTAGAAAAGCATATTGGCTACGCGGGTAAGTACAACTAGTTTTCAGCTAGTAGGATATTTGTATCCACCGGAATAGCAACCACTGTACACAAGGTGTAACCCACCATAGTTGTCGCTTTCGGGATCAATATGTATATAGGGTGTATTTTCTGCTTCTGTTGAGTGCCATAGAGATTTCAGGCGACAACATGGGATTATTATGTACTACACACATCGACACTCTCCGTGTTTACGTTAAATCGAATCGTATATGAAATGAAATGAAATAATTTATTCGAACCCATAAAATGTTATACATTATATAGATTCTGTCAATATTAACTCTACCACCAGTTCGGAAAGCAGTTCTCACTAGAGAAGAACGGGCAAGAAACTCAGATAGATTACATGTGTTCGGAAATATCAGGGTTCTAATGATAAATGTCGTATATTTATTACATACTATTGTAGCGCTGGGCTGACTTATGGACACAGGGCTGCCACGCATCGAATATAAAAGTCTGGTAAAAGTTATGGAGCAGATACGCGATATTATATGGTGAGATGTGATTTATATCAAGTTAATAATATAAAGATATTAATATAATGTCCCCCAGAGGAATTTTATCAGGGAATACGAATTGCAGTAAACCGTTAAGCAAATCGTTGCCATTACAAATTCGTTCGCTTGAATCAAATTTAATGTTTTAAAAATATTTAGGTTAAATTTCTTAATTTGGAATGTATATTATATATATTTGTATTCTCTTAAAGTTACAACAATAGCATTGTTGGATAGGTATATTATATACTTATCCAGGACATTTTAAAATGAATTTTCTTGATAAAATTCCGTGAAGTTAACATAGCACCCCTAAACCATGTCATAACCACTTTCGCGAGCTTGTCATTGCGATTGTATATCTTCTGTAACATAACATTAACACACACTTGTATACTCCAAGGGTTTAATGGAATAAGGTGTAGAAGCGTTCATGGCTCTCTGGGCGTTATTTGAGTCCCATGATGGCAAAGGAGTTGGAACTAATCTAAAACACAAACGATGTGGATAATTCATTTTTTTTCCAGGCTTTATTAGACTAATAATGGGTTGGAAGATACGTTGCAAATGATTCTTTATCGTGTCTCCAACATGACTAATGACGCCCACGACGACAAACACACTGTAAAATATTAAATGAATTTTCAGCGGTGTTACCGCGGAGCGCGCGAGCCGTCGAGTCGGCTTTATCTGTAATATCTGCAGGCGACGTGTCCCCAAAGAAATCCGAAACCAACTCGCAAAAGCGCAAAACCGCATTTGTCAAGGCAACCGCGATGCGATATCCGGTTAAAAATCCGCTCATCCTTCCGCTAACTTGAGCATTCTCCAATACTAAGTCTGGATAAGATCTAGTTATTCCAGCATTAGGAGGGGGCTCAGTTCCCTGCTCCCACACGTCGAGCTCGCAATTTGGAAGTGTTAACTCGTAGATCGCTGCAACAGATACACCTAATGTGTTGTGTGTTCTCGATTTTTCGGTAGCACACGCGTTCGGATAAGTTCAAATATAAATTTTGAAATGTTTCGATATTTAAATTGAAACGGGCGAAACGGATTTTAATTCGAAATTTTAACTCGTTAGACCTCACGTTAATGGAAGGCTTTTAAGTATACGTTATGATTTTATAATATTATGCTAGCCCAACTAAATGACGGCCACGAGTAATTCATATCGCCACCTGTAACGCGAGGTCAGCGCCGTGTATTATTATATTATATATAGTATTATAATTAATCTGATTAAAAAACTCAAATATTTCCTATGTGAGATAATTAACAGGATAAAAATATGCCTAGGTATATGCTAATCTAAGACACGGTCTATCCAAAGACATCTAAACCTGTTCTGCGGTTTCAACGTTTACTCCGAACAAACATCCAAATATCGGAATATTTTGACAAACTAGTAAAATCTAAGTTAATTATTATTTTTTGAACTATTACATGAGGAGGAAATACGCTTTGCAAACCATAGGTGCGTTACTGTTCCATCCCTGAGGATTGTAGCGTGAGGTTGTATAAGAGTTGCACCACTCAGTTGTACAAGGTCGGCTGTCACGCTGCGTGTTCATGCATTTTGTAGCGAGTCAGATGATGTATACGCAACGTAACAAGCTTCGAGTGCTTTATGGACTGCCTACTTTGTACATTGAATATTACTGGGGTTAAGAGTAATGTAAATAAAATCCACGCTAGACATGTGTGGTATATTGTGATAGCACGCCTAGGTGTGTACTACCCTACTACATGTACTTATTTCACCCCCTTAGCTGTGCTTCTGTGCCTTTTTGTATTACGGATTACACGATATTATAATATACAATCGAATCATAAATAAAGAGATCCGTAGAAGAACGATTAAACGACCGGATTAGCAAGCTGAAGTGGCAGTGGGCAGGGCACATAGTTCGAAAAACTGACGGCAGATGGGGCAATAAAGTTCTCGAGTGGACAATTACCGGCAAGCGCAGCGTTGAACGTTTACCTGCATGGTGGACAGACGACTTGATAAAAGTCGAAGGAACACGCTGGATGCAGGCCGCTTTGGACAGGTCCGTCTGGAAATCTTTAAGGTAGGCCTATGTTAAGCAGTGGACTTCGTGTGGCTGATGATGATGATGACGGGGAATATTAGACTAGAAATAAGAGCAATGGTAGGCAACGGCTTGAATGTTTTTCTGGCATTGCTACAGCGTTCAGTCTTTGGGCGTTGGTTGCTACCTGCTACTTACCATGAGACGGACCGCTTGCCTGTTTGCCTACTATGGTAACGAAAAAAAGCACAGCATTTTTTTTTTACAATTTCTTAATTTGTATTCGCCTTCTTATGAAATTTGTTCCGGCTTTACATTTGTCTCTTGTAGTAATTAATATAACGAAGTGTATTACTGTGATAAGTTCTTGAGTTTCATTGTTTCATTATTGTTGACAGGTGTGTGCGTCAATTTTAATGTATTGTTTCTTCTACAAGACTCATATTTGTGAAATATTCACATTTCCTGCCACAAAGGCACCGCGTTCGACGTATCGTTTTTGAGTCACTCTTTGGACGCGGAGGAAATCTTTACATAAATAAAGATCAAAAGGCAAAACGTTATTACAAAGGTAAATCAAAGGAAGCAAAATGTAACAGCCGCAACAACTCTCACAGCGAACACAACCGACCATTACCGAGACCTGAGGGAGCGTAGATAACGCGCAAACATCTGGAACCCTTTTTATTTTTGTAAAGCAAATTAAATAAGCCGTGGCAAGAGGTAAACGAACGCACTCAGTGTTGCCAACTCTGTTTCTCAGGGCGATTTATATTTTTATAATATTATACAAGATGATGAATCCCATGTTGCACACCGTGTATCAAATGTTGCGGGTCAACTCAAATTTAGAATCACAAAATGTAGCATGCACTGCGTTGCGCTCATTT
The DNA here is from genome assembly GCA_947568825.1 of Sphinx pinastri. Classification (NCBI taxonomy): domain Eukaryota; kingdom Metazoa; phylum Arthropoda; class Insecta; order Lepidoptera; family Sphingidae; genus Sphinx; species Sphinx pinastri. The sequence continues at coordinate 20,226,546 of OX387618.1, forward strand.
CTGTGACACGTTAACAATGTTAAGCCGTTAGTTATGATATGACATTTAACTGCCTTTAATATACTATAGTATTAACACGCGGCAGCATACTGGCCCAAATACCTAAAGCAATGGTACCGAAAATGATACTTTTCGGATAGATCTTTTTATGGTTCCGGACCTCAAAAGAAAATAAAGAATCCTTATAGGATCACTTTGCTGTCCGTCTGTCTGTCTGGCAAGCACCTTTTTCTCAGGAACGCATAGAGATATCAAGTTGAAATTTATATTAAATACAAGTCTAATTTGTAAGTCTGCGCTATCAAAAGATACGACCGTTTAAGTTGCATATTTTAGCATATTTTGCGATGTCACAAGTGAATCAAAACTTATAGGGTACTTTCCGTTTACCTAGAACCATGAAATTTGGCAAGCAAGGTCTTAAAGGAAAAGCGTGTGTTAAGCTGAGTCTTCTGTTTGTGTTTTGCCGTCAACACTACACAAAAATCACTACAATAAATTTGGTTCAGTACACAATTTGCTGAAACTTCGTTTTGTGTTGATTGGAACAATGCTTTTTCTTTCCATGCCAAGTGGAAAATAAGAAGGGACAAAATATTTGCGCCAAAAAACTAATTCGACCCATAGCAGAACCCATTGTTATAGTTGACGAAGAACTGTTTTTTTAATAGAAAATGGTAGACCTGTAATTTAGAAAATAAAATTGGAGGAGATTTTTCTAACTATATTTTTGGAATTTTCTAAATTCGCTTTGAGGATATTAGAAAGAAACATTCGGCATCAATGTATTGTTTAGTGTAAAGATTTTGTGTAGTGTTATTGGCAAAATACGATTTAAGCGTCCTGGGCTTAAATCTCGCAAACATCATTAGTGCGTATAAAAATTAACCGCATGTCGGCGCTCGATAATGGAGTTTGTAAGGATAACTGACGGCTTAGAGGGCGGAGTTTACGCTCATTGGTATCATTTTGTAAGCACCAATAAATATTTAAGGCATAATACAATATTCACGCATACGCATACTCACGCCTTTTATCTCCGAAGGGGTAGGCTGAGGCGCAACTACTGCACCCAATTTCCGCCGTGCGTATTCCGTCCCATGATGTGAAAGGGGGCGAGCCTATCGCCATATCGGGCACAAATTCCATACTCCGAGCAGATGCCGATATCACTTTGCCCGACCCAGGGATCGAACCCGAGACCTCAGAATTGCAGTCGTGCCGTAATACAACTACGCCACTGAGTACAATGTTCACGATGCTTTTTTTCAATGCGGCAAAGAAGACCGTTGAATCCCACGGCACCGATTGTAAGTACTATAGAATATTTACATAGACCAACTAGACGTTGCATTCCTTAGGGATGACTTGAACTGCCTTGTTCGTGTCTATGAGGAGTTTTTTAATACAATTAAAGTAATTTTGTATACCATGTCGCACTTACCCGTTTACGTACATACCTATTTAAAAACATGTCAGAATTAAGATTTGTTAACTAACTGCACTTGCCTCACGTAATTACATTTTATTTATTCCTGTATGTCGCTTTTTTATTCGCTCCCTGCAGCAAACAATTTCATAAAAAGTCGACATAAAATATTACAATACCGCGCGCACACGAAGCCGATAAATATAATCGCGACTATTTAACCAAACCGGGAGCTGTAAAATATTTACGCGATACGTTACGAATGAGCCCGAGCTACTGAGCGAGTCGGCTGCGTGTGACAGTACAGCTACTGGTACGGTATATGAACTAACTGAAGTTATTCATTTTTCATCATTTTCAATTGTACTTTGTAGTGCTTTTGATGTTAATGTAAAGTGCTCTAAAACATTATAAACTAAACACTAGCCGTGCTTACCTATAATTGTTATATTGTCTAAACTATTACTTATAGTTTTTTTGTATACTATTGGTTTTAATTAGTCAGCTCACATCGAGTAATCGTACTATTTATATCTTAGCTTGCTACTCACTTGATCCGCCTCTAATGTACGACTTGTCTGTTGTTCAATATCGCAAAGGGTCATCTCTAATGACTAACCATATCTTCGAAACGGTCTGGCAATGATAGTTCGTGTTCATAGCAGTTACTATGTGATCAGTTGAAACTAGTCGAGTTATTGATATGCTAGTGAAAAATAGAGCTAATTACTGTCACATACAGCAGCTCGAATTGTGCAGCAAGACACGGCTGATCGCCTCAAGCTACCTCCGAGGGGAACGAAACAAATTGTAACAAGAGTATGATCCTAATAGAAAGCTGAAAGGCAACGCGACAGACATCTGTTCGGTGCTGAGATCAATTTATGTCGTTCCGTCACTGTCTATAGCTTTCTACATCTTTATTATTTAATAAATGATGTATATTTATATAAGTGTGATTTGTGCACAATTTTGTAACAATGGTTAGGTCAGCTAGTATTAATATTGTCACAATTTTCGTTTAGCGATATAGTGCAAAAAACTAAAGTAGATAGATATTTACGAAAATCTGAGATTGAGAAATATGAGATTGTGGCTCAAAGTACTTACTTAAAATATTTTACAATAGCAAATTGTATGCGACTACCACTGCCCATTACCGCGCACAATGCCTGAGGAGTTTTTAGCGCTCTTAAGACAATTTATATATAATATAATTCCTCCCTATACGTACATTTCACAGCACCGCGTCGTAGGTTTATGCATAAAACTGAGGGTAAAACAAATAAAAAACCTAACATTCCTAGCTCAAAAACGAGATAGTTTGTTGTAGATAAAAACCTTTTAAAAATAAAGATTGTTTAATCCTTTCAAAATATTCTATTCTAGGAATCACAGAAATAAAGAATCGTGTGTAACGTTTCAGCGAAAAACCTATTATAGCAGTTGTGAGAAATATATGCTTTGTTAAAATAGTTTGCTACAACAGTTACATGTAGGTGACGCCACTTGGGTACTGAAATTGAATAACCCTTTGTAGTCTGTTTTATCTCTCCTAAAACTATGTTTGGGACGTTTACTCGATTACACTCGTCCACTTCGCCATTACGTTATAATTAATATGTCTAGCGTGACTTCTACCTCATGTTGCCAATCTTTTAACCTTCATTAAAATTTTAAATAAAAAAAATGCATTATTATTACGATCATAAGATCTCAAATGAAATGGTCATAACGTCCTTTTTAATCACCTTTAATTTTAAACATAATAAAACATGTATTAACGTACACACTCAACACACACACACACACACACACATATTCATAACTATAGATCCTTTGTAACATAATTTATTATGTAAAATTTTTCAGCTATGAAGGACCGATAAATCAATAAATAAATTAATTATTTAGATTAATGCTATTTGCAGTTATTTTATTTCTGGTTTTTGCTCGCGACTTCGCTCGCGTGAAAGAGTTTTTCGGGATAAAAGTCTCACTTAATATTTTCCCAGGTTAAAAAGTACCATATGCCCTTCCCATCGAGTTCAGACAGACAGACGCCGCGGCGGACTTTGTTTTGTTATATGTAAGGACAAACTAGGATCTGCGGTAGTTACACTTACCACATCGAATGTCTTAACAAAGCCAATTTATGCCGGTCTTCTGTGATAGTGGTGCTACCCAGAATCTCGTGTCCCTAAGCCAATATCAGGCGACTAACTCTATAGCATTGCACCTCTATCCTGATATAAAGTAATAAAACTTAGTAAAAGTCTCATAAACCTTGTTTATAATAAAACGCGCGATGATTGATGTTCCGTCGCTGGTGAGCGGCGCCGCGGGAAATAGACTAGTAATTTGACGTCGTTACCTTTACACCCCGCTTGATGGGAACAAAGAATAATATCCGCACAATTTGTACGCGTTGGGAATTATAATTGACAGCTGTTTATGTAAGTATTATTTTTATACGAATACGATGGCAGGCGCTGCGCAGTTGACGGAGATGTTTATATATATCTGCGGTATTCAGGACTATACCTGTTTTACTAGATACACGTCGACGGTTGAAAGGGTAACTTTTCACCCGTCAATATAATATTGTTAGAACTTATTTTTTTTGTGAAGGTATTTGTGATATACTGGCCAGCTATGAAAACCAGTCTAGATATCAAACTAGTAGTGGAAGTGACAGTTAGGTGTATAAAAAGAGTACTGTATCGATATGCATGCTTTTTCGGTTTCAGTCTTGGCTCAGTTGCATTTGATCATCGACTCTTGTACCGGTCGGTTAGTTGTTCATATCTTTGTGGAAGTATTTCTGTAATATCAGAGGTAGATCTTTTTTATTTAAATCAAAATCGCTTCAGCTTCTAACAATATACTATATTGAACCCGCACCTGCATCGAAACGAGGTTCCAGTAGGATGGAATAGATAGCTGAATCGTGAGCACATCAATCGCTTCTAACCAACCGGTTACTATACCAGACTATACCTCTGCAGTCTACATGTTTGAGTTCACATGTGTGTAGAATTAAAACATTGAAAGGATTATTTCACTATAAATTTATTTAATTTTACTCTCGACGTTTCGAAAATTTCGCAGTCTTCTTGATCACGGAGCGAAGTGATGGATGCAAACTCTTAAAAACATTTGCAGTACAAGTTAAACAAAATCGCGATAAGTTCCATTTATTTTAATGCCAACATTCGTGTCATCATCATCATCAGCCACACGACGTCCACTGCTGAACAAAGGCCTCCCCTAAAGATTTCCAGACGGATCAGCGTGTTCCTGCGACCTTTATCAAGACGTCGGTCCAACCGCAACATTCGCGTAAACATAAGTAATTAAAATATTATTTTTGTCGCTATATTAAAATCAAAAACTTCGTACCACGCGGCTTATTGTTTGATGCTAATTTAATACCGCTGTTGAATATCCAAAAGAGTTATAAACTACGAACTGCGAGGAACTTTGTCCTTGTTTAATTGTAGCGAAAACTTGCCGAGCATCGAGACAAAACGTATCTTAAATGTTAAATGGGCAGAATAGTTGCCAGCGACTCCAATTTGCATGACAATATACTACAAGCGTTACTACTTACAAACTGTCAATCCTTACTAATATTATAAATGCGAAAGTAACTCTGTCTGACTGTCTGTCTGTCACGCTTTCTTGCCAAAACTTCTCAACCGATTTAAATGAAATTTGGTACACAGATAGTCTAGAGCCTGAGAAAGAAGGCTACTTTTTATCCCGAGAAAATATAAAGCGGGGCTTTTATCACGGAAAAACTTTTCACGTGGACGGAGCTGGGAGCAAAAGCTAGTATATCATCCAATTAATTGTTAGATGTCACTAGATATGATTAGTGATTTAGGGTTTCGACAATTGGAGATTATAATTTGTCTTCGTAATTATATTGATTTAACAAGGATATTTAAAATTATAGACCAGTTTTGATGTATACTTTTTTATTGCTGTTAGTAATCTTTCTTGATTTATAGATATTATCTTTATATATAATTCTTCTGTGCGTGTGTATGTCACTGAACTCCTCCTAAACGGATGGATTGATTTTAATGAATTTTTTTGTGAGTCTTCAGGTGGATTCGAGAATGTTTTAGATTTACAATTCGGTCCGGGAAAATGTACAGCGGGACTTTTGTCCAGGAAAAAAACCTTTCGTGCGGGCCAAGCTGCGGGCAAAAGCTAGTGTTGTGTGTTTTTGTTCAGGACCATAATAACATTAACATGATGTACGTAGTACATCATACTTATTATAATTTAGTATCGCTCGCCTTATATCACATTATGGGACATAGGCCACACGACGAAAAGTGGATGCACTAGTTGCGCCTCTGCCTACCTTTTCGGAGATAAACAGCGTGAGTTGGTTTATGTAATGAAATAACAAACACGAAATTCAGACTCGGTTTTAATTTTCATGAGTCGTTCAAATAAAATGTTATGAAGCTGGATTTGTTATTTTACGACCATTTTTTTTTATTTTTATTTTTTTTATCGCGCGGAAAAACGCGTTATCGCTACCACCACTGTGGGGTCAGTGGAATGGTTATGTTGGTTTCACCGATCTTACGGCCCAATGTCGACGCTCGGGAGTATAACATCATCCGAGCGAACAGTTATTTTACGACCATAGATTAAATATTGTTAGCTCCTAGTTGAAAATTAACAAACGTCATTATTAGAGCTTACCGTCAATTTGAGGCATTATTTCGTCTTATATTATGTTAGGTGATCAGGTAATCCCTTCCTTCCCTTCCTAGCCGATTTCGGCCACGGCGGCCAATCTCAACGGAGATCAGCCAGGTGCGCAGGAGATATTATAGTGCACAAGTGTGTGCGCAATACACAAGTGCACTCACTATTCCTTCACTCTCATAGTCCGGTGAGACGGCAATCCGACATGATCGGAGAGAGATCATCAGAGTAATGCCGTATCAAACCCCAGTTGTGAACAACGCACAATGTATGTTTTCGAATCACAACATTTTGAAAGCCCCGTACATCCTAGTGATCCAAAACGCCCGATCAATGACGTGATACTAACTGGAAGTACTTACAATTTTAATTTGTGCTAAAAGGAAAGTACTTACCGCAAGACAAAGAATATAGGACGGGTTAGAGTTATGAACACTTTGGAATATTATTAGAATCAATCGCGAGGTTATTGAGGAGGCGACGGGTTTATGCGAGTAAGTTATTGCGCCGCGGTCGCCAGCCAGTACATACTTGCACTTCTAACTGTCGCCAGGGAATATATGGGATATGCAGGTGAATACATTACACGAAAAACTTTCAAACAATACAACAATAAATTCCTGTGCAAATCGCGTTGCCAAGTGTGTCCCGTGTCCGTGTGTTCGTAGTTCTGCATCATTGGAAGCTTTGCTTTTTATACGGTCACATTTTTAGAGGAGTAATCACTCCTTCTCATCCCCATTCCTTTTGTTAAAGGTCAGTTCTGATCTCTTGTAATCAGCCATTAGCTTACCTTGTTACAGCGAAATTCCTGATACATATATACACTTAGGCCTTCTATCCCCGAAGGGGTAAGCAGCTGCGCAACTAGTGCACCCACTTTTCGCCGCGCGTATTCCGTCGCATTATGTGATAGAGGGCGAGCGTATCGTCATATGGGCACAAATTCCATACTCCGGGCTGATACTGAGTAGATCAATATCACTCAATATCACTTTGTCCGCCCCGGGAATCGAACTTGAGACCTTAGCACTGTAGTCGTACCGTAATACAACTAAACCACCGAGGCACTTGCTGATAGAACTTTACATTTCGTGCATTCTTCAGCTTCCAATGGAGTTGTATTCATGTCCTCTTCTTCGCGAGTTCATTCTGTCACGACCTTAATCTGTGACCAACATATCCCCGCTGATTTGTTTATCTTTTACTATAAAAGCAGAACGTTTGAATAATCTATTCAATTATAAATATTGTAAACGTAAGCAAAAACATAAAAAACAAGGTACATTTAATATGTTCAAAAGCTAAGCAAACTGGCAATAAATACATGCGAAAGTAAATGAGATTTGTCAATAAATCCGTAGCGAGTACGTGATTGTCGGTAAAAGCGTGTTGGTTCGCGAGAGAGGTACGTAGCACACGTGCGCGTGGCGCGGGGTGGCCAGGTACTGATGGGAATCCTCGGAATTTGTTTTCTTATTAAAATATTGCTTATGTCAAAAGTATTTGATGTAAGTTCTAAATTGTTTAACACTGGTAGTATTTAGTTGAGGAGAATTTCTCCGTATGTATATTATTTTACTGTGTAGAATATCAACTTATTCTTGAGGTTTTCATGAATTTAATAATATCGAAGTATAACATTTAATTTCTATCCGAGCCCTTGACTAGTGACATCTTGGCAAATGACTTATTATAACTACATAGTTATTCCGAATAATTCAGAGAAACAAGTTATAGTTAAAATAAGTTCGTCCTTTATTTATTTATTTATGTATTGTGTTTAAAATGTTAACGTTTGTTATAATTCGTATGTTAACGAGTTACGTAATTTAAGAACAAAACAGGCAACCCCGCGGTTTGCTACGTGGTCGTAGCACGTCTACAAACGTCTACGGCGTGCCGTAGACGCTGTTTTTATGAGAATTAATTAAAAATGCAGCCTTTTTATAGCCAAATGAATTTAACTTTTCCACTTTAAAGCCAACTTTCACGCAATCATAACGAATTTAATAACGGTGCGCCATTATTACATAGAAATGTCGTTAAAACCTTTGATGGGCTTTTCATACGAAAAGCATATTGTAATCCGAGATTTTTACCTACATAGGGTAATATAAAATGTTAATATCTGATAATACTATCTTAGGTTGAGAAGCGCAGTGCCCTGGTATCCATTACTTTGTAATCCCGAGACCTGCGTAGTGTTGTGTTTGTTTCAAGCCGGTGCAATGCCCATTGGCCGCTGAGCGATCTGCTCGTCACAAAAAACAAAACAAACACACATCACAGCTTTATCCCTGAAGGGGTAGGCAAAGGTGTAACCATGGCGCCTACTTTTCGTTATGTGTGTACCGTCCCATGAAAGGGGGCGAGCCTATCGTCATATCCGGCACAAATTCCATACTCCGGACATACATATATGACATGATACTGAGCCGAAAAACCTAATATCACTTTTCCCGACCCGGGATTCGAACTGATACTTTAGTGGTATTGTACGACGCATGCAATACAAATACGTCACCGAGGCTGGCTTCTCAGTCAGGCAGTCTGTTCATCACATCATTGCAAAAGAAAGTATCGAGGCTTACAACGTAACAAGCCGATTACACCATAAAAGTTCTAAGTTCTAGTAAAATTTGTAGGAAGCGATCATTCAATACATATATACATATACACTCACGCCTTTTTATCCCCGAAAGGGTAGGCAGAGGCGCAACTAGTGAACCCACTTTTCGCCGTTATTCCGTCCCATGATGTGATAGGGGGCGAGCCTATCGCCATATCGGGCACAAATTCCAGACTCCGGGCTGACACTGAATTTAAAAAACCCAATATCACTGCCCGACCCGGGAATCGAACCCAAGACCTCAGCATTGCAGTCATACCGTAATACAACTACGCCACCGAGGCAGATCATTCAATGACGGTAGTTTTACTGGTTTCCATGGCAACGCATTCCGTTTCTTAATGAGTCTGATACAAGCATCTTTAATTACAACTTGGCGACGTTGTTCCCATGTTTCGATGTGATAGAGAAGTTTGAAAATGTCTCGTTTTGTTTGGACGTACTTTATGGTTTCATTTTATTATGCTAATGGGTATTAAATATTTTATTCACGGTTTTGGTACTATAAGACAGTTAAAATGTATTCTATCTCTGACTTCCATAGGCAATTTGGTCATCAATTTACTAAACTCCAAAATAAAAGAGATTTTTTTTTCCTGGAAACCAGGAAATACAAGGATCTTACAGTTCCGCAAAGACCCAAAACGACGGTCTGACTGAGTGCAGAGGTCCTGCACAACACCCACTAAGCTGCAGACCCTGTCAACCAATATTTTTTACCAGCCAAGTGCTACAATATACAAAGTAGTCAGCCCATAAAGCACTTGAAGCTTGTTGCGTCGCGTATACATCATCTGACTTCCTACAAAATGCATGAACACGCAGCGTGACAGCCGACCTTGTAAATCTGAGTGGCGTAACTCTTACACAACCTCATGCTACGATCCCCAGGGGTGGAACAGTAACGCATTCATGGTTTGCCGAGCGTTTCCGCACCATTAGTCATGTATGACACGGTTGACTGGTAGAAAATACGTTCACTTTGTTTGAAGTGGAAATTACTAAATAATCACATCACTTCTTCAAAGTAAACACATAAAATACTTTTATTTGAGATACTAGGAATTACGAAGAACTTAGTATTGCACAATATCTAGATAAAAAATGCAGATCACATTGACCTCAGTGCTGAGATCGAAGTCGCAGCCTCCCACTTCAAAGCCGGCTCAACACGCGCTAAGGCACTGAAAGTCAATATGTTAGCAAACGTTACTGGCGGGTGTGAGTCCCCGGCTGCGACACGAAACCGCCCAGTGACGTAATATTTTGTTATTATTTGTGTAGCATTCGACCGTGCCGCGTTTAATTGACGCCGGACTCTTCGCTAATAGGCAGAGTAAAATAAATTAACAAGTGTTTGAGCCCCGCCGGCGGTTGCTCGCTTGCGCGATACACTCCTGAATTGATTTAACCTGCACTATTTTATTAAAAATATTCACGCAAAATAAGAGGTTATATAAAATGTGGCAGTATTATTTTTTACCTCGAATTTTTTATTCATTTATTGGCTATTTACCTTACGTCATATGTTTTGGAATGATAAAGTGTGTGTCATAATTTTATAATTAATTGTATAATAAGTACTTAAATACTAGAGAAATCATGTTCGTGTCATAGAACTTTAGGGATATATTCAGAATTGAGGCTTTCTGTATTACTCTTCGTTCTTTCTTCCTTATGCAACGTCTTTGTAGATAACCCAACTTTAAGGTTCGGGACCGGATATATTATAAGGAATTTAGTGACGTCCCGCAAGTTGAACCACCGTTATCATGTCAAACACGCGCTGTACGCGAGATGAATAAATATTTTACGATATTAATAGGTTTTATACCCTCTGGAGCAGTGTAGCGCTAGCGTTGGAGCGCGGATTATACGGAATCTTTACTTAGCGGCTCAATGCAAACTGACGGCGCGGCGGCGCGGTTACTGCCAGCGCACTGAGCGCCGGCTCCCAACTCAATATGCTGTTACCATACCTCTTGTTCATACTGAGAGTAGAATTCGTTAGCGGGTAATTTATTTTATTTATTTTTACACTTTGTACAAAAGTAAAGTACAGGCGGACTTAATGCCTAAGGGCTTTTCTCCCAGTCGACCTTAAGGTGGTGCAGAGAGACGGAGGCAGGTGTATATTATAAATAATGAAAATAATAATAAATATGAGAATAAATATACGATGATAATTATTAAACATAATATATGTGTACTTACATATGCTACATATATAACTGTGGTAATGGAGCTATTAAACTCATTGATACTAATGATATTACTGGCTCTAACGCATGGCCATTCCTTTCGGAATTATTTGGAGTTTTAAAGATCAATAATTTCGTCGTGGCATATTTTGGCATTGCCTCCTTCGACATCTGTAGGTTGTCTAGGGGATCCGTTAGAAAACTTAGAAAGGTAATTTATACTTTTACAAACACAATAGCCATTTATCACGCTTATCCACTTTTTGGAAAGTAAAATACCCTCAAAATAAACCAACTCTGCCGATCACAACATATGTTGGAATACATCGCAAAAACAAAGGTGACAAAGTAGCAGCTCTATTTATGGTTACCGTATCTAATGTTATCAAGCCGAGTACATTCGGGACTGCGGATAAGGAAGTGCATCTCTTCCATGCCGCGTTCAAGCGCCTTAATTAGTGCTTCCGCGATATTAACTCGTTGAATATCGGCGAGAGCGCCTTAAGTACATATCCTTGAGAGCTAATCAGGCATTACACGTTAATAACTCTCGTCGTCGAGCTTATTAAAATCAAGTTCGCGACGCGCGTTCTTATGAAATTCCTCATTATCATGTTTGTGTTCAAGTGTAGTAATAATGAGCCTTTAGCGGCGTAGGGTCGCCGCCGCCGTAGAGGAGCACATGGTTGCGTTCCTCTATGCCATAATAAAAAGGTGAATTTACAGTTTCTGGAGAATTAAAAGTTTACGATAATGGTCCTCCAAACTTTCGTGGATACATGCGTTTGACAGCCACTCACTCACTTTGCCGTCTTCACAGTCTTATGCGACGATCATCACAAAAAAAATAACTTTGCAATCATCTGAAGTAAGTAACGAGCTGTTCCACTCATATTCCGATCCAGACGCTGCCTTGCAAAAGTTTATTGTTTTGCACGAAGAGCACTTGTCAGTGGAATTCACAATAATTTTCTTCTGGAGAACTGTTGGTCTTCATGCTAACTATTTCATATGATTTGACTATTAACGCAAGCTTCTGTCGTCTGGCATAATCAGTTTTGCAATGAACAGGCGGTGTTAGCGCGCTTTCTAAGGGTGTGTACCAGACTTTTCGAGACTTTGGACATCGATTCTAGGCATTATGAATCACTCTTCTTGGAAAAACCAGCTGTAGAGTAACCGAACGTTTTGAATGAACTTATCGAAGCAATTTTATGGCTCTAGACGTGGTAGCAAGGCCCATACATGGCGTCGAATTCTCAGCATTGTTGTCAAATAATGCAAATTTAACCTCTTTATTATTAAAAAAACTATCCGCTGCGGATTTCAAATGTAATTTGAATTTAAAGTTCACAGTAAAATAGGGTAAAATCAAGTGTTTACAAATGATACCCTCTTAAACATAAGTTTTTAATGAGGTTGCTAGAAATGTGTTCATAAACACTTAAGAGAACACATCCCTATAGATTATAAACCTTACTTTTACTTAATTATCTATAAATCAGTCAAAATACAAAAAATTACTACTGGCCCTTAATTTCATTGAGTAGTATATTATTACTTACATCCACAGACCTCTTATAATCCCGATCGTATACAGCTCGAGAACCAAATTTTTTATGTAACAATTTGGAATTACCTCGCTCTGGCAACTTCAGGAAATTAATTTAAAACGTTAATGCCAGCGAGTGCGTGGGCTGGCCGCTTCTTAAAGAAATGGCGGAAATAATTGGATCCAAACTCTATTGTTACTATATTCATTCATGTTCCTACTCTCTTATTTGAAATATTATGATAATATTAAACAATGTGTAATTTTATATTGGTTAGTATTATATTTGGTTAGTGCGTGGTTGCCGGGTAAGTATTATACATTATCGGATAACACGTGGATCAGCATACTCTCGTTCTGATAAATCGCATCTCGGAGTCAGTCTGTGATACGTGCCATAATTCTGTATTGTTTTAGAAATTATAATATTTAGATGTTAGAATTTAAATCAGGGAAATAATTTTAAAAGAAAAACCAAAAATTATTATTAAACAGAAATAGCAACTTTAGCTTCCAAACCCACCCTCATCATCAATGCTGTTATCACTTGCATTTCTCACAAATCGCTGTTGTCCCCCTCAATTCATTGAACAGAACCAGTACTCGCCGCGGTTACCAAAGCACAAAGCCATGTATCGATATCGGCATATTCAAGTGAAACTTTTTCAATTCTCCAAAACAAAAGGTATCAATAAAAAGAGACGTTAATACCTTGGCTGAATCACGCCAATAGGGAACGCGGTGGGCCTGGCGTGGTCTCTTCCAATTATTGGCAAGGGGTTTTATGGCCCATATAGCCCATAATCACCCACCCGCGTCGATAACGACCGTTCGACAAATTCGCTGAAATCTTCGCCAATTGCGGCGTTCTGTTGTGTCTCCAATGGGAATATTCATTGGTTTTATAATGTGTATCTAGAATGGGAACGCAAAGGTAAAGTTTTTGCAGAGTGGCCAAAATGTTTTTATTTTTATAGGATAAACGCGCAAGTACGTGATATTGATTACCACCGCCCATAGATATCTACAAATTATAATATCATTAAAATCTGAAATGTAGTTCCAGGTCTAAATTAATGCAATAAGGAATAGGAAGGAAAGGTGGTTGCCTGGGTCTCCAGATATCTCAATCAACGTACAGTACCAAAAGAACAATAATCGGTAATTTCACGGCTGTTCTCTGTAAAATACATGGTGTTACACAGGTCGAGCCAGCCTATTCATATTATAAATTATGTCAATACCACGAATTTACCGTCTCAAAAAAAGTAAATACGAGAAAAATAAATAAATTTACATTCATTTTACACGGACTTCATTCATTCATTAAATCATCATATGTAAAGGCGTATTGAAAACTCTCTATGTAAATCCTAGATTAAAGAAGTTCCATGAGCTTCTATCTGCCCGGGCTAATACGGTACACGGCGATAGCCTAGTTGGGATTGGAACGGACTGCCGAGGCGAACGTCTACAGGTTCAAAACCCAAGGGCACACACCTCTGACGTTTCTAAAAAGTTATGTGTGTATTATTTTTGAATTATCGCTCGCTTTAACGGTGAAGGAAAACATTGCGAGGAAACTTGCATACCTGAGAAAGTTCTCTGAATTTCGAAGGTATGTGAAGTCTGCCAACCCGCACTAGGCCAGCATGGTGGACTAAGGCCTTAACCCTCTTGGTTGTAGAGGAGGCCCGTGCTCAGCAGTGGGCAGTATATAATACAAGGCTGGTATGGATATGGTATGCATGCTGACTGTACCACATTATTCTTCTTCTTCTTGGTCGTAACACTCTTGACAGAGTGGTCGTGGTCGTCATGTAGTGTTGTTTGGTGCAGATGTAATGCGCCTTACGATCTCCCGCCACATCTCTCTGTTGGATGTTATTCTTGTGCACTCATGTACGGGACGGTCCACGGCGGATTTGACCTGATCGGTCCAGCGCATGGGTGTCCTTCCCCGCGGCCGAGTGCCTTCAACCTTGCCCTGGACGACAAGACGTTCTATGGACTGGTCGCCTCGCCTAGAAACGTGCCCGAAAAAAGCAAGTATGCGGGACTGTACTAAGGCGGATAGACGCTGCTTGATGCCGAGTTCTTGAAGTATCGAAGCGTTTGTGCGAAACTCGGTCCACGATACCCCAAGCATTCTTCTCCAACACCACATTTCCAGAGCATCTATCTTCTTCTTTTCAATCTCTCGCAGCATCCATGTTTCTGCGGCGTAAAGGAATATGGGCAATATTAGAGTTTGTACGAGCCTGATCTTCGTGGCTTTGGTGATGTTTCTGTTTCGCCATATTCTCTTCATTTTGTCCATTGCAGTCCTAGTAATTCCCATACGCCTCTTTATTTCCTTCATGCATCCACCATTGTTTGCGACCAGAGCGCCAAGATATATGTAAGACTGTTCCACTTTGCAGTTCGCAATCTCAGTGACTTCTGGCGAATTATTGTTAGCTCGGTCCACAATCATCATTTTGGTCTTGCTGCGATTTATGTGTAATCCGAACTGAAGGCTTATTTGCTCCATTTTGTAAAGCAGCTCTTCCATATGGTGCGCACTAGTCGCAAAAAGAGTGGTATCGTCTGCGTAGCGCAAATTCGCAATTTTATAACCACCAATTTTAACCCCATCCGTCCAATTCTCCAAAGTGATACGCATTATAATTTCGGTGTATATGTTGAACAAGAGTGGTGATATTATACACCCCTGGCGAACGCCAGCACTGGGATGAAAGTTGCTGGACAAGGTGTTATCTGTCCGTACTGACGCAGTTCCTTCTTCGTACAGGCGCCTCAGAAGGTGTACAAGATGCTTTGGCGTGCCCATTTCTAGTAGTGTTCCCCATAGAATCGGCCATTTCACCGAGTCAAATGCTTTTGAGAAATCTACAAAGCAGATGTATGTTGGCTTGTTGAATTCTCGGGCCTTCTCGATGATTTGGCGAACAATGAGAATCTGTTCTCGGGTGCCCTTACCTTTCACAAATCCGGCCTGTTCTGGTGCAATTTCCTTGGATAGATATGCCTTCAGTCTTTCATTCAGAATATGTAACAAAATTTTGCTAGCGTGTGATATTAGAGCAATAAGGCGATAGTTGCTACATTTCTTCGTGGAACCTTTTTTATGTAGGGGTGTAAAAACTGTGTGAGTCCACTCCGTCGGCCATATTCCTGTACTCCAAACTTTATTGCAAATTGTATGAAAAATGTGGTCACCGCGTCCTCCTAAAGCCTTTATAGTTTCAATAGGGATTCGATCTCTACCCGTGGCTTTTCTTGTTTTTAGATGCTTTATAGCGGCTCTCACTTCAGACAGAAGAATATCTGGTTCCAGTTCATCATTGCTCGGATCTGTCTTTGGAAAACAACTTGACTGCGAATCCTGAAACAGCGACTGACAGTATCTCTTCCACGTTTCTGAGATTTGATCTAGTTCCGTTATCACTTGGAGGCCCGTGCTCAGCAGTGGGCAGTATATAATACAAGGCTGGTATGGATATGGTATGCATGCTGACTGTACCACATTATAAAAGAACATAAATTGCTCAAAGACTGATGAAAAAGAAGAAGTAGCTGGGAGTAAGAAAAGGATTTTATTATTAATATAGATGAGCCAGGTTGTTTTAAGTATTATCTATAGCTTGGTTATTCAAGCTATGGACGTCGGCAGGTCGGCTTACGCCAGTACGACAGAGGTGATACAAGTGTCTTACAAAACCAACATGAAATAGCGGCTTTGTTGGGACCGTTGGTCACGAGCGGATACTGAAAAACCTCACGCTCGTCCCGCTATCTAGGTCCACTCCTTTTCATAAGCGTGAGGGCGTCCACAGTTCCACTATTTAGCATGGATATCGTGCTACATCAGATGAACTATTTACCCATTTTTATTAGAAAAATCTCATTCAAACCCAAATGGAATCCCTAGAGTTCAACAAAATCTTTCATTTAAAGACAGCTACCACTTTAAAAGTTAAAAATGAAATTCGAAAAAATTCAAATAATATGCAGATTTGGGACGCAATAAACTCTTTGAAAAATGCAAGTTACGGCGCGGAGTTAGCTCACGTGGTGGGTAAGAGGGGACAGGAGGGGCGGGGCGGGTGCGGGGAAGTGGGCTAGACTTTAACATGTGCATAATTATGCAAACTTAGCTGAGTGTGTTTTTGCTCCGCGCTGATATACATCGTGTTTGTTTCTCCCAGTGGATTTGAGATTTGTGGTCTTTTGCATATTATATGAATATATAATATACGGACTGTTTTAAGCCTGTTAAGGTAATTTATTTTAACCCGAAAGCAATTATAAAAGCCTCATATAATAAGACGTACCTGACTGTAGCACGGAAATATCTCAAACATTTTACGTGTCACGATGGATAATTAAATAATTAATTATAATTGGTTCAAGGAATTATGTACGTGAGATTTAATGTTTGGATATTGGATACACGTTAATTGTTGGTGATGTAATTTGTGGTCGATAAGACAATCGGCTTACCCATAGTGGTAGGTAGGTACATGAGTTGCTTCTCTGCCTACCCTTGCCAGAAGTACATGCAACATAATAAGGGCTGCGCAGTATAATAATAATTATTATGTCGATCAAGGAGAAGTTGCATTTTTTTCAGAACGATGTCGTACCTAATTTAGTGGGTTTATGGTATATTGTTTATCATGTATCTTGGTGACTGCCTCGGTGGCGTAGTTGTATTACGGTACGATTGCAATGCTGAGATCTTGGGTTCGATTTCCAGGTCGGGCGAAGCGATATTGGGGTTTTCTTTTCTTCGGCGCAGAGTCTGGAATTCGTGCCCGATAAAGCGATAGGCTCGCCCCCCATCACATCATGGGAAAGAATATGCACGGCGAAAAGTAGTTGCACTAGTTTCGCCTCTTCCCCCCCCCCCCCCCCCCTTTCAGGGATAAAAAGCGTGTGTGTGGTTTCTCATAAGTGCAACTATATTCGCCTATGTGAGTGATGAATTATTTTATTTTATACCGAATTATAATATATCACGATGTTGAAACGAGCGACTATGGAGGAGTTTTAACTATGTGATCAGTCTCTATAGCATTGGATATTATTTTTTGTCCGGTATCCTATAACCAGCATGAGAGCAGGTACAATAGGCTTGTGTATTTCATGGTAAGTAGTGAACAGCGCTGGGTAAAACAAACACACATCGCGCCTTATCCCCGAACTGGTACCGGGGTAGGCTGAGGTGCAACCAAGGCATTCGCTTTTCGCCAGATGTGTTGTGTCCAGCGACAATACAGCCTGTGTGATCGCTGGTTCCGTCCCATGGTGTGAAATGAGCCCATCGCCACTTTGGGCACAAATTCCAGAAAAATCCACTATCACTTCGCCCGAACCGGGATTCGAAACCGGGACCCTAGAGCATTGTACCGCGCTCGATATACAACTACGCCACCGAGGTAGACAGCAATTCTGTACTCCGGTTTGACGTACATTGTTGCAGGTCATTTTTGTTTTTATTTTTAACTTTTCTAGTAGCTACGAGGAAAATGCCGAAGATTCTAAGAAGTTGGCTTCAAATTTCTGGCTGGTGTTTCTTTTTATTAAATTTGGATTACGAGACGAGAATGCCGCTCGAATGCATAAGAATAACACCATACAGAATTTATAATATCATTACAAAGTATTGCGTAGCACTCCACTGCGCTCGTCACCTAATGCACCCTGGTGCTTAAAATATTTACAGGAATTAATGACCCTTCCGTCAGATGAACTAGATAGTGATAATTGTGCTTCGAAAAATAGTTTCTATATAAGACAGTAAAGACGCGGATTGTTATTAGTGTTCACAATATGAACACTGAACATATGAACGTCATATGAATGAGTAATGCGAGTATGAACCGGCGCGCGGCAGCAGTTCCGCTACAAACACCGCTGCGCACTTTGTACACGTGTATTAGCTGATTTATGCTCGCCTTTGATAAAACATTCATAAATTATGCTACACATTGCAAAGTCTTGTTTTCTAATAGTCCGCATACGTCTTGTGATACAATTTAAAACTTAAGTAGGTAAGTGCTTTGATTTCAAGCCACACAATTATTCTGTGACTGAAAAACAAGTGAAAGTCGCAGAATTGCAGTTTTTACGCAATATATTAGTTTCAACTTCACTAGATGGTATGTTTATTCGATCCATCTCTGCCTATGTTGATAAGGCGAAGAAAGAAAACGTCCTATAACAACTGTTTTGTAACTGATCATCGTAACTGTTATTCGGCAGGTTTTATATTTTTGTAGGGAATATAGGGTATTTTGCGTCTATCTTCAATAGCCCAGATGCAATTGGTTACAAAAGTTGTACTTTATACTGGTTTGCAAGTCTATTTATATTATACTTGTTATTGACCTGCGCGACGATTAACATAGACATTTATCTAAACGTTAGAAGTAGGCATAATCTCGCTTCCTCTTGCATGTTAATAAAAAAGCGGAATTAGATTTTCCGTTTACATGGTCGTCACGTCTAATTAAAAGCCCGCCAATATATCTAATATAGAAGTGAAATCAAACGCGAACATTCCAAGTTCCAAGGTCGTTGAACCGCATGCCCTGGTCTTCGGTTCAATGATGCGGACGATGATGTGACGTCACAATCATCTCAGGCACGCGTCTAATCAACGTCTAATTAACAAATGCAAAGCGTTTCTAACAGAATACATCAGATGGACATAATTGCTAACGATTCACTACATAAGCTCGCGTTTCCGTGTTCCTTCTAGAAATTTCACAATAATTGATCACAATTTGACACCTCACTATCATCCTCTGAGAAGAACGGTTTGCGTTAAGAACTGAGAAGTGCAAATTCTATTAGTGCTAGAACCATCTAGACTGTGTAATCTGAACAGTTGTAGCGACCAAAAAGATTTAAACTTTCACTCTCTTTACAAATTCTCCAAGCCAATGAGCTACAGACTAACATGCTAATTTAATACTATTCTTGCAGCAAGTATATTTTTTCAGCACAATGAACATTAGATTAAATACACACTTCTTTTTACATGTTATGATTTTCTTTTGTCTTTGTTTGATATACCATTATATGTCATCTAGACTGGTGCATGTAAATTAGTTAAAACACATATTGTTTTGCGCTTTACTTGGAGATGATCAACGAGACCCTAACAGTGTTATTACAAAAAAGTTAAACACGCGATGAACACGTTACTAATAATTCTTCTAATTCAAATTCATGGTTAAGCATTGGTTAGAGTTAGACAAGGTTTAGACAGTGTTTATATTCAAACACAAGCCGATGGTGGTCTAACGCATGTTTAATCTTAAAATCTCTTTCTGTTGGTAGTAGGTAATAGTCTATATGTCGTTACTTCAGTGCAGTTGAGTTTAGTACAAAGAGTATAATATATACTACGGAAAGCTTTGTAATTGGAAAAAAAGGCCTGAGTGATGGATCTAAATCTTATAGATTACGTTGACATGGAATATTTAGATTACATAGAGAGCTTTCTTGAATACAGTTATTGAAACGACTATTTACTAATGAATACTCGCAATTCCCGCGTAGCTAATACAATCTTTGACGGTTGACCCACACTGACAGGCATAGCAGGCATATAGAGGGAAAATAGAGTAATTTGATAACTTACAGAAAAATATTTTGCAGTGTTGCTACAACATTATTATTTTTCTTAGTTTAACGGGTGTTAAACACTGTTTTGTAATGCAAAGAGTTAGACAAGACTTTAGACGGGGTGTTTAGAATTAGACACTGTTTAGTTAAACATGTATTTAAACTGCGTCTAAAGTATTTTTTGTAATAACAGTATCCAAAGCGAGCAGTCCCTAAGCGCAGTTGTCGCACGTAACACGCCACGGCTCCAGCCAATCCTATTAATTAGAATTTGTGTTGGTTACATAGCTGTTAAAGTTTTGGTAGAAACTTTTAATTCTTGTGTATCTAATATCTATTAAGTACTAATTTATCCACCTGACATCTCTGTATTTTGCAAAATACTAATGATTTGGTCCACAAGATATTATATATTAAGGCATAAGAGATAAAACTTATATACGATACCCTCTTATTGCACATTACACCTAGTGCTTCAACTGATTTCTGAACTATCATGTGTAATAGAGGATACGTCGTCCATATTAGGTAAAAATCATGTGTTTTAGCTACCTAAAATCCAAGCTTTAATTACCTAATCATTTATTTTAGCTCTGCTTTAAGTAATTTAGTTTTACCTTGCTAGTTTGGTGGTGGTAGGACATTTTTATATATATGGTTTTAAACAGGCCGGCATAATTGTGTCTACTGGCGAGCGATATTAAGACAATCATCTTTCGTCAGTACGTCACTCTTACCATCAAGTGCAGGGGGTTCACTTTGTCGAGCCTGTATAATAAATATGTAAAATTTACGGTTTCTTGTAAAAGAGCATTCAAATACAAATTATGATTGAGATCTGATTAAATATTAATCCCGCCCAACCTGGGAATCTTACCAAACCGATGTCTCACACTGTACGCTGCCACTAAACCAATGTGGCGGCCTTTACCAATCAGTAATAAATTGAATGGAACTCCATTCCGTCCCAAATCAGTGATTACTATTGTCGCGTCCTACGGAGGGCGTGGCTCGTATTCCCAGCGCTGGGAGTCGCTCCCATCTAATCTCGCGTCTCCCACTCGATGACACGACCACCTCACTACACGCGCACTCGACCATCGGCTGAAACACACGAACATGTGTTGCGTCCGAGACTGCTGCGATTATCTTCGTGTGTAACTGAATAGAATCTGCCTCATGATTAGTTGACAATATTCATGTTAATCGGGTGGCAAATGAATAGGTAAGTCAACTGAAAGGAATAACCACTGCTTTTGATATGTAACAATAGTAATGGCATCGTAAGAGTGCTGTCGATCTTTGAGGAAACGGAATCGAAATTAATGAAGGTATCACATCATCAGCCACATGACGTCCACTGCTGAACATAGGCCTCTCCTAAAGATTTCCGGACAGACCTGTCAAAAGTGGCCTGCATCCAGCGTGTTCTTTCGACATTTATCAAGTCATCTGTCCACCTTGCAGGTAGACGGCTGACGCTGCGTTTGCCAGTACGTGGTCTCCACACGAGAAGTTTTTGCCCCATTTGCCGTCAGTTCTTCGAACTATGTCCTATGCCCACTGAAGGTATATAAACAAAAAAGAAAAGTATATATTAAAGGTTTTTGATACTATAAAATCAGACATCGCATAAAAGACATCGGTCGTACCGCCTATGTATACAGTTATCAGATATGTGTGATATAGCTGAAATAACAACATAATTGAGGTATAATGTTTTGGTAGATTGCCGTTCATTCTAATGATTGCAGCATTATCCTTCCTGAGGCAATCGTGGCCAAGTATTTTCTGTGAGGAGAGTCTGACTAAACTATATGTCATGTAACTTGCTCATCAGTTCTATTCGTTCAGGTACTTAGAAAAGGCCAAATAATATAATAGATAAGGGTGTAATACTATTGACACCGGCAAAAGTGAACATATAAAGCCAGTCACAATAACACTACGCTATAAGTGTTTCTAATAATCTGTGACATAGGATTAAGAAAGTCTTGGTACCTGTCATAGACGAGCTTCTGGGAAACTCACTCGATCCCAAATAATAAAACATTTATAAAGTAATGAAATTGCGAATAAAGCTCAAGGTTCTCTTAATATTTATTTGGTTATTTCGTTTCTTCCAAATTGTTCAATAGGCAATACAATCCTCATTGTAGCATTGTATATGATTTGAGATTATCAATTACTTTTTTCTAAAATTGTAGGTGTTCGGGCTTTGTGATGATCGCTGTCCGTTAGATATCTTGCTGGATCGATTCCATAACAAAATATCTAGAGAATATGGAGACGCATTATGATTCCGTGTGTTTGTATACCACTGTCGGAAATTGCTGTTTTTGCGTATTCAATACATACCATACCCCTCCCGTCCCGCGACACCCCCCGCGTCTCACCGACAAGGGAAACTTTTAAATTCAAATGTAAACAGAACAAAAGTTGGTTCGCTTTAATTCGATACGTGAATTATTCATATGTAAGAGTTCTATTACTCCATTAGTACCAGCGTTAATATTCACTTGGATATTATCTGTATGTGCAGCGAGCGATGGATTTTGTACTTTATCTTTTTTGGTGTAAAGTCGGTTTCTTGGCAGACTGTGGTTTATAAAGATATATGTGAATTCAGAAAATTGCTTTGAACGACGCAAAAGTTTGAGGGATTGTTGCGATACTTTATAAGTTTTGATGGAACTTTAATTTTTGTTTTATTGTTTCATGTACGTAAATAAAGGTGGATTGTCTGTCTTTTTGTATAAATGTAACTTGCTCACATTTTAGAACTTTTCCATATAACCAAATGATAAAACTAGCATGTCGTTCGCCCTATTAACGAAGTATTGCGAGGCAGTAATGTGCTAGAGATAATGTGTGGTCACTACAATGCAGATCATGTAATCAACTTCAACTAGGCCTGTTGCCTTTAATGCCATCGGTCAAATTATGCCGGCCGCCTCATCGGGAGCACATCAGTTGCTCACGGAACGAGACTCGTTTCGAATAAGCCACTATACTTACAACGGTTGGTGCCACCATGCCACAGATATTAGATATAATACTAGCATCATTGTTGCATTTAGTGCAGGCAGTGAAATTGACGAAGTTCGAAAACCATTGAAATAAAACTGTTTTGCGGTTTTTTAATTAATATTTTCTCCCGACGTTTCGAAGGCTTTGCAGCACTTCGTGGTCACGGGCCGGACTGAGGTGTTGGTGGTCCGAAATTAATGTTACAATATCTACCTTCATTTTTTAATTAAAAAACCGCGATAAAATCCGCAAAATAGTTTTATTTCAATGTCTAATATTCGCGTAAATATAAGAAGTCATTATTCGAAAACCATGTTCTTTTTGCCCCATATTCAGTCGGCGCCCTACAATTCGTACGGCAAGCTACAAATTCATAGTATTTTTTTTTAGCCATTATAGATGTTCAATGGCCAGCGCATTGCTCACATCAGGTGACCCACTAACCTGTTAGATCTTAGGAAAATATAGTTATGAAATTCAATTGTACTATAAAAACTATAAAATGTAAATACCCATTTGAGTATCCCCGGCGACATCTCTAGTGAATGATGTAAAGAAACTGTCAGATAATAAAATGGGTCGAACCTCGCTTCTGCCGACAGACGAGGCCCACGATCTTCGATAACGACCTTCGAATTTCAAGAACATGAGTTTGTTATAAGGAGGTCTATAATACCAAGTAAAGCACGATGGCATGGGACCACAATTAAACATTGGCTCCTATTCCTAAAGCATCTTGAATTTGTTGGAGATGCTGTTAAGATTTGTAGCGTACTTGTTGGTTTCCATATATTTTTTGTTTATATAACTCACTTAAGTATAAGCAGATGTAAACTTTGTAATTGTTTCTTGTAGATTCGTTTCCGCAGATTAATTTCAATTAGGGCATAGGTCTAAGGAAGGCAATCTAGACTTAATGTGATTTAGTGCTTAAGTATTACTAATTAACGATTGTGTTCTGTATTATACCTTTTGTTAAATAAAAAAAAACATTTTTTTTATAATTTCCCTCCAATCTTATGTTTATTTAGGCTCTAGACAGAATCGA
Source organism: Sphinx pinastri (assembly GCA_947568825.1). Classification (NCBI taxonomy): domain Eukaryota; kingdom Metazoa; phylum Arthropoda; class Insecta; order Lepidoptera; family Sphingidae; genus Sphinx; species Sphinx pinastri. The sequence goes on from OX387618.1 coordinate 20,250,813, forward strand.
TCATCGCGTAGAATAAAATTGAAACGTCACATAATCATAATAATATTATAACAAAGTAGTAAATAAGCTTAGCAAAAGATGGGTCTACTACTCAATATAACTTATCTCTGCCCAATCAAGAAGAATGTGGGAGCTATAAGTTTAGTTTTAACAACGAATATTAACATTAGCTTAAAGTAAATTCCATCTTGCCTTACACTAACACAAGTTATACCACAGAAACTTTAAAATTAAATGGTTCAAACAACCAGGCTTACGGTTTTAATCGTTATGCCGGATTCATCAACCCGCGAGGACACAATAAGTTGCACCAAACTTACTTAACTCGAGAGTACATCCGGGATCAGCTTTCAGGTGTGACGTTAATAATGTACAGCTTTATACGTAATAAGATTGATGGTTACGGGCTTAAAAAGCGAAATAAATAAGTTAACTCTAAGCGGTTAACAAATTCAAATTAAATAGTGATAGCTGACTATGACTCACGGCTCCGCCCACGTGAAAATCTTGAAATAAAAGTTCTACTGGGAATTTATATTATTTTAGGACTAAACATATCTGTGTGTTATTTAAATTGTTCTTTAACAAACACATTTCCTAACTAGGTAACCCAAAATAATTTGATCGCACACACATATTGCCAGTACGTTAAAACCTACCCAGAAACAACAGACAACAAAGACGAACCCACACACACCCAGCATACCGAGCTGATTAGACTACTGAATCGTAAAGCCACGCGGTATCTAGACGTGTCTATCGAAGATTTAGAGCATATTGTTTATGAGAGCAGCACGCTCGCTTGGGAAGCCACATTCTTCTAGAGCAAGAGCCCGTGAACCCCAGACCTTCGTTATTTTATAAAAGCTGAAAGTTTGTCAGCGCATGCTCCCAGCACAGGTAAGAACGATGGACTATTATGAAGTTTGGGTTGCCGTGGCTTTGGCAGGTAAACGGTACTAAAGGTGTGTAAAATACCGATCTAAATTCATCAAATAATAAAGTGTGATTTTTTAGTATTACCTTCAGAATATTATTAAAAATCACGTTATTGATTGCCAGACACTTAACATCGTGGCAACCCCTTGCCAGACACCCCTAATGTTCATGAAATTATAATTCTACTTATGTTATAGTATAAAAGCTGATTTTTATATATAATACTTAGGTAATAATTAGATGATGTTTCCTCATCAGCCAGACATTTTTGATAGTTCCAACCCCTTGCCAGACAATGATGTAGGGTCGCTGTAGGAGCGAGCGCGAGACAGTATATGTATGGTGGGTGCGAGTGAGATGGCGAGATAGGTCTATCGCGATCCCTCAATAACAGATTATAAAAAAAAAAACCAAATAAATAATACTCAAAAATTTAATTAAAAATATATTAATGACATTACAAGTTATTATAAAGCATAAAAAAATAGATTGATGACATTACAGATTATTATTATAGTGTACTAAAGAAAATATTATTTTATTCATTATCATCATTATAATCAATGTTATCATTTTCTTCGTCACTGTTACTCCATTCCATATCGTCGTCTTCTTCTTCTTCGTCAGTTTCTGTAGAAATATGAAAAAGTTAATGGGATTGAAAATATCAAAAAATAATGTATAATGGTTTAAAGTAGTATTATACCTGAGACAGTTTTCAGTGATTCTCTGACGTAATTTGGCAACTGATCACCTTCGAACCATTTAAAATGGTACTGATTATCTTCGAGAACCCAACCATTATTCTCGGGTTGATAAATTGTTGGTATTTGCTGATTTGCATTATTCCAAATGCTAGACACATAGTTGGCTCGCAGAAATTGTAAGCATATAATGTACGTATCATACACTAATAATATATTGAATATACTTTATAGTCTGTATATATTCGAAATATTTTATGTTGTTAATTTATAATAACTATTCAATTAATAATACTTGAAGATAGCATATAAGATTATTTTAGCTGATGTAAACATGTACTAAGTACTAAACAATACATGCGCAGTAGAAATAACAACTGCGCAGTGAAAGATCGCGATAGACCTATCTCGCCATCTCACTCGCACCCACCATACATATACTGTCTCGCGCTCGCTCCTACAGCGACCCTACATCATTGTCTGGCAAGGGGTTGGAACTATCAAAAATGTCTGGCTGATGAGGAAACATCATCTAATTATTACCTAAGTATTATATATAAAAATCAGCTTTTATACTATAACATAAGTAGAATTATAATTTCATGAACATTAGGGGTGTCTGGCAAGGGGTTGCCACGATGTTAAGTGTCTGGCAATCAATAACGTGATTTTTAATAATATTCTGAAGGTAATACCAAAAAATCACACTTTATTATTTGATGAATTTAGATCGGTATTTTACACACCTTTAGTACCGTTTACCTGCCAAAGCCACGGCAACCCAAACTTCATAATAGTCCATCGTTCTTACCTGTGTTGGGAGCATGCGCTGACAAACTTTCAGCTTTTATAAAATAACGAAGGTCTGGGGTTCACGGGCTCTTAGACTATTCCGTTATATTTTACCGATCGGACAGGTCGATATGTTTTTGGGATTCTCTTCACTTACCATCAGATGCAGTGAGGCTACTTCGCCATATTTTCGATAAAAAAAATACATTTTTACAGAGTCTCATCGCTTGTCTCTGTTTGTACTCTGGACTTCCGCAAATTATGCTTGCGAGTATTTATAGTAGTTTCCCACTGGATTACTCTATAGGGTCTGGGATCCTGTAGACTCCTACAGACAGACCTACAGACCTATAGACCTCCTATCGACAGAGCTTCCTATTACAAATTGTTCCAAGATAGCGCTCAGCTCTCCACATCTGAGCAAAAAGTTCATGAATCTTAATAAATAATAAATAAATATTGTATTTAACCCATTGATGTATTAAAAACCCCTCAATGATTTAACCACATAAATGCTAGTACTTTTATACTGATAAATAAAGCAGTTCGTGCGAAATTATTCTCTAACCATTCCAAAATATTCAAAATGATTATCATGATTAAAAGATCGATACAATGTCTTCCAAATGAAAACGTTACATTTAAATTTACTTTGCACACTGTTGTTAGAAGAAATAGACAGATACGCCAGGTTCGAGCACACAATTTAACCTAAAAAAAGAACGGGTTGCACTCCGGGAGTGCCGGCAGAAGTGAAAACTTGTAAATTAACGTTGTGCATTTTTGAATATTTTGGAATGGTTAGAGACTAATTTCGCACGAACTGCTTTATTTATCAGTATAAAAGTACTAGCATTTATGTGGTTAAATTATTGAGGGTTTTTTAATACATCAATGGGTTAAATACAATATTTATTTATTGCGCTATCGTTATTGATGTATTAAAAAACCCTCAATGGCCTATCGTACACAAATATGACTATTTCACTATTTCCTTATAAATCAAAATTTGAAAAAATAATGTTACGCTCTTTTGTACTCGTGCCGTGCCAACGCTGGAAAAATAAAAATAAATGTAGTCATTTAAGAATTATAGCTTCTACGCATTGTATTTAAGGTTCATATTAGTAAGGGATGGTAAAACCTCCTACGAATTTTCGATCGGTCACGTGATCTTGACGCGAGTTTAACATTTTATACCCATCCCAAAAGTGCTCATCGCCGCTAAAGAAGTTTTTACTTCGTAAAACATAGACAAAAGTACGGAGCTTCAAACGGTATACCTAGGCACATTCTAAATACTAGAGCAATCACTTCAGTGACACTAGAGAGCTGCCAAATTTGGCGCTCGCATGCGCTCTGCTCGAAGAGAGGGAGGGGGGGGGAGATGAATAATTCATACGGTCGGCAGATAACGCGATATCTCGGCGGCTTCGAGGGACGGGAACCCGCCGCTTTGAAAGAACCGGCTGATGCTGTTGTGGTAATTACTCCTCCAAATAGCAAATGGAGCGGTTTTATGTTAACTAATATATTCTTGTATGTATGTATGTAATGTACGTACAGTGGTAGACTGTACGCATATAATAGTCGCTCCTTAAATTAGTAACGAATGTTATGCCACTTTAAGAATAAATTGAATTCTAAGCAATTCCCATACTTAAACCCATAATTAAAAATCTTGCACAATTAATCTTTCCTCCTAAACGGCTGGACCGATTTTAGTGTCTTTTATCCAGGAAAAACATATCGTGCGGGCGAAGCCACTGGCAAAAGCTAGTATTCATATAGTCTTGGAATTGAATCCAGGAACGCACCGGTTTTCCAGTCCAACTACCCCGCCTTTAGATCAGTAAGCCAAAATAACATTCCAAACAGCGGAAATATTAATCTACCTACTCCAAACGTATCCACTAAAAGCATTTAACATAATTTAATTCATCGTTTCACAATTCATATTCAAACTAAAGCACTCAAGTAGTCAGCTGTTACAATGCAAGTCTAGAAAAATGTTCACAAAGTTTGTCTAGCATGTAGCCTCAGTCTAGACCGAGCTGGCGAGCTTCCTTTGCGTCTGATTTTATTGGATTTCATTAAATCTCTCGCTATTTGTTCATTTTGTTTTCATATCTGTCCGTACTTTATTGCCCATATTAATTTCTGAAGGCAGTTATTAATTTTAAAAGATAGAGCATGAGAGCCAATATGATAAAATAAATAGTTTCATTTCCGCCACATTTGTTTTTAAAATGAGAGCTCTGTTAATTCCTAAGTTGAATCCTTTATCTCCCTTATCGCCAAAGATCGCCATTGTGTGAATATGTTTTTGGTCCGAGTAAATAACGCCTGACAATGACATAGCCAATGTAAATTATAGACATTGTGTCATGAGAATCAACGACTTTATACGCAGACTCCAAATACCATCCCATACCATACCAGCCCTGTCTTATATACTGCCCACTGCTGAGCACGGGCCTCTTCTACAACTGAGAGGGTTTTAGGCCTTAGTCCACCACGCTGGCCTAGTGCGGGTTGGCAGACTTCAAATAAATATCAGTAAATCATATAAACATATTGTGTCTAGTTACACGCATCGGAAACATTCAGGTTCTAAGGCCATTTTTAAGGCCTGAAAACAAAAACTGTCTTTTATACGAAAAATACACCTGAGCTGCCGCAGTAGATTCGTCTCATCATGAGACGGAATAATCTTGATGAAAGTACATGCACTAATTGCCCCTCTGCCTAACATGTCGTGGATAAAATGCTTATGTTTTTATGTTTGTAATAACCAATAGATAATAAATCAGATAATTTAGAATTTCAGATATATAATATGGTTATCTTATCTATTTTCAAATACATTTCCTTATCATATTATGTATGCATGGTATGTAGTTTATGGAAATGTTATGTAATCGATATTGCTCATAATAATAAGGTTAGGGACATGCCGCATGCCGGCGTACCGACTAAAACCCCGCGGTAGCCTTCGTCAACGCATTAAAGGCGGCTCCGGGGTACCATAAGGTTTACCTAAGATCGCTACCGGAACAGCCTCTGCGATAAACTGCGTACACAGCCCATCGGTAAGTGGGACGCAACTGGCATCCACAAGTCCACCACGCTGGCCTGGTGCGGGTTGGCAGACTTCACATACCCTCCAAATTCTAATGGAGAATTCTCAGGTAACTTCTCTCTCAGTTTCTCTTACGTTATGTATATATGAATGTTTATCACTGAAGCTACTAAATCAAGTCTCAGAATTATAATTTGAAATTACACTGCTCCTAAGAAAATCGGCTGTATTTTATTTTAGTTGGTATAATAATCATAATATCCCTATTTAAAAAAGAAGCTGCTGCAAGAAAAGGGAATAAATCACTCGGAAAGAGCTGTAAGCCCAAGGTACTATAGGTATGCTTTGATTTATTAAGGACGGAATACAAAATTTTATCAACACACAAATCTTAAAAATGTTAATTTATAATTAGATTTCATTCCACCGCATGACGTAGACGTTTTACAATTACTAAGAAATGAGAAAAAAGAAATAAATTTGATAATGAAAATTTCGCAGTTTTGTTCACAGTTGTGTTTTACTGACAAAACAAACGTTATCGCAAGAAGGTGACGCTCTTGAAGTAATAGTCGGCATTGTAGTCGAACCAGTCAATGACCTTACCATCGAACCACACGTACGCGCCCTTGAGGGTCTCCGGCGCTTCCAGCACCAGGTACACCGGCACCGTCGCTGCGTCGTCGATGCTGTAGAACCCAACGTCCCTCGTCATATCAGTCTTCACTAGTCCTGGATGCATAGAGTTTACTGATATGTTCCTGCTCTCCAGTTCTTTCTGGTGGATAACAGTAACAGCACTCAACGCTACCTTCGCTACTCTATAACTGGCTACAGTTCCACCGTCAGCTATATCCTCGCGGTTGAAAGTTCCGTTCTTCTTGGAGTCCAAGTACCAGTTCACAAAATCGTTCACATCCTCTACTGTCAAGTCTTTTTTTGACAGTCTTTCTGCCCAGTACTTATTTTTCACATTGGAAAGGTGTCCGCAGTCACTAGAGATGTTCAAAACACGCGCATTGTCCCTGAGAAGCGGGTATAACAGTTCTCTGATCGTCAGAATGCTGAAGTAGTTGATTTCGATGATGTGTTTTGCTTCTTCGTAGGTACTATTGAGCTCCAAGCCCGCCGCAACCCCCGCGTTGTTGATCAGAATGTCGATACCTCCGTGGGTCTTCTCTATATGGTCTCTGAATCTGAGGATGCTGTCTCGATCCGAGATGTCGAGCTGATGGTATTGGGGGTGTAATCCAAGTGCTTCCAGGTTGGCTACTGCTTCTTTCCCTCTTGTTTCGTCTCGTGAAGTCAAGTAGACTTGCCCGTCATATCGTTGGAGTAGGAGTTTAACGATGCCGAATCCTATGCCTTTGTTGGCGCCGGTAACCACCGCCACTTTCGTACTCATGTTAGATAAAACAATAAATTACGAGTCATGCACGCTCATGCGTGACTGTTGAACAACTGAACGAAAGACCTTGTTATATCTATACAACTACATTTTGCGGATTACAGTGCGAATCTAATGAGATAAGACTTGCGTCAATAGATAACACTTGTAGTTTTTATTCGCAATCACATGTCCATACTCCATACTATAAGTGCCATGTATAAGATTATATTCCAAAGGTCATATTTTTAAGCGGCTGTGCTAAATATAAGAGTCATGCTCTTTTAATAGAGAACTTCTATATCCATAGGCGGGGTGTTAGTATATGTATCTAGTATGTGTATGTAAATGGGTACATACAATACATTTACATGAGACACTTCTCGCACACAACTTAGTATAGATAAGCGCGCTCCAGAACAACTAGCCGCGGACCTCGCTCGGACATATTAGTTACTTGTTAAGATGGCACAAGGCGGGAGAGGACGCGGGACTTTAGTAGTTCATAAAAAGTAACATAGAAACGTAGATTATGTTTGTTTTTTAATATTCTTTGTACTCGAATGTCTTCAGTATAAATTCCTTACATTTATTATTAATAAGACTTTATGTGATTACGTTTTATTTATCATAATTTGATTATTCTATATCGGAATACAAAAATTATATAAAATTTTTGATATCAATTAAGAAGTGCTCCAACTACAATGTAAGTTTAATCCACAAGCGTTCGTGACCCAGCCGATTCACACTTTACACTATCAACATGTGAACGAATAATAGAAAAAGTATATGCATTTCGGGTCTGATTTTTTCGACTTCCCTTCAATAAAGCCCTCACACGTTCCGAGTATGTTGTCGGTGAGCCGGATTCCGGCGGCGTGGCTTGCATCTCGGCGATTACTCGAGGCTCTCGACACGAGTTCAAGCGAAATCAATTACTATGAGTTGTGCCGACCTATTATATGTGGAGCTATCAATCATTCCTCTCGTACGGAGTGCCGCGGAGGCAGCGCCCTCCGACACATGCGCTGCGGTCGGAGCTATAAACTTATGGAGGGTTTATATTTATAAGTAAAATAAATTCACTATTAAGACTGCCTCGGTGGCGTAGTTGTATTACGGTACAACTGCAATCCCGAGGACTCGGGTTCGATCCCCGGGTCGAGCATAGTGATATTGGATTTTTCTATTCAGTATCCGCACGGAGTCTGGAATTTGTGCCCGATATGACAATCGGCTCGCCCCCTATCACATCATGGGAAGGAATACGTACGGAGAAAAGTGGGTGCACTTAGGGTGCGCCCCTGCCTACTCCTTCGGGGATAAAAAAAGCCGCGTGTGTGTGTATAAATTCACTAGAACATTAATGGGGAAAGTATACCAATGTCGTAATTCCATTATGTAAATAATAATATCATATTATAGGGGACTTTTTTTGTGAAATAATAATTATAAATATTTTAATTATAAAAAGGGCGTCATCTATTTTATTCAATAAGAATGTTATAGGAGAGTCATGTTGTATTTAAAATATCTTGCTGTCTCTTTTGTCCGCCCGCACTGTAGTGGTCATCTTTTTTTGTTTGCGCGGAGAAAGTGACTTACTACTACCGCCCCGCCTTCAAGGGCGGTGACTGAATGGTTATGTTGGGTTCACCGTGCGTTACGATCCGACGTTGAGCCGCCCGGAGAGATGGAGCCATCGCACGACCGCCGGGCCGAGTCTCTAACCTATGTACAACGTACGGCATACCAACCAAAACTACGCAGTGGCCATCTTCGGCGCATTAGGGACGGCTGCGGGCTTCCTCTGACGGAAGTGTCTAAGTTGTCGTCCGCAACCGCCCCTGCGCGGTGCCGCCTAATGCAGCCCGTCTCCTGTTGTGGGGGGGGGGGGGATCAGAGCCCCCCCACAACGAAGGACGCCCTGGGCGTCAGCGGCAGCGTGAATCAACGGTGACATAATCTGGCTTCGTTTATCTTTTGACAGTCGCTTGTAAATCTGTCAGGTATTTTTTAGACCTATAAATTTTTGGTTTTATAATTAAGGTAACATAATATACCTACCTAATAGAAGATGAACTAAAATATTGTTTATCGTAGTTCGCTACTCGCTCTAAGTTTGTACGGTACGTTAATGTGTCCCAGAGGAGGCATGTGCTCGAATCGACATCGATTCACAGGCGGTCGCCTCGGCACAATCGGCTCGAGTCCCGACTCCCGACTCCCGCGCCTCTCCCGCGCCGCACCGCCACCAGCCTCTTCCACCAACAACGCTTAATACTCACACAAATTCACATCCACTTCTGAATTATAAACTAAACATTCAGAGTTACATTGTTTGACGCTTCTACAGTCTCTGAGGGGCAGAGAACTTTGAGACGACAACACGAGAGGCTGCGGGTTCGATAGGCGGACTGAGACAATATTTCATAGTTGCAATTATAATTTGTTTTTGGTTTGTATAATCAAAAGTATAGCTACTGATGGCCTCGACATAAAACTTGAATTAAGTATGGGCTCAAGGTTATGTCGGATGGATTAAAGCACTTTTTTTTTTGAGGTGGTGTAAGCAAATTCTGTGAAGCCAATGAGGTCGATCACTAGTTACAGCAGTAAATAAAAAAACATTTAAAACATTATTATTATTTTAATCACATGAGTTTGAAATCTCTATCGAACATGGCAAAATACTCGACAATTAGCATAGCAACCAAATAATCATGACCATTAATTGCATGTGTATACAGAAATGAAAACACCAGGTGCATACGTCAATTATAATTAATTGAAAACATTCGTACAAATTATATCTAAGTTTCTAAGAAAACGCACATCAGTTTCATTATGAGAATCATAATTCTCCATTGACAGAAGATACGTCAGAATTCAAAATTGCTCTTTAAAATCTAAGCACGAGTGAATAATATACAAACTCTAAATCAAAAAAGCATTCACGTATTCGCGTAAGCGGGTCGAACGGCGAACCAAAGCGTATCCACTTAGTGGGCCGACAAATGCATCTGCGAGGGTAGTTCATGAATATAACACGCTGAGAGAGTGATAACGTCGTGTGACGTCGCCGTGACGAGGATAGACGTCAGATAACAAGGCTTGTTACTATTTTAGTGATGGAACGTGTATATATGTTTTGACATGGATTACCTTACTGATGTAGCGGCTGCGATTTTGCGGCGTGACCTGATGAGATTTTAGATTCTACTTCGCACGTCGGTACATTTATGATTCTCGATTTGTAAAATACATCTGCTTTTCATGGGATCGGAAAATTATTTGTTATGTGACTTGCCATTGAGGGTCGAAATTGACTTTGCAGATAATGAGTGCTTTTGCAAACCTGTTACCGCTTTGGCAGATTTGAGTAATATGTTTAATGAATGGCTTGTAACTCGACTTGTAATGATTTATGGAACTTGTGTCTATAGATGTATATTCTGTCTTTATTGCGCATTATCAAAAAGTATCTATTTCACGAGGAACGTGCAAATTTTGGTGTGTACTTCTACTTTGTAGATCGGTGATTTGGAAGGAAAAACAAACTTCGTTTCTATTTCCATTTATCCGCAAGAGAAGTCAAGATCTCAGCCGAACTGGTGTAAGTGTTTACGGATGACGATGATCGCTTACCACCAGTTTACTCCCACACGCATGCCTGAATCAGGTCACACAAAAATATTTGGACAATTCAAATGGATATTAAGACCAATCGCAATCTAGTCTACGGCGTTACACATGCTACACATGCCACGGAGGCAGCTAACTTTCAGACATTTCAACAATCTCCCGCCGGCCGCATGAATAGAGTGGATTTAATTAAACGGGCCGATTGTGCTGGAGCTGGCGTGGTTCCAGCGCGTCAGTGCCACGTGCCACTCGCGCCACTCGTGCCAGTCGCCACGTGGCCGAGCCCGACGCTGCCAGTTTTGCTACTTAACCGCCTGTTTGGAATCACTTATCGTCTTAGGGCTTCCGTTATTCTTTTCTTGCTACATATCTGCTAAGCCCTTCAAAGCTAATTTCATTCCCATTGATTGAATAGTAAAAATAGCAATAGCACTTCTACAATAATGTGAATGTTTGTTAAGATGCTTGCAGTGGATAAAATGCAACAGACAGAGAGAATAATTACATAGTCTTAAATTAACAATCTCCATAATAGGTTATTTTTATCTCGGAAAAGTACACGATGGAACTTTGGCTTTAGGAAATGATTAGATTCCGGCGACACGCCGAACAATATTCAAGTGAATGTTAAAAATATACATGATTCTTTTTCTGATTCTAACAGAACTTGACTTCTGTCAACAACCTAAGTATTATGTGCACGGACAGTAGAATACAAAGGAAACATATATATGGCGTTTAGGATAATATACTGTAACCCATATGCATTAAAACCATTGTTTCGGTACACTCAGGCGACTCATTTTTAGCTTAGTTCATTCATTCAGTATCAGCGCGACCTACAACTTTGTATTAAACATTAATGAATGTTTGCAAGCTATTTTAAACCCAATTGGCAATGCTGCAATAATAATTATATTGGTTTTCAACCGAAAACTCACAAAGAATTTTCGTAACGTGGGAATAAAACTGGGGCCCATAATTCACTGATGAGACCCTGGAGGCATTTAACACAACAGGAAAAATGTAGGGATTTGTCAGCGGCGCAGCGCGGTATCGAACGTGTTGACGCGGCAAAATATACTGCTCCCGGCAGGTTTATATTTTACAAAAAACTGCGATTCATTCGGGCACCTCCCGAACTATCACTAGGGACGTAAACACTTAGTTAGATGGGTATTCATAACAGTCTGTATGGGAATGGTCCATCGTATTATCTATTTCAGCTGCCAACAGTTATTTAGGTTGATATAGATACAAATAAAATTGTTTTGGTTATTGATGCAATGCAATCAGCCCTGTATTATAATATACTGCCCACTGCTGAGCACGGGCCTCCTCTACTAAGAGGGGTTAGGCCTTAGTCCACTACGCGGGCCTAGTGCGGGTTGGCAGACTTCACATATCTTCGAAATTCTTATAGAGAACTTCTCAGGAATGCAGGTTTCCTCACGATGTTTTGCTTCACCGTTAAAGCGAACGATAATTGATAAACAATACACACTTAACTTCGAAAAGTCAGAGGTATGTGCCTTGGGTTTTGAACCTCCGGACATTGACTCGGCAGACCGTTCCATTCCCAACTAGGCTATCGACTAGGTTAGTGATCTCTCTTCAGTCGGCCCCTCATTGCTGAGGATCGTGATCCCGTCCAAAGTCATTTAGCAGTATTCTCCACGAGGCGCGATTTTCGGCTTGGTGCATCGCTACGCTCATTGGCATATTTAGGGAGTTGGCGACCTGGTCTGACCAGCGCGTCGGTCTACGCCCTCTTGGTCGCTTGCCTTCGAGCTTACCGGTGAGCACCAACTTCTCCAAGTTGTCTGGTTTCCTTCGCGCAATGTGTCCAAAATATTTTAGAACCCGACTCAGACAGACGGAGGATAGCCTCTGTTGACGTTCCAGCTTGAGCTCACTTAAGATGGATGCATTTGTGCGATGAGCCATCCATGAGATGCCGAGCATGCGACGCCAGCACCACATTTCGAACGCATCGACTCTCTTACGATCGGCAGCTTTTAAAGTCCAGGTCTCAGAAGCGTACAGAAAGACAGAAAAAGCTAAAGTCCGGACCATGTGAATTTTCGTGCGGTTGCTGATGTTTCTGTCCCTCCAGACCTTGTCGAGCTTTGTCATCGCAGTTTTCGCCATCGCGATGCGTCTGCGAATCTCTTTTTCACAGCTACCGTTGTTGGTTATGAGTGATCCCAGATACTGGAATTCTTGAACCTTTTCGTAGTTATGAAGTAGAGTCGTGCGCTGAATAGTCGCAGATCGATCAACGGTCATCACCTTGGTCTTGCTTCGGTTTATAGTGAGTCCCAGCATAGAGCTAGCGTTTTCCAAACGTCGAAGCAATTCAGCCATCTCTTCCTCTGATGAGGCAAATAGAGTGGTATCATCGGCGTATCGAAGATTCGATATTTTGGATCCGCCAATGTTTACTCCTTCCTCCCATCCATCAAGGGCTTTGCGCATTATGTATTCGCCGTAGATGTTAAAAAGGATGGGAGATATTACACACCCTTGCCTCACTCCCCTCTCAAACCGGAATCTGTTCGACGACGCGTTACCCACGGTTACCGTCCCATGACTTGCATCGTACAGGGCGTCAATAAGTCGCACAAGATGTTCGGGAACACCCAGCTCTGAAAGGACCGTCCAGAGGTCCCGCCACCTAACGCAGTCAAAAGCCTTTTGGTAGTCGACGAAGCACATCACAACCGTGGTATTGAATTCGTAGCATTTCTCCACTATCAGCCTCAAGTTCAAGATCTGTTCTCTAGTTCCCTTCCCTTTTACAAAACCCGCTTGTTCCTGGGGGATTTGCCAATCCAGGAAAGATCTGAGGCGAGAATTGATGACATGCAGTAGGACCTTGCTTGCATGTGATATTAATGCAAGAGTACGGTAGTTACCGCATTCTCTAACAGAACCTTTCTTGTGTAGTGGGATTATAGCTGAGTGTGTCCAATCGGTAGGCCATTTGCAGGTTATCCAAACCGCGTTGCAGACTCGGTGAAGAAGACTTACCCCCAGTTCTCCAAGAGCTTTGAGGACCTCCGCGCTTATCAGGTCAGCGCCAGAAGCTTTGTTGCACTTGAGTTTCCTAATGGCATCTTCAACTTCTGAGCGAAGAATCTCAGGCTCAGCCTCAGCTACAGTGTGCATGTGTGTGCTAGTGCGATCATTAGTGCATGGATCTTTATACAGCTCACTGCAGTATTCGCGCCAACGCTCTGCGGCCATGTTGACATCGAGGACCGGATTACCCTGTTTGTCGTTGATAACCCATGACTTGGGTTTAAATTCGCCCGTGACCTGGCGTATTTTCTTGAAGAGATCCGCTGTTTGGTACTTATCTGCGTGAGCTTCGATCTCCTTGCACATTTCTTCAAGCAAATGGTTCTTGTCTCGTCTGCACATGCGTTGTATGCAACGGTTCAGATCCGAGTACGCAGGCAATCTGCTCTCGGAAAGGTTTTTGCACTTCAGCTGTTTCCGTTCTTGAATAAGTTGCCAAGTGTCATCAGCAATCCATTCTTTCTTGGTGTAAGGCGTTTTCGGTAACGACGACAGCGTGATACTTACTGATAAGTGATACTTAAACGTAATTTCCATTCATCCTCGACAAATCTTATTGTGATACTAACATTGCGCGCGGCTCCGCCCGCGTGGAAAAGTTTTTCCGGGATAAAAACATTATAGAAACCGTTATATATTATAACGATATTTTTTTTTAATCTTAATGTTGTGGATTTCTTTGTAGTTACTTATTTATCAGCGTACACTGCGTCAAGATACAGGGCGCAATCTCATAGACCTTTTACATTTCAAAGCACTCGTCTTGATGAACATACCGTAACAAAAGCACAATTAGCGGTGCTTCTAAATGACTTGCATTTGTCTCGCATTGTTTACGTGTTCATTTGCTATGAGATATACCAATTGAATTCAAGACACTGTGAGCTCATTCTGCGTAAATCGAACAGTCAACAACTAATTTATCAATATCTTCGTAAACTAAGTAACAATTATTGTAAAATGTAAATAGATATTGTAACTTTGACTTTTTGGACAACCAACTACACCTTAGTCTGCCCCGTGATCACGAAGGCTGCAAAATCTTCGAAACTTCCGGAGGAAATATGATTAAAAAACGGCGACAAAATATCCGCAAAATATTTTTTAACACCCCACAAAAAAGCGGGGTGTTATAAGTTTAGGTCCGAATTCCGGACCAGGGAGACGAAAATACTTCTTTAGCGGTCCCCCGACGCGACGACGCTTGGGGCAAAATATTACTAGGTACTAAAAGACAAAGACACTTTTGTGATTTTACTTTTTAGAGATTTTTTTATGTCGGGGGCTTATTTTATATTTTAAAGATATACCAATTACTTGTTTGGCGACGCGACGCTTGCTACAAAAAAATCATCGCTTGCGCTTTCACTCGTATAAAATGCAGGCCGCTAAAACCTTTTAGCTCGTGCAAGCGTTTTGCTTGGAGCACTCTGTGAAGAATCGATAGCAAACGCACTACTCACGAATTAATAAAAGCCAAGCTGAATATAGCAGGCTCGGTTATAAACTGCAATGTATGTACTGCCATTGAACTGTTGGGCGACATTTTACACTAGTGTTGAAGAAAGCTGATATGTGCTTAATACTAGCTGGCCCTGCGAACTTCGTATCGCTTCGGAATCAATGAATGTTGTGTTAACTAATTGCTTTTTCATTAATATTAAATGAATTATCAAAATTAATAAAGCTCAACTAGTACAAAAATCAAAATGACAAAGTCATATATTCATACACAGAGACAGAGAGAAGCATACTATTGAGCGCCACATGCCACGATAATGACATAACTCTTTCACCTCTACCACATTCATACTTCTCATCATACATTTTCGCCGATTATGGGCATCCCCTCTATCCGTACCATCCACATTCGCTCGATAAATACCTTTGCTAACTCGTCTTTCAACCATCCTCCCTACGTGTCCAAATTATCTCAGCATACTTCTTTTAATTTTAGTCACCACATCGTCCTTTAATTTATAACGTCATACTAATGCAATAGGAAATAGTGACTCCACATAATATACTCTGTAAGGATTTCATTTCCACCGCATTTACTAGACTTTCGTGCTTCTTGTGCCAAACCAGCATCAACTTCCATAGATAAGGCGTCGGCAACAGCACAGTATTGCTAATCCCTATTCTGCTCTCTTTACCCTGATACAGGATTTGGAGTTCCCATTACAAAGACTTCAATGCCCTCACCAGGCGGCCATCTGTGACTGTTGGGTAAATTATTTGCTTGTTTAAATTATCTTGACTGAAAATAATTATCTAATAAGGCAAGAACAAAAACACAATGAATAATTAAAGTATTGTATAATGATTTTTTATATTTACGCGAATGTTACACATTGAAATAAAATTAATTTGCGGATTTTATCGCGGTTTTTTAATTTTGTATTTTCTCCCGACGTTCCAGTTAAAGTATTGTAAGCTGTAAGTTTAAAATGGAGCGTAGTAACTAGGTACTCACTTCTGATTAACTAACAGCACCGATCAATCCCTGAATAAAGAGTGATAATCGGGCTAACAGAACATTTTGCAACAGACGTGCGACCGTAAACATCATCTTAAAAATGTAGTGTTCTCTTGCTATCTTATTATCAAGCACAAACTTATGATATTTGTTAAGAATTTAGTAATAAACTATTTTTGTTTATTCTTAAGTTAATTTTAACTAAAATCTTAACATAAGCCTTCCCTAAAGATTGCTAGACAGACCTGCCATAATCTATAATGTATAATTATAATATAATATTATCCTGCGTTTAAAAGTTATGCTAAAGTTTAAAGAAGTTGAAAACGGTGTCAGCGACCTGTTATTTTCCTGAACAATTTTGAAACTGAAGGCAAGTTGTACAAGCGAACCTTTGTAGTAATGCAATAGTCGCGTCGGAGCAGCTGCGGTACTTCAACTTGCTAGTTCTACAGCGAATGCAAGTCCGAACTAGTGAGGACATTTGACAAAATTATCAAATTATACTTAGTTTTTAGTAGGAAAACTGATGCACTCTATAATCCAGTGATTCATTTAGTAATTCTGTACAGTTCAGTTGTCTTGTACATCCACAAAGTTGTAGTTTGTTGAAGTTGAAGTTAAAAGTCTTCTTTCGGACGTAAAAGTAGTATATTTTTTTAATTACAGAGAGAAATAGGAAATTTTCTCGTGACGTGGTTTCGGTAAAATTGTTCGAAGGACAGTGTTTTAAATTTGGTTTGCTATAAATCATTACCGTATCAGTCAAACTTATGTCGCAGTCACTTTACGTAATTAGTAATCAGTATATAATAAAAATGTACGTGAAACCGTACAACTTCTTATTAAGAGTTCACCTCGTGTACAGTCAGCAGCATAAGTAGATGAACAAATTCAAAACTTCAAATTGCCTACACACTTTTGTTTTCTTACTAATCTTTTTTTTTCTCTGCACAAAAATAAAATACAAGGGATTTACTTTACTTCAAACGAAGAAAAAAATGCTTCAGTTTAACTTAACGCGTATATAAGCGATTTGAAATTTTGATTTTGTACAGATATTTATGCTGCTGACTGTACATCTGTTACTTATAGACTGGTTATTATATGAGTAACCGTTGATACGAACGCTCTCTTTGGCCAACCGAAATATAATAAAACAGAACTGTACTAGAATAAACGTGACGTTAGGTTCTCAAAAATGTTCACGTCCTACAATCCTGCAAAAGACGATGACGATTTCAATAATATTATGTACTTACTATTATTCTACGTTATGTGCTCCCATTAACAGTAGCAAACGTTGGCGAAATACATTTTGTTCAGTTTAATTCAAAGTATGATTTCACTCAGCCCGTCCCTAAGGTCCATGAATAAAGTATGAGCGCTCGGGTGCAGGACGCCGCCCTCAGGTCCGCAGGCCAGCTGGCCTGCACGCTCGCGTAACACCATTAGGCTATTGCTATCGAGTCGAGGGCGGCTGAGTGGGCCCGAGTGCGCCACCCAACTCCTGCGCCAAACAAAAACCCATCGGAATTGGAAATTATATTTTGAATAGCCGAATTTAAAATGATTCATAACTCCAATTACGACGCATAATGCACTTCATACTAATGTATATTTTTATACGTATGAGCAAATATTGTAAATCGCCTGATAGTCAGAACCACCACTGATCATAAGCAGTAGCATGGTCCATAGGTAACCTTTAATTTCAAAGCCTAGCAAAATAAATTCATTGTTATTATTGCAATTAATCATTAATCTAGCTACAACGTTCTTAAACCCATCGTTATTAGGCACTTCAGTGCTTGCACTCTGTTCGGTTCACTTTAGTTCTCTCACAACGTAACGCCAGTAAACATAATCTTGTGTCGTCAAGTGAACGCGTCATTTTGTTTTTTCGGCAATCCTTTCCGGTAAATATTTTTACGCTGGGCGATAGCAGATGAAGATTTGCAGTAATGACCCGGCTCGGCTGCTTCACACTGTTCATTAATCTGCTGATTTAAAAGTGTGACTTAACGCATAAATAGGAATACCTACCTATAAGACCAATGACAGATTCTTATTGTTGTGCTTGTTAAGCTTATATCAATACAAGTAGTACTTCGATTTGACGTCGAGTTTGCGACCTGCCACTCTATATTGAATTTCGATACACGCATGCGGATGTTTGTTAGTGGCGTGGCTTTGAACGGCGACGAGGCATCGACACGCCACCCGCACTATATCGAAGCAACGGTTTGTTTATAACACTACAGGTGCCAGCGACAGCGTTTTCGAAAATAGCAACAGTAAATCCGGTGTTTGTTGAGTAAATATTTTTAGGTTTAAATATTTACGTTATAACTAGAAGCGGGCAAAGGAGCAATTTTACACGCGCGGGAACCTGAGCTAACGTTGTTTGACTGTGGTTAAGTTTATAAACTTGACTTTTAAAGTATTTTCTATAACCTAGTAATTCATATAAAAATAATGTAATTTTTTATTAGATCGTGTGTTGTTGAAGTAGTTTCTCACGCTGCTTTACCTTCAGAGCTGTAATACGGTGCGAATGGATACCGCTATTAGTAGTATTGCAGGTTCCATTGTAAACTTCATTGATCTGGAAGACGCGTGTTTACATTACCATTGCGTAAACTGGCTCAGGCCAATTATTATATCACGAGATAGACATGTAAGATTAACAATCGTGGATACTGCTCAGTTGTTGCACCTCCGCTGCCCGCTCTAGAGATATCCTGAAGTAGTAAAAAACAAGATTACTTCACGTATTCTCATTTCCACTAGTATTTTTTTTTTTTTTTTAATAGCATTGAATGACGAGACGAGCATGCCGTTCGCCTGATGGTAAGCGATACGACTACCCATAAACAGTAGCAACACCATCCAGCACCTTGAGTTATAAAGTACTGTGTGGCATTTCACTGCGCTCGTCATCCTGAGACATAAGATGTTAAGTCTCATTATGTCCAGTAGTTATACTGGCTACAATGTCCTTCAAACCGAAACACAACAGTGCATGCACACTGTTGCTTGGCGGTAGAAATAGACATTGCGGTGGTACCCACCCAGACGGCCTCTTACATTACAATCAAAGTCTCATATTCTTAAAATGAATATAACCTATTACGATGAAATACAGAAAAGCTGTACAAATTAAAACAAAAAGCATATTAAACGACATCATTCCCACAGCTTTGCATTTTAAAAATAGAAGGAGGTTCCGTCGGATCCCGTAATTATGTGAAATCCCGCATAATCCCGGGTAATTCTAATATAGCGCCGGGAGTTCCCGCCACTCGCGCTGTTGAAAGATTTTTCAGTAGCTGGTAATGGATATTTTTTATTTGACGAATTCTATTAATTAGGGCCGGCCAGGACGAACAGGTGTTGACGAGGGCAGGTAGGGGCAGAAGGGGAAGTGACGGAGGTGTGGGTGCGACGTTATACTTAATGGAAAATTAATTAAAACGGATATTTTGTAGATAATATTTTAATAGCAATACTCAAGGGGTCAGAATAAATTATAATAATGTAGTATTTTCTTCAAATTTTGGAAACTCCTACGCCGCGCCTTAAAGTAGAGATAGTAAACAAGGTGTGGGTATACAAAAACATAATATATATACCGACTACAAAATACAATGCTCTTGATGTAACTTAAGTAGGTACTACAGTCTAAATATAATCTAGTCTAACGATGACGTAGTAGTGCCGAAGGTCGTCCCAGCAGCTTTACTGTGTGCAGTCCAGATACTCGTGTCTAATCATGCTATGGTAATTCACCGCGTATAGTCGCCATGACACTCAGTGAATGCAGGGCAGTAGACACTCATCAATATCTCAAAGCTAACTGTTATGGTTTTTTATTGCATACAAATGACGATACAAGCATACGGCTCGCTTGTTGGTAAATACGACCGCCCATAAACAGTAAAAGCACCATACATAACTTTGAACTATAGAGTACTCCGTGGCACTCCACGGCGCTCGTCACCCGTTCAGTGAATGTGTCCCTATAGGTCGTATTGAATGGTTTCGAGCCAAGATCCCGCGCGGATAATCCGAGGACATGCGACCGATTCGGTGACTGCCCTCGCATTACTTTTACGCGTGATTTCGTTCGACTTGCGGTTACGTATTTTTGTAGAAATGTTATTCGCAGTCGTATACATTGTTTTTATATTTGTTGCTCTAGTTAGAATTATAAAATCGGATCTGTATCGACTGCCAGAATAAGGAATGTGTTCAGTTTTAGTGTGTCGTCTTTATTTCATTCTATATTCATGGTCTGTCATAGATTAAGTCAGATTAACCAAGTCAAATTTAACCATTGTATACATTAACTAAATCCGGAATAAATTACTCTAACGTATAATATCTACTACGAGTATATCGACATTCTGTACGCTATAATAATACGCGATAGTTACATAAAAAATAATATAATCCGTTGCTACAAGCAGTATCCTTGCCATCGCCTCTAATCTCGACCATAAAAAGATACGAGTCCTTGGCAAATCCTTTTAAGCTCCCGACAATAACAAAAACTGTATAAACAGTGTGTTTGCATGTACGAGCGCGTAATGACGCGAGATCGCGACTAGTATAACGTATAGGCGGAGCAAACGCTGCCATTTCCTTATGTCGGATATGGGGAACTGGATTGAATTAACCTTTTGTTCAGCTTCGGAACTTTGGTATATGTTATTCTTGGTTCCGCAGCAGAACCACACGTGCTGGCATGCGAAGCCACAGCTTGTTGGTTAAAACCATCACGGCCCGAACCAATAGCTTTTCTTTTCTTTGCCACACCTGCTGGCACCCATCATCAAGCTTTGGAATAGTTTGCCGGCCCGCGTGTTCCCTCCTTCCTATAATCCTGAATCCTTCCGCCGTAGCGTGAGAAACAGCTCAGTAGGCCGGCATGATTGTGTCAAATGGCATAAGGTACCCATCAATCGCCATTGGATACTCTATATGGACGGCATGGCGGCATCGCGCTTATCATCAGGTGTGATGCAGTAACTATGTGATGCCGCCAGCAAAAAAAAAAGAACCGCATCTAAAATTTCAGAGAACAATTATTGGTGTTTCTCGGGTTGTGAAGCACTTGTGAGACTAAACAGATTGATAATACGTGAGATGTTATTAAGCCTGGTTTAGACTACGACACTATACACCGTACAATCAGTATACACAATATAGACACTCGGTATATACACTGAGTGTAAGATGTATAGTGTCTAAATCAAAACTTATTGATAGATTGGTTTAAATATAGTAGGGATATTTCCGATTCAAAATGTCCCAAAAAAAATAAAAATTAATCTACGAATATTTTTCTCGATTAACGATTCTTTACTTTTTTATGACGACGTAAAATTCTGACGACTAAAACACAAAGGATTTGTTAGACTCAAAATAGAAAAATGTAATTTTTTTGGCTCGACTTGAATGTTTTAGTGGCACGTCACGATGATAGATCACCCGCGCAACTGAAAAACACTGGGCCACATATTTATCATCCGCTAACATATTTCTAATATATTTTATCACTAGCTTTTGCCCGCGGCTCCGCCCGCGTGAATGAGTTTTCCCGGTATAAAAGTCCCGTTTTATATTTTCCCGGTATAAAAAGTATACATAATCTACCCGTGTGCCAAATTTCATCGAAATCGAAAAGTTATTAAATTACTAAAATGGCTATTAAAAAATAGGGGTTGATCGTAGAGGGTTGAAAAATTTAGGGTTGTATGTATTTTTTAATGCTGTATCATAAAAAAATAAAAACAAAAAATTCTATTTGAAAAAAAATAAAAAAAAATTAGGGGTGGACTACCCTTAACAGTTAGGGGGATGAAAAATAGATGTTGGCCGATAATTATAAAGTTTTGATCAATGAAGCACAAATAAGTAAAAAACAGGATTAATTTCACTGTATTATCTTCATTATAATATGAATGCAATTTACACTTCAGTCTAAGTAACACGTGGCCGGCTATGCTAACACCAAAAATTTAAAAAGTGGAAATAATTGAATTATACGGTATTTCGTTCACTACAAAATAAATTTAATTAATTTTATAGCGTCAACAACACGTGGTAATTATGCTGTTAAAATGTAGCTTATATGACACGTTCGTAGATTTACCATAGCAGCGCCATCTATTGATTACTTACTCAACCCAGTCGAAAGGTATCTAACAGTAGCTTATATGACACGTTCGTAGATTTACCATAGCAGCGCCATCTATTGATTACTTACTCAACCCAGTCGAAAGGTATCGACATCTGTTAGAATCATTTGGAGTTAACAGATAATTGTGACTGTCAAATAATAACAGACAAATAATTAGCAATAAATTAAAATTGCGACTATAATTTGAGATTTAAACTATCCTATCTCTCAAGTTGGATCGAACTGCACATGGTGTGCGAATTTTATTATAATCGGTTAAGTGGTTTAGGAGTCCATTGAGGACAAACATTGTGACACGAGATTTATATATATTAAGATTTGTCCACAATGCAAATTCAAATTCAAATTCAAATCATTTATTCAGTAATTAGGCCCCTAAGGGCACTTTTACACGTCATTTTTACAGTGTTTTTATCATCTAAAGATTCTACCAGTGCTTCGGAAAAGCCCACTGACCTGAGAAGAAGCACCAAGAAACTCAGCGTAGGTCTTTTATTATAATTTTTTTTATATATATTTTTTACAAATTGCAAGTACAATATAATACACAATTTAATTATAGAACATGTGTGAATCTGAGCAACCTAATCCCAAGCATTTGTATCTTCAAGATAGTCTCTTATACTGTAATAACCTTTTTTGCAAAGACGTTCTTTGACAGTAGTTTTAAATTTTTTTATTGGAAGATTAACAATATGCATAGGAAGTTTATTGAAGAAGCGTACGCATAGACCAACAAAAGAATTGCTTATTTTATGGAGACGAGTAGCATGTACTATAAGTTTATCTTTGTTCCTAGTGTTTTTATTATGAATATCGCATATTCGGTCAAAATTTGCAATATTTTTTCGAACATACATAAGATTTGCAAATATATATTGCGATGTTACGGTAAGAATGTTTATCTCTTTAAACTTTTCTCTAAGAGAAACGCGAGGTCCGAGACTATAGATAGCTCTAATAGCTCTCTTTTGCAAGACGAATACTGTATTAATATCCGCAGCATTGCCCCAAAGAAGAATACCATACGACAGAATACTATGAAAATAACTGAAATAAACAATTCTTGCCGTGTCTACATCAGTCAGACGCCTTATTTTTCTGACTGCATAAGCCGCTGAACTTAGTCTACCTGCTAACTTTGCTATATGCGGTCCCCACTGGAGTCTCGCGTCTAATGTGATGCCCAGAAAAGTTGTTGACGCAGCAGGATTCAACTCTTCCCCATTTATGTGTACATTGGTTTTTACTTGTCTTACATTGGGCATAGTAAATTTAATGCATTTAGTTTTTTTAGCATTTAGTAACAAGTTGTTTAAATTAAACCAATGCACAATTTTAGAGAGAGCATCGTTCACTTCGTCATAATTTTGTAACATTCTCTTAATTTTAAATATTAATGATGTATCATCCGCGAACAATACAATCTTATGATTATCCCTTACGTAGTAAGGTAAGTCATTAATATATACAAGAAATAAAAATGGTCCCAGAATTGAACCCTGTGGAACTCCCATGGTAACCGCAGATCCAGGTGAGATTTTTCCATTAATATCAACCCTCTGAACCCTGTTACTCAAATAGGATGTCAGAAGATTGAGAGCCGTGTTTCTAATGCCGTAATGGTGTAGTTTCCTGAGCAGAGTATCATGATGTACACAGTCAAATGCCTTAGACAAGTCGCAGAAGACGCCAAGAGCATCGTGCGACTCTTCCCAGGCCTCAAAAATATTTTCCAAGAGATCCACCCCCGCATCAATGGTGGACCGATCAAAAAGTCTTTATCCCAAAAAAAATATGTAGATGTAAATAATTTTATGGAAAACAGATATCTAATAATAATTTGTTAGACTTGCATTGAGAAATGTATGTTATGAGATTTTAAACCAACCATAATGAATAAATCGATTCAAGGACATATTAAATTTATTTATTTATTTATTTATTAGCCTTTATTTCAGATGTACAGTTAATGGAAAAATAACAAACCTAAAGCTAACATATTAAACTTACTACTGACTACAATTCTATAACTAGGTACAATAAATCACTTCACTATCTTGCTATAATGCTACTTCTTATTACTAGATAATATATTATGTTTACATCAAAAATATAAGTTTAATGCTTGGTACATCTGTTCGTCCCTATGACGAAGGCCTCCTCCAGTTCCTTCCACTTCTAACCGTAGCGTTAATGTGTTTAGCGTTGCTATATAAAAGAATCTCTTGGAATTTGTCTTGGTTATTTGCTGTTTGTTAATTGTTAATTGTAGGACTCACGGGAGGGTTATATTATATAGTGAATTAAATTAACACACGATTGGATGGAACAGCCGGAGAACCTCGTTATAGTTTTTTTTAGATTGATTATTATTAGAGGGGCGAAAATAATTTATTCAGCATTGTGTATTTTAATCACTGGATAAAAATATTTATTGGCAAAGCGTGTATTGTAATATAAATAGATAAATAAAGCATCAGTCCCAGGATTTGTAATTGTGTTGTATATTCTCTGGCTGTAAGCTCTTTATTTGTGTATCTGGGGATCCATACCATTATCTATACACATAATAAAGCAGTAGAACCAGTGAATCTGTAAATTTAAAGAAATGTGATAAAAAGAAAGGCGGTGACCAAAGAAAAGTAATGGAAAACAAATCAGCGATTTTTATAATTCTTTTCTGTCTGTTTTTCTATTTGTTTGTTACTGCACATCTCCGAAACTGCTGAACGGATTTCGTTGAAATTTACACACGGGTAGATCATGTCTTGGATTAATACAGAGGTGACTTTTATCGGTGAGTTTTAGAGGTGACCGGGAAAATATAAAGCGGGACTTTTATCCCGGAACTAATTCACGCGGGCGGAGCCGCGGGCGAAAGATAGTATAAAATAAAGGATGTTTTTGCGCAAATCTTCCCTCTTTATGATATTATGGGTCTATTTTTTCAAAGGGAATAAGGAAATGACAGGGCGATGTGAGGCGTCATCTGCTGTCGATTAACCTTTTTGGGAGGGACGCAGTGAGCCATGCCGGCCACCGGGCTGCGCTTTATCGCGGACGGGGCCCTCCTGCATGCTGATGACCGTATTACATGTGGTGAGGGAAAAAATAATGGGGTACTAACACGCTCTAACGGGAAAATAAAAAAAAAAGATTTCAGTTCACAAGAATTTTAAAATAGCAGTTTAAACCACAACATAGGTTGAAAACATAAAAGGTTAGTTATAAGTAACATCCACATACATAGATCCATAGGTATACTAATTAACTATATCACGAGAGACGTCGTATAACGAGTGTCTACTACGCACAGCATTTGGAACCACAACACACACCATTTATTCCGTTCAGGGACCGTAGTTCGTACCCACGTCTCGTTTCGCAACAGCCTATGCACGCACTGCGCTGTGGAGGTTTCATTTCCAAAATGAAACATAGTAAACTACCCTGTTATGCCGGCCTGTTTGAAAGTGGGTTTAATGTAACTTACTATTGGTGAAGAAATTTTCTTAATCAAAGTCAAAGTAGGTCAACACACAAACAAGATTTTCACCTCTTATTGTTAGCATACGTGCGTAAATTATGAGTTGTTTGTCCACGTTCCTAAATTCTCTATTCCATTGTCACAAGGTGCGCGGTGTTTCGTGACGCTGAACGACGATTCATATCCACAGTTGAGCCATAACACTTCATATTTTATTTTCAAATTATATTTGCCTGAATTGGCTGAAATGGGTCCGTTCCACTGTTTAATAAAATCTTCGCGAAGTTACGACTTTGATGCTGTTTCCATCATCTATGATCTGTTGTTAGTAAGATTACTCGTGCCCTATATACCTCAATTCTCATTTAATTCTCTCGAAATTCACCTACGATTAATATTATAAATGGTAACCGTCCATTAAGTACAACAAAAAACATATAGTACAGTCATAATAAAAATCGCAGTACCTCCCTACATAAATTTCCGCGAAAGAGTAAATCCACGTCCAAATCGAGTGTGTCCTTGCGAGATATCCTCCAAGAAGAACGATTAGGACCGGCGTAGGTAAGACATTGTTTACTTGTAAATGATAAGTTATTGGGCAGGGGGGAAGGCGCCGGTAGTGGGAGAGGTGGGGATGAGAAACAATGTGATTGTTGTCGGAAGTCGCGGTGTGAGGCATGAGCAAACGCAGAGCCAGCCGCGATACATTTTGGGGTAGTTTATCAATAGTTATATATATTTTGTTTATCTCCAAGGTATTTGGCTGTCGTCTAGCTAGCAATGACGCGTTACTATGTCCATAGCAATTATTCTAATTTGTAAATAATGACGCCGCCAGCCGTGGCAAGTTAAGCTCAGCTATTACTAAATATTTTGATGTGATCTTCCTATAGCGACATGTCAACGTCCAATATTTATTGCAGGATTATCCCAAATTTATTGTGCTATGCTATCCTATGACAATCGTTCATCACTTGCACCAAACCTAATATGTACCGGCAACAACAAAAACAGAAAAAATAGCTCTCACCTGGTGTCGAGGCGTTCATTGTGTCGCGCCGGCCGCGGCTGATCAACAATCGTACGCATTGTTCACACAAACAGCCCTCCATCGTCCCCCATCACGTCCCCCACTACAGCCTCCTCGGCTGCCGGATAATGCCGGCTAAATGGGAAAGTTTATCCAAATAAAAACCTATATTTCGCACAATGGTTCAAATGGGAGGTAGTTAGAGTGGTAACAGATTCCCGTTAACAATTACCTGCCGACCGTTTTCCATTTCCTATTGTTAGGCGTTCGGTACTAGCCCGGCTAGCGAATAGTTCCGCGCCGCAAGCGACCGGATTCTGCGCAGCTTATTCACAACTCAACATTTTATAATTAACAACTCTGTATATCACTAATATTTCTACGTATTCTACGATGCTAATTATAATTAATTGATTCGTACATTATGTTACACCGATTGCTCTTGCAGCTTGTAACTATGTCTGGTGATGTTGGATTAATAAGCACATAATGAGTATCGAAATGGGCTAGGACACAGAAATATTTTAATTTAAGTATATAGGTACGGGTGGTAGGTTACATTCTGTATCGGCCCGGATAGCGACCACCATACATGAGGTATTAAAACCGTCATATTGGCCCACGGAAGTGTGCCGCGTTCCGTTTATCATCCGACCTCTGTCCGTTTATCATTAGGTGCAGTGGGGTCACATTGGCGTGCCGTATATTTTTTATTTTATTAAACTGACAGTATATAGGGCACAAAAGTTCTCGAATGGAGACCATGTGCCGGCAAGCGCAGCATTGGACGTCCTCCTGCGTGGTGGATAGACGACTTGGTAAAGGTCGCAGGAAACGCTCGACGCAGGCCGCTTTTGACAGGTCCGTCTGGAAATCTTTAGTGGAGGTCTGGAATCAGCAGTGGACTTCACGTGATGAGCATGGCTGATGGTAATGATGATCATGATCGAAACTACATTTTAAAAATTATAATTTAGTACGCGTTTCCCGCGGCTTGGCCCGCGTGAATAATCTTTGAAATGAAATGAAATGAAATAATTTATTCGAACCCATAAAATGTTATACATTATTTAGATTCCGTCAATATTAACTCTACCACCAGTTCGGAAAGCAGTTCTCACTAGAGAAGAACGGGCAAGAAACTCTAGTGATGCTCTTTTCAAAATCAGTTCAAGGTATAAAATACAATGCATTATGTAGAGAAAAAAAAAAATACAATTCAGTATTTGTTAAGTTTTGTTTAGAGCAGTTCATTTATATACTCGCAAAATAGGTAATCAATTTTTAAATTCCAACACTAGTGCATAACTATCTCAGGAATCATGTAATAATTTGATCTGAAATGTTCGAGTTCATACAATCTTATCAATCTTTGCTGATACAAAACTAAATAAATCACTGCATTGATCCATAGCGACATTTATACGACTCCAGGGTCAAAATTAAAAAAAAACATGATTAAAAACTTCTTTAATTTCCTACGGGAGCAAATTACCGGGATAAAAGGTAGTCTATGTGTTAGTCTAGGACATGCAAAAATTAATCCAAATCGTTTCAGCTTTTCTCAGTTTGCTAATAACAAACATTCAAGCTTTTTTAACAAACTTACGTATTTATAATATTGCTAAGAAGTAAGATAAGATGATTCGTAGTATAAAAATACTCAGTTTTATGAGCGCGCGTCTAACACAAGTTGTGGGTAGGCAGAGCATTGATCACCCACTCGAAAATTTAATAATCACTGTTAATTTAAGATGAATTAATTTTCAACACTCTATTTATAGCGAAATAGGAGTAGTACCCCGGGGCCTTAAACATTTCCCGCTGATTGGGATAAAAACAACAAATCCCACGGGTGTGCGTAATTGATGGATACAGGAATGAAGTAAAAATTAAATAAAAGTTTATTATGATTAATAGAAAAGTTCGTAGAAATTGTTATTGATTTTAGAAATTCAGCACCAATATTTTAGTTTTAATTATTATTTCTAGATATTTAAAGGACTCGGTCACGGTAATATACTCGGTTCTCGCCAAGTGATTTTTATGAATTGAAGATCGGTGTCAGGATTTGTGCGGATAAACCTGGTATGAACTTGTTTTCTTAATATTTTCTATTCAGCTTCCAGGGGCGGAAGAATCGACATAATTTAGAAATTATTAAGTCTCTTTTTATTCAAGGATTTTTATGTATTAGTGGTATGTCAGTGTGCGTTGGGTTTTGCACCTCCGGACATTGTCTCGGCGGACCGTTCCATTCTCAACATGGCCATCGTCCACTTAAGTTAATATGGGTGTATAATAATTATATTTTTTGGACATTAAGTACGTTAACTTATCACCGCTGCAAGATTGGATCACTTCCTGCTGCTGCTAGTGGTGGGATAATGATACCCGCCCGGATGTTAAACCCGCCATAGTGACCCACATAAATGTGTGGCATTCCGGGATCAGCCTGTATATATCCGGCTTTAAATAATCCGGCATAATTGTGTCGACCGACGAGGCAATCATCTCTTATCATTCGACATTCTATTTGGACCCCACTCCTCTTACCATGAGTTGAAGTGGGGTCAGTGGGGGTGCCCGTAAAAAACAAATATATATTTATGTGAACGTGAGCTACTTACGATTTTAATCAACGTGGAGGGTGTAAATGTGTGCAAAATTATGGTCATTACTAACGCTGCTACACTGTTTGCAATACCTCACTAAACAGATCCTCGCGTCGTGAATATTGGTTATTTACTGTGTTTGGCATTTCAGGCTATAACCACTGACATAATTGAAAGTTTAATAGCTTTGTGATGTTACTCTGACTCGGTGAATTGGACCTATGTGAGCATAGCTATTAGACCAATATGGTGATAAAAGCAGTTTTATTTCACCTTCCATTTTCCACTCCAATGTAAAGTCGGCCCAACTTACAAGCATGTTGCAATAGGATTACGTACTGATGAATCTCGTCTCGATCAAACTGTATAAAAATCCATATGAAATTTTGCCTGAGCTAGCCGAACCCCGGCGATCCCGGATTACAGCTCATCATACCCATCTCCATTAGATGTAGGAGGCGTCCAAAGAACAATAATAATATGTATAAATAAATGGCTGTTCAAACGAGTTCATTCTTGACGTGTGGCATGATGCCAGCTCCGGCCGGGTACGAAAAGGGAACTCGCGAGCTTATGCAAGTTTTCACGCTTGAGCCGAAGTTAGACCATCCAGGAACGCGCTACTACGAAAATATACAGTTTTATAAACAAAAGGTATGTCACAAAGAACTGCTCCCTTTCTAAATTATCTCTCTTCTATAGGGGACTTTTGGTAGGCCTCATGACTTCCAAAGAAGCAGTGTGCATGCAATTTTGTTCTGTATTATAAGCCTATTGAGCATTGGGAGACATGTCTAATACTGGTGGTAGGTCTCTCATATGTAAGAGTCCATCTAGGTGGGTACCACCGCAATGTCTATTTCTACCGCCAAGCAGCAGTGCGCATGCACTGTTGTGTTTCGGTTTGAAGGACATTGTAGCCAGTGTAACTACTGGACATAATGAGGCTTAACATCTTATGTCTCAGGATGACGAGCGCAGTGGAATGCCACACAGTACTTTGTAATTCAAGATTCTGGATGGTGTTGGTACTGTTTATGGGTGGTCGTATCGCTTACCATCAGGCGAACGGCATGCTCGTCTCGTCATTCATTAGAATAAAAAAAAACCCTATTGTAACGAGCGATTGCTACGCCATGAAATGCTTTGTCTTTTCAAGTTCAAGGTGTCGTTACTGCTTACTTGGACAGATTTCGACGAAATTTTGGCACATCAGTTGCACCTCTGGCTATTCCTTCGTGGACTTGGGTGTCGGCTTATGTTTATATATATAAAAGAGGCGGTTATGTAAAGTCCTTTTAGCATACGAAACAGTATTGGGTAAATTGATTCGGGTTCAAGTTTATCGCAAACGAAATGCCCCGCGGGTGAACTGAGTGAATTCTGCCGTGCGTGCGCCGGCCAGGGAAGATTCAATTTGCACAAAAACACAGCGAGCTAAAGCCAATGGAAGTTGTTTATTTTTTATTGGATGACGGTAAAAATGAAAAAAACTACAATTGATGTCAAGTGCAGCACATTTAGGTAGATCTCTATACTCGCTATAGATTAATTTCTAGTTTACCGAAGAATTGTGAACGAATTATCGATTCTAAAAAAGAAAGGGAGAGTTGTGTAATTTTATTCACAAAACATTCATTCACATTGACAATTTTATAGATCTAAAGAGACGCTTTAACGAATTCATATGATACCTATTATGTAGATAATACTACACCACAGATTATGAATATTATACATATTCCCATCTATATGTGATCGCTGTACAGTCAGCCACATAAGTAGCTGAACAAATTCAAAATATCAAATCGCATTTACGCGTTAAAGTAAAGTTAAGCCCTTTAATTGTGTTTTTGTGAAGAGTAAATAAAAAATGGTAAGAACACAAAAGTGTATCGGCGTTTTGAAGTTTTGAATTTGTTCAGCTACTTATGTGGCTGACTGTACATAAATCTATCGGAACGGCCCCTCCTTGTAAGAAATAGGGTCGTTGACTACTTTTTTTTAGTACATTTATCAAAAATGTAGCATCCAAAATGTAACGGAAAAATAATTTTCAAAACTGGGGCAAAAATTAATAAGTTATAAAGCTTTGAAATTTGGTGGAAGGGGTAGTAGTCTAATAACAGTAATATTACACTGTGTCGTCGACGAGAGTCGTCGGCCATAACGCTGCTTGCGTGTGAAAGGGATAGCGCGATATCCCCTCCACGTCGCCACTTTTGCTCACAACAATATTTCAAATATGAATAACTGCTTTATTTTTCAACCAATTTTGATACTGATTTCACAGAAGAGTTTCGTTTCCGTATTCTTTTCTGTTACAAATAAAATAATTTACAAAATCAAATATAGGAAACTACCCTATACTAGCTAAAACGTGGCCCAACTCTACAAAAAACCTTGCAACTGTCCTACCTTTATTAATAATTGTTAAATCTCAAGGGTTTCTCATACCATATTTTTATAATTTATTTTCCTTTTAGTCGACACAATTTTTACCCTACAAGAGTGCGTGTCGGAGATATAGGATTACCCGTTTTTACTATTTTCCCTCAGTAAGCGGACCGGAAGCGGGGAAATCGTTTTATTTAGAGAGGTTAGGGGTGTGAGTGATGGTAACATGTTTTGGATCGCGGCCAAGTTAATTTACACGTGGTGGACGCCGAGTGCCGACCAGCGGTCATTACTG
Organism: Sphinx pinastri; assembly: GCA_947568825.1. Taxonomy (NCBI): domain Eukaryota; kingdom Metazoa; phylum Arthropoda; class Insecta; order Lepidoptera; family Sphingidae; genus Sphinx; species Sphinx pinastri. Next base: position 20,282,966 of record OX387618.1, read on the forward strand.
AGCGTGGAGCTTGACGGCACCGAACACATTATTATGAAAAGTGACTGCTTGGGGCTTCTTTTATTTATTATACTACTATTTTAAGTACGAGTGAAAAACACGCATACCTATTAATTGAGAACCTCCTCCTTTTTGGATCATCATCATCATCATCATCATCCCGTTGCAGTCCAATGCTGGATATAGGCCTCTCCCAAGGTACGCCACAAAGCCCGGTCTGCTGCTTTATACATAGAGTCGCTGCCGGCCCTCTTGTGCAAGTCGTCCCGCCATCTCGCCAGAGGCGTCCAACACTACGTTTGCCAAGACGCGGTCTCCACTCCAGAACACGCTTACTCCAGCGGTTATCTGTTCTGCGATATATGTGGCCAGCCCATTGTCATCCTTTTTGGATATCGATTACAAATTATTACTAGTGCTAAATTATCCCACTGATTTTCACAAGTTTCCTGTACGGTCTTGTGTACACCTTGCACATGTAAATTATCGTAATGGACTCTCAGGTGTCCATTCCTCACAATGTTTTCCTTTACCGTTAATGCTAACGATAATATTTATAAACAATACACACGTAACTTGCAAAAGTCAGATGTGTGTGCCTTGGGTATTAAACCTGTGGACCATCGCTCGGCCATTTTTTCCATTCTCAATTAAGCTATTGTGCAATGACTAATAATTGTAGTCTTTTACCCGTCGCGATTTATATGAGTTAAATATTCTATTTAGTTACTAATAGTTGAAACTTAACTCAATCATCAATGAGTTTTGGAATATTAGTTAAACACAAAACCTTTGACACTTTTAGATACATAACTAATTAAAAGTCGTATTCGAGGGTAACGCGCGGTAATTTTGTTTCCTGTGCTGGTTTAACTTGCACATTTAAATCGTCCGTATTGAGATGACCAGCTAGGTTACTCCCGACTCCAATACCAATCGATTGGATATTGGCCATTTGGATTTGGTACTCTTGAAAATCATACCAACGCCACATTGGACCAATATTAGGTGGCTATTAAGTGAACTAACCACAATTGGAATTGACATTGGAAAATTCGTTAGCGGTACTCTTGACGTGATTTTGACTTTTGATATTTATATTAGATTGCAGCAGCGACTATATAACCCCATGATTGCAGTATGATTGCGTTGTCAAAGAAATTTTTTCAATCAGTAAATAGTAACTTTACTTTTATTGTATTTGATTTTCATTGGAAAATTTTCAGAATAATATATTGAAATGGCAAATTTGGTGTTCGCCTATAACTTATTGCACAGTGCTCGATTGCGGGAATTAAAAAGAAGGCAAAATGAGCCAAGAATGTCGAGCAAATTTTCGAATAAACAAAACTTTATTTGAAATTTCGTACATAGAATTGAAATCATATTTACCCGTCCCCAAGAGAAAAAGTGAAATTCTACCTAAATTTAAAGTTAGTACTTAGATCTATCTTTATCATAATCATTAACCTAACCTAAATACTTCTTTCAAATCAATAATCTGAGTAAAAAAAATCTTACTTAGGTAAGTACCAGTTTCTAAATTAAAGTTCGTGTTTTAACGTTTAGATATTAGTGGCGTTGTCCTTTTACGCCACTGGAAGTAACCAGCGGCTAGTTGGAGGTACCTCCAACTACCGAATGCCACACAAATTACCGAATGCCTTTCTAAATGTAAAAATTGAGACGTAACGAATTTTGACAACAAACACTACTTTTTCAGTATTTCGCGAATTTATTTACGTATTTCAACCAAATAAAACAAAATTAATTTGATATCAGTTTCCAAAATAAATGATATTTTCTACACTCGAAAATGATTTTGTTATAAGTGAAAACAAAAACTAACAAAACTAATGCCAGTTTTGACCTCAAACTCCTGTTACAAAACTCTAAATCTTAACCAAAGCGCCAAATAATGAAAAACATCACGTTGGCACTCAAGTAAGCATACCTTGGTCACTTACCTTGTTAAGTAGCTTTATGTGGACTGTGTCATGTGTGTAATAAAAAATGCAAAATTAAATTGGGAGCAAAACAACAAAATAATAATTTTAGTTCCCGATAATAATTGACGTTTAAAAAAAGCAACCCATGGCAAAGGACACACATCATACAGCCTCAGTCTTTCAAATACCATACCATACCAGCCCTGTATTATATACTGCCCACTGCTGAGCACGGGCCTCCTCTACAAATGAGAGGGTTTTCTTTTTTAGGCCGTAGTCCACCACACTGGCCTAGTGCGGGTTGGTGGACTTCACATACCTTCGAAATTCAGAGAACTTCTCAGGTATGCAGGTTTCCTCACGATGTTTTCCTTCACCGTTAAAGCGAGCGATAATTCACAAAAAAGTGTGTATTCTTAATATAATTAACTTTTGAGAAAAGTCAGAGGTGTGTGCCTTTGGGTTTTGAACCTGCGGACTTTCGTCTCGGCAGTCCGTTCCACTCCCAACTAGGCTATCGCCGCTAACAGCTAGTCTTTCAAATACATTAATTTATTTGTTTTTTAATAAAACTTACGTGGACATATAAAATATTGAAATAATAATGAATTTTAATTATGGATAAAGGATTTCAAGCGGTAATTGCTAAGTTTTTCGTCTTTAATGTTTGTTTTACCGGTTTCTTCAAAGCCTCGGACATATCTAATGTCAGCTAACTTCATTTTTAACGACGAATCCGTTACCCAATGACAATGCAATTCTAATTTATATCCAATTACAATAACTTGCGTTTCAAGAGTACGAAATCATGTGACTTACAAATTGAGATTGGAATTAGATTAACATTGAATTAAAATTAATCTTGGAGTCGGGAGTAACCCCACTGGCCGGGAGTGCTTAACTTTTTAAATTACTAGAACGGATTGCACGCACGCGACCTCTTTCATCGCTTTTAAAAAGATTTGTCTATGGATGGAATGCCGATTTGAATTTAGAATTTATACATACATACACTCACGCCTTTTATCCCCGAAGGGGCGGACAGAGGCGCAACTAAGGCACCCACTTTTCGCCGTGTTTATTCCGTCCCATGATGTGATAAGGGGAGCCCTATCGCCATAAAATAATAATAATAATACCAGCCCTGTATTTTATACTATGCCAATGCTGGGCACGGGCACCCTCTACTACTGAGAGGAATTAGTCCTTAGTCCACCACGCTGGCCTAGTGCGGGTTGGTAGATTTCACATACCTTCGAAATTCTTATAAAGAACTTCTCAGGTATGCAGGTTTCCTCACGATGTTTTCCTTCACCGTTAAAGCAAACGATAATTCACAAAGAATACACAAATAACTTTAGAAAAGTCAGTAGTGCGTGCCCTTGGGTTTTGAACCTGCGGACATTCGTCTCTGCAGTCTGTTCCACTCCCAACTAGGCTATCGCCGCTTATCGGGCACAAATATCAGACTCCGCGCTGATATGAACAGAAAAATTCAATATCACTTTGCCCGACCCGGGGATCGAACTCGAGACCTCAGCATTGCAGTCGTAACGTAATACAACTACGCCACCGCAGTAGTTTAATGTAGTATGTAGAATTATAATTACAGATTTACAAAATACACTACAAAGTCAAACCACAAAAGTATTCTTTTCAATAATTGTAAATGTAGAGAAATAATCAAGTCAATATACAAGAACATATACATTTTCCACAAGTCGGCACTCGCATCTGACAGGTCACGTAGCTTGGGTTACTGCATAACTTTCGTGACTCTACCTCGACTCTACCACTCACGAAAAACAGTACATAAATCTTTGCACTGCCGAATAGTGTGGGTTTGTCGTAGAGTATTCAGGTCCCGTAGAACCCGGCGTAGTCTAAACTTATTAACTGGGCGTATGTAGGAAGAAGTGGCATAGATTGGGAGAATGTTTTTTTTATGTTGCTGTATCGCGGCTGAACGGTGAATATTTAAAATGCGCTGAGATTGTCACACTTTGGAAAGAGCTTGCGATGTTTTGCTGCTAGCTGATTCATGTTGAAAATATGGATGGGATTCGGCTACAATTGGAAAACCTTTTTCCCAACTGTGTTGTCCAAGGTAATATTTTATAAAGGAATGTTCGAGATGTATTTATTAGTATTTATAATGAGTGTGTAACACACTCTCTCTCTCTCTCACGCCTTTATTCCCGAAGGGGTAGGCAGAGACACAAGTAGTGCACCCGCTATTCGCCATGTATATTCCGTCTCATGGTGTGATAGGGGGCGAGCCTATCGCCATATCGGGCACCAATTCCAGACTCTAGACTGATACTGAGTAGAAAAATATCAACAAGTTTGTACAACACGGGGCCTCAAAGCGGTGTCGTAGTTCGTACAGCTCACGCGATACAACTACGCTACCGAGACAGTCAATATAAATTGAATTTGTTATACTGTTTATTTTGAATTAATACGATTAAAAGATGTTAAACCAATTATAATAGTGAATATTATCGTATTAAATAGTTGTTGTCGATTTATATTTAGTAAATTACTGGTGGTAGGTCTCTCATATGTAAGAGACCGTCTGGGTGGGTACCACCGCAATGTCTATTTCTACCGCCAAGCAACAGTGTGCATGCATTGTTGTGTTTCGGTTTGATGGACATTGTAGCCAGTGGAACTATAGGCCATAGTGAGACTTAACATCTTATGTCTCAGGATGACGAGCGCAGTGGAATGCCACACAGTACTTTGTAACTCAAGGTGCTGGATGGTCTTGCTACTGTTTATGGGTGGTCGTACCGCTTACCATCAGGCGAACGGCATGCTCGGCTCGTCATTCAATGCCATAAAAAAAAAACCTAGGTACGCAGGCGTACTTGTCAGAACACTAATCGTTTAAAAAAACAGGTACCCAGCTCCGAAATGTACCCATGCCATTTCGCTCGTTAACTAACTTTCTGCTTCAATACTAACGCAATATTCGAATGAAATATCGCAAACATAATAATTGCACAAAACAATACAACAAGCCGAAGCGAACTAGTTAGAGAAACAATTAAAATGTCCGACCGCGCCACAGGAACCCGCCAAACTTCCTGGAAGACAGGCTAGTGTCGCCAGATATTATAATATTAACAAAATGTTCCGAATTTAGTGTTGGCTTCATAATATACTCACGCTGGCAGCCGATCAGGGTCGCCACACTGCGTTTAGCACTTTGAGACATTAAATTTAAGATTTCATAAAACCTAAAAACCTATTTATTGTTATCTATCAATACTTACATAATATAATAAAATTTTCCATGTCTGTACGTTGAATACTTTTGAATTAACAAACTCAGAAGACTGGAGCAATAAGTAATGTAACGTAAAATAACAACTTTTGAAATTATTATATTCTGTTTGTTTAATCTGTTTGTCTATTTGCTCAAATGTTCGTTGACGTAATACGCCGAAACCAATGATTGGATTCAAAATTAAATAATTGAAAAATATTAAGCCTTATTATGTTTAACATAAAGTATAAGTTGTAGACAGAGAGACACAAGGGAAATGGGCCACACGCGTTGTGCGTGTTCTGTGTGAGGGCAGGTGTATTGGAAGGAGTATGAGATAGGCTGAGATAGATCTGAGTATATGCAGATGGCGTAGTAGGTATAGCTAGTTACTAATATCGTCCTTCAAGCCTAATACTACGTTACAAAATTAAATAAATATATTGTTTTAAATGTTTCAGAATGTTCTGAATTTTAATTACATCTTGTTTTATTTTAATCGCAGTAAGCATCCCTATTTCAAGCATAGGAAATTCCAATAAGGGCTATGATAGGAACTGTGCAGTGTGTCGGATAAAAACAATTTACGTTATACGATAGAATGCCGGAGGCTTGGAGCCTCTCTTAACCACCGTAGTTACCCTGACGGTCGGCATCGCCTACGATTTCTTTGGCTTTGTTTTAGGTGACGATGATCAAGCTAAGTGCTAGCTCAATTTACAGCTATATAGTAAAATATTGTTGCTATACTTTAGAAAAAAAGTTTTATTAAGTATTTTCGGGAAACGTAATTTGCGCATCAAGCTCCAAGGTTTACACATAACATTGTGAACCTCTATGGATTAATGGGTAAGGAGGTATCTGAGAACCAAGGTACAGTTATTATTCCAGCAATGTGACGATCCTGTAAACTTGAGATTTGTCTTTATTTTAAAGATATCTACATTTCAAATGTACATTAAGCTGGCACGGTGGAATCGAGTGAACAAACTACTGCGATCGTTGAAAAGAGTCCTGCAAATAGGGCAAACACAGGGTTCATATTACATTAGCCATGTGTATACATTTAACAAAACAGCTCTTTAGCAACACAGCGTACTAACAAAATCCACGGCACCGCCCAGCTAATGAAATTCCAATTAAACCATGTATTACACCCGTTTAGAGCAACAAACTTCATTACTTAGCCAGGTGGGCGTCAGCTGTTCGGCTGACGTAACGCTGAAGCTGACATGTTGAGGCTTTAATACAAATCAAATTATAACGGCTTTTACTGGCTAGGTACCGCTGCAATGTCTATTTCTACCGCCGAGCAGCAGTGTACTGGCACTATTAAAGGTTTGACGGACATTGTAGCCAGCTTAATTACTACGTATTATGAGACTTTGAATTTGTGCCCGATATGGCGATAGGCTCGCCTATCACATCATGGGACGGAATACGCACGGCGAAAAGTGTGTGCACTAGTTGCGCCTCTTCCTTCTTGGATAAAAGGCGTGCAGGTGTGTGTGTATTATGAAACTTAACATCATATCTGTCAGCGTGACGAGCGCAATAGAGTGCCTCGCATTTCTTTGTGTTTCAAAGTCCTGTACAGCGTTGCTACTGTTTATGAGCGGTCGTATCGCCATCATCAGGCGAGCGGCATGCTCGTCACGTCATTCAAATGTATTAATAACATTTGCTTTCTGTGATGCTTTATTGTTGTTTCATTTTAAAACGCTATCACGATTGAATGGCTATACTCGACCGCGTGTTGAGGATACTATAGGCGAGATACAAGATCGACTAGCAAAATATGTTGGCCTCTTTGAGTAGATGTATGTACACCGACCGGCTCAGGTACTCTGTGGTTGAATTGTCATTGGGTAACGTAGTCGTTATCGAATCTTGTGGTGTAGTATGTAAGTATTCGTAAGATCTATTGTAAGTTCAGGACGATTATAGTTTAATAGAGAACCTAATACCATCAACACGTGTAATTCAATCCTTTAACTTTACACGGCGACCCTGCCAGTCGCGTCGGCGCAGCCCAGCGGCGTGCTGTGAACACTAACTAATATAAAATATGGAGATTTGTAAATAGTAACGTTATATTAAGATTAATATTTTATGAGAAAGAATGGAATGGAACGCAGTGGAAATCCACACAGTACTTTGTAATTCAAGTTGCTGGATGGTGTTGCTACTGTTTATGGGTGGTCGTATCGCTTACCATCAGGCGAACGGCATGCTCGTCTCGTCATTCAATGCCATAAAAAAAAAATGAGAAGTATTTGTGTGTTTTTGTTTGAACGTGAGTATAGAGAAGAGACGAACTTGGCAACATAATTCGAGGTCTAAAATTTGTTATGTCGACAAACCAACAAACTGATAATGATATTCAGGATGTAATATTTTTTTTTCGTATAGTTTGTGTTTCGAGAACTCTATTAAATATGTATTTACCTTTGTCGTAGTTCTGACAAAATAGCTTACAATAGAACATGATATGTTATCGACATAATTTCGATCTCCGGGAGACAAAGGGCTGCGTGTAAAATTAAAAAAGAAACGGAAATAACGAAAAACAGAATAAAAATGCAAAAAACAAATGAAACTCAGTAATCAAAAACAGTCAAAACCTTAGTTTTTCCATCTCCATAGGCTGGGATAGAAAACAAATATCTCGCGTTAAAATATTTAATATTATTCAGGATTTCTATTACGTCCCTGTAAATTTGACCATGAGTTTATTGGTCACTGTTAAACAGAGACATTCCACAGTATCGCTAGTTAAGTAAAAGCATTTGCCAAAGTATTTGTATATTGTTCATCAATTTGTGTTTTTAATTAAATAACTACGCACAAAGCTGTCAGTTAAATGCCAATCCAACTAAAGAAACTCAAATAAAACAGGGCAGGTTCACAGTGATCAGAATATTGTGCAGTGAGCCGCGAGTGGAGGATATTCGACACGCCACCGCGCAGGGCCGGGGCGTGACGAGACCAAGCACTGGTGTTGTTCGTATAAACGTTCCACCGCTGAGAAACGGCGCGGGTTACTACTCTGGCACTATTTTTCAAATTGCGTATGTGAGTCAGTAACACTATTTGGCGGTGTGATTAGTTTGGGTCGTAAAACGTGGGTTCAGCTTCATTTGCGATAACAGTCAAGAATAAAACACAATACAAAGAATTACACTCATCTGCCATTGGATTTTCAGTGTTGTTAGATTATATGTATAAAGTACATAATATTAATTCCATGGTTTTCAGTTTATGACACTGTCCCGCCACGGCGCGGCCACGGAACCGTAATCTGAGCCCAAAATATTCAACGGAAACATTTGATTGAATCGGAACGAATGAAATATGAATGAGCTGCAAACACCGAGGCAACCGATCTGAAGTTTCTTCACCCCTCGCCCCCCACTCCGCACACACCGCCGACAATTTTGACAAGTCTTCGCTGTAACGCAGAAGTTGCCGTTTCCATTATGCAAATTTGTTGCGAGAGAAAAATAATATTATTACCTTGTAACGGATTTCGCCGCGAGTGATGTCACGTGCCTGCAAAATAGCTTTATATTGATTCCAAGTCTGGAGCGGTTGAATTTATGGCGGGCTCAGGTCATGGGCGGCGCCTGATATTTCGGTGACTTCTAAAGGAATGTGTCTTCACATATTTCACCCGGCGGGCGATAGGCTCCATTGTATCGAACAGAATATTCTTTTTTCTCGGATAACTGAGCTGGAATGGTTTTCCGTTAGTTCTGTAATCTGTATTAGATCTAAAAGCAGGTAAGCTAGGGTTATATAAAGTCACGCCTTTACCTTTGAGGAGGGTAAGGCGCAACTAGTCATTGATTAGCTTTCGTAGCTACATATAGTGAAGATTATAGCTTAACACCATATCGGGCACAAATTGCATTCCCGTGTAACACACGTGTATTTTATGAAATATAGAGGCGGATTTATTTTCAGTCATGAGGACCCATCTCCACTTCTAGACTCTGCAGTAAATAACGCCCGAAAACAAGACATTCGCCGGCGAAATGGCAAAAATAAACAGCGTGACGTTAATTGACAGGCTCCCGTCACGGTTAACTTGGATATCTGATTAAAAATTTATCAGTAACCGCTTAGAAGTCGGTCGACGTTGTCAATCAGTTTGCGTCGGGGTTCCGAACTTGGTTTATACAAAGTTATGCGATTATCGTGGGGGTTGAAATCTGTAGGAGTTGGGTGGGCATGCGGAAGTTATATAAAACAACGAAATCACAGGAAATAAGGTATGTCTTTATACCCGACGACGTAACTAAAATTGATTAATAGAACTACGGCCTAAACCCTCTCAGTAGTAGAGGAGGCCCGTGCTCAGCAGTGAGCAGTATATAATACAGGACTGGTATGGTATGCTAATAGAACTACAGTTTGACGGATCTATTTTCGTCGTATGATGTAATGGATGAATCTATCACTATCGCATCGAGACAAATTTCATCGAATACCTGGTCCCTTAATCGCGTTAATTTTGATGGACTGCCATGAAAACGAATTCAGGAACTGAAACTACAAAGCCCACTTACGCTTCCCCGTTACCAATGAGACGGCTATATTTAAACTGGATCTACATAGGTATAATGTTATATCCATGGCTGTTATAATAGCTACACTCTAAAATGTTCGATCTAAATCTCCGTTTGCTCCGTAACGGTTTTCGGCATTACCACCCAGGAACTTTACGAAATATAATCTTGAATGACTTTCACGATTTCCTATTCAAATTTAGATTAGATAACGAAACTTTGTAGCAATAAATCATTGTATTCGGAACTTCTACCTGGATTATAGATTTTATATACTTAGAGCTACACATTTTTTATAAGAGAGTATCAGATGAGCAAGTGGTTTTTGCGATTGTAAGTAAATGACTTACCACCGTTTTGTATAATCGATCCCAGTCGTTTTTTTCGATCTAACGTGAAAATGGACAAATTAAAACAAAGTTTTCTTTATATGCTTACATATTCGTTATTTTTATTGGTTTATTCTCGGGATCGGATCTAGGATTAAGATTGCGATTGTTTATTGAATTCGACTTTATTTTGGGACGTTTAGTTTGAATGAGAGGAGCTTAGACGAGTATTGTTAGATTTTTTATATTTTCCCTAGACGTAGAAAAAAATAGTAGGTTCAGAAAAAATTATACGGGAATACTGCGTCCTGCAACCAATTTATATGAATGATGTATTTAACTGTCTCAATATTAGATGAGGGTCTCCTTTACTAATAGAAGGTTAAATACCGTTGGTCCTTTTCCGTACCATGCTGCCTTCATACGCGAAGGCGTATTTGGAGAGAATTTTCTCAGGGAGAACTCTCAGTCTTACTTATTTCTATATCATGATGCTTTCGTTACCGAAGTGAGCCATAGCTAGCATGAAGCGATAATGAATACACATGTTATTTCAAAGTATGTAGCGCGCGCCGTGGGGTCTAAACCGACACCTCTTGAGGCAGTTGGTACATTCCATCCCCATCGGCCACGTCGCTACGGGGAAACACTGATCGAGTTATAAAACTCATTACACACAGTCCATTCATACGCAATTAAACTTGCAAACCAGCAAATTAAAATTCATAGCGGTCCAGTTTGGCACTCTATATCGTGTATAACAAACACAAAAAAACAGTATCGTAAAAATTAAAACTTTGATTACCCACACACAAAAGCCGGGAGTGAAAACGGCCGCAAATGGGAAAATCGGTGGAAGCTGCCTCTTAATCCTAAACAAAGAGAAATCTGGCGGACTATTCTGAATATCGATATAACAAATCGCGAGTTTAGTAGATCAGTTGATAGAAAATGTTTACGTTAACTGGAGGCTATTACTCTTCTCAAAGAAGGAAAATATTGTATTTTTCTAGATGTTATAATTTTAAAACATTTATCATTATATTATATTACAGTATTTGTGGGAATTAAAATAAACTAAATATAATGGAATGAACTTCTTGTTTTTACGACTTTATTCTTACGCTCATAGCGTAGGTAAAGTAAATGACGCTACGGTTTCGACTTCCGGAATAACCACCCACAGACCGGAACAGAACAATCGCTTTGAATGCTTGAGTTTTATTGTGTTCAAGAGTGCAGTTAATTTATGATCGGGCTGGAGTATGAATAGCTAATGTTAAACCTCCCTTTTTGGCAAACGGAAGGGGGTAGGGGGGGGGGGTTTACGTGAATCAATCAAGCATCGTAAGGCCAGTAAGCATAAATTAAACAAAATTAAAATAGCCTTTATTTGCTACTACATTTTACGTAATAATAATTAATTGAATGTTTAAAAGTGGTACCTATGTACTAGTCGCCCCTTATCACATCATGGGACGGAATACGCACGACGAAAAGTGGGCGCACTAGTTGCACCTCTGCCTACACCTTCGGGGATAAAAGGCGTGAGTATGCGTAAAAACACAATATAAATTTAGCTGACCCGGGATTCGAACCATTGAACTCAGAGCGGTGGTCGTACTTCCCACGCAATACAAATACCTAAGCCACCGAGGCAGATATAATAAGGTATTGAAAATAATCTTTTTCATATTATTATATTTTGACATCAAAGATCCATCATTGCTACAGTGCGTTTCCTGTGGAACAGTGAAACCACGGGCCGACCCGCGCTACAGATTAAACGACCTACAACGCGACTTTACCATTTATAATCACAGTTGCCTTTGACCCCCAAGTAAATGAAGGAGGTAATTAATATTCCAAAGCCCTCATGGCTTATATCTATGTACGAATCCTACTAATATTATAAACGCGAAAGTTTGTAAGTATGGTTGTATGGATGTCTGGATGTCTGGATGTCTGGATGTCTGGATGTATGGATGTTTGTTACTCTTTCACGCAAAAACTACTGAACGGATTTCGATGAAATTTGGCACACGGGTAGATTATGTCCTAGACTAATACATAGGCTACTTGGTATCCCGGGAAATATAAAGCGGGACTTTTATCCCGGGAAAACTCATACACGCGGGCGGAGCCGCGGGCAAAAGCTCGTTAATAATAAAGATGAAGTATGGAATACGTGCACTCTGTAGAGCTGTGTGTCAGTAAACGCACCTAAACGCGCGGTATGCGAGCGATGCTAATTGCACTACAATATACATAATGTTCGCGCGCCACTCTCATGGGACGATCTCTGATGGGAACCGCGCGCTACGATCTACACGCGATGTCCGTGTAGATGTTATCTCATTGATTCTAACAATGTAGTTAGAGTATGATTTCTGGAATAAAGTCAGAATGATCTTCATATATGAATATGTTTTACAACATTTATTTATTTATTTAATGACACACCAACAGATAATAGACTGAACAAGCATAATTAAAATGACAAAGTAATAGACGAGTCTACTTACTAATACTACAGGTGTGAGACAGCATTTTTATAAAAATATAAATAACAAACGTTTTAAAATTAATATCGATATTTACGCACATAAAAGATGTTCTTAGTATTTTTCTTTGACTGATATAATGTTGGCGAAGCATTAAGCCGCGTAAATTATTAATAATAATATATAGTTTCACACCTTTCTAACTTTTTTCAGTACAGTAACAGTCACATACGATCACAAGTAAATTAAAGTAAAGTTTGAGATATTTTTATGTATTTGATCTTCATTTTCTTAAATTTGTATTTCTCTTCTTTCTTACATAATTAGTAAATTACTTTCATCCGTAATCATGGTTTGAGTGTCGACTGCATTTTGTCAGTGGCAGCATTAAGCACACCGCGCATTTGAAGCGCATAGACTGGACCCGTCCTAAGCCGTGTCCGGTATATCACCATAAGCCCGCGTAATTGCGTGACAATGTAGGTATAGATTAACCGTGATTGCTCTGCGAATGGGAGACGCCGAAATCTATTGTGTTTTATGTAAGCCATTTATCAATTTGATTCCATGATAAGCTATTAAATTAGTGACAGCGCGTTTGAGGTTCAAATTTAGTTGATTGGATACGTTATGTACGAACAACCTATTAAATAATATGACTACCAATCCCTTGCTTAAGGGCGAAAGTAGCTATTAAACATATTATAACTATAGCGGCATTTGCCTAGATGTCCTAATTTTACTGTGTAATTTCCCTGCGGTCGATATCCTGAGATATAGATAGGTGTATGAGGTATTCTTTATTTGTAAGTAATTGGAGCCACTAAGTGGTTTCTAATGGGTTACTGGTGAATTCCTGGACGAAAGCGACTGTAATGGCCCATTTACACTCTCGTGCGAGGCGAACGACGAGACGAGAGTGTAAACAGCGCGCTTGCGACTCGTCACGCGCCTCTCCTCGTATCTCACCGCGCTCTCCTGAAATAAATGAACCCACCGCGAGAGTATAAACAGAAACTAGAATCACACGAGCTGCAAGGCGAACACGATACGAACCATGAGACGAGACTGTAAATGAGCCATAATATTTGCGAGAGAGAAGAGGGGAGAAAATAGGAAATAAACGCTTAGGTCACCTGATGAAAAGTAGGTAATCACCACCACAGGCCAAATTGTCAAAGGCCAGCCTTCAGATAACTTAATTACTTTTTTACCATATTGTGCTGCAGCACCTAATGACCTCATACAAAAAGGCCAAATCTCATATTGTTATCCATCCAGTGACACAGCTGCGTTAAAAAGGAAGATCTACAGAAAGGAATGGGTTTAATGCGTACTTTTAGACCCTTCAAATGTTTAATGCACAAAGTTCCTCGGAACTTTGGTGACATAAAATTCAACTTGAAATATGTCACTGTTCATGGAAACGTGTCATGGAATTCTGAATTGAACATTCTCGAAATACAAGCTTTGGGCCATATTTTGTATGAAATAATTTTAAAGCGCGTATGCGGAGTCTGTTTTGGATTTATAATGATGTTATGCAACAAAGAATTTCAATCTCAAAGCATTCTACGTGGTACATAGTTTATGAATGATAACGTCTATATAGGTATTATACTACTACTGCCTCGGTGGCGTAGTTATATTGCGTACGCGTTACGAGTACGATTTGCGCGCTGCGGTCCTGGGTTCGAATCCCGGGTCGAGCCAAAAACATTGTGACTGGGTTTTTCTATCTTAAAAATTACTCAGTCGCAGTTCGGAGTCAGGAAGTTGGCGGTGTGATACCCCCGTGCCTCGGAAAGCACGTAAAGCCGATGGTCCTGCGTCTGATCTCTCTCCGTTCATTTCGATCTCACCGGACTATTAGAGTGAAGGAATAGCGAGTGCACCTGTGTATTGCGCACACACTTGTGCACTATAATATCTCCTGCGTACCTGGCTGATCTCCGTTGAGATTGGCCGCCGTGGCCGAAACTGGCTAGGAGGATTACATACATACTACTACTGGTAGGTACTGTCTATTTTTATTGTTGAAAAGCAGCGTGGACAGAGATAATTGAACTTATCACGTTTTTATCATGAAACGCTAAGGTTAACACTATTTGCTAATTTAAGTATATTTCCGCTAGCAAAACGCCGCACTAGAATCGTGTGCACTTAGAATTTTGTGACCACTTAGCGTACATCGGCTGAGCTAGAACAAGCTAGTAGGTGGCTTTGTATGGTATAAGTTGTACAGTTAGACACAAAATATTATATATCGCTTCCGCTACTAGTAAATTTTATTATGTCGCTAATCTAGTCGTGCGTGATGAAAGAAAGACAGATGAAAAAAAGTAAGATGAAAGAAAGAAAGAAAGACGAAAGAAATAAATAAATAAATTCATTGTGAAAATAGAAACGTTTTTTTTTATTACATCGCATTTTTTTTATCGTTCGCCTGATGGTAAGCGATACGACCACCCATAAACAGTAGCAACACCATCCAGCACCTTGACTTACAAAGTACCTACTGTGTGGCATTCCACTGCGCTCGTCATCCTGAGACATAAGATGTTAAGTCTCATTATGTTCAGTAGAAGTAGACATTGCGGTGGTACCCACTCAGACAGACTCTTACATATGAGAGACCTAGCACCAGTTATACAGTGACATTATTTTACAATGACTCCCCAACTAGGCTAAGCCTGTCCTATGGGAGTCATAAGAAAAACATTGACAAAAAATTTTGTTTTGTTTTAAAATAAACAAAACAAGCATAGCACTGCTTACAGTAACTTAAATTGATTCCGCACCCACTGGACCCGTGAAATTCGTACCCTGTGCCCACTAGTCCTCTGTAAATTCTATACAATATTTCAAAATGTTTATAATTAGATAAAACAGTGTTGAGTGTCCATATGTGTGTGAAAGTACAGCACGCTGCGTCAGATCCAGGTACAGTTAAAAGTTAGGCGGAGCGCGCCGAGCATCCATCACGTCTGCGGGCCGACTGTTCCTGTGCGAGTCATTTTTTACCCGTTACGACCCCCGCTGGCGATTTATCAACACTTTTATCTCTTAAACTTGAAGGGAACAACTTGAATGATAACAAAGCGGCGCGCCTCGGCTTTAAAAATAATTTCTTATGAAAATATGGGACAATAAAGCCGAGTGTAATTCCTGGAGTAGAAAACTTGGGAAGACAGAGAGAGCAATGCTAAAATAGCCCGGTGTGAAAGAGATGGAGTGTCCATCGTTATCTAAGCCTTAATAATGCTTACAAACTGCAGATGCAGCTATAATGGGAAGCCGAAAAATGTTCTCAGTTAGGCGACGTTCACAAAATGTTGAATAGTTAAGAGATAAAAGCTATTGAGATGCTTGAACGCTGCACTTTTCAGTTCAAAGTGTTAAAAACTCGTGGAGCGTCTCCTTTAGTGCTGAGAGTCTTTGTGCTTTTCATAATAGTCTACACTCTGTTGACTTAAGATTATTCCTACAATTTTATTTTAGAATAAGACAATTAATAGTATAGTGAATTATAATAACCATTCATTGCCATTTTTTTGTAAATGGGGGGATAAACGATCAATTGGGTCACCTGATGGTATATGATCAATGCAGTCCACCATTCACAGCACGAAAGGAATCATCAAGACGTTCACTCACCTCATTAATTATAATAAAAGTAAGTAACTTGAACCTTATAATAAGTACATGAATGATCAATGTGCGAATAATTGGCGAGTAATGAGCTGCTCGCAAGAATAACATTGGAGTGCTCTGTTGCATCTACACCGGCATTGAGCTGTCTATGTTCTGTGTACACCGGCTATTCGCAGAAAATGTTAAAGAAAGAATCCCTATGACACAGCCCTATGACAGCCATGACAGGTTTTCTATTATGGTTTTCGTAATCCGATTTGTCAATACTGTCATAAAACTCGGATGCTTTTTTGTGGTTGAGTTATTGATATTTCGATTTTTTTGATGTACATCCCTGATACCATTTCGGCGAAATATTATTTGTATAAGCAGACATGTTTGCTTTCTAATTCAACCCATATTAATTTTAACCTTCATCTAAAGAAAATCCCAACAAGCCATGCTATTTAAAATTCATATTTAACGCGATAAATCAAACGTGAAGTTTGTCTGTACCAACTAATTGAGGTGCTCACGTTGTGACAGAGCGGTTCGAGCCAAAAAAGTTAGGACTTGTGCAGCCTCGCTTCGTTTTAAAGCTTCTGTTTCGTTTGCACTAGTTTCTTGATTTTGAGAGTCATGATTGATGTTTTAGCTCTTGGTGAATGAATGTGATATGCACTTGCAGTAGATAACCATCTTGGTGTTGTACTCTAGTCTGGATTAAGAATGTCGTGTTTTTCAACATGCAATTTTTTATAAACTCAAAATCATTAGGAGGCATTTATTGCTTTTGTGCTTATTTTGTTTGTATCATTATCTGATTGTCTTGACTAGCAAGTCGCTCGCGCTCTTACGCCCCGCGTCTGCCTACTGTACAAACGGTAAGGGATAACACTACTAGATTAGGAAGATTTTTTGTATTGAGTTGGTTCCCAAATCCTCAGATCGTATTATATCCAAAAAGTATTATAGTCAGCAAAATAAATTTATATGTTATTCTTTGAAAAACTCGTAACAATGTGTAGATTTATCGTTAAAAATCAATGTTTTCCAGACAACCAGCACTAAATGTGAGAGTTATAATATTATAAACTGAAGAAAAGGGAGTATTCAGTATACTTAACAATTTTATCATCAATAAAAAAATTAAATTTCATGATATAAAACCATGAACTAATTAATACAATCAATATAAAAATACACAGTTTGTAGAACTGACTGCGACAAAAGACGCAATCACAAGCTAAAACTAATGTTCCACTAACGTACGGACCGCAAGCGCGTCAAGTATATGTCGAACACGCCGCATTTCGGAAGCAGTCAGTTCACACTCAGGTACTCGCGCTAATCGAATCCCGAACCACTGTTCAATGGAACGTGTTTCACCACTTACCGCTTTCATTCGCAACTTGTGCTGAGTTTCTGTGGTAAAAGTTTGTTTGGATAAATTCCGGCACTTGACGGTTGTACGGTAATGTTCAGTATATCGGTTGCATATTATATTATTGATATTTTTTGTTTGTATCCATTGGGTTTGTCGTCTGTCACGCAAATGATTCGCGTTGGTATATAACTAGTTAGAGTAACATTCTTGGCAGGGCATCGAACCCGCGACCATCAATTATACTAAAATTAAAAATTGACAAAAGTGATTTTCTGTGACATCTTACATAGTGAAGTACTACTGGAGTACACTTTGTAAACTACATAGTTTGTAGTTTACAAAGTGGAAGTTATAGGTACTTCCACTATGTAAAAATGGTACGAATCCCGCGGGACTTCGGCATCCCGTTTCGCGGGATTGCAATCCCTAGTTGCTACGCCAAGCGGGCCATCCTTCTCAAGCTTTTGGCAAATATGTTACAGTTATGTATTTGATTCAGCTAAAATTTATATATAAATGACTATGTGTATAATATAATACTATGATCCCTAGGGACTCCAAAACAGATTTTTTTTATTATTTTTTACGAGCTTTTGCCCGCGGCTTCACCCGCGTGAAAGAGTTTTCCCAGGATAAAAGTCTCGCTTTATATTTTCCCGGGATAAAAAGTAGCCTATGAGTTAATCCAGGACATAATCTACCCGTGTGCCAAATTTCATCGAAATTCGTTCAGTAGTTTTTGCGTGAAAGAGTAACAAACATCCATACATCCAGACATCCATACGTCCATACTTACAAACTTTCCCGTTTATAATATTAGTAGGATGACATTGAACGACGAGACGAGCATGCCGTTCGCCTGATGGTAAGCGATACGACAACCCATAAACAGTAGCAACACCATCCAGCACCTTGAGTTACAAAGTACTGTGTGGCATTCCACAGCGCTCGTCATCCTGAGACATAGGATGTTAAGTCTCATTTGGTGCAGTAGTTACACTGGCTACAACGTCCTTCAAACCGAAACACAACAGTTCATGCACACTGCTGCTTGGCGGTAGAAATAGACATTGCAGTGGTAATAACGGACTTACACATATGAGAGACCTACCACCGGTAAAGCTGGAGGCAACAATGTATTTTTTTACTTTTTGGCAACTTTTTGTCATTATCGGCATCTGGTTATAATTAGGTTATAATTAGTGCTTATGCGAAGCTAATTCGTTAGATCGTCAGTTAATAATAACTCTTTGCACACCATAAAAAGCAATGTTCGAATTTACAATACACTTTCTTGAATACAATCAAAGCCGCGTTTAAATTACAGCTTGTATCCGTAACCGATCCAAGGTTCTTTGTTGAATGTCCCATTACCATTGTGCCAATAGTCCATTGATAACGGGCGGTATCCATTGTGCGGTCAGTGGTTACCTGTGACTTCTCTCGCACTGTGCTGGATTCAATAACACTATTATTCTGAATAGAGTTGGTATCACGCCGCGCTAACTATGGACAAACTGTACAATGAGTTTTTATTTCAAAGCACTGAAAGTAATCACGTCTATTTAGGTTATATTGAACACTACTATGGAAACTCTGTCAAGATCACCAGTTTTATTACTCATGCGTAGTTATGTATATTGTAACTAACACAGTTCAGTCGAGATTGCGTTACAACTGGTCTAAGACTAACATAGACGGGTTCAAATACATTCAATTTTCCAGCTGCCACTACTTCGTCCACTAGATGTTTGCACTTATTTATTTAATCTGAGTGCAACTGTGAGTAATAGAATACTACGGCGATAGACATGTGTAGAGTGATAGAGGATGTGGTGACCAAAATTGAGAAGGGTATGCTAAGGTGGTTTGGGCATTTGAAGAGGATGAATGATAGGAGACTGACAAAGAGGATATAAAAGCCCTCGCCTTGGATGGAAGGGTCGGTAGGGTTCGACCGCACTCAACCATCGATTTTTACATATCTGACATTCTGGATAAAGGCTAGGTCAAAAGTACCCTGAACCTTAGACCCTAGACCAGCGGGAATGCATGAAAAGTTTCATGAAGGAAGCGAAAGTAGTGTGGCAGAATCGAGCAAAGTGGCAATCCATAGTCTAGTCTGTGTCTACCCCTATGGGATAGAGACGTGATACTAATGTGTATGTATGTTACTGTACTTACCTCCTGTTATTTAACCCCATACCTGTTATTTAATGTACATACCTCAATTATGTATGATCCTACCCAAAACAGTTTTCGTGGACTAGTGATCACTACTGATAAAAATCATAAGTTTAATCACAGTAATGATAAAAATGATAAGTAAAATCACAAAAACATTACCGCAAATATTTATAGCAATAATATTTGCACTCTGTGATTTAATATTATTTTACTATATCATTTACATGTTTAGAATTAAAATAATTTATTTTATGGAAAAAGGAGTAGACGAGTAGAGAGTAGAGAGACGCGACAATTAATCCTATATTGCTGTTGTGACCTGACTCATAATTTAAAGATACTCTCACTAAGGGTGTGTAAAGTTTATTTTGCTTTACTGAAGTAGTTCTTCAGTTTTCTGTTAATACTACAAAATAATCAAAAACGTTTAAAGCAAACCTCTTCCGTATTAAACTAGCTCGGGATCACTTCGTAAGTTCCTAGATTACTAAAATCACAGAGTGGAAAATGAAAGATAAGATTTGTGGAGTAACTGTCCGGAACCAACTTTAGCTAGACTCGAGATAAGTTTTTGTTTCTGTTGAGATTGGACGCCGCTAAAACATTATGTTAAAATAACTTTTAAAGGAAAACAAGGTTATTATAAGTCCTTGCAAATAATATTTCAATAGGTGGTAGGTTTTAAGAGGGACCTTCGTGTATTTTGGCTTCTTCTGCTAAGCAGTGTAGATATTTTGTTCTAATATTATACGTTGTAGCCCGAACTCCTCCAGGCATTCTAAAACATAATTTTAATATTTCAGAACAAATTTTAGTGCTTTATAATTCGAATTACAAGATGGTAAATATTGTAAGTCAAGATAACTTCAGGCGAATGGCGAACCAGTTGTGTTGTCTTGTTTAGCACGGTCTCGATTGTTTGTGCTGAATGCTTTGTAGAATTGTTTAACCTTATAACATCCTTACCTTCCTGGCCAGAACCACACGTAGCTTCCAAACCGACAAGTTCGGAAATTCTTAACTCTGCCGCACCACGAAGGAACAGTTTGCCTACATGTATTACCTTTTACATATTATATGCCTTTGCTAGAGGATATATCATGTCTCCGCCCGGATAGCGACCACCGTGCCCAATGTGTTAAAGCCCGCCATAGTGCCTCACATAAGTGTGTTGCTTGATAACCATCTCCCGTCAGACGACGGTCTGGACCCCACTGCGCTAACCATCAGGTGCAATGGGGCCATCTTGCCGTGCCCTAAACTTGAACAGATCTTTATCATTTATAGTTAAGAATCATTTCGCTCACATCTTACAAACAAAAAAAACCGCGTCCAAATCGGTCCATTTGTTTGAGAGCTACGATGCCACAGATGACATACAGATACTTGCCCTAAATTTATAACACCCCTCTTTTTATGTCGGGGTTTAAAAAAATATACACACCACCAATTCGCCCTTTATCCTCGAAGGAGTAGGCAGAAGTGCAACTAGTGCACCCACTTTTCGTTTGCGTATTCTGTCCCATGATGTGATCCCCTATCTGCTGCTGGCGCATCGCCATATCGGGCACAAATTTCAGACCCCGGGCTAATATTAAGTAGATAACCCAATATCACTTTGCCCAACCCGGGGATCGAACCCAAGACCTCAGCATTGCAGTCGTACCGTAATACAATTACGCCACCAAGGCAGTCTGGCGCCCGAACAGGGACCTTCAAAAAAAGAGCGTATCCACCTAAAAGGCCGGCAACACATCTCTATGCCCCCTGGTATTGCAGATGTCCCTGGGCGGCGGTGATCACTTACCATTAGGTGGACCGTATGCTCGTTTGCCACCTATTTCTTAAAAAAAAGTAAGACGTGAACCCTCGACTCTTGGAAAAAATAAGCTGGTTAATTAATCTTTCATTTGTATGGCACTTACCATCGTCAAATGCAATGTGGGTATACATGTTCTTTAAAATCCTCGGTGTATAAAGGAATAGTAGG
Source organism: Sphinx pinastri (assembly GCA_947568825.1). NCBI lineage: Eukaryota > Metazoa > Arthropoda > Insecta > Lepidoptera > Sphingidae > Sphinx > Sphinx pinastri. Next base: position 20,304,790 of record OX387618.1, read on the forward strand.
TCGGCGTAAAACGAACGAGGATTGAGTTGAGAGGGGTAATTACGCATTTATTCCCTCATTCTTAATTTGCTTTATATTGCAGTTTTCTATGAGTGTGGTAGCTCTTGTCACTAGATATAGTACAGGTTTTTTTTAAATAAAAAAACAGTTCAGGAAAAATGGTGTTTATTAAAACCTGTTGACATGATCATCGCAATTCACAGATAATGACAACTAATATGTACATTATGTTATACATTCAGTACCTTATTTACACGTTATGTATATTTATATGTGGGAGAGTCGAAACCTTAGGATTGTATACAATAACCTTAATTATAAACATTTTAGTGTTTTGTCTCTTTCACTCTTACATTATTTGACGCATGGGAGAAAGTGACAAAACGGTAATATGTTCGAATAAGGGGATTATTCTAAAGTCGTACACACACTTTAGCTTTGTTTCAAAAACTCGATTTCCTTATGCATAAAGTAGGTAAATGTTCACGTTGGTCATTTGACCCATGAACCAAATTGTTTGTTCATTCCCAACCTTGAATGATTAGTAAAAGCTGCAGGAAGAAGAGTTTTTTTGTGAGCCTGTTGCTCAATTTTTTATAAAGTTCAGCTACGCACAAACAATATTTCATCAATATTAATGGTTTTAGTGTAACGGAAAGGCTGATAAATGTACAGAAATTTGCGTTTTTTCATTATTTTTATATCAGAAGTAATCGTCTAGGGCCGACCTTTAACAGAGGTGACTGCAATGGAGAAATTGGGTGATATATCTTTATTAAGGTGTACGTGAATTTTACCTAGAATTACATCATATCTTTTTGTACATAAAATAAAACCATTTGATTCAATGGTGATTACATAATGTAGACAATAGAGAAATAATCGTCAAGATAACTAAATCAATAAAATTATATTTAGTCTAGTGTACGTACGACTTTATATTTTTTAAATTATGATATAATTGAAATATTTACAAACAGATCTATAAGTAAATGTAGATAAGATCTACATTTGACACAAGCCAAGTGGCACGTCCGCCACCTAGCGAGCGTAAAACTTTCATGACATGTGTTAAGTGGCAATTGTATATTATGTCAATTTCGACGCGAGAGATGTGACATTTGAATTGATGATGAACTCCTATCGGATCGAATTCAGTGACATTATTTTCATATGTATTTTCTAACATATTTATTACAACCGTGCTTAATTTATTTGTATTGAGTCGGATCGATCTACGAAACAAAGTTTCAGTCCGATTTATGAAAATGGTTTTAAGAATGAATTATTGTTTCAGGTGAATTTTGTGGAATAGAGATTCTCATAAACATTAATAATATTTTATAACAAAGGTGTGTAAGTACATGAAACAGATTTCCAACCATTTGTCTCACTGGAACTTAAATTTAGTCCAAGCTAGCTTTATAGTTGTCGTTACCTTACTTTATTCATAGATTAATCACTTAAGAGATATTAAGTTAAGTTTGGTTTAATCTGAGGAGTAAAATGGGTCAGTAGAAGAACAATTGACTATGGATACAGACTCATACTGAAATGATTTTTCAAACAACTCCTATTCCTTTCGATAGGTATACATTACATCATTAATAATGCCATAAATCTCTTAAAATCCCTTCTAGTCTCATTTTATATTGACAAAAATATATTTTATAAAAATACTGGTATTTCAAAAACATATGGTTTTCTTGCATTATGTGCGTTTGTTTGTTGTGATAGAAGACCGGTAAATGTCTGAATGGGCAACTTGACGTGTAGGAACATGATTACTTACCTAAGTCACCGCAATAATAAACCAGTTCAAAGGAATTGTGGCTTTGCTACCGATAGTTAAGAAACAGAGTGGAATATAGGTATTTTCTAAGTATCACATTCATAAAACGGAGGATAGTTTAAGAAATTAAAGAAAAGCTCAATATGCAATTTTAAAATGTATTAAACGTATTATTCGGAGTAAATACTACGCTCCACGTAGAGATTTAGCATCGCGCCGTAACTCAGTAAAGTGGCCGACGCGCACGTCCCGGAGTGATGGACGTCTCCACCGTGCCACGACCGTGCGCTCCGCCCGCCCCCCGCCGCCCGGAGACTGCGATAAGGCAAAAAAAAAACGGGTGAACGCGTCGCACCGGAAATTCCGTCTGCTCAGGATCAAAACGACTTTATTATTGAATATAATTTGTGTATTGGTTATTCGTTAGTTCCTTTACGAATACTTAATCCAAGGTTTTCTTTGATTAATGTATTGTATATGCAAAAAGTAGTTGTTGTGTTGTGCGCTTTTGGCAATTATAACAACAGTAAGTAAATGTGCGCACATTAGAGATGCAACACGTGGCGTGCATTATCTGACAATGCTAACGACCACGTGCGTTGAATGTTGTCTCGGTTAAAAAACCTTCATACCGGCCATTTGTTCGTTATAATAACAAAATTATTTATCATAGAAACATTTACTAGTGGTCGTCCAAAAAATTCAACCATCGAATTTAATATTTTTATAACTCATATATTATGGGACATTTCGGAATCTATGCGCGCAATGAGCTTAAAAATGGGTACACAGTTTTTTCTTCACATATTAATACATAAGTAGATATCAATATATTGGGATATTGTTGAATTATAATATTTGATTTGAGGTCTGTTATACAAAGGAGTTGTCTGTATTCTGAATCGCCAGTATCCCCAAATACGTAGATAACGATGTAACTAGTGATTTGAGAGAGCTTATTCTGTGAAGTGATACGCCTATTATAATATCGGGTATAAATATCATGTTATTGTTAATTTACACACATCAATTTACTTCCCCTTGTTGGATTTAGGAATTCACAGAATTTATGGCATAATGCCTCATTTAGATAGAGCAATTTCCGTGCCGCGTACGTGCGATTTTTGAAACGACATAAAAAGGTTGCCCTTTTAGAATATGCGCAATGACTAGGCAATTCTCGACCGCGTTGACAGATAATACTCGCCTGGTTTAAACAAAAATCATATACGAAGCCTTTGACAGATATCCAAAAAATACGCCTGTGCCTGAACAGTATGTTGCAATAAACTCGTATCGATAATTTCTAGCAATAGTTGCGTTCGATTATTGCTAGCGGTAATTTAACCGTCTAAACGGGGATTGAGAATGCTCCTATGAGTAAATTCAATGGCTTTTAAGGTAGAGCGATGAGTATAAACTTAAATGCTCTTAGTTATAGATTGGCATAAATTACGTAAATCCAAAAAAATTATAATGACATTGTACTAACTAGCGATACGGTACCATATACGTTTTATACATAGTATATAGACATGAAGCGAGTCAGCCGTGCAGTGCCCGTGGCGTGGTGAAATAGTGGAGTTCACGGAGCGCGACCTGCCTCGATGCTCTGCAGCCGCCGGCGAGACGCTCTCACTGATGTCCAAATATACATCACAGGGTATATAAATACGTACTCTGAAGACTTGTGCGGTCTGACATTTTATCTTAATAAAATTAAACATGTGTTCGTGAAAATGTTAAAAGCGGCAATAGCCTAAGTGAAATTTAGTACACTGACAGATTATGTGCTGCATTAAATTATTAAAGGACGAACCCTAGGGAAATTTTTTCCCGGTTATTTGCCCACGCGGAAAACACTCAAATGTTTAATCTGCTGTTTTAATTAGATTGCGTCGTACAGATGACGGTATAGATCGCCACAGTTATTTCTAAATGACTCACATAGAGTCTAAAGACTTTTGTAGCGGGAAAGGCTTTTCATGCAGGCGGAACCGCGAGCAATACCTATGTAGGTATAAAGAGGAGAGTGACGAGGAGAGGTGTGGTCCAGTGTAGTGTCTATAGTTTATATCATGGCATGATAAAAACCATAGCACAAGAACAGCTCGCTGTACGTCCTGGTGTAAATTTCGCTTCACAATTTACTTAGCGCAAGCTGCACAAGTTGGTGAATCATTTAGCTGCTGTTAAATGTGGCTCGTGTTTTATTTTCTTGATGTTTTTACAATATATTAACATCTCGTTTGCAATTCAGTGATGTAGAGATGAGCGTATTTACTTTGGTTATTTAATCAGTTTCAAGTGTAATTGTGGAGGCCTTGTACATTTAATAGTATCAACAGTATAGTAGCGTTCATTGGATGGTAGCCCATGCCCTGTTCTATTACAAAAGTCGTACAAGTCACTTCGATGTCACATAAATTGTCATGGTCGTATAATTTGTTAATAATTTACAATTTTTCATGAGATGTAAGGGTTTCATGTCATTATTATTGTAAATATTCATTCAAAAATAAACAAATAAAATTCGTCCACTGATAAAAAATACATCGATAAATTATAATACATATTTTAATTCATCCTTTAAAACTTTATCTATGGCACATGTATACCAACTTTAGTATATAAATAAAAAAATCTAACAAATATTTTAAAATACCGTTATGTTCAACAAACTAGGTGTACGTAAATTAGAGTAATAATATTTGATCAAACATTTGTATTCATGAATTGTTTAATTTCCACTCGGCACGAGCAAGAGTAAACAGAGATCCCAAGTTATTCCAACATAATATAGAAATTTCGATACATTTCAGCTTTACAATCGATAATTTGAAACTAATCAAATCGGACTCTAACAAACGTCTGATTGTATTATTTGAGTTTGATATATTGAGAGGGCAAACAAGTAAGTGTTAATGCTTATCTCCCCCGCTCATATACATCCACGATTTCAAATGTAGAGGGCGTTGAATAAATTCAAGTGTTTGATTTTTTTGTGTTGTATTCTATCCAATAATTCCCAGTTAAGTTACTTTATAGTCCGGTAGTATAATTCAGACGTTTGATATAGGTTGCAAACTGATTGGATCGAAGCGGATTTGAATTGTAGACATCTGTCAATGATTGAAGTCAATAGTCCAAGCGTGGGTACGACATGAGAAGTAAAATTAATTAGTACCCAAAGTATTTCTGTGCGACCCTTGTCACACTTACATCAACTTGCCTTACGACTTGAAAGTAACATGCAAGACAATATCTCTACATTACGCTATAAAGTCCGACAGCACGGCGTCACCATCTACTTAGAGTTATCGCTGGAAAATAGTACACGAAGATCACTTTACCTGCATAGTCCATTAATTAGTATTTAGTGCGCACGCTTAAGGTACGTCGCGTCACGATATATGTTATGAAATTCGTCTACAACACAATATATAAAACGTAGAGACCCACTTTATACGTCTAACACTCACCAATATCTATCACTTAGAAGAACCATTGTTATTTCACATTTTATAAAGTACGTTCCGAATTCACAATTGTTAAGCCGTTCCCCAGACGATTCACTGTGAAATCCTTTTAGCACATCAGTGTTTTATCGGTTTCAGAAGGGCTCTACACTGATATCTCTTGGATCTGGACGCGCTTTTTTGGCGGCGCGACGGTGCCTTGTCTCTCTTTTAACTCTGATTCGCTGCTGCGCTGTGGATATCGAGAGACATGTTAGTAACAGCATGAGGACAAATAATACACAGGTTTAGTTTTATACAAAAATAAATAAAAAAAAAAACAATTCTAAATTTTGGAATGTACAAATGATAGTTCTTAAAGTTTTAAAGAAAAAAACGCGTTTTTTTACGTTGTTCATCAATCAGTAACTACTTTAAATATGTTCGTTGAATAAAAATCAGAATTCATCTCTGTCATATAAATTTTAAATGAGAACACAGTGAAAATCTTATTGTGAAAAACCACGGCATACAATGAGTTGGCATTTAGTCAAAATTAAAATGTAAGACTTACAAAATTATCTTCCAATTTATTATAATTTGAATTTATTTTTAACTTTGCTATCTAGAGCATATTATAAAATAGACAACCATATTGGTTATGTCTTCAAGTACCCTGAAGTATATATTGCCGAACACGCTGAAGAAAAGTCTCTTAAATGTGAATATATTTTGGAAACTATAATGTTATGACTATTACTAATTATTATAAATTTCTAACTTTTCTATTAAACATAAAAGTAACATCTATGTAAAAATATAAATTTATTTTATTTCTTAACTTGTATTTGCCCTATATTGCGCTGTAACCGATCTTAAATAAATTCATCAATCTTTTTCTGATAAAAAATGAAGGATGAGATTGATTGAAAGAGATAAATTTGATAACTTGTACCATTGAATGTGTTATCAAAAAGCATAAACATTTGTATTTTACAAGCGCGTGAGATACCGCTGAATGAGCGGCGATCCCCCCCCCCCATCACCCCCACCCGCGCCCACAAACGTATTCCATTACGTTTTATGTCAGTTATAATTTTATGTACGACATGTTTTATTGCTTCGGCTTTACTTACTTTTTATGTTATGTGGAGAATCGAGTAAAATTGATTAAAGCTTTCGCGTAACTTGTGATATGTAGGTCTTATTTAATGGGTCGTATGTTACAGACTTTTATATCAATATGCAAATATCAAGATAATTAAATTCTGCAAATTAACGTCTTGTCGGAGAATTAGGCATGTATCGATTACTTTCGTTGCTAACACTGGCTGCAGTACAATAATTTTACTGAACAAGGATAAAAAATACTACCTCAGTACTGATAGTCTACGCTTAAAGAATATAATCTGATCAGACCTTTTTATAAACTTGTTATAAATGAGGTCCGTTCTTTTAATTTTAAAATATTTCACTCGGTAACAAAGGAAGTTTGACCTTTTAAAAATATGTCAAAGGGTTGCCCAAAACTTCTTTATTAACTTTCTGATTGTTCAAGTTGAGAATTTCTTATTCATTTTGTAGCAAATGTCTTTTGTAATGTTCTATTGTACTCGGCTTGTTAACTTTGCACAATCATTCCGGTTGTTTACTTTACTTACTATGCATTAAACTCTTCTTTGTAGCGTTAATGTAATGACTGCCTCGGTGGCGTAGTTGTATTGCATACGCGTTACGAGTACGATTTACGCGCTGAGGTCCTGGGTTCAAATCCCGCGTCGAGCCAAAAATATTGTGACACGGATTTTCCATCATAAAAATTACCCAGTCGCAGCTCGGAGTCAGGAAGTTGGCGGTGTGATACCCCCGTGCCTCGGCAAGCACGTATAGCCGTTGGTCCTGCGCCTGATCTTTCACCGGTCATGTCGGATTGCCGTCTCACCGGACTATGAGAGTGAAGGAATATCGAATGCACCTGTGTATTGCGAACACTTGTGCACTATAATATCTCCTGCGTACCTTGCTGATCTCCGTTGAGATTAGCCGCCGTGGCCGAAACTGGCTAGGAGGAATATAATGAGAAAATGGGGAACAGGCTATTGTTGAGTGTGTGTGTAAAAAAATTGCATAATATTATTCTTCCTATTGCATATTTTATGAATTAGTACCTTAATATCGCGTTTATCAGATAATAATTTTTTATTTTTTTATTTTTCTAGAATATTAATCTTCGACTTTATTTAACCCCTATGTTATAATGACACACGTAAAACAAATTGTTTTGAAACACTATACTTAGTACCTCACCATATTATTATGCATCTACATGTTTACACCTGTCTGCCTACCATTTATGATGATATGTCTAATTGCCAAATTGCGGAAAACTTTTCCAACGTCAAATATTTTGATATGAATTCTCTATGTCATTCATACAACAAAAACGAGTCTGTTAACTCGTTTAGGCATGACGTGAAAGTTGTGAAAGGTTCAATGGATTTCGATGCATATTTTAACGTTTTTTTGCGAAACTTTATTATACAGAAAGCTATAAAAAACAAGAAATATGTCACAATATCGTCGTCAAGTCAATGAGTACAGACCGTCAATAAATAAATTAAGGTCTCAGCGTATATCTTTATATTTATGTTTCAAGGTAATTAAAATAGTATACGTTTTTTACATCGGCGACATTTATCAAATAAGTGTAATTTTGATCAAGTTGTGGGGACACACTGTATGTATTTCACATAATTTGCTAAATTTAGGTTTTGTAGTTGCGCGGCAGCGCGCTCGCCAGCGGTGGTCAGTCGTTACTCGTTCCCTGGGACCCCGTCACGCACCACGTTAGCACTTAGTACTTAGCACTTACTAACGGTACCGTACACATTTCACATAGTATGTATTGATTGTACGCATGCATGCTCACGCCTTTTATCCCCGAAGGGGTAGGCAGAGGCGCAACTAGTGGACCCACTTTTCGCCAAGTGTATTCCGTCCCATGATGTGATAGGGGGCGAGCCTATCGCCATATCGGGCACAAATTCCAGACTCCGGGCTGATACTGAATAGAAAAATCCAATATCACTTTGCCCGACCCGGGGATCGAACCCGAGACCTCAGCCTTGCAGTCGTACCGTAATACAACTACGCCACCGAGGCAGTCACCAAGTGTAAAAATAATGACGAGATATATTAATCGCTTCATAATAATATTACATAGAATATTGAATTACAAAATAATACATGATATTATAGCAGGCTCGTCAACACGCCGCAAATGATATTGTACAGTAAAACAAATATTTTGCTCCAAGAAACTCATTCCAAAGAAGCTAATATTTTCATTCCGACTAGTTCTTTTATCAAAGGCATATAGATCTGAAATGTTTTTTTCAACCGCTCTGCTTGATTGAAGAATAAAATAGTTATAGTTATTGCGATATTACTTATTTCAACATGGGTATAAATCGCTTATTGCACTCAATAATTCCCTTGTTGAATGTTCATTATTCTTAAAAGCGCGAACTTAGGTTGAATTGCATGCGCTTATTGTATTAACAAACGTATACTCGATAATGAAATGCAACATTGGTGGTAATGTCTATTACAATTCATTTCTTTTGCATTGTAATAATATGACAAGACAGTAACAATATTTTTTATTAATTTATTAGATACTGACTGTGCTACAGACTACAGACTTAACCAATGAAAGATCTATCTTTAAATTTAATAGATAAATAAGTCTGAAGACCTATAAGCTTTAAATATATTAAGTTTTTTTTTTTGGTGTGACATTATATTCAGTAGCCTGACGCGAGTCGGCTTTTCTGACCACACCGGACTTTCGGGCGAACGCTTTAGGCGCTCCAACCCTTTATATTTAAACGACCACGTTGAGGGCACCCCTTAAGTGGGGTACGAGCCTCGGCTCAGGGCGCTCGTTGGAAGATGATTGAGACATCAGCGATTAGGGGATTTTATCGGTGTAATACACCAATCTATCCATTGTTTTCATCGGCACGCAGGCCGGATATATTATGTTAAGATTACAGGGTTGTCAGTAACTAGTAATGTTGTGAACGAAGCAAAACCAATTTTAAAAAGGCATAGTTCATACAACGTTATTTATAGGACTTGCAAATTTTAGTAAAGGGGCTTGTGGGTATAGGTAAACGGTAAACGTTCGAAGGATATGGTTACCTTGAGGGTGCTCTTGCGCGGGGAGACGTGCAGCGCGGGCTCGCTGTTCAGAGACACCGCGCCCGCGCGACTACTGCAGCTGCCTGCGAATACAAACTCTATCAGAGGACTCCAGTTATTTATATTAGCGAACGAGCTAGTAGCTCATCTGTTGTGGGATTACCCACTTTAGTGAAGGGGTAAGGAAGGTAAACGGTACAGGAATATGGCCTAGGGATGATAGTAAATAATAAAGGTTTTGAATTTGGGCTCGTGGGAAGTATGTGTGATCCACGCTTATTTTCTACTGGTTATTAATAGTGTATTTATAGTTGTAGGAACATTCCTTATTTATAACAGAATTTTATTTTCTTACTGAATAATCAATCTACAATTGCTTAACTTAAAAACTAAGGCCTTTTACAAAAATTAAATTACGCCGGAGATATATTTCTCTGAGTGAATCACAATTGCAAATGCTGGCTGTATAGCCAATGGTTCTGTTGCAAATTAATAAAAATACAATGGATTTTAAAGAAAATCCAAGAAACTATACGATGAGTCATCGATGTGAAAGATTTGCAGCGCGCATTATAATTAAAGTGTCAAAAAAATTGTTGAATTGATGTTCAAAGAATTTCGGTTTATTACAGAGAATAAAGTCGCTCAGCTTAAGGTGCGCGTCACACTTGTTCATAAATTATAATAATTATAAGAACTTTGACGCCAAATGAATACTTTGCGACAGAAGAAGATTTTTTATTCGGTGCGCATCAAGAATCACCACGCTTAGTAATTACAACGTCCTTGACTGCCTCGTTCTCGTAGTTGTATTAAGTGCGCGGCACGACTATCGCGTTAAGGTGTCGGGTTCGAATCCCAGGTCAGGCAAAATGATATTTTTCTAATGAGTATCAACCCGAATTTTTGTATGTGAATGCAGCAGCACGCATTTTTATAAACTGTTGATATTTACCTAGACGGATTACTGTACGAAGTTAACTATTGTTCTTTTTTATTTTTCTTTTGCCTTCGAAGGCAGACGAGCTAACAGCCCACCTGACGATAAGTGGACACCATTGCCTATGGACGTCAGCAATGCCAAGGACTCAGACAAACTGTAATAAACTATATTTAAACTTTGACATGGCATAACGCGCGCATACTCACGCCTTTTATCCCCGAAGGGGTAGGCATAACGCCGAAGAAATACCTTGGGAGCAAGCTTATTCTGCCGTTCGTTCATTTCACATATGCGCCGAAAATCTTACAAATCATACAAAACAGCACTGCGTTACACCCACAGAGTCAGATTTTAACTTGGACTAGCTGTAAACCAACTCTCAGCCCGACTACCCCATAAAGCCTGCGACGCCGACCGCCATATTTAATGTTACATTATTTTGGCAGCAATTCAACCTCGCCGTGTGGTCACGCTGTTCCGGTCATGATGATAATTCAGTCTCTGATACTAACTACGTGAACATAATGCAGAGTTGTAGTCTCTTTGGTTTAGCGAGGCTCGTGATGTGATTGCGATGACATTTGGGTTCAATCTCGACCGAAGAAATTTTTTAAAACACATTGTGTTTGGTTAAAATTTATACTCATTGGGCATCTGGCATTTATGGACGTAAAAATTGGCAGAAGCGATTACAGTAGAAGACACATTGGTTTACCAATAGCTGACTTACTAAAAAAATACGAAAGCATTCCTAATTTTGATATCACATCTATAAATCTAGCAATATTACACAAACAAGAGAGAAAGACTTACACATCTCATATAGAAAATACGGGTTGTATTTTTATTGTAACGTATTATATTACTTTGAACTTGACAGACGTAAGATCTGACTTTCAGTGATATTACGATATAAGTAGCAAAGCAGATTTTTATGCGATATTACTTGCAATCTTACGCTATTTATCTTAGCGTTCGTATTTCATTATCGTAGTGATCGCTTTGTGTTGAAACTTCAAACCATTGTTAATATACAGCGACCATATAGCCTCTAGCCGCTGTTAATATATTATCACTAGTAGCCTCGTCTGCGGGAGTCCGGTTGAGTAGATAGAATGAACCAACGCAATATCGATTTCTGCTGCCAATCAGTATTATACAAAGCACTGTTATATTCCAGTATGTAGGACATTGTAGCCATTGTAATTATAATAATATGGGATTAACTTTTAATGATTGAAGATGTATAGAGTACTTTTACAGTACAATGGTGACTTACACTCTAGCGACTAGCGCCAATTGGCTGTAATAAAAGCAGATTACTATCTTATATAATAATAAAATAATATCCAGCCCTGTATTAAATACTGCCCCCTGCTGAGCTGAGCACGGGCTTCCTCTACTACTGAGAGGGGTTAGGCCTTAGTCCACCACGCTGGTCTAGTGCGGGTTGGCAGACTTCACATACCCTCGAAACTCTTATGGAGAATTCTCAGGTATGCAGGTTTCCTCACGATGTTTTCCTTCACCGTTAAAGCGGATGATAATTGATAAACAATAAACACATAACTTTGAAAAGTCAGAGGTGTATGCCTAGGGTTTTGAACCTTTGGACATTGTCTCGGCAGACCGTTCCATTCCCAACTAGGCTATCGTCCATTTTTTACCACTATCTTATACTAACATTATAAATGCATAATTTTGTGAATTTTTTTGGATGTTTGTTATATATAAATGCAGAAACAGTTGATCGGATTTGGATGAAATTAGGCACACGGATATACATAAATATATAAGAGACTTAATTACCCGGATTTTTTTTTTCTTTCTTAATAGATCGCGTATAAATAGTGCTATGATTCGCTACGGTAATTTAAGGACTTTTGTAGCGGGAGACGCTCATAACGCTGGCAAAGAATTAAGCAACATCTAATAAAAAAATTAACAAAGATACACGTTAACAAAAAACCACTAAAGCTACTGAAATAAGATTCAAATTTTGCGTAGCGCACTATACCCCGCCAGTGAGCCTCGGCGTTTAGTTTTACAGCTGTAGCGGTGCAATGCGCCAGTAACTCGGCTGGTTTACGAGGCAGAATAGCCGCTGGTTTATCGGCGGCGAGATTGGGATGCTGTGCGTTAAACGTCCTGTGTTTGCGGCGAGTTTAGGACGGAATTATGTCCCTCTAAAACTGTACGAGGTGATGTAAGCCGAATGCTATGATTTTTGTTGGGTATAAAAATGTTAGTCTTTGTCATATGTTCAAACAAGTCTTGTTAAAGTAGTCGTAAAAAATATTATGAATGTCATCTGATCGTGAGTCGTCGTTCCTAAGATACTTTGCAATATCAGATAAATTTTGAGGGCATAGTCTGTTTTTAAGCAACTTTCACTGGTGGTAGGTCTCTCATATGTAAGAGTTCGTCTGGATGGGTACCACCGCAATGTCTATTTCTACCGCCAAGCAGCAGTGTGCATGCACTGTTGTGTTTCGGTTTGAAGGACATTGTAGCCAGTGGTAACTACTGGACATAATGAGACTTAACATCTTATGTCTCAGGATGACGAGCGCAGTGGAATGCCACACAGTACTTCGTAACTCAAGGTGCTGGATTGGTGTTGCTACCGTTTATGGGCGGTCGTATCGCTTACCATCAGGCGAACGGCATGCTCATCATTCAATGCAATAAAAAAAAAGCAAGTAGAAAGAAAGAAAGAAACATATATTTGTTGTTGTGTCGAAATAACACTGCAGTTGGTTGAAAGGCTGCAGCTCTTAAGTTTATTACTAGTGAGTGTTGGGATATTTGCAAACGTCTGCCAGAATTTACGCACTACGCATCATCCGCTTAAATATTATTATTTATTTTAATTTTACGAATATTGTTTAATTTAAAAGAGGTACGTATAAACAGATTTCAATCTGTTCATACTGTAGTTTTATGTAGTTTCGTGACTCTTGAGTCCTGACAGTTGGGTATAACTTTTATTTAACCGCATTTATAAACTAAAGCAAAGTTTCCGAAACTATACCTGCTGATAGACAAGGCAAAGCTGCGGGCAATTGTTCTAGAAACATCGAGAAACATCATAAACTTTTAGTCAGAAACGATTGGCGACGGCGAACTCGTCGGCAGAATCTAAAAAAAGCGCAATTTTTCCGTTATCTGATGGTAAGTGAGCTAGGCACTATTAATAATGTTAAAGTTTTAATAAGGTCCATGATTTTTATATTCATTGCAATGAAAGGATATTTATCGATTTTAATGTCAGCTTGCTTTTAGTGAGTATGAAATTAAATTAAATAATTTATTCGAATCTACAAAACGTTAAACATCATTTAGTTTCAGTATATTCATATTCAGATATTTTTACTCTACAACCAGTTCGAAAAGCAGTTTCTACCAGAGAAATTATGTAAGGTAACACTCAGATTTAGCAAATATTATAAAGCTAGTTTATCCCCATTTTTGTGCATATTATGATAGTTACCTAGTCGAATATCCTTTTAACAGCCGCGTTTAATTATATACACTATACATAAATACCAATGGGAATGTGGATACACATCTTTATACCAGAAGAAAGGGTATAGCGGTGGGTGTTACTTGGGCATCCGTCACTCGAACTGTAACACCCGCGGTGTAGCCGAAGCTTTAAACTCCACTATCTCGCCCAAACGGGAACGCGCTTGAAAATAGAGTAAAAGGTTATTGATGTGTTTTTCCCGTAGAAGCTGTGGTTCGATACATTCTCGCCGAGTACCTAAGCCCACGGATTGATGGCCGCGATTTTTTCTCGTGTTTCGAATAAAATTCGTGGGATACCGTGAGTTAACTGAGCTAGCGGTGGAATCAGTTAGAAATGTTTCACGTGGTGTTTGCATTGTAGAGATGTCTCGATATTTGAATTTTATGTTGCAAGGGCACAGTGATGCCAAATTTAAACTCAGTTTTATTATTTTTGATAGCCCAAAACTTCAAAACTAATTTGAAGACGTTAATTAAGGCTGGCCTGCCTAATTTAATTACTTAAAATTAGCAATAATAATTTAGAGGGTAATACACGAATAATGTCAGGTGTCAACTTCAGTTGAACGCTTTTACAAGATCTTTTTATCCAAGGCCAACATTGGATATTTTCCAAGTACTTTTAATTATTGTACATACTTTTTTCATTAACTAATGGCTCTACGTCTCGGAAATTAGATCACGTCTACTACGCCATCTTGCTCATGATTTAAAATTTATATAATTACTAGCAAGGTATACTGTCTTTATGAATTCGAAATTAAGTAGTAATTTTCTCGTATATTATCTAAGTAGGTAGATACAATCGAAGTCTATCTCTGCTACCGTGCAGAATGCAAGACTGTTCTGTCACCATACCTTCCCTCCTGGGTCTCCTGTGCACGGTCCTCCTGCGCCCCCTCTGCAGGTAGATGCCGGCGAACACCAACACGTTCAGCGCGAGCAGGAAGCACCCCGCGCCCACTGTCACACCCAGCGCCACCGTGTAGCTACAACAATAATAAACATGGTTATAATGCCCTACTGATTGACTTGACGCACAAGAGGGTTAACTTTGTCTACTAAACAATACTTGAGTATTGTTTTATACTCAAATTATCAATATTTTTTTTAAGTTTTCCTTGACACGGCAAGCGACACTGTTAAAGAACTTTTTCTATTTTTTTTTTATTGCGATTTAATGAACAGACGAGCATGCCGTTCGCCTGATGGTAAGCGATACGATCACCCATAAACAGTAGCAACACCATCCAGCGCCTTGGGTTACAAAGTACTGTGTGGCATTCCACTGCGCTCGTTATCCTGAGACATAAAATGTTAAGTCACATTATGTCCAGTAGTTACACTAGTTACAATGTCCTTCAAACCGAAACACAACAGTGCATGCACACTGCTACTTGGTGGTAGAAATAGACATTGCGGTGGTCCCACCTAGACGGACTCTTACATATGAGAGACCTACCACCAGTAAACTCGTAACTTTTTAGGTTGAACTACGTGCAGTAGGTTTGAAATTTTTATGGTATTTTTACTCGCATTTGGCTATCGTGTATTAGAAGACACAATATAATGACTTGTACAATATAATACCAGGAGGCCATTTTACTAACTAAATTTTAGTGATTATATCTGTTTGTGAATATTCGTGCGGCCCGTACCATGGGAGCGGCTTGGTCGTCTCATTCATCTGTATAAAAATGCTCGGAGCAGAGATAAAACATCGAGGACTCCCCATTTCTAGGTCACGCGTTTGCCTATCTCATAATCGGGTTAGGAAATCTTGGCACGGCCACCACTGAACGTAGAGCCAAATCGGGGCCTTTGGAAATTACATTTGGGAATGATTTAGAATTATATGAGCCACCTTTTGGTTTCCCGCCAACGATGGACCTGTAAAGCCAGCGGAATGTCAGGAACTTGGAAGATTAAAAGACGTAATTTAAGGATTAAAGATTAATATACGCTTGTCAGTGAGCTGTTTCTATGGCTGATATGAGCGATGGTGATATTTTTATAGTATAAAGACAAAATAGCAAGCAGACCACCTGCTAGTAAGTGATTACCACCAACTACAATCAGGTAGCTTAACAGAATATCTGTCTATCTCCTAATATAAAAAGTTAATAGCATATTCTTCGTAAACATAAAACTAAGATGGAGTCCATGAGGAAAATATAACAGAAAATCTCCGCCGCCGCCCGCCATTGACCTTTATTCTCGTATTGAGACATCCAACGACAAACTCGGTCAAATCCACCATATATCCCGTCTCATTTCCTTCAGAAAAAATATTGCGAACATTGAACTATTATGTATCTAAGCAGAAGAAAGCGCCGCCGGCCGCCTTACTGTGATGAAAAGAATATAATATGTAAGTACGAAAGAAATTATTATAATTTGGATGACTTGTAGCTGCAATTGCAAAAAATATTTTTCCGTAAAGTATTAAAGACAAATACAAATAATTTATTTGCACAATAGAATATAGATTGTTACTTTGGGGTAGTGTAGGTTTTTATAAATGAAATAATTTTTAGAATCTGTTATCTCCTACACGAAACAAATCTTATTAACATTAGTAAAGTTGCGTTTGGTACTATAAAGCCGATTCTATAGGAACCACTATACATAGTGAAAAAAGTCACATTTAACTTTAAATTACTGCGCAACACTGATTCACCAGAAACATTTGACTAGCGAAATTTATACTTAAGTAATGTTATGTTGAAATCTAAGGATAAACATTAAACATACTTATCGTGTGATGCATAGGATTGTGTTGTATAAAATGAAGTGTCTAGACACTTAGTCTTACTTGTAACTCAGAGCGGTATCTAGATCCCGCGTTGTTTAGAATAGATCACGCACGTGGGACTAATTCATATACACACACTCACACCTTTTATCCCCAAAGGGGTAGGCAGAGGCGCTTGGAGTGACCCAAAAATCGAACGTGCATGCGTGTGTGCGTGGTAGTTGTGGCAACTAATTTATCGTCAAACAAAAACACGGGTGACAATTCTTCAAGTCAGAACCAGACCACAATCGTAAAGTAGTCAGTTTAATTCCAGGATATATTCCCGTTATCAGTGTTCTGGAAAAACCTGACGTTGCGATATGGCTGCGCATTAGGGCATTATTTGCGACACGAGCGAGGAGTTTAGCTAGGTAAACAACCAAGCAAACACATTAGTCGGATTACAGTTCGGAGGTACGCGATCCATCTTGTTTAGCTTCGGCTTCATGTCTGTGCGTGTTGTGCTTTCAAATTTAGTCTAGTGGTAGTTCGGTGTAGAGTTCGATGGGTATTTTTTAAGCTAAGAATTATCAATGGGTGACTGTGAGTGTTGATCACAACACTCCATGAACGTCTTCAATGACGAAATTGTATGAGCGCTGTTGGGTTATAAGGAAGAGAAAGAGATGTTTAAAGAAGGAGAAGATAAGTATTTCTGGCAATTCCACTTACTGCACGAAACGCATCAGCAATATTGATTGAGGTGCCTTATTAAAAATCCTGCACATTATTATTCCTTAAAGATCAGAAATGCACAATTTCAATTTTTGTACAACTCTATCATTAAGATGGACCACCTTCCCAAGCATAAAAACTAAGTTATGCTCAGACATCAATCAACATCTAGATAAAAACTTAAATCCGGATCCAGACGCCATGACAGATAAAAGTTTGCGAGTTTATCAACTGCACGAAGTTTAAGCCTAACAGGACCCAGATAGCAAGCTGGGATCAACAATGGGAGGCGAGGATGGCACTCCTTTGCACGGAAAATCTATTAAAGTTTAAATTTTACTATACCACTAGTCTGCCTGAGATCCTTTTGCATGAGTTCTAACTGTCGTGAGTTGCATATATAAGATGCAATAGCAAAGAGATTATTTCGCTCCCGTTTTCATTAGGTTAATGACGTAACACACACTCACGTCTAATATCCCCGAAGGGATAGGCAGAAGCGCAACTAAGGCACCCAATTTTCGCCGTGAGTGTTCCGTCCCATGAGGTGTAAGTTATAATACACCCACATTTGGCAACTATGTTAGGTCTCATAGTAATAGTGGGCAGGCCTTTCTCCATTTACCGGGCAATTTCCAGACTCCAGACTGATACTGAGCAGAAAAACCCAATATCACTTTGCCCGATCTAGGATTCTAAACTGAGACTACCGCGCTGAGGTCTCAGATCCCGCAATACAACTACACCACCAAAGTAGTCAAACTGAAATTAAAACTAGAATAGTCCGTGCAGCTATTTCCTCTCGTTACAATGGTAAAGGGTGCATTTCCAACTCGATTTGATAAGACCGCACAAAGCAATAAAACAAAAGAAATACGGCGTCACTATTATCTTTCTCTAGAAGCAAAACTACAATAAATTACCCGTTCAGGAGCAAGCACTGTTAAATTGCGCTTCCTTTGTTTATTACGACGTGCTTTTCAAATTATTGTGAGCATTGTTGCGTTTAGTCACAGTGTAGGGTACAACTTGTGACATGAAGTTTCAGGTCAGTAAAATTTTGATTGCAAAAACTTAATTTGGACGATTTTTGATGTTATTTCTGATATAGCAATAGATTCTTTTATACAAACAACGAGTGCTTTAGTAATGTTTCATGTACGTTCTCTACGATATACAATCAACCTCTGGCGTGATGGCGAGTCGGCTGTAAAAGAGGCCGCGGCTTTGACGTCTGCAGCGAGACAAATGTCCCCGTGATCCGCAAATATTTGCTCCGGGTGTTGGGACAGAACGACCCCCGCAACTGATACCCTTAATAAAACGCTTGTGTCTTAATATGGGGCCAAGGGTCAAAAATATACAACAATATTTTATTTATGTATTACTAATAAATTGTAAGGTATATTAAATAAACAAATAATAGAAATGATTTATTTTAATTTCATGTTGGTCTATTATTTCAACTAAATATTATTAATGCATTTTACAACGCAAAAATTAAGTATTTATAATATATGTATAACTTCTAATGTTGACTAAAAAAAACCTAAATATTCATCGAAATGAAATAACGCTACACTAAAACATCCTGTACAAATATATCACTAAAAGCAAAGACAACACGAACCACGTTACCGGTAAAAGTTTCTGTGCGCGAGATAAATTACAAACAATATATCTCTAGTTATAACGAGACATTTCCATAGGAGTTGTCCTAATTGGGACATATTTCAGCATATATTGAATGTCACGCCGCTCGGGCGCCGCTCATTGATTAGTCCTCTTTGATACGGGATACCTCTGAGGATACGGCAAGTTTTATAGGATAAACTTCGGAGCCCAGTTAACTTCGAAAGTGGAGCGTAGTTTAGGAAAATAATATAGAATCAGGAATATCATCAGGTAATAAATTAGTGGTATAACGGGACTTGTAATCACTTATAAAAACATCATACGACAATAAATACATATGTTTTTAAGAAAATAGCCATTTTACAAAAACTTGGAGTCGATCCCGAGATCTAATCAATTTCACGCTGTAAGTCCGCAGCCACTGCGATCTGTACCATTGTGGGGATAAATGGTGAATGGGGTGTAATTACAGATATGGGCTAATTGGGCCGGTTAATTGAGGCCGTTCAGTATGCAGGGCGTCAGTCATAAACCCAAGTGCTCAAAGTATATTAACATATTAATTTTAAATAATATCAGTCTCATAATGATTTGCTACCGACACACTCTTTAATCATGCTGTTTAATATAAGTTGGATGGACATTTTATTTTATTTTATTTTCATTTATTCGGAAAACTTACAGCTAGCTCATACAATAATGATGCAAAATAAAATTAAGAAGGCCATTTACAAGTTTTCACAAGTAAGATACTAATTATAATATTATACGTAACTAATGTGATTAGTTAAATGAGTTCAGTTCATAAAATGCCTTGATTACCTTTTAGAAAAAACAAATTAATCTAAAAACCAAAAAACCTGTCGCTCAACAGGCGTTTAACATGCTTAGGAGTTGTGTTAAATAAGTCTAAGTCTAAATCTACATCGGTATCGTTCTTATCAAAACCTGCAACTACGTCGTTGAAATATCTGCTTGCCCTTAAGATGTATGAATTCTGCCTGTAGTTCGTCCTCACCGTTTGCACATATAAGAGACTAG
Source organism: Sphinx pinastri (assembly GCA_947568825.1). Taxonomy (NCBI): domain Eukaryota; kingdom Metazoa; phylum Arthropoda; class Insecta; order Lepidoptera; family Sphingidae; genus Sphinx; species Sphinx pinastri. Next base: position 20,324,868 of record OX387618.1, read on the forward strand.
GTTTACGAAATAAAGCTGTATTTGTGCGTAAGCCAATCATTTCTAAGAGCTCCGCACAGTCAACAGTTCCGTTCGCTACATTCATTAGATAGCATAAGTCCGCTATATCCCTACGTTCTTTAAGCGGCAAGAAATGAAATTTCTTACACCTCTCATTATAATTGGTAAGATATATTTTCGCTCTAAACTGTAAATGCCTTAAAAAACGTTCCTGGATTCTCTCAATCCTAGAAATGTAGTTAATGTATCGCGGATTCCACACTTGTGAGGCATACTCCAAATGACTTCTAACAAATGCACAGTAAAGTATTTTAAAGGTTTTAATGTTGGTAAACTCGGATGATAATCTAAGTACAAAACCCACGGCTTGCGAAGCCTTTTTAATGATGTTGTCCACATGTTGATCAAATAGTAGCTTCTTATCAAATATCACGCCTAGGTCACGAATAGAATTAACCCTAGATAAAATTGTATTGTTGATGGTGTAGCAGAAATTGATTACATTTATTTTACGCGTGTAGGAGGATACATAGCACTTGGAGACATTCAGACTCAATTTATTATTAATACAGTAAGTTTCAAATCTGTCTAGGTGACTTTGCAAACATAATGCATCATCCATGTTACGGATGACGTGGAGAATCTTCATATCATCCGCGTAAAGAAGTATTTTCGAGTGTTTGAAGGATACGTGGACATCATTGATGAATATGAGGAAAAGAAGAGGGCCCAACAACGACCCTTGAGGTACTCCCGAAGGAATACTCATGGGCGATGAGGTATAGCCATTAAGAACTACAGTCTGGCATCTGTTGCGAACGTATGAAGAGAACCAACGATATAAATTCCCTCTGATTCCAATAAGTTTCAGTTTATTTAGCAATATCGAGTGATCAATTCGGTCGAAACACTTGGTGTAATCAGTATAGATTATGTCAACTTGCGAGAATTCCGACATATGATGTGAAATAAACTCACTGCAAAGAAGCAAATTAGAAGTGGTGGATTTGCCCCTGATAAAACCATGTTGAAAAGGGTTGAGGTCATGCTTTATAGCAGAATAGAGTTGTGTGTAAATGACTTTTTCAAAAACTTTTGCAAAAAGACACAGTTCAGAGATAGGTCTGTAGTTTTCAATTTTGTTTTTGGGTCCTTTCTTGTGAATTGGAGTGATGTATGCATGTTTCCAAACATCTGGCACTATGCCTTCCGTAATGGATCGACGATATAGAATAGACAAGGGCAAGGTCAAACTTCTTGCACATTTTACAATGAGAACTGGGGGGATGCCATCAGGCCCCGCGGACTTATTAAGATTGAGGGTCTTAAGTTGGTTGAAGACTTCATTGTTTGAAACTTCCACATTACTTATGTCGGCAATAGACGATTCCGGCATGTCAATAAGTCTGTGTACATCAGAGGGGGTGTCACTGAGAAATGTGGAGTGAAAATATTCACCAAACATATTAACGATCTCTTCGCCCTGATCTGAGGAAATATTACCGTAGTGGAACACTGCAGGATAAGAGTGAGATTGCCTTTTTATCTTAACGTAGGACCAAAAGGCACGCGGATTGGTTTTAATGTTATTTTCAATATTTTCTATATATGAGGTATAGCACTCAGTTTCCAATACTTTCGCGCGTTCTCTTAGAATTAAAAAAGAATCGTAATCACTTTTATTTCGATAGATTTTAAATTTACGGTGAAATTTAAACTTTTCTTTTAAAATTTTCATATTTTTTAATTTTATATGAGATCGAAATTCATTTGGATACCAAAAAATTTAGGATTCACTTTCTCTTTGGATCAATACATTGGAAAATGCAGGACTCAGGGTGAGCAGATTGAAAACAGAGCACTTGGAATGCAGTTTTAGCCATAATTCGACCAGTAAGGCCATAATATATTATACTGACCAAACACCAGTCCCAAAAGTAACGCAATTCAAATATCTGGGTTCTGTTATTTCTAATAGCGCAGATGTAGAAGCAGACGTCGCACATAGAGTCAGTGTTGCCTGGCAGAAATGGCGATCTTTAACTGGAGTGCTATGTGATAAAATGCCTATTCGTACAAAAGGCAAAGTTTACAAAATGACCGTAAGACCCGCGATGCTGTATGGAGCAGGATGCTGGACGGTTAAAGAGACGCATGTACAAAGACTTCATACGGCGGAAATGAATATGTTACGATGGTCGGGAGGGGTAACAAAGCTGGATAGGATCCGAAATGAATATATTCGCGGTAGCTTCAAGGTAGCCCCTGTGTCCGAGAAACTTATGGAGAGACGCCTGAGGTGGTTTGGTCACGTTATGAGCAGAGACGATAATCACGTCGTCAAAAAAGCGATGAGCTTTCCAGAGAACAAAAGAGGGCGAGGGAGACCTCCCTCTACCTGGTGGACCAGTATGATCAAAACCCTAAGTAAAAATGAAATTTCCGAACTGACAACCCAGGACAGAACAGCTTGGCGCAGACATATTTGGAGAGCCGACCCCACAGAAAGTGGGAATGAGCAAAGAAGAAGAAGAAGAAGACCAAAAATTTAGGATAGTAATGAGGAATTAGAGGTAAAAAAATGGGAAATAGAAATGTACCTGTAATATTGCGAGTCCAGGGTAAGCGAGTCCTCCTTGGGCGTAGGATGCGGAGAGGGCAGCGCGGAGAGCGCGGGCCGCGGGGAGGGCGACGGTTCGCACTCCTCCACCTCCGAGGAATCTTCTTCCGCCTCCGTGCTGTCCTCTTCATCGTCTAGGGCAGCAGCTGTCGTGTACAGCTCAGGGAATATCTCACCTACGAAATATATTTATTATGTTAGTAACATAAATACAGTGTGACTATGATTATCATGTAATTCATGGTAATATGTTAATTGGTTTTATAATATTGCAGAAAGACCTCCCATATTATACAACCCTACTATTTTGTGTACATATAGATGAAAAAAATCACAGAACTAATATGCCGCTCTTTTACTTTACTATCCATAAAGATAGGCAACTAGCTACGGTTAAGGAGAAATTTGAGACTAATAATCAGCTCTGACAGCATAGCTAAGATTTATAAACGGGAACGATACCGTCTTCATAACGATGTCTCGTCAACATTCTCGTATCTGAAATTGTAGTGTTGTAGACATGAGGCGACTAAATGGGGCTTCAAGAGAGTCGCGGGGCGAGCAGCGGGGGGCTGCTCAGTCCAATTTAAGCGACTCCGAGGTGGACGACAATGCGGGTGGTCGGTCTCCCGTTGTCGTAGACGCCAAAGGCGTCCTTTAGAGTTCGGGGGCATCTTAGCCCCCTTGTATAGAGAAGAGCCGCAACGGCACCGCGCAGGGACGGTCCCGTGCAGCTATCTTAGTGCAACAAGATACCCCGGGGCCGTCTCGTATGCGCCGAAGAAGGCCACCGCGGGTTTTGGTTGGTATGCCGGTGTAGGGTGTACATAGTGTTAGGGACTCGGTCCAATGCTCGCTCGGATGATGCTATACTCCCGAGTGTCGACATTGGGCCGTAAGACTGTGCGAAACCAACATAACCGTTCCACTCACCCCCAGTGGTGGTAGCGATAACGCGTTTTTACCCCGCGAAAAAAAAAAAAAAAAAAAAAAAAGTGTTGTAGACATAGATTAATAAAGTTTGATACTGTTCATCGACGTGTACAAACTAACTGAATGTGTCGAAGCTCCAACGCGGCGAGCAATCTATGTTACTCGAATTGTATGATCGATCAGAAATTACTGACCAGACGGCAGATAGATTAGTGTCCAATATTTCGAACTACCTACATTGATGTGCAACTTTTAGCTAGGATTAATGAAAAGCTCAAGCCCTTATTATTGAAAAGGTAGACTGAATGTTGTGTATCCACGGTTCATCGATCATGTTCATCGGTTAATTATGTTCTATAATATGATATAAGACATGTTTATCGTTATAATATGAAATACTTTTAATCCCTGACAACTTACGAGTATATCTTTCGATACAATATAATGGATCTTGTTCTCGGCCCTGCCACATCATCAGACTGATATAATCTAGGTAAACAATAAACATTTATTACGTATTTGCCTACCCGTAAAGATATAAAGATGTCAGACTATAACTATGTGCGTGTATATAAGTATGTTTATATTCCCTGAATACTAATCACATTCCCTAAAACTTTCGTTGATAGAGTGATATAGTCCAACTGAAGTTGTACAAAGAGCGGGTATCGGCGCGGGGCGTCAATGACACCCGCATCCCTTCGGATAAATTTGTTGTGTGCGAAGGGACTGTTACCCCAACGTTACCCCTTGTTACCCCGTTGTTACCCCGGCCAGGCATTGTTCAACGAGCGGACTAGATATTAAACAGCGACCACAAATTAGGGAATCCCTCGCAGCGATTCGCTTTGATCAAGCATTTCGCCCCACCGCGCGCTTATACAGTTTTTATGACGTTTTCTCATTTTATGGTTGAAGTTACGTTTCTAAATATTGGTTATGGGTTTTATGAGTTTAGTCACGTACAGTTAGTTTATTGCCTAATTTAAATACTTTTCTGAGTGCGACGTTAATTTTTCCCCTTCTTTTCCTTTATTATTATTATGGCAAGTAAAAACTGCAAGGAAGTATTTTAATAATGTAATATTTTGTATAAACCTCGAGTAGGGAAGGGGTAAACAACTATTTCTTATATGTTACGCGATAAAAGTAGTGCAAAAAGTACATTTTTCTATTCAATAATAATTTTTCAATAACGTCCGACATTAATCATATTGTCAACTTCACAATCCCACATTAATATTCACAAAGACGGTAAGCCTTTAGTTTATTATGCGGTATAAAGCAATGGTACTGACGCATCTCCTGCCGTCGCCAGTAATTGGCGCCCGCTGATTATAGATTCAATATCCTCAAGAGCTTACGTTAATTGAAATATGCATTTTTTATTTATCGACATACGTTTCCGTATTGTGTTGTTAATTACGGACCAGAGCTGATTCTCTGTGGGTTTGAAACCAATGTGTTGTGGATGAGGTGACTATTTATTTTTCTGTTGGAATGAGAGGCGGTTCAAAACTTTATACTTTTGTGTGTGCGTTTTCAATGCGTAGGGAATTAATTGTTGATCAAAAGTAAAGAGGATATTATTTTAGTCTCCTAAAATACCACTGAATATGTAAACCTAACCGCGATGCTAGTAATTCACGTCGATTTTATACATTATAGTGATGAGATCTCGAAAAGTTGGTATTTTCATTCTATAGACCAAACGTTCGACATACGGTTTATAGATAATATTTTTGGTTTCATAAATCGTACTCATAGAGAGAAATAAATATATTCCTGCTTTACAATTATAATCTCTAGTCTATGTACAACACAGATCATAAGATGCATATTTTTTTATGGAAATTACTAACGAATTATTTGCCAAAGGGTACTATTTATAGCTAACGAACTAGCTTTTTTTTATTGAATTGAATGACCAGACGAGCATGCCGTTCGCCTGATGGTAAGCGATACGACCCCCCATAAACAGTAAGTAGCAACATCATCCAGCACCTTGACTTACAAAGTACTGTGTGGCATTCCACTTCGCTCGTCATCCTGAGACATAAGATGTTACGTCTCATTATGTCGAGTAGTTACACTGGCTACAATGTCCTTCAAACCGAAACACAACAGTGCATGCACACTGCTGCTTGGCGGTAGAAATAGACATTGCGGTGGTACCCACCCAGACGGACTCTTACATATGAGAGACCTGCCACCTGTGTATTGCGCACACACTTGTGCAGTATAATATCTCCTGCGTACCTGGCTGATCTCCGTTGAGATTGGCCACCGTGGCCGAAATCGGCTAGGAAGGGATTTTATATAATAATAATAAATAATAATACCAGCTCTATATTATATACTGCCCACTGCTGAGCACGGGCCTCCTCTACTACTGAGAGGGATTAGGCCTTAGACCACCACGCTGGCCTAGTGCGGGTTAGCAGACTTCACATACCCTCGAAATTCTTATCGAGAATTCTCAGGTATGTAGGTTTCCAAACGATGTTTTCCTTCACCGTTAAAGCGAACGATAATTGATAAACAATACACACATAACTTCGAAAAGTCAGAGGTGTGTGCCTTGGGTTTTGAACCTCCGGACATTGTCTCGGTAGACCGTTCCATTCCCAACTAGGCTATCGTCAAAGGAAGGGATTTTATTTTATTTTATTATATTTCCTTAAATAATATAATTTTGCTCTATTGTGTCACAAACATTTTTAAGCATTAAGTAGGTAATAAAAAGCACTTTAAACCGTCCTGACTCCTTAATGACGATGTAATAATGCAAAGTTACCCCTCGTTTCAGGAAATTCACCGGAAATTCTTACCAAAAAGTTAATTCCATTGTATTACATTGAAACTACCCAACATTAATTACCTAAAACCTGAATATTAGTGCAACTTTCGATGATGAAACAAAATTTAATATTATCGAAAGTCCAAAAGCTTTTACGGTTCAACTTTAAATATAAGTTTGAAGCTATAGATGTTTAATTTTAAAATCATGTTGGAAAGATATTTAATGTATTTTGTATCTGAATGGATTATCACCGTACATGTGGTGAAACACTCGTTTCGACGATTCTCTATATAACTATGCAGTAAAAGAAGCCGACATAGTTCTAGCGACCATCTAGTCTCTCAGTTGATATTACAATTTCACATTACTTACTAGTTAAGTCACATAGCCATGCCGGGATAAAAGCAACATATCACCCCAGCAATCAGCATGATTAATATTCCGGCACACACGGCAGTTAGCGCGTTCATTCACAATCTAGTTAACGTACTGGCGCAAAACAAAACCCGTCGGGGCTACAAACGCCCCATCGGCAATTACCGGTGCGCCGCGGCCGCATTGTTACCCCATTTGTGCGCGGACATCGTTAAGAAATCCCGGAACGGATCGCCGGGAATCCCGATTCCGGATCCCGATTATCCGGAATATAAATGCGAATGGTGGCGCGCTTTGTTCTTTAGTAAAAATGGATTTTAATGGATTCGCTACTTGCGTTAGACAGACTTTGTTTAACTTAATTACATTTTTAGTAATTTCATTTTGTTAGTGAATTATTTGCTTTGGGTTTTAAGAAATAAAGATTTATTATAATTAAAATTTGAAAATTTTAGGGCTTGAACAAATACTGGATTTTATAACGTTTTTTATCACTAGACAAAGTAATCAAGTGGTTCGACAAGTCGAGTAGGCATAGTTTCAGTATATAACGGCATAAATGAAATATGGTGCTACGCACTGGCGTATGCCGCGTTGTGTGTACTGAAAATCAGCATTGTCTACTACATTAGAGCAGTATGTTTACTCACAGAGGGAAGTGGAAAAATAAAAATAATTTAATTATTTTCGTTCCGGGGTCAGAATAATAAGTGCTTCCAGAGACTTGCCGTTCCGATGTTCATAGTCCAGTGTCATAATATGTGCGCCACTCCTGATCCTGGACTACAGGAGTTGCAGTGGCGGGTATAAGGGTGGTATAGCCTCTACCGTGCTGTCACGGAAATTGAAATTAAATTTGCTCTAAGTAGAGCTAATTGTTGGCAATAAGGTTCAAAATCCCACTTCTCCTTCTTGTCAAAATCTAGCAATTATTACCAGAACCCACCAAACTACACGTAAAACAAGTTTCCTTACATCGTTCCAATAGAATGAAAAAGCCATTAAATTACATTGCCTTTCATGTCGCCCTTATTGCATCCTCGGCTTTAGAGTCAGAGGGACAAAACCAGTAAGCTATCGGGAATCGAACACCACGCAGACAATTAACGGGTGGTTCGTGCGCGGGGCCACAATGGACCCCATTGTTGCTCCGACCGACACTATCGACCCCGAGGAATCTGCTCCCGGAAATCATGAATAATAAATTGAATGTGCTATTGATTAAGTATATTAGCCGATGGATTGGTATTATAATTTTGATTTAATAATAGGGAAAATTAGTTTAGGCTCTGCGTATTTCGACTATGACAGCGTAGTCAAGGACCTATTCCGAAATCGAGTAATAAAAATTGTTCGAGATTTTCAGTTCAGGAAACAAACTACAATTTTGCGGAGTAAAATTTGTGTTTATCACGATGAACTCACCACCTATAACGAAGTTGAGCTTGGTGAATCCTATTTAGGGAATAGTTGCACCATTGCCAATCGCTTTTAAAGGTAAAGGCGCGAGCTTATACAACCTACACAGCCCATATCCCAGTGACCTATATACACGATGTAACTCTGTAACCGCCTGAGAGAATATCAATAGAACCTCGGCTTCGATTATAATAGTTCTCGATTAATTTGCGAATTCCCTCACGCGTGGTGTGCTACGAATGGCGTAGTTCAAGGCTCCGCGTAGCTCGTAGCCGCGTAGCAAACTTATAAGAACCATGTGGCAGGGCTGGATTTAGTTTGTATGTGTAGGTTACGTGATTTCTGAGTTACGTATATTGAAGCATAGTTTATGCTGCATGCATAGTAGGCGTAGGAGCTACTAGTGTAGCCATAGTTCACCAAGGTTAATTATCGCCATATTGGGTACCAATTATTTTTCCAAGCACCCCACAAACTTCAATTAATTGAAAAATATATTGCCTTGCTTTGTTAACGATCTCAGTTCAAAGCTTCCGTGCTAAAAAAAAACTTCAATTAATGTCAGAGGTAAAGCACGTCCCCGAGATACGAGATTGTATCCGAGATCTTGTTTAACAATCCGCTCCATTCCCACCGTTCTCATTAATACAAGTTATTTTAATAAAAATTAAGAACAGAAAGTTACAACAGCGTACTTTAGCAGAACTTTTTCTAATTAAATATACAGCCTGAAACATCCAGACGGTGACAAGCAAAAAAAAATACTTTCAAATGTTTTCAACAAAACGTAATTTGCTAGTGACATCCATCAGAATAAATTTTGTATAACAGTTGGGAAAAGCGGCAATGAGACACTCGAAAAGCAGAGATGGAGGTCGGATAACATTCGCAGCCTCAGACCAGGCACCTCAGATTTTTCAAAGTTAGTTGTGTTATCGGTAATTACTATAAAATAAATAATTTGCTCCCTCTCACTCTGAAGGATAATATGTCGAAAAAATCCTCCTGCAAATAGAGTCCTCCACAAGAATTTGTAAGGTATTAAACCAGTAGAGTGCACGAAAGAGAGTCGGAATCAGAGATTTTTCCGACGCTTTGACCCTTGGCCTATTTACAATACAACTTATTTTACTTAAACAACCCAAGATTTCTTTTATATTTGTGGTTGTCACGAGCGTTGATCGAAAAATTGGGTGGCCCACTTGCAGACCTCCTGTCATATGAAAAAATATGATGATTATTCAGATTATATATCTTTGCATTTTTCATTCGATCTGACTCCGTCTCTTCCTGAAGGAACCTTTAATGAGGGTATTCGACACGGCGGTGGAGGGGAGAGGAAGCGGGGGAGGGGGCACCATTAACGGTGAAAGATAATAATAAGACATGCTATATTTTAATAGAGCAGATGTAGCCCAAATATATATTATACCGCCCATATCCTCAAAGTGGCAGGCAGAGATTAAAGCCGACAATTTCATTTGATAGCGATTTTTCCGTTCTATAAATGAGAGACGTTAATTTATTTCAATAATTAAAACAGCGCTAGTTGATGAAGTGATTACCTCATTGTATCGCTTGAGACTTTAAACTAGATGTAACATAAACTGGGTAGTAGTTCATTTTGAGCACAAATTTCAGCCCGGACCATTTAAGTATTGTGCTAACTGTCTTATAATTTCCTGACATGAAGAACAAACTAACAGCCCTAAATTTAAAACTTACAAGCATTCTTACAAGGCTATTATGTGATACAGGTACAGCACACACATTCATTTTGAATTAGTTCGTAAAAACAATTTCTTGTCAAGAAACGACTCAGTAGGAAATGTCATAAAGACAATTTAATGGCACGTCCCGGATCCGTCACTCCGGGTGATATATTTTTATATCTGAAAGGGAAATGAGCAACCGAGCCGCCTGTCGCAGGTGCGTCACACCTCTAATAAATAGTCTGGCACAGATTCAGTAGCACCGAATACTGGAAAATGTACCAATCAGCCAAACAAGGCTGCGTGGCTATGAGTCATAGTTTTTCGCTGGGCTTTTATTTATTTGTTTATTAATAAGGCATTTCAACAACATAAACACTTGCATTACAATTAAAAAATATATAACCTTACTATCTAGCGTTTATATTTATAACAGACATGCACAACATTCATATTAGTCTCTAAAATAAAAAGAGCATAATCTAACTATAATTAAAATTAATATTAAAATGGTAAAGAAATTTCAAATAAAATACAACAAAGAAGTCAAAATGGTTGAAATAACAAAAATAAATAAAAACAAAGTGACAATAGTAAATAGTTTAAGACATTAAATTATTAATATAATTTGTAGTTGTGTGAAACGTACGAGGCGGAAGTCTTTGAAGTAATTATGAAAGGGGAAAAAACAATTTGATTTCGTGATGACGGATGGTACACCTTTATATGAAAATCCAGAGATATAGTGAATTATCAATCATTTTAGAATGAAGAGGGAGGCGAGTGTAAAGCATTCTAGGGAATCCCGTTAGAAACTTGACGCTGTACGTCATTTAGGCTTACCATCCTTCCAGCTAGCCCGTTGATGCTGCATGCACGAAATAGACCTTGAAGTATGCACTCACAAAGAGCATCAACATACCAGCAAACATGTCAGGGTGCACGGATCTGAACTGGTGATGTCGCGGCGCGGCGCCGGGCCGGTGCAGCTGCGGGATCAGATGCAGCCACAGCGCCATCTTGTGTCCGCGGTAGTGGCTCTTCACACGCAGCTTCGTACCTTGGGAGAAGGTGTGCCACATTGAGAAACGCTCCAATTGTCCAAGAAATATTTTATTCACGTTAAAAGAACTTGAATGAAAGTAAAGCGAAGGATATGCTCGTTTTTCTTTCACTCGTATATCATTCACTTTTATAAAAACTGACTACACTGTTGAAAACGTACGACAATATAAAACCGGTACAAGGATTTGCATAGTACTTTCTAAAAATGCATAAAATTGATGTGTTATTTAATGATATAAGTGTGTCCAATTTAAATGTTTTAATCGCCAGTTTCCGCCATCACTTGTCGATTACACAGTACGCACCGTTTCGCGTGGAGGTAAATTTGATCCAATTCCGTAGCGTTCCGATAACCCTCGACACATTCTACGAAGCTCTATAAATTAATGTAATTTGAACACGGTTGTACCGGAGTGCCTGTAAATATGTTAACTGATATTCACAGATGAGATTTATTAAACCCCGAGTGCATTTTGATAAATTGGATTTTATTGTGAGATATTTATACTACAAGTAATATTTGCCGTTCCTGTAAATGGCTTTAAATTTTAATTGGTTTCCTAAAACGAGAATGATTTAGGTCGAACTCAATTCTAGGAAAACTGTTTCATTTACTTGGAATTGAACAAGATAGGCTAGACATACCATCTCTATATAATTTATAAAATAAATAAATAGACTATAAAATATCCCAGACGTCAGGATAAATTTCTACGATATAACATTTCGTGTTGCTGATATTATAATTTCTGCGAAGGTGTGTGGAGCGATTTTGTTTTTATTAGTATTTATACTTAACCCCTAAATGGATTTGGGTCATTATATAAATGTGTTATAAGCAGTATAGTGTTTAGCGTGTATTATAAGCAGTTTTATGTCGGCAAAGTGCTTAATGGGTATTGCTAAGAAAAGTAATCACGCAGGCGAACACCAGAGCAATTACTATTTACTTAATCACCATTTCAAATTAAAGTCGGTCATAATCTATACTAATATTATAAATCTGAAGAATTTGTTTGTTTGAACGCGCTAATCTCAGGAACTACTGAACCGATTTTGAAAATTCTTTCACTAACAGGAAGTTACATTATTCCTGAGTGCTATAGGCAACTTTATGTCCCGGGATAATATTTTTATCCCGGAAAAACTTATTCACGCGGGCGGAGCCGCAAGTGTCACCTATTATAAAATATATGAAGGGTGCGAAATGATTTCGGTGTTTTAACTCTACTCCGCAGATTTGTTTATGCATCTCTTTGAAAGCATAAAATATTATTATGTATTTAATAGGCCGTACTATTATTAAATTTTAATATTTAATATAGAATTTAGGAGTCTAAAAAATGGTCCATGTTTCACTAAGCTGTCAAGAACCATCCAATTCCTCAATGTGGGCACCGCACCCAAGATTCTCTTATTCTGTTACAAGGTACAAGGAATCATATTGATCTGTTTGTCGGACCCATTAACTTACCTATACTGAGATATTGCTGCGTGTTGATCTCGTACCGCGGCCACGTGATGGTGTCGTGGTGTCTCTCGTCGGCCTTGGGAGTGGGGTCCCCAGTCTTTGCGAACGCAGCCAGGAGGGACACCGTGGACTCCGCCACGGATATGTCTCCTCGGGAGTAGTTCCTGGGGTTGTTGGGAGTCCCTCCCACTAGAGGCAGGCCCAGGAAGTACGGGAGTGTTTCGCTAGTCACGCTTCCTAACCGCTGATGGGATGGAAATGATAATTGAGTGATTTCAATTCTGTATGACTATTTCAGTATTTTGGAAGCTTTTACTATGCACTAACTATAATAATGATATTGTTATGGTTACTAATATACCAATATTTTCGTTATATCTGTATATCGTATTTTTAATAGAATTCACAAATTGATCTATGATTTTCGTGTAAATTTATGTGACATAGTATAAATTGAAGTCGCTATCCATTCTATGGTGTATAATACATTAATACAGTTATATAAAAATAGTAATAATAAAATATTATTGTAAGTTTCATATCAGAAAATCAACTTGGTCAGAAAAATGTAAATTTTCGTGACCAAGTTGGCAAAAAATCGAACCCGAGAACCGAATACGACAGTCCTACCATAGCATATACAACTATTATACAAAGTTACGCCACTGAGCCTACGAAAGCAACAAACGGATAGTACAGTAATATTTTTTTAACAAGACATATAAATTGCACCCATGCAAAGCCAGGTCGGGTTGCTAGCAGATTTCATAATTAATTATAAACTATAAAACAAATTTTGTATTCACGATAAGAGGATTTGCATTTATTGGAATGGAAACTCTCCATGAAATATTTCGTGAAATAATTGTTTACAGTTTGCAAAATAACTTGGCGTACCTACTCAATGGAAAATACACCTGAGTAAAGAGCACCAAAATTGGTTGAAATATGAGGAACCAATTAATATTTCCAAACTTTGTGGATAACAGTGGCCGCGTACTAGGAAAAAAGGTTAGGTACAACTAGTTTTTTTTTAATAGTTAGGAGGCAAACAACCGAGTAAGTCATCTGATTGTTGGAATGAAGAACTTTTGAATTAAGTTAGAATCCAAATTTCAAATCCTATATTACATACAAAGAATGCTGTTTTAATGGGAAAATGGTATTTTTTTGGCATTATTGCTGTAGTGTCAAACTAAATTTTAGTTAGTTCTGTCGTCCTTCAGTGGACAACTGTGGCTGTTGGCCTAGTCAGTTGGTGTATTGTCCTATTTTTCAGGGTCCATCTTGTATTGCTAGAGTCACACGGCGACCCATAGTTTGCAAAGTGTTGTTCTAGATATTAAGTATTAAAATTTTACTTAATAGTAGTTATAAAGCTAATGATTTCTTTGAAGACCATCTGTTCCATTATAATGAATAATTTGATGTATTAGAAATCCAGCGCTACTTTATAATTAATTTAGCTTTAATAACATTTATTTCGAAGACGTTAAATAAGGTTGAATAAAATATTTATGGTTAAATATCACTAATTGTAATAATTAATTCATAAAGCAGTAAAATATCTTTAATACGATGAATCGAGCGAGACTCTAAATAGATTTACGCGTTCCAATTTCTCGGTGTAGTTTAAATTGTTCAAAACGAGTGATTTTTAAAGCGCGGTGAAGGTGCGTCATTAATAATTATTATACGTTTTTAATCTACATTTTATAATCGCTTAAGATGTAAATTATTGTGATGTTATTGTTTTTGATTAATAATACTATTGTAGCCGCTGTTTTCCTTATGAATAGTTTTAGAATATGCTGGAGTCAAAACTGGAGTGTCTTGCGCCGCTTCTTCTTCACAGCGGTAACAACTTTCGTAGCGGTGGTAGATTTATGACGATATACACAGGCTGATTCCGAAATACGACACACTTCCGTGGGTCACAAGGCGGCTTTTAACATCTTGTGTTTGCTAGTCGCTATCCGGGCAGATACAATATATTTCCTACCACCAGTAAAAATACAATTTAAGTAAAGATTTTTAAGTGACCTGTGGGTAGTCGGCGTCCCTGGTCTGGTGCGCGAGATGCGCGAGGTAGGTGCTGGCGCCGCGGCGCGCGTGCAGCTGCGCCACCCGCAGCGCCGGCGCCGCGCCCGCCGCGTCGCTCAGCGACTCCAGCGTCGCGTCGCGGATGTTGATCGGATGTTGGATCGGCTTCTCCCAGTCCGTGTACTCGTTGCGGATCGCCGCGAAGATCTCGTTGCGGTGGTACCGGTACACGTTGCGCACGTAGGTGCGGAGGATGCGGTTCCTGTTATCAGTACTGGATTAGGTGAATAGAAGTGGATTTTGTATTAATAGTAAGAAGTGTTATGCAAGGTAATAGTAGATATATATACTTGTCAATAAATCCGAAAGAATGCTCATAATTCGCGAGCATTATAATTGCCATAAGAGACACATATATCGAAATGATTATTGATCAATGTAGATTTACAACACATACATAATAAAAGCAAGAATAATATAAAAAATGAGAGGTGTCAAGGGACACCCGGATGGAACGAAGTTCCTTTCGATTAATTAGTGAAGGAATTGTAATAAAATTTTATTTATATAACAGAGTGTGTATATATATAAATATATAAATATTTTCCTATTTCCGTTCCAACACATAAGTTTCTAGAGAAATAAACAAATAAATACGTGTGGCACTCGGAGACTGCCGCGGTAAAGCTATTGCATAGCATTTTTATCACAAATTTTGATTGACTAAACACAAATTCGATCTTACGCTTACCACATAAAGTAGATTTTTAAACGCGAGCAAAGCACGTTTAGTCTTATTATTGATAAATGTCAGTAACCAAAGTAGAATAAATCAACAAAATTTGAATAAAGAATGTTACGTTCGATTCTTTTGTACTCGTGCCGTGCCAACGCTGGGGAAATAGCTTCTACGCAATGTATTTAAGGTTCATATTAGATTAGTAAGAAATGGTTTTCATGACTTTAATAAATAAAAATATACTCGTTTCAAGAATTATAGCTTCTACGCATTGTATTTAAGGTTCATATTAGTAAGATAATAGCAAAAAGTGTCGTGACAACTTTTCGTGAGAATTTTTTCCGTCTAGCCCCCTTTCACAACGCGCGATAAGGAACTTCGTTCCAATTATAAGTAAAATTTTCACCGATGCTCCTCCTCGAATCCATGTCTAATGTCATCTTCATTGAAGAACTGGTAGCTCTCAGTGGTGGAGACGACCACAGCGAGCGCGCACTCTAAGAACGCGTCACTCGCGTGCAGAGCTCTCGTTGGAGCCTGGACTTGCAGTGGACTATCCCGGGGGAGCGGGACCGACGGCGCCCACCCCGCCAGGAACCTCGCCCGGGGAGCATCCACAGCGAGCAAGGCAGCTAGCGGACGAGCTCTGATGCATTCCACTAACCTACAAGTGTCAGATCTGTATTTAATACTATACAGGTGATTGGTTATATGACGTATTCCCGTTAAGGGCATGTAGATTGGGTCAAAAGCAATCGATTTTATCCCGTGAAGTCCTATCCGGAACTGAATAGTTTTCGAGCATTTTAAGATTTAATGTTTTTTTTTTTATGGCATTGAATGACGAGACGAGCATGCCGTTCGCCTGATGGTAAGCGATACGACCACCCATAAACAGTAGCAACACCATCCAGCACCTTGAGTTACAAAGTACTGTGTGGCATTCCACTGCGCTCGTCATCCTGAGACATAAGATGTTAAGTCTCACTATGTCCTGTAGTTACACTGGCTACAATGTCCTTCAAACCGAAACACAACAGTGCATGCACACTAATGCTTGGCGGTAGAAATAGACATTGCGGTGGTACCCACCCAGGCGGACTCTCACATATGAGAGACCTACCACCAGTAAATTAAAATTATGATAAAGCACTTATAAGACCAAATAAAATTCAATAATAAAAAAAGTACTGAACGGGATCGGGGTATTTTGTTGTTTTCTAGTAAATAACATAATAGGCTTTCATAATAAATAAAAAAATATTTAAAAGCTATGAGAAGTTTGAAATTATGTGAATGAAGAAAAAACGAAATTGATAGATTGAAGGCCATCATTTCAAACTTATCGTAGCTTTAAATATTTTATTGTCTATTATGAAAGCCTAGAATGTTATTTACTGGAAAACAACAAAATACCCTAATCCCGTTCAGTACTTTTTTTATTATTGTATTTTATTTGGTCTTATAAGTGCTTTATCTTAAAATTCACATCTTAAATTGCTCGAAAACTATTAGGTTCCGGATAGAGCTTCATGGGACAAAATCGATTGCTTTTGACCCTATCTACACGCTCTTAACGGGAATATGTCATATTACCAATCACCTGTAGATGAGGCACGAAATTACAAATGAAAATGGTAACGTTTTTTGTCCACCACGCTGCACAAAAAATATTCTGGTATGAAGGCTAAGTTACGATGTAATTTTAGTTCAATTTTGAGTAGGTACATCACCGTAACTTCTTGATTTTTAATTATAAAAGCAGATTAATATAGGGCCTAATGGTATGTGGTCACCGTTGCATACAAACATAAATCCGAAGACTCGTAGAAGGGACAGAGATTTTAGGTTTCTTTGAATTAAATGCTACGACAATCTCCCCCTAATGTGCAATCATCAAATTTGTCTAAATTCGATGCATGTTCACTGCATGACTCGTATAATTCAATCTATCTAGTACATAATAGACAAAGTTGGCTATAACGCGATTACCATAAACCACTAACACCGATTATAATAAAATGTTAGTCAAAACGTGGCATTAAATGTAATAATTATACCAGTATAGGTTTGATAGCGGGTCAGGCCTGCAGTCAGCTGATAAACTCTACCGATAGGAATTATTCGCTATTGGATTTGCTTTTAACTGAATTTTACGCTAAAAACGATACAATTCGGCGTAACGTGATTTAAGTGCGATGTATGTGTTTAATTTGGAACTGTAAATTTATTATGAAGTGGTTGTCGTGTGCCACCCATCCAGGGCTTACCACAATGTGCTCTATTATCATCAAAGGATTTCTGATACTATTTACAGAGCAATTTAGAATGAAACATTATTATCATTAAGTGTAGTTACATTATTTACGTAACTGTTATAGGTAGGCCGTATAAGCGTAAGTTTTTTTTATCTTTACACCGCCAACTAGCTCGACTCGGTAATCAGGCCAGCATAAAAAAAAATACCAAACATCTTGTTTACACTTCACCAAGATTACCAAAATTTCAAAACCATCTTCCTTTTAATATTAAATTACTATATTTTTTTCTCATACTCTTTTTGATTTCTCTTTATAATGAAACATTGAATTCCGGCCATTACAATACGCCGTTATATAATAAAAATTGTAAATTACCAGTTCTCATCGTCTGATGTCTCCGGCACGCATCTTAGAGACTGTGTCGTGTGGTCTCTCGCCAACACTGCGTCGGGGGCCATTGCTGTGGGACTCAATGCTGAGCCGCTCAGTAGCAGGACTCGCGATACCAGCCCTAGGGACCATAATATAGCTGATGATACCATTGTTGTAAGAGATCTTTGTTGAAAAAAGATATTTTTTTATTGCATTGAATGAAAAGACGAGCATGTCGTTCGCCTGATGGTAAGCGATACGACTCCCCATAAACAGCAGCAACACCATTCAGCACCTTGAGTTACAAAGTACTGTATGGCATTCCACTGCTCTCGTCATCCTGAGACATAAGATGTTAAGTCCATTATGTCCAGTAGTTACATTGGCTACAATGTCCTTCAAACCAAAACACAACAGTGCATGCACACTGCTGCTTGACGGTAGAAATAGGCATTGCGGTGGTACCCACCCAGACGTCCGTCCGTCTTACATATGAGAGACCTACCACCAGTATAATTTAAATTTGAATTCTAATAATTATCCAAAACATATAATATTATTATCTATTACCGCTATTGTATTATGTCTGCCTACAGCTCCATAGCCTTCGAAAGGCATTAGCTGTGCACAGATCTTCTACAACCAAATTAGCAGACCTCACCTTTACTCTCCGGTGCCATGAGCATGGCATTGACGAGCGCAGCACCCGCGGCATGACCAGCTAACGTGACCCTTCGAGGGTCTCCTCCAAAGGCGCCGATGTTCTTCCGCACCCAGGCCAGAGCGGCGATCACATCCAAGATGGCCGCGCCGCCAGCCTGCTGCACTGGGTCGGACTTTATGCCCGTTGTTAGATAACCTGAGAGATTCGAATGATTTTTTGGTACCTATTATATCAAATAGGTGAACTATAAAGTAGCAAATCAGTTTTGTTAAAGATAACTATAGAAATAGGCCTACTTATAGTTCGGACGGCTCCCAGTCACTTATTAATTAGAGCAATAAGGTGAGGGTTATAAGCAACATTGTATGTGGTTTATGGTGTATTACCACACTGCCCTACGCGCTTCCCATCTTGACGCTCACTGACCGCAGAGGGTGTATAGCTCACATACAAACACACACTCACTTACGCATTTCATCCCCATAAGGGTAGCCAACTAGTGCACCCAATTCTGTTTAATTATCAACCAGCAAGCAGAAGCACTTCAATTTCGTTAACCTAAATGTTCTTTGTACGCTGAGTCAGAGACTTTGGGGACTGGTGGTGGTTACTGTCGCGTCACTGGCAATCGTTGAGGTTCTGCACCGGCCGTTAAATCCAGACTGCGGGGTTATGCACAGTCCCAGAGAGAGCGGTGAACTGTGTTCAAACTGAATTTGGTCATATTAAATTCTCGACCCTGACATTGTATTTCCTCATTTTTGTTAGTAAACTTGTTGACATAGAAACTCTTGCTTAATAAAAATCTCCCTCTAGCGGGAGAAGTACGCATGCTCACGCCTTTTATCCCCGAAGGGGTAGGCAGAGGCGCAACTAGTGCACCCACTTTTCGCCAAGCGTATTCCGTCCCATGATGTGATAGGGGGCGAGCCTATCGCCATATCGGGCACAAATTCCAGACTCCGGGCTGATATTGAATAGAAAAATCCAATATCACTTTGCCCGACCCGGGGATCGAACCCGAGACCTCAGTCTTGCAGTCGTACCGGAATACAACGACGCCACCGAGGCAGTCGAGAGAAGTGACATGTATTATTAGCTGCTGTGCATGTTTTGTCACTTTTAAACTATGAGAGGAACCTTTCAGGCCGGTGTGATTGTTGAGAAAGGTCGTTTATTTTTCGAAAAGACTTGGAATACTTATAACATCAAGCGTGAATAGCTCGTAATAAAATATCGAAAGGTTGTGTCGCATCTCGTCTAAAATAAATTTATCAACAGGAAACAAAATATAATCAGTAGTTACTGCAATGTGTAGATAATATCTGTCAAAATACACAATAAACGTTATTACAGAACTAAATAATAATTAATTGTAATTTATATTATACACGTAAATTATATTATGAAACAAATAGGGAACTAAATAACATTATCTGTGTACATTTAAATAGTTGCATTATCTATGGTTAGCTACAACTAGTTTACATTAGTGCATAAATTACCGTTGATTAAACATGCAATACCTACTGTATTGCATAACTGTAATGGCAGTCGTTCATATGGAGTAAATTCGTCGTGTTTATTATACCGGGATAAAACATTTCAATCCCGTATCGTCTTGTGTACATTTTGTTATTTTTATAATTAACTGGCAGACGCACAGCTTAAACATTTTTCTCTAGAAGACCGATATGAGTTCGGAAGTCTCCTAGGACCCAGAGGTTAAATTACATCAAACGGATTTTATTTATTTTAGGTAGGCGATTCTGCAGTCAACACCGGGGGAAACCTGCGAATGGGATACTGAAGTCCCCCGGCTTAACGACTGCAGGGGCCTGGGAGGGGAGTGGAGGAGGAATATGGAAGGGAAGGTGGGAGGATGGGCGGAAAGAGAGGGTGCCAGGAAATGTTCGCGCGTCCTTTTAGGCCTCAATGTCTTTTTTTTTCAACCAAGAGGTATACACACTGAATTGTGTGCCACGACCCGCGGCTAATGTCCCCCCGCACATGGGCGTGCATTGAGTGTGAAGACCCAGCGCACAAGAATTGCCTCGAGGGGTACATCACGCGGTTAGATAACTGTGAGAAGATATTACCTAGTAATCCTATCCTATAGTTAATAGTGATGACGAGCAGATGAGCGCGCGCGGCGAGCACAGCGCCGTCGAGCGCGTTGGGCGAGCCCCACTCGTGCGAGGGCGCGCCGGCCCACACCACCACCGCATACGGCGCCTCCACGCCGCGCGCACCTGCGTACCAACAAATTATCATGAACCGAGATAATCGTCATGACATGCCAAGGTTGTTAATTGCGAAATTATTAAACTTTCATGAGTGGTTTTCATTCAGCAAGCGCGGCGTTGGACGTCCACGTGTAAGGTGGACAGACGACTTGATAAAGGTCGCGGGAACATGCAGGCTGCTTTAGACAGATCTGTCTGAAAATCTTCAAAAAATATTTTTATGTTCAGCAATGGACTTCATGTAGCGGATGATGATGATAATTGGGGGTCAACATAGTACATTGAAATATAAAAAGCGATAAAAGAGAATGACGAAGAAAAGAACAAACATGTGCAATTTATGAAAAGGTACCGAGAACTAGATTAAATCAGATGATATCACCAATATGGTGGGTATTTATAGCTCGATCATTAACGAGTTACGTTCCAAAGTCGGTCGGTTTATACTTGGTAACTGTGGAAGTACTGAACAACTTTTATCACCGGTTTTCCATGTAGCTGCACTGTACCTATCAATACGTGTCTTAACTTCTATAGTAGTTTCTGTATGATGATAAAAATGACAGTTTTTTTTTTGAGAAATATTTCAGCAATATTTTAAAATATTGGTTTAACTTACCGCTACCGGGTACGTATATGTTGAGGAACAAGCAGTCTTCGCTCTGGTTGGCGAGGAGGGGAATTGTGACCTTCAGCTCGTTGTAGATGCCCAGCGGCATCTTCGAAAGCGCTGCGGTCCTAGTAACGAGAACGATTTTTGAATTTATGCCATTAATGAAATCAACGCCCTTTATCCCCGAAAGTGTAGGCGGAGGCGCAGCTAGTGTACCATCATGTGTATTCCGATCCATGATAATATGATAGTGGGCGAGTCTTTCGCCATATCGGGAACTTTCAGACTCCGGGCTGATACACCCAATACCCCTGCTCGACCCGGGATTCGAACCTCAGAGCGGTACCGAGACAATTTAAAAGCAATCGCTGCTACAATTTTCAGATAACCAACTAATATCCCTATGAAGACAAATAGAAAGCTGGCTTCACACTTACAGAAACAAAACGCTCTACCAATGCGAAATTATTTTGAATTTAATACTTGAATAATCATGGGGTGCAAATGAAGCCAACCTTTTGAAATTCAGTTTGAACATTATAAAGCGTTTCTACGAATTGGAAATTTCGTGTAATTCAAATGCAGTAGAACTCTTGCCCTAGATTTAGGGCGTTTTAATACCTCAATATACGTTGCCAGACGCTACCGAGCTATGAGGCCATCGAAGGTCAGTTGGAGATAGAATCTTATTATATGGTGTGACATGAAATTCTAACTCTGGATATTTTGAATGTTTTACACTACTTCTAGGCCATTAGCTGGTGATTGTGTCTAACTGAATGATGCCTGGTTACTGACTTGTTGGATATATCGGGGCACCGCTGCGGACAGACAGGCGCGAAGGCGTCGGCCAGCCTGGTGCCAGACCAGGTCGGCGCAGGCGGGGGCGGCGCCAGGCGAGCCGGCTGCCCCGCGTACGGGACTCCCAGGAACACCTCCACGGGCTCCAGGCGGCGCGACGCCGGCTCCACTATGATGCCTCGTATCGCTCCTGCGACAAACAAGCAAACATTTTCACATAAAGCTAACGGAGAACGTTATATGTTTTTTTTGGCAATATTTTATTATTTTTCCACGCGACTTCTTCGCACGATTTACGATTATAAAAATGTAACCATTCACAAAACTCTTATACGTTTTATTTCGTTCCGAAAATTTCCGCACTTCACGCGATAAGCAAACCTACCCAGCAGAACATCAATGAATACATTTGGTACACACAATAAAACACGATTAAATACATCACGACGGGGCAGATAGATTGGCCCCATTACTATCCCTTAAAGGTTAACTCCAATCGGGGTACACGCCACGAATGAGAACCAAACAATAATTAATTTGATCTCCGCATTTCGGGAACGAACAAAGCGATGTCATTCGGCTCGTTTGGCTTAGGCCCGGTCTGATTGGATTGTCCCGGGATTGTAGTGGAATTAAACACCGGGATAGGTCCGGGACGCTGGTGTGGACTCGTGGATTACGTGCGTGTGCCGCGCCGCCGACATTCCGCGCCGTGCAGGTGATCTGTGGCCGATGTTTGTTTAAATTTGGCTCACTCTTCAAACAACTTACAGGTAGATTTTGCTGTGTCAATGTTGTGCCATTTTTCGTAGTTTTTTACAATAGAAGCTGTCATGTGCCAGCTATTTCCTTCGTATGAAATTTACACTACTAACATTTATTTTATTCGACGGTTAGCTTAACAAGTGAAACTGTTCAAGGGAGGCCATCATTTCAAATAACGAATGACTTTTATCTCTTCACAGAATTAAAGTAATCATAATGATATAACAATAGCTGTCTATTAATTAAAGAATTTTTTTTAATTAATTGACTATAATAATATTTACTCAATGCAAACAAACTCACAAATATTTATCCCCTGAATGTAGATAGATAAACCCACAGAATAAAAATAAACCCAATTCAAAAGTGACATCTCACTCCCGGGTGCAATAACACCTGTATTATACTTGTCAAGTGCGCCCGTTATTTATCGACACGACTTGTCGTACGACGCGCGTCGGATAAGCACTCTTGCAGCGTAGCACTTGACAAATGGACGCATATCCGCTGTCACGCGCTGTTTGCACCACAACTGCTCTCTATAACCTATGAGTAGGGCGAGCAGATTCACAATATATTTTTAGGGATACTGAAAAGCAACTATGGGCAAGTAATGTTCCGATATAAAAGACATTGTCGCTAGTTACATTACTAGGCAGTACAAGATGTATCACGATACACATATCATACAAACACACAAACTCACGCCTTTATCCCCTAGGCTAGGCAGAGCAACAAGTGCACCCACTTTTCGCCGTTATTCCGTCCTATGTTGTGATAGGGGCGAGCCTACCGCCATATCGGGCATAATTTTCAGACTCCGGGCTGAAACTGAGTAGAAAAACTCAATATCACTTTGCTCGACCCGGGGATCGAACCCAAGACCTCAGCGTTGCAGTAGTACCGTAATACAACTACGCCACCGAGGCAGTCTGTCATGTATAACAAATGACGTGTATATTACAATAACAGAAACTACATAAAGTATTGTGTAGTTGAATCTATGGTAAACATTTTACATTGTATACCTATTATCAGGTATTGTTATGTGCAAGTATGTAATCAATACAACGTATAGTAGCGCAGCGACTCATCAGGGGCTACCGCACAGTCTCCCACGAGGCGGCCTGCGTCTTGGCCGGTACTCTGCCATGGGAATTGGATGCCAAATACCTCTCGTCAGTATTCTTCTGGCGTGAGGAGGCATCCCGGCTCGGGCGGAGACTGGCCCCGAGGGAGGTCAAGGCCCAATTAGCCTCCATCCGCAGCGCCGCCGTGGAGGAGTGGCATACCAGGCTGGAGAGCCCGAATGCGGGCTTAAGGACCGTCGCGGCAGTGCGACCTGTCTTTGTAAGCTGGCTTGACAGGCGCCACGGTGCGCCGACATTCCGTCTGACACAGGTACTGACGGGTCACGGATGTTTCGGCTCGTTCCTGTATCGGATCGGAAAAGAAGAGTCCGCCGTGTGCCACCACTGTGGCAACGGCCGCGAGGATACGGTCCAACACACTCTCGAGGAGTGCCCAGCCTGGGATCTACAACGCAGCGCTCTTAGAGCAGTCGTCGGAGGAGATCTCTCGCTGCCGGCCGTGGTGTCTGCCATGGTTGGCGGCTGGAGGTCTTGGCGAGCGATGGTCTCCTTCAGCGAGTCCGTCATCTCGCGGAAGGAGAGCGCCGGGCGGGATCGTGAGCAGAACGATCCCGCCCGCAGCCAGAGGAGACGTAGGAGGCGCCGGGTGGACGACTGACCGGCGCCTCGTGCCCTGTGGTCCGGGGGCATTTAGAGAGTTCCGCCACGGCATCCCCTGCCTGTCGTAAGAGGCGACTAAATGGGGCTTCGAGAAAGTCGCGGGGCGAGCAGCGGGGGGCTGCTCAGTCCAATATAAGCGACTCCGAGGTGGACGACAATGCGGGTGGTCGGCCTCCCGTTGTCGTAGACGCCAAAGGCGTCCTTTAGAGTTCGGGGGCATCTTAGCCCCCTTGTATAGAGAGGGGCCGCAACGGCACCGCGCAGGGACGGTCCCGTGCAGCTATCTTAGTGCAACAAGATACCCCGGGGCCGTCTCGTATGCGCCGAAGAAGGCCACCGCGGGTTTTGGTTGGTATGCCGGTGTAGGGTGTACATAGTGTTAGGGACTCGGTCCAATGCTCGCTCGGATGATGCCATACTCCCGAGTGTCGACATTGGGCTGTAAGACTGTGTGAAACCAACATAACCGTTCCACTCACCCCCCAGTGGTGGTAGCGATAACGCGTTTTTTCCCCGCGAAAAAAAAAAAAAAAAGTATGTAATCAATAGCGGTTTGCGTACACTAGCATTCAGTTACATATAAAAGAATTTATTAAAAAACTACGACGTGACAACCCTGCGCTCTACCCCTCAGCCATCATCCTGTTCAATATGTATTGTTTTCCCTCGGGATCCTTTGTTTCTTGCTTATATTTCATTTTTATTAAGGGGCAATATTGTATTGTTGGATGAGGTATGCTTGAACAAGATGGGATGTAAAAAGGTAAATGGAAATATTGATACAGTTAGTGTGAAGCAGGCGCATCCTCACACATATATTCAGGGGTGGATAGAGATGCAACACTTGCACTCACTTTACTTTACTGAGTTTTAAAGGTTGCAGGAGGGTTCGAGTTGTAACTGGCGGCGATAGCCTAGTTGGGAGTAGAACGGGCTGCCGAGACGAATGTCCGCAGGTTCAAAACCCAAGGGCACACACCTCTTACTTTTCTAAAAAGTTATGTGTGTATTCTTTGTGAATTATCCTTTGTGAAGTAACCTGCATACCTGAGAAGTTCTCTGAATTTCGAAGGTATGTGAAGTCTGCCAACCCGCAATAGGCCAGCGTGGTGGACTAAGGCCTAAACCCTCTCAGTAGTAGAGGAGGCCCGTGCTCAACAGTGGGCAGTATATATAATACAGGGATGGTATGGTATGGTAAAGGTTGCAGGATGTGATAGTGGACAAAATCGTTGTCAAAACAAGCTCGTCAGTGTCACGTATGTGTACTCAAAAATCCAAATTGTCTAGGCTATAATGTAAATCGATCCCAGGACTTCAACGGCTGCACAGCCAAAAAACGCAGCCGATACTCTGCTGTTGGAGTGATCAGGAAACTGTATTGAATGTAGATGATTGATGAATATGTCGAATACTGTCCTTTTATAATCTCGTTCCTAAAAATCAATATCATCTAGGGCCTATATACTACATTCCGTGAGTCCTGAGATAAAGTCATTCAAGCCGAAACAAATAAAGATACTGCTGTGGTGTCAGAAATAGACGACTATTATGATATTACGGCAAATCCCATGACACCCATATATTTTTTAAACATAAAAGACATATAACAAATACTTTTCCCGCTAAAGTAAATTCTCGGCGTTAATGCGGAAGCCCATGAATCTATCGGTTCGCAGCACTTTAATATAACTACTCCCCAGAGTGTTTGTGAGAACTGGGAACTTTGGTTACCTCTGGCTTCCGTCCAAGAGCCTCGGTTTCTTTAGAACTTCTTTACGGACGACTTGACACTTCGAATGCAACGGATCTTTACTTTGCTGTTTATTATGAATGGAATTTTCTTTAATACTAAAATAAATAGGTTTAAGTGCATCGCCACAATTTTATAAAGTTGAACGATTACCATCAGTAAGACGTACGAGAGCGTGGTTCAGCACCTCACTGATAACGTGGTAAAGGTATTGTAGCGGTAAGGTGTGGTAGAGTTACCTGCATGCGTGTGCACGATGCGCGAGCTGTAGCGCGGGCCGGCGGCGGCGAGCGTCGCGAGCGCCAGCACCGCGCACCACGCCGCGCATGCGCGCTCCATGCGCCATCACGCGACGGGGGGCTGCACACACAACACACTTCATTAAATATATGGCTATGGGACTACACTCGAACTACTATATGCCAATGTAACTACAATATACCTGATAGTAATTTTAGTGTAGAACAATTATATAAAAAATAAATGTTGCAACGTTCGACGGTCGACAGTATTACGTCAACTTGAAATACAATATAATATCAGGTACTATATTTAAAATATAGGAGCACAAAGCTCTCATATTGCGTGAATATCTCGCGCCCCCGCGGTTATCGCTCCACGCAGACATTCGCCGAATTCCAACGAATGTACATCAAAATGAAATTTTATACGGTAAACTTTCTATTACGATTTGTAAAGGAAATGAATTTTCTTAACAAAAAGAAGTTCCGGAAGTTAAAGGTCCGCGCGTAATTAAGGATTCACTTGGGTCGGATATTTCGTCATTGAACGTAATCTAAACGACATTTCCGGGTCAATGCACAGGTATACAATTCCCCATCGGGACGACAAACTCAATATGACAAGTTTCCCAATTAATCGAGCGCCGTCCTCATGACTTCGATAATGCATTGTTTTTCGTACAAGGAAATAGGGATGTCGGCTCGTGTGTTTATTTAATCTGTATCCGTAAATAAAAATACAAATAACGATAAAATAAATTGATATCTGCAGGCATATTATTTTTATGAATGTACCTTTTCGTGCAAAATTTATTCCATTCGACCTCGTGGTATGTGTGTACACTGTATGTCAAATAATCTGATTGTTTAATGTATATTTTTGTGATCGCAGGCCAGTCCAATAAATCGAAAATAAAATAACAGACTCCGTTTTATTATAGTTGAATAATAGTGTAACAGTCACAGCCCTGTGATTTTTCGCGCAAGTAAAATGGATTCTGACATGAGTTCGGGAAAGACTGAGTTGTTTTTTGTAGCCGCAGGCCCGAGACAAATAGTGCGCTCACGTCAGTCGCAGGCCGGAAGGGCGCTCGGAGGCCTGCGTCAATCCTTAACTATTCGAAGGCTTATAGTGGGCACATGCGTCATACTCGGGAATCGTAAGGACTGCTTTATTTCTTATAAGTCTAATTACTAAATAACATGAAGCTGACGCCCAATTCAAGCATAAAGTATTGTTTATTCAATAAATATCATTCGATATACCATACCAAGAAACTTCAAACAATGAAGTAGATATTTGTATAAAACACAAAACCATTATATGGACACACATACTTAAGCGCTTTATCCCCGAAGGGCTAGGCAGAGGCGCAACTAATGCACCCACTTTTCACCGTTATTCCGTCCTATGTTTTGATAGGGGGCGAGCCTACCGCCATATAGGGCACAAATTCCAGACTCCGGGTTGATATTGAGTAGAAAAAATCCCTATAAATAAATAATGTCAGTATTGTAATTCCCACAGCTGCATTTTAATAATATAATACTGATGTATTTTGTCAGTTCCTCTAGTGGCAACTGTTCCTCGAACGAGCGATACTGTTGATATTGGCAATATTATTGATACAATAAAATAATTCCATTTACACATTACGTAGAATATAATATAATAGTATTGTAAAAGCGTTATATGAAATGGAGCGTGATGAATTGTTGCGCATAATACATTGTTATCTATTTATGTTTGTACGTTTGGTACTGTAGGCACTTAGACAATCTAATTGTGATTTATAAGCAGAGCTGTTCAATTATCTTAATTTATAACATTGTACTTTGAGTACTTGAAGACATTTTGCATAAAATCTGTAATGCAAATAAAATAATTATTGTATGTGGAGATTTTAATATTAACTTATTGGAAGAGTCGCAGCTAAAGGTTAATTTTATTAATCTTTTTCAATCCTATAACTTGTATAATGTATTCCTTGAGCCGACTAGGATTACTGCAACTAGTGCTACATGTATTGATAATATTTTTACTAACCATACAATAAAATACAAGGCAGTAATAAATTTAATAGATTCTGACCATTGTGGCCAATTAATATCATTTACTAGTAATAAAAACAAGGTTCAAGGAAAACATATTCAATTTGTTCCTTGTAATATAAGCCGCATGAACCGTTTTAAGAGAAACATGATAATATGTCTACCTGGGTTGCCCTTACAAAATGATCCAGACAAATTATATACTTCCCTTTTTGATTTGATAAAGTGTGAATTTGAAAAAATCTTCACTAGTAAGAAATTAGTAATTAATAATAGACTTGTTTTTAACGAATGGGCAACCGCTGGTATTATTAAGAGTAGAAATAAACTATATAGTTTATATTCGGAAAGAGCTTACAACCAACGGCCCGCTTTCAAAGAACATGTAAAAAAATATTCTAAGATTTTTAAAAGAGCCTGTTCCGCTGCCAAGTCATTATATATAAGAAATAAAATTAAATCAGCTACAAATAAGATTCAGACCACCTGGAACATTATAAATACAGAATCAGGTAGGCAAAAGGCACGCAACCAGGAATTTAATCTTAATATTAATTCTGAACATGTAACAGCAGACCTGGAAGTAGCAACTGCTTTTGAAAATTTTTTCACTGACGTAGCGTTACAGACTACCCAACATCTTCAGTCTTCTTCCACGTCAGCTGAGTTGCTGCTTAAAGGTAATGTGCCTCAATGCGACATACTATTTCATTTTACACCTATCAATGCGCAAGATATATTAAAGACATTTAAATGTATTAACCAGAAAAAGACCGCTGATCTATGGGGAATTTCAGTTAAAAACGTATCGTCTATTATTGAAGTAATTGCACCCCACCTAGCTGCGGTTTTTAATGGTTGCGTCGCAACAGGTGTATTTCCTGACTTGATGAAACAAAGCAGGGTTATACCGCTCTTCAAGGCTGGTGATATGGCGGATCCTTCGAACTTCCGACCTGTCTCGGTATTACCCACATTGAGTAAGTTATTCGAAAAAATTATTCTTAATCAGCTATTGAGACATTTTGACAACAATAACTTACTTCACAGGAAGCAGTTTGGATTTACGAGGGGTCGGTCCACCATTGATGCTGGGGTTGATCTCTTGAAAAATATATTTGAGGCCTGGGAGGAGTCGCATGATGCTCTTGGCGTCTTCTGCGATTTGTCTAAGGCATTGGACTGTGTAAATCATGACACTCTAGTCAGGAAATTACACCATTATGGCGTGCAAAACACGGCTCTCAATCTTCTGAGATCTTATTTGAATAATAGAATTCAGAGGGTTGATATTAATGGAAAAATCTCAACAGGAGCTGCGGTTACCATGGGAGTTCCGCAGGGTTCAATTCTGGGACCATTTCTATTTCTTGTATATATAAATGACTTACCTTACTACGTAAGGGATAATCACGAGATTGTATTGTTCGCCGATGATACATCATTAATATTTAAAATCAAAAGAAAGTTACTAAATTATGACGACGTGAACGATGCTCTCCGTAAAGTTGTGCATTGGTTTAATTTAAACAACTTATTATTAAATGCTAAAAAAACTAAATGCATTAAATTTACTATGCCCAATGTAAAATTAGTAAAAACCAATGTACAAATAAATGGTGAAGAGTTGGATCCTGTTGCGTCTACTACCTTTTTGGGCATCACACTAGACGCGAAACTCCAGTGGGGACCGCATATAGCAAAGTTAGCAGGTAGACTAAGTTCAGCGGCTTATGCAGTCAGAAAAATAAGGCGTCTGACTGATGTAGAAACGGCAAGAATTGTTTATTTCAGTTATTTTCATAGCATTTTGTCGTATGGGATTCTTCTTTGGGGAAATGCAGCAGATATTAATTCAGTATTTGTGTTACAAAAGAGAGCTATTAGAGCTATTTATTGTCTTGGACCCCGTGTTTCTCTTAGAGAAAAGTTTAAAGAGATAAACATTCTTACCGTAATATCGCAATACATTTATGAAAATCTATTGTATATGAGGAAAAATATCGCACATTTTGATCAAATATGCGATATTCATAATATAAATATTAGGAATAAACATAAATATGTGATACATGCTACTCGTCTCCATAAAATTAGTAATACTTTTGTTGGTCAATGTGTACGCTTCTTCAATAAACTTCCTAAGCATATTGTAAAACTACCAATAAAAAAAATTAAAATCACTATAAAAGACCGCCTCTGTAAAAAAGCTTACTATCGTATTTGCGATTATCTGGAGGATACAAATGCTTGGGATTAAGTTGCTCGGATTCACTCATGTTTTATAATTTGATTGTTTATATGTTATATATTGTTTTGTTTTTTTTTTTTTTTGACATAAGTAATAATTGAATTTATATTGTTACTTGCAATTTGTAAAATATATATATAAAAAATATAACAATAAAAGACCTACGCTGAGTTTCTTGGTGCTTCTTCTCAGGTCAGTGGGCTTTTCCGAAGCACTGGTAGAATCCTTTAGATTATAAAATATTGTAATAAAATGACGTGTAAAAGTGCCCTTAGGGGCCTAATTACTGAATAAACGATTTGAATTTGAATTTGAATTGAATTTGAGTATGTAATAGCTTTTGTTATTGATATATTGATTGATACATTTATTTATGTAATTGCGGCATAGTTGTGAACGTGCTGAGTCGTAAATGTAATCGTATCTGAGTCTCGGATACGATTCCTCGTTCAGGTAAAGTTTTATTGGATTTTTTTACTTAGTACAAACTCGGAGTTTGGAATTTGTTCCCAATATTTATTTATTTATTTATTTATGCACTTCATATACAATCAATGTACATAGGCGGACTTAATGCCGTAGGCATTCTCTACCAGTCAACCTTAGGGTGGTGCAGAGATAAACAAGGTAGGTGCATCAAAGTTATCTGAAGCGATAAACAGGTTCAAGAAAGTACATATATTATACGATAGATATACATATTAAATAATTATAAATATATTAAATGTAGACATAACTAAAATATGATGATGATGAATTATTACACATGGTAAAAAGTAGGCTCACTAGTTGTACCTTGGAACAGCGTTTCGGGGAAAAATAGGCAAGCAAATGTAACTATTAACTATCCCCCCCTGTTTGTTCCAAACAGAGATAGTATCGCCCTGTCACAACAAGAAATTAAATTAGATAACCGATATACTTTTCAGTGTGCAGCCTACCTCTTCGAAGATATAACGTGAGCTTATTATTATATCGAATAAAACTTCTTTCACTGTTCGACACTTTTCTTGTACTGAAAAAACATACCGAATATAGAATTGAGAGTGTACCAATAATTTCTAAATATAATACTCGTTACTAATAACATAAAACTGAAATATAATATTGAAGAAATAAGATTGATGTAAAACATCAAAGTATTTGTCGACGAAAAAATTTAATATATCAACATAGCGTGTGTTATTTAAACTGACCAATTATTCCTAGCAATAAGTAATCGCAATTATTGCTTAAATAGTTACTCCGTCTGAACATGCGCAGTTGCGAAGCTAGTCTCGCCCGCGTTGACGTATACGACAGATGTTGAAAAAATGATTAGTACTAGCAATAATTAACATAATTACTAGCAGTTATTGGAAGCAATAATTGTAAACGATATCTGCTAATAATAATTGCTCCAACTAAATGACGCCTTACAATGTGGGATGGTATGGGAATGTATGCCTGTAGGCTGTAGCTGTTGGAAGATAGGATCGGTTTCCATAAGATACATTTTTTAGAAGAAAGGGGAGTGGACGGCCAAAATAGTTAAATAAAAAAGTATCAAAGATAGATCAAATAAGCCCGGGGACTCAACTGGTACTAGGAGCATCTTTACCGATCTCTTCGGTGATTATATTATACTTTTTTTTCACTTTCAAATCACTCGTTCTACAGCATGCACTCTATGTCATATGCTGGAATTATTGTACAGCTAAAGGTGTTGGTTTTAGCAGATTAGTCCAATATTTGGAGAGTATAAATGGAGTTTAGTGCGATATTGGTTTTACTGCATGCGGGGCATAGGGTCCGGTGACAGGTATTTAGGCGAGGGAATATTACAGCTTTAGTGTAGTTGACAGCTGAGGTACGGCGCCAGGGACTTATCTGGGGGTCGATATTAATAGTAAGTAGTCAGATTCATAATAATTTGCGTTTATCTCTTGGACCGACTAAGCTGTATTGCGTGCGCGGTACGTCACCGCTCTGAAGTCTCGGGTTTGAATCCCGGGTTGGGCAAAGCGATATTGGGTTTTTCTACTCAGCTTCAGCCCGGAGTCTGGAATTTGTTCCCGATAAGGCGATAGGCTCGCCCCTATCACATTGTGGGACGGAACACCATTGGCGAAAAGTGGATGCCTCGGTTGCACCTCCGCTTACGACTTCAGGGATAAAGGCGTGATACATGTGTTTTTTTTTTATGTCGTGAAGGCTGCAGGTAGTGGATGGATGTGGGTTGTTCAAGACGGGGATGTTTGGCGCTCACTTGTATCCCTATACAAAAAACGGTTATTGATAACAATAATTATTGCTCCATCTAAATTAAGCTTAATATTGATTAAGCAAGATAACTTTTATAAATTTAAATGTTATTATCCTAAATACTGTCATATGGTATTTAAGTAACGCTTACAATCTGCAAAGTTACAGCAAATTATAAAGGAAAATGGCTCATCACCAAATAGCACAGATACCTGCATTTCAATTTCAGTCAAAGAAATTGCTACACAATACGCATGAAGTAATTTCGCAATCGAATTAAGTCGCAATTGGCGATCGACTGACACTTTAAGCCAGATTGCAACGCTGAAGTATCTTGTATTTGAGAGCTAGCAACTTCAGAGGATATAATTATTGCCATGGTACGCAAACTAGCGCATTTTATTGTTGGTGATAACGACCATCACTAAACTGTCATATTCAGCTTTGATACTAAAATAAAAAGTAACACGCCTAAACGACCATATTGCTGTTCCTTTGATAGACAATTCTTTCATGGCCACATCTATCATCTTATTTTTGATCTTAGCCCACTACAACGTACAGTCTACGGGACTACATTTTCACAAAATTTGCTGTAGGAGGCCTCCATAGAGATCCGGTCTGAGGTGTGTTACAAACCAAGTGGCTCAAATGGGAAATTTAACCCAATACATACATGGCATACATGGCGACCTTTTACGATGGCTTGAGTCATACTTGAGGGATAGAAGTCAGGCAGTTACCATCAAAGGCTTCTGCTCTACTTTTGTCCCCGTTACTTCAGGTGTCCCACAGGGCTCACATTTGGGCCCTTTACTTTTCAACGTCTATATTAACGATGTGACAACTTATTTCAGAAGTAGTAATATATTACTTTACGCGGATGATTTAAAAATTTTCAGAACGATAAAATCACTTCAAGATTGTAGCTTACTTCAAACTGATCTAGATTCGTTATGTTATTATTGCGAAAAAAACCGCCTCGTTTTTAATATCAATAAGTGTAACATTATTACGTTGACAAGGAAAAGAAAGCCATTGCACTTTGAGTACACTTTGAAAAACGTAGTTTTAAAAAGAGTGTCTATAGTCAGAGACTTAGGTGTATTTTTGGACCAAAAGTTAACCTTTTCTCATCATTTTGAACAAATGACTTCCAAGGCGTACAGGATGCTTGGTTTTATTTTGAGAATGGGAAAAGAATTTAGGCAGTGTTCTAGTCTTGTTCTTCTTTTTAACTCATTTGTGCGTTCTATCTTAGAATATGCGTCAATAATTTGGAATCCACAATACAACATACACATCAATAACATCGAAAATATACAAAATAAGTTTTTAAAGCATCTCCGTTACAGATTTGGTGATTCGGAAATAAAAATATTAAACATGTCTTCTTTGGTTGACCGTAGGCGTGAGAGAGATCAGATGTTTCTTTATAAGATCTTGAATAATAAAGTAGACAGTATATTTCTGTTAAATCATATACAGATCAAATGTCCTCGTTTAAATTTACGTAAACAAATGCTATTTTATGTACCTGCTTGTAAATCAAATTATTGCAGCAACACATTTTTGTATCGTGTATGTCATATATATAACAAAGAATATTGTACAATAGATATTTTTAACGAAAAACTTAATTCATATAAATCTAAACTAAAAAAAAAACTAAAAAAATAAAAAAATAAAAAAAAAAAAAAAAAAACAAGAAAAATTAAGTTTTTATGTTAGTGTAAATTTATATTTATATATTTATAGTGTAAATATAAACACATAAAAACGTAGTTTTATGTAAATATAAACATAAAAACGTAGTTTTTATGTTTATATTTAAATTGGTAATTTCTAGTTTCTTCTTTAATATAAAATTGATGTATTTTTATTTATATTTTTTTTAATATTTAATCACTTTTAGCTTTACCAATAGCATCTACTGTACTGTATAACAGCTTTCTATAAGTGGAAACTTTATTGATTTCTGTATGTATTATCTTACCTAGCTTATAAGAATTAAAATATTGTATGTTTCCCAAATAATAAATAAATAAATAAATACATACATTGAAGAATTCGCAATACACAGAAATTTGGTAGAACTGGAATTAGTTCCTGATAGGTTCACCGCCTACCTCACTTTATTACAGAAATGAGCTCCATTAACCGTAAACGCACTGACTTATCTTCTACCTGTCCCTTCAGGACAGAGATGTGAGTTCATAAAAAAATCTTATACTATAGTATAATTGTATGCAGCAATTTAAAAACAGGCATCCTATTAGGGGTGATGCCCCCACTCTTGCGGTCTGATTGCGGTCATGTCAAACGGATATTCAGCCGGGGATCGCTTCGTCGATGACATTCTAATCTGCATACAAATGTGTTGGTCGGGCGAGACCTTTGTTGCGATTGTTTCACCATATAGACATTTATACACACACACACAGACAGCCACGTTGAGCTCTGAGTGGACATGCAGTATAATGATAACCGCTGATTTCGGGGACAGTATTCCTTTTTAAGTGGTAGAACCAAGATACAGCTTGGCTTGTACCTATAGATTGTATACAGCGTGAATAGTTTTAATTAGAGAAAAACTATGGAACTTTGGATTTAACATATTACATATATCTCAAGTTAACCAATATAGTGCGTTACATTATGGTTTATAATTAGTTATAAACAGACGGTGCGCTTTCACATTTTGTAAACGTGAATAACTAGCGAACTTTGCTGGTGGTACCTTATTTGTAGCAACCCGAGTAGTGACTACCGTACACAGGGTGTAATACTGGCTATAGTGGCACACGTCATGTGTCGCGTTCCGGGATAAGACTGTGAATATCCGATTTCAAACAGACCAGTATAACTGTTTTGTCTGGCGAGAGTAAACCTTCGAGGGTATACTGCCATTCATCAGTCGACATTCTCCCTGGACCTCACTTCATTTACCGTCAGGTGCAGAGGGTCACTTTGACGTTCCCGTATAAAAAATAAACATATACCAGAGTGGCCCTATTATATACACCGCCCTAACTAACAACTCAATTCACACACTAAATTGTGTAAGTGCGAGACGCTGGACAAATGTTTGTATATTCGGCAAATATTTGTCCAATACGGCCGCTACCCTTTCGGAGTCACAGCGCGTAGGGTTCTTAGATGAAAATGGTTTTTCAGGTATTTGGGATACTGTGAAAGTAAATAAAAAAAGTGTGAGTATTAGGGTAATGTACACACGTATGAAGTGAAACTTTTCAATCAATTTATTGTTTCACTGTTCTTATCATAATTATTGTATTCCATTAATATTGTCAAATTATTATGATTATGTTGTATCTTTCCTGCGGGAAATCACGGCACGAAGACCGGTCCTTTTGGAAGGCTTGCGTGGGGATATGGAGCACGTAGCACGTAGAGGCCCCTTAAAGATACATTACTCTAGTTGGGATGTGTACACCTTGCAGGTACTCTCTCTGTCTGTACTTATAGAGGAAATACAGCCAAAGACAGCGCCCGCAAGGTGCAAGGACTATTGCAGAGAAGATGTAAACTATACCGGGTCTATGGATAGGACCTAGCTTGACTGGTTGCTGGGCTATTGATTGAGAAAACGGGACGCCTGCCTAGTAATATGTCTCAATCTTTCATATTCAAGGCAGACGGTGACTTGCCCCCCACTAGATGGGCATCCCAAAAGCGGCGTATGCCTAGGACGCAACATCGGTGCAGGTGGCTAAAGGGTGTCGAAAGGTGTGCATCGATTTCACCATCGCGGGTTGCTGACGCGTCCCGGAGCGGGTTTCCTCGCTATTACGCAGATTGAGCACTTCCACCCTGGAGCTCAGATTCTTAGCTCTTGCAACTTCCACCCCTAGCCGGCCAGTTAAGGCAAGCCATAGGTCAGGGGGTTTCATTTAGCCCCCACGGAATCGGGGTACGCGGTGTCACCACTCACCGTCGGCTCGCCACAAAGCCGCCCCTTATTATTATTATTTATTTATTATTTATTGTCTGCTAAATTGACAGTCATATTATTAAATGCTGGTTAATTTTAATAAATTAATACAAATTTACTAATACTCACAATCAAAAGTGAGGTTAACATAAAAATAATACTAAAATCACAATGACGATTTTACAAAACTTTTTTTTTTTTTTTTTTTTTTGACAGGTTTCGAGTGCATCTGACTGTTTACTTTTGCAGGATGATCTAGATCGGCTCAGTAGATATTGTAAAGATAATTTATTAAAATTAAATGTTGCTAAATGTAGTATCATATCATTTTCTCGCAAGATTATATCTATCACTTACGACTATCATCTTGATGGTAATTCTCTAAACAGGGTAACCGAGGTGAGAGACCTGGGAATACACCTTGACAGTAAACTCTCGTTTAATTATCACGTGAAATATGTAACAGCTAAAGCCTACCGTATGCTTGGTTTTATTCTGAGAATCTGTAAAGATTTCAGATGTGATACCACTCTCATTCTTTTATATAAGTCATTTGTGCGATCTGTTTTGGAGTATGGGTCTGTGATCTGGAACCCCAAATATAAAGTACACGTAGACGCTTTGGAAAAAATTCAACGGAAATTTGTTAAGCATCTTAATTATAAGGGCCACATATCAAATGTTACTCCTCCTGTTATGAGACCTTTAGTTGATCGTCGAACGCTGAGAGACCAATTATTCTTGTTTAAATTAATAAGAAATAATATTGATTCCTCATATCTTTTGAGTTGCTTGAGGTTCAGATGTCCAAATTTACGTACGCGTAATTCTAGTAAGTTCTTGTTTAATGTGCCCCTTGTGAGAACTAACTATGCTCAAAACACATTCACCTTTAGAGTCTGCAATGAGTAGGTATAACAAAAAGTTTTCTCATATTGATTTATTTACATGCTCCTACTTGAAGTTTAAAAAAAATATATCAGACTGTATTTAGTTTTAATTAACAAGTTGCTAATCAGGTGTTCATTTTTGTGTTTTATTTTAATTCTTTGTTTTTTTTATCCTCTTAAACTAATTTTGCTCTTGTCTGTAACATTGCGGTTTTTCTAATATTTATTTGTGGAAACTTTACTGGTCAAGGTATTAGTTTTACTATATTAATGTCATATGTATAATTGTACTGTTTGTTACCCTAATAAAATAAAATAAAATAAAAAATAAAAATAAATAAATAAAACAATAAAAAAAACTCTCACTTACAATATTTATTTAAATGAATTTCAATAAATGTAGCAAACAATAATATTTAAACTGTTTACGCTTGTCGACAACAGATGGCTCTGTACAGTTTGACCTAATTACTACATCGCGATGTCAAGATTCTCATCGAAATAAGACGGCACCGTGACGGTCTATATTGACAGAAAATGTGACGATTTTCGTGCCACGATTTTTTTAACATAGATTTCTCCCATGCGTCGATAAAGAAGTTTCACTTCAAAAATATAGCTATTGTTGGTTTTGACGTTTTGATGACATATGTTGCAGTCAGGTGGTAATATATAAACAAAACGATGTTAATAAAAGGTATTTATTGTAAAAGAATTTTGAATGTGAGAGGCACACGTAAATCTTATAATATTTGAAGTATTCGACTTCAAGACTTTTTGAAGTCGAATGATATGCTTTAAATGAATAAGTGCGAAATAGTATAATATTAATACAACTCTGGTTACTGTATATATTATTTTCTTCAATAAATGTTTTAAACTTTTCTGCAAGACTAATATAGTCTGGATCTAGGTATTAACTTATAACTTATATATAACTAAATTATATTAAGATATTGATTATTTAATTCGCTGCGCTTGAAATCAACTTTTAATTATATACATGTTGAATTTTTCTAACTTGGGCTTACATTATAGCTATAAGTTATAATATTTTTTAACTTATTGTAATCGTAGTGTTCAGTCTGCTGGCAAACCTATTAAATAAATAAATGTATTACAATATTATTTAAGTTCAACTGCCAAATGTATGCACGTTTACAAATCTTACAGGCTGCTAAATATTTTTATTCGAGTTCAATGG
This sequence comes from Sphinx pinastri, assembly GCA_947568825.1. Taxonomy (NCBI): domain Eukaryota; kingdom Metazoa; phylum Arthropoda; class Insecta; order Lepidoptera; family Sphingidae; genus Sphinx; species Sphinx pinastri. The sequence goes on from OX387618.1 coordinate 20,364,112, forward strand.
GTAGAGTCATTGACTACAGCAAAGTTACAAAACTGGAACTATTAGAAATGCTCCTGCCAGAACTAGCGCGTACTATCTACGTCTGGCTATATTTTTGTACCTGAAATGGGATTCGCGTTTTGGCGGCAACGCGACATCAAATAGTAAAGCGAATTTGATAGTACTTTGTCATGTTTTTCTGGCTGTAATTTTCCCAAATTAATATTCGATAAGGAATATTACCAGTACAGATAGCGTCCACCATACACAAGGCGAAATATCTGTTTCGTGTTCCGGGGTCAACCTGTGTGTTATGTGTATCCGGTTTTAATGAGACCGCCATAATTGGGTCGGTGGGCGAACCTGTCTCATCAGTCGAAATAATTAATGGACCATACTTCACCCATAATCAGATATACAGTGTAGTCACTTTGCCACAAGTTTTTTTTTTTATTGCATAGAATGACGAGACGAGCATGCCTGATGGTAAGCGATACGACCACCCATAAACAGTAGCAACACCATCCAGCACCTTGAGTTACAAAGTACTGTGTGGCATTCCACTGCGCTTGTCATCCTGAGACATAAGATGTTAAGTCTCATTATGTCCAGTAGTTACACTGACTACAATGTCCTTCAAACCGAAACACAACAGTGCATGCACACTGCTGCTTGGCGGTAGAAATAGACATTGCGGTGGTACCCACCCAGACGGACTCTTACATATGAGAGACCTACGATGTCTCAATATGGTTCTTAAAATCTTGTTTTGTGATAAACTTACGTACATTTCGCGATGTTGCGAGGCAAGGAATCTTGGATAATGTAAATTTCTCGGTTATTTACGATGATTGATTGCATAACAAGATATGCATAACTTCGTGTCAAATTACAATTGTAATGTAGAACACAGCTCGAGTCCGAAATATAACCGGAAAAAGCCGCCGCAAAAGCGAAATAATGAATGAATTTTACAAAACTGGGTCAAAAGAGCAATATCTGATAACAAATTGAATGGAAACCAATATAATGTGATTCGCGTTGGAGGATCGGATTGCCTTGCCGGCGCGGCACGTAGCAAGTTATTTTTTATAAGTCGACACAAAACAAATGAAGTGACCACGGCGATGTCGCGCCGACACTCTTAATTGGGTTTTTGTTGTCCATACGAGGCAACACAGAAAAACTATATTATTGGAACGAAGTTCCTTATTGCGCGTTATGAAAGGGGGCTGGACGGAAAAGTTGTCACGACACTTTTTGCTATTATCTTACTAATATGAACCTTAAATACAATGCGTAGAAGCTATAATTCTTGAAACGAGTATATTTTTATTTATTTTATTTATTAAAGTCATTAAAACCATTTCTTACTAATCTAATATGAACCTTAAATACATTGCGTAGAAGCTATATCCCTAGCGTTGGCACGGCACGAGTACAAAAGAATCGAACGTAACATTCTTTTTTCAAATTTTGTTGATTTATTCTACTTTGGTTACTGACATTTATCAATAACAAGACTAAACGTGCTTTGCTCGCATTTAAAAATCTACTTTATGTGGTAAGCGTAAGATCGAATCTGTGTTTAGTCAATCAAAATTTGTGATAAAAATGCTATGCAATAGCTTTACCGCGGTAGTCTCCGAGTGCCACACGTATTTATTTGTTTTTTTCTCTAGACACTTATGTATTGGAACGGAAATAGGAAAATATTTATATATTTATATATATACACACTCTGTTATATAAATAAAATTTTATTACAATTCCTTCACTAATTAATCGAAAGGAACTTCGTTCCATCCGGGTGTCCCTTGACACCTCTCATTTTTTTTGTTTTTCTGCCTCGGTGGCGTTGTTGTATTACGGTATGACTGCAATGCTGAGGTCTTGGGTTCGATTCCCGGGTCGGGCAAAGTGATCGGTCTCAGGGACACGACTCGTCGAGACGAGGTGGTATGATTTTTCAACATGTACATAGTTTTATAGTATACTAGCTTTAGCCCGCGGCTCCGCCCGCGTGAATGAGCATTCCCGGGATAAAAGTCCCGCTTTATATTTTCCCGGGATAAAAAGTAGTCTATGTGTTAAGCCAGGACATAATCTACCCGTGTGCCATATTTCATCGAAATCCGTTCCGTAGTTTTTGCGTGAAAAGTTATTAAATTACTAATATCGTTATTAAAAAATAGGGTTGATCGTAGAGGGTTGAAAATTTAGGGTCGTATGTATTTTTTTATGTTAAAAAAACAAAAAGAATATCTAAAAAATAAAAAAAAATTAGGGGGAACAACCCTTATCACTTAGGGGTATGAAAAATAGATAGTAGCCGATTCTCAGACCTACTGAATATTAATATAAAATTTCATCAAAATCGGTTCAGCCGTTTCGGAGGAGTAAGGTAACTAACATTGTGACACGAGAATTTTATATATAAGATTAGCTCAGTCAAAGCGGGCTTGGAGTTAGCCACAACACCCCAATACATGGATTCGTTACTCGAGACTCACTCCAAGCGAATCAACTGAGCGATCGTATCTTACGCTGTCACTGTCCAGTCGAGTACCCTAATTGACCTTATGCTATACTTAATTCAAGGGTATTGTTAAGTCAATCACCACGTCCTTTGACGGCCTATTATCGTAATTATGCCGTCCTTACACTCTAAATAATTATCTTTGTGCGAGTAGTGTATCGAACGAGATTACGTCGAAAGCATCTGCAGTTGCTGAGCGTTTGATGTTAGCTGTGTCCTTTGTTTTAACTTGAACTCTTGTTCATTAATTCTGAGAATGTTCCTATTTAGCCCAAAATTTACTGGTACTTTTATACAGGGCCATTTTTACATTGCATTACTAAATTAAACCACATATTCGTCTTTACCTCTTCTAACATCTTGCCAAAAATCATCCATGAATAACGAATATTATTGCCAAAAATCCCGGTTGTAGTTTTCAATTTTTTTTATCATTTCGTAGTGTGCGAAAGTGTATTTCTGAATGAAAGTATAATGTTGCCGCTGCGAGGAATTATCTTAGAGCAGCAGTAGTGGCATGAGGTCGTGTAAACTTAACGTTACTTTTTATTGATATTTATTTTGTTCGAAACTTACACTTTTTTATTTTACGTCTATGGTTAAAATAACTTAATGGAAACAGTTATTTTCGACGAAATAAGTATGTGATTTCATTTATTAACGCAATGTCAAAATGACCCTGTATACCTATAATACAATGAACCAACGCAATATTAGATTATTCAACAATATACCCCGGCTCGTGGTACATTAAAACAATGATAAATGGCCCTGCACTTGAATTACGTTTCCTCAGATCTCCCCATCCGAAAAGGAGGATGCCAAATATTTTATTACAAAGATATGCCAACTACAAGCCGTAAGTAGCTTTGTAAACTAAGTTATTTGAATGCATACTTTACCAAACAGCAATGTATGTATGAACTACTTTGAACTTTCACGATCACGAACAATTTCTCAAGCTGTGGACATGTTCCAAGCATTCTTAACCATAATAGAGAATGGACTTAGCAATAGTCAAAAACCACTCTGTATAAAAAGATAAGAAGTGGCGATCGTCTAGTTGGGAGTGGAACGGACTGCCGAGACGACGATTCGCAAGTTCAAAACCCAAGGGTACACACCTCTGACTTTTCTAAACTTATGTGTGTATTCTTTGTGAATCATTGCCTGCTTTAACAGTAAGAGAGCCGTTTAGAGCTGTGGCTGATGGAATAAAATCGACTGGCAAACGAATTTTGCACCCCCAGTTACTGATGAGGCTCATTTTGTCCAATAGCATGTATTGCGATGGATGTACTGCTCACAGCGTTGTGCTACTTAATTATAGTGAACAAGCTATTATTACTCGGGGGCGATTATACCCAAAGGTCATAAACTAACCACCAATTAACAGTCTTGTCTTCATTACCTCAAAATGATTAGCTGGATTTAATTGCAGAAGGCTTCTGAATATAATTATTTATTATTCTATTAATATTATAAATGTGTTAATGAAGATGTTTCATAGTCGTTAGTACTAAACATAGAAACAGAACGTATTTAAATGAAATTTGACATACAAAAATACCATGCCTTGAATACAGACAACATTTATTCTATTAAGCCGTTGTTTCTGCACCTAATGTCTCTCCGGTCATGTATAATAACCGTCTCACCGGACTATGAGAGTGAAGGAACAGAGAGTGTAGCTATGGATTGCGCACACACTTGTGCACTATAATATCTCCTGCGTACCTGGTTGATCTCTGTTGAGATTGGCCGCCGTGGCTGAAATTCGACGTGGTTTTTTTTTTAATTATATTTGCTTTGCTATTCTGGAGTGGTCTAGGAAAAAAATAAGAAAAATCCAGAGATACAACCCAATAATCTCCACGCGGATGAAATTGGCACGACTAGCCACTAATAAGTATGTCAGGGTAACTACCGACATATGTATACGTGGGCATACTTAATAAAACACACAATGAACGTAACCTCTTCAACTCCCGGTTTATTGGTCGTTCATTACGTAGTTGAATGTTTAGAATACAATCACTATGCCAGGATTCACTAGAAACCCACTTGTCACTTACTACCTTAAAAACTAAACAAAAACTAACATAGTGACCACCTATCAGTTAAAATAATACTGCATTAGACTAGTCTCGCTCTGTGGCGAGATAAACAATTATCCTAAGTGAAATACGACTAAAATAAGACTGCATCACTTCAATGGCTAGGCACCCTATTTATACTCGCAACTGTCATTCCCACTACTTAACTAGTTTTGCATGATTGTTATTTCATAGTAGGTACCAGACGTTTATATGTCCAGATAGCGACATTGAGATTGATAAAGATCATACACCCGACAAGTATATGTGAGAGATGTTGTTACTCCTACAATCGTCACAGTCCCTCTCACGCTTCTGTGCGCCTGTTTGCTCTCGCCCCGTAATGTCCGGTGTAATGACGCGGGTAATCCGCGCTGACGGACTACTCTGCGCGTTTGCTCACTGTTCCTCACTGTTTATCTTTGTCACAGCTACTGTAACAAATACATGGACGTTGACACGAGTTAAGTTTATCTACAGACGACAGGGGACGTGGGTAATTAAATTTATATCGTAGTTTGACAACGTAGACGAATTATAATGTAAGTTCTTTCATGTAAGCTTATTAGGGGAGCACGTAGGTAGGGAAAATTAAAATATAATTAATTTTCTATTACAATGAGAAATGCTGTAGTTATTGGAATATGTAGTGTTAACGTAAATATAGTAATAACTAATAAGTATTGGTAAAAAGAACTTTTTTTACTTGTTTTTGATAAGTATTGTTAGAATTACATTATTACAGTACAAAATAATCAATAATTCTCGTAGATTGAAAAATATGTATTTCTTATATTTTTCCAGACGCTTTGCCCTTCATACGGGGCTTCTTTGTACCCAACAGGCTTCGTAAACGGTGTCAAATAATAAAACAGCAAACTTTGGGATTTTTCTGTTATAATCATGAGCAGCAGACTATCCGGAGTGAAAGGGCCAGTCGAGAATTACGTTTGCTCTCCGACGCACATTTCACTTGTCCTAGATGTGAGTATTAAAATAATTATAAAATTGTATCACGGATTCATGGTTTTGTAAAACCGCATATTGGATCAGTGTGTCGGATTTTTGGAACAGCCGTTGCTCCGGTACCGTTCCAGTGTGCGCATTTAAAAAATGAGTGAATGATATCAGAGAGTTCTGTATATGAAATTCGAATTGAATTCCATGATGCCCATACTCAGAAGTGAGGCAAATACACGGTTGTAATTATTTTATTATTGTACAATCCGTATATCCCTTTCATTTATAATAGAACATTCAAGAAACATGCATACGGGTATGCTATATTGGTGTGTTTTCTGGGCCAAACGACCTCTGCCTGCAGCGCTTTTGTCTTGTGCTTGATAATAAAGTTACCCACACAGACATTACAAAACAGCGTATTCCCACCTAAAAGGCCGGTATTGCAATTGTTCATGGGCGGCGGCGATCACTTACCATCAGGTATGCTCGTTTGCCTCCTATATCATAAAAAAAAAACATATTGTGTTTGAAATAATATAACATCCAAAAATATTTGAAAGGGGATACATATCGAGCTTTAAGCTGACAGGTGCCGAAAAACCTGCTTCAAAATACCTATAGCTAGAGACGGCATCTAAATAGTCCGTGTTAAGGGAATTACCATTCATTATTTTACTTTACCTGTAAATCTAAGTTCTTTCAAATACTACAAAGGAATAGAAGAATTACATTAATTAAACTCACTCAAATCTCGCGAGTTTTAATAAATTATAATTATTATAACGGCGTTTCTAATGATTATTTGCTGAAAGTAATTTAAACACCTCTGCACTGTGTGGTGGCTTTTCACAGCGTTATTAAATATAATTATCCAGCAGTCCGTGGCAGGTGGTTGGAGTGGTGGCGAGTCCGGGTCGGGAGTCAGCGGCGCTCGGCTGAGCGATGAGCTCGGCGCCGTCGGCTGACAGCGTGACGTATCTGAGGATTTGTCGCGTGACGCTGAGCGTTTGATCACCTTCACTTTACTGTTGTTATGTTTGGGGTTTTTCGATTATATCACACGATGGACATCAAGAGAGAAGTATTTTGTAAAACTGTCAAGTTTTAAATATTCCCGAAAGTGGTAGAGGCGCGGTTTTATCAATTTTGTATAAATGAGGGAGTCTATTCAACCAGCATGATATCGTAGACTTATAGGAAATTAATATGTAACAGATTTACCATCACGCTTCGAGCTATTGGGTCACTAGGGTTTATATTGCGATGTTCAAAGGAATTCAAATACCCAAATACCACCATAATACTGTACAATAGTTTTGTACGGAGCAGGCTTGAATATTGCAGCACCGTTTGGAATCCTACTTACCAAATTCATACCACCAGGATAGATAGAGTACAAAAAAGACTCGTTCAACATCTATCCTTTAAAGAAAACATTGCAAGATCAGTCAGGTCATACAAAAAAAGACTTGAACACTTTGGGTTAGTTACTTTGCAAACTCGTCGTACCATCTCAGACCTAAAATTTCTTTATAAAATTCTCAATAACCACATCAACTGCCCCGATCTGCTTAAAAAGATAAATATCAATGTCCCCCGCAGAATTCCTCGTCATCCGTGCCCAATACTCAAACCTCCCCGTTATCGAACCAACTTAGGAAAACATTCACCACATGTCAGAGTCATCACAGAATATAATGACATAGTAACTGCTTCGGAAGACATTGATATCTTTGCTAACACCATAACTAGATTCAATAGTCTGTTGCTGGATCACTTCGAAGATAAGCATGCAAATTGATAATTGATTGTAACTTTAAAATTGTAAAATTGAACACTAAAATTACTGATAACATTTTGTATCTTTCACTGTTTGTTTATCATTGTTTTTTTTTCTGTTTCCCTTGTATAACACTGATTTGTAATTCGTTTGTACTGTAAGTAATGCATGCTGAAGTTTACTGTAAGTAGAGAAACACTGCTATCTTATGCCGTAATGTTGCAATATGTAAAACAATGTGTATTATGTGTATTCTCTGTTGTAAACTCCCAACCAAAAAAAAAAAAAAAAAAAAAAAAAAAAAATATTAGTGAAATTGTAAAACATACAAAGCTAATACTAACTGGCAAGCTGACGAGCTAAGCAACTTCATCAGCTCTTCAAGTATCTTAACTCACGATCCCATCTATAGTCATGGATATATTCACCATTATTAATTATTCTCTAGTTAGTTTTAATCATTCTCATACAAGGTCGAGCCACACTCGTAAGCCAGGACCTGGTAACCTTTGTTTATAATCTATGGATATATTGTGAACTTTGTCTCGCAACGAGGATTTGCCTTTAATTATAACTGGATTTGAAACATTACCAGACTCGAGCGCCGCGGTTTTGTCATTTATGCCGGGTTCCTAAAGGACGTTGTAGTTTCAACCATGTCGCTTTGCTTATAATAATTACGTTTATGCAGAACACTTTTAATCTGGCTATAACTTTCGCCTATTTTCTTGTTTCTACTCTTCTTTTCCGATCTTGAGCATCTTCCTCGGTGATAGCTTTGAGTCTTATATCTTCGTCTATAAGATAAACTAGAATCTCTATCTATATTAAATTTGAGAACGCAAATAAATTCGAGCTAACAGCGGAGCCTGGTTTTTCGGTGATATAGGTTTGAATACTAAACCATACTTGCTATGCAGCTAGCACGCATGAATGGTAGCTCGGGACGTGAACCCAATTAGTGTTTTATGCCTAAATGTGGAAGTTGGGCGAGGGTGGGGGGAGGCGGTGCGGGGTGAGAGAGGACCGGTCGCATACCTCGCGCGCCTCACGCCTATACTGTTATCATTAACAAACTTTCTAATTAAGAGTACAAACAGAGCAAGTTGAAAGTGATTGTAAATACCCCGTTGATAGTTGACACAAGTAGTTTCGGTAGTTTATCCTCTGTTTCGGTATTACAGTGATTTGGGCGCGAATCGTATGTCCGACCTTAAAGGAATGTTACACAATCAAGGCAAAGTTCTTGAAAGCGTTTTCTGTGCGGTGGAATCTATCAAAGTAACGTGCAATCGCTGTTGTTTCAACGACATTGTGCCCAGTCTACTAGCCGATGTGAAACCTAACATCTAATGTATCGAGGTTGAGGAATATTACTTTGTAATTCTGCCTTCTGGATGCCAGTGGTACTAAAAGGAAGGTGTGACGGTAACCATTAGACAAAGAACATTTTTGCCTCTTAATCAAGAAACAAAAAATAGGCATACCATATGACAGCATTGTTGATTTATCAAACAAATCAAATTACAAACTTTTCTTCAAAATCATTTCTTTTTCATCCTCTAGTTGCATAACTAATAAGCACACAATACGATTAGAGGTATAACCAAGGTAAACAGAGCGAAACCACGCGTCGACTCCCAAGAGGCGTGAACCAGCCTTGTAACCAACTCAAGGAGGCGGCAAGGCGGCGAATAGTGGAACTTGCGCCATGCATTATGTATCCGCAAACATTGACGAGCCGCCGCCTCTGTCCGCAGCCAGCGCGATGGTAATTTACATTCACGAGCTGGGACCACTTCGCAACTCCTCACTGAGAGGGATTAAAAAAATCAACACTGCGCCGGATTAATGGCGAGGACATGTTGGAGAATTCACTTATATTATGTTGAGTGCGACAGTTATTTTCAACTCATTTTACAAACATAATATAAAACTAACAGCGTATTTATAAAATTTACAATAGCAGAAATATCACTTACAAAACTCTGTGGACATCTACGCTCTTCACACTTTAATATCTGATATTAAGGCTCAACTCTGGCTACAATATACTTCAACTGCTACAACAGCTGCGGCATTAGCGGACTCTTGCATCTAAGAGATCTTAGTTCCTTATTTTATAACTTGATTCATTTTGCTGTGCGCATGAAACCCGCTGATCTCATATAAAGAACCAAAGATTTTCACGTGTTTTCGCGCCCACAGAACCTCATATTATTATTATTGAACTTAGCATTTACATGTTGCTGCGTTCGTCATTACATTAAACTGTTAAGCTTAATCGATCTTTTGAATTTAAGAAATACTAGTAAATTTTCTTGTACTACACTTACCCTTACATCCGCTCGGTAATTAATTTGTAAAATAAAAGAGCAACAAAGAAAACAGTACTATATATACGTACTTATTCCGTAGATTCTTTGTAACAGTCGGTATAAGTATGTAGGGTGCCGTCGCTTCATTACGCTTAATGTGGGGAACAAACGGCGCATGAAATTCTATTCGATTTAAAAATAGCTATATCCTTATTATGAATGCGGAGGTGATGATTTTTTACACGGGAGGGAATTCACGGAAGATCATGATTTGCCTGGAAATAAATTATGTTTTATTATTCTTTTGGACTGTCCATATGATAAAAGTCGCAGAAAATCGCTGAATGCAAGCGGACTTCCAAAGGCTGAAGATTGTGAAATTGTTTTCTAGATTTTATTCTAGATTCTTCTAGATATATACCTTGTGAAATATTTATTCCACAAATAGACTATTTCAATAAAAAAAAGGGATGAACTAATGTCTCTCTACGACTTACTATTGTATGATACTCTACAGTACATTATAATGATCTAGAAACATCACACAGTTCTCAACTCGTAGCGACACTGTATTTATTATTTACTTTTCATTATGTGTCAGTAGAGCTAATGTTACGAACGTGTCCTTTATCTCGGTCACGTAGGTAGAGCGTAAATAATAGACAAAATGTCTCCAAACTTCTACCCTGAACGTTTCAACTTAAATAACATATTTCAAATGGGTAACTTCGGTAATTCGAGTTAAAACGGTAACGTCTCCGTACGAAAAACTTGAAAGTTTGCGAGTAAACTACGCAGTCGGAATAATTCCCCCCAAATATGTTAAGAATATTTACGTTATTTTCTCATCTCTTTTCAATGATCACAGCGTCCGTTGCTAGGCAAGTAATTGTTTTTATTAAAAAATATCACTGGTACAATTCTTGCAATCAAATGTTTGTGTGATACAGAAATATTTTTGTCTGCTGTAAGAGCTAAAATGGATATTATTCAAGTCAGGAAAGTAACGTAAATTTAATTTGTTATGCATTGAAGGAAACAAACCTACTTTCTATAAACGTCTCACAACGTTAGATTCTTTTGACCTACGTTAGTCTTTTGTAATAACACAGTCCTGAGTCCACGTTAATTAATTTATAAATTTAAAAAGAGAAATTTGTTCAATTTAATGAATTTATATTTAAAAAATTAAAAAATCCCTAATCCAGTTTAACTTAGAGCATGAAATGAACGCGCTCGTTAATGTTCAGTTCTTTAAAATATATTTCCATTTTAAATTCGGAACTGCCAGTACTTTTCCAATTAAAAAAAATGGTTCCATTGTCCTTTTCTTTAGTAAATTTCGTTATGGGTTATATTGGATATGTGGTAATATGAGACCATTGATGTATTATAATAATACATCAATGTATGAGACAAAATATTTTGTTGAAATAAATAATGTATTTTTTGTGACGTTACAAAGGTGAAAATGCCCACATAGTCCGCCAGCTGCTAACATAAAATACGGAATTGGAGGTTGGAAATAGGAAGTGCAGTAGACCAGTATTCGCCGTGGCAAAGGGATGTGGAAAATAAGATAAATATTACGTGAGTTGCCGGTCATTTACTGCGCCAATATTTTTCTTTGATTAATTAATTTAAGGGTATTTATAGAACCGCTAATAAAAAGGGTATATATAACAGCTATCAAAAGATTACAATATGCCGAATGTTAATTTAATTTGTTGATATAATGAGTATTCCAGTGAAATAGTGAAAAAATATTCATCATTTTTAACTACTGAGCACGGGCTCTCAAGTTGTTATATTTCACATCAAAACTGTTAACCGAAAATGGTACACAGATTTTCTCACAAAATCTTTCATCTCTAACGAACGATAAGTATTTCACGATAAATACATAATATATACAAAGATATTTCTTAAATACAATTAGAATTGCGCTTTGTTCTAGTGTACGGAGCAAGTGGTACAACATTTCAACATGAATAATGTAGTATTAAATCAGTTGATTACTGAAAGGAGGTTTATCTTCAGCTATTTAGAGGAATAGTGGAACATTTTAATCAAGAATTAATCGATCTGTTTTAAGCTCCATTAAGTATTTTAATCTTATTGTAAATGCGATATTGATATTGATTAAGTAATATTGGGATTTTCTATTCAGTATTAGCCCGGAGTCTGGAATTTGTGCCCGATATGGCGATAACTTGCCCCCTATCACATCATGGGACGGAATACGCACGGCGAAAAGTGGGGCACTAGTTACGCCTGTGACTACTCCTTCGAGGATAATAGACGTGATATTAGCAAGATATTAGCATTAGACATTTGTTAAAAGTAAACGCAAAAATTTCGGAACGGATTTCAAATAAATCCTAAATTATGATAGACTTATTTTTTACCCGCATAAGTATTGCTGTCCTTTTTTAGAGAAATGTTTCTATGCGGACGAAACCGTGAGCAACCACTAATTTTACATCATATCCTAAATACTTAAGACGCGCGTCCTGCAAAATCCATTTGAAGACGTTCCGACAGGCTGTATGAGAGTTACGCATGAAAAAATAAAGGGAAAGATAAATGATACGGCATGGCCAGTGACGGATCCAAATAGGTCACGCCCGGCCATGCATGGCCGGCGGCGTCCCGGGCGATCACATGTTAGGGCGCGTGTACGCTGCGGGCCATTGTGGACTTGGGTTTAGAGGAGAAATACTTGAGGTGGTGTAATTTGTACGAATCAGTTTTGATGGGAATATATTCGTTTTGAAGAAAAATGTGTTTTGATTTTTGACTTTGGAATTTGCAATACAGCTAAAAAAAGGCCTGTGTGTGCCGAATATTGTGTCGAATATAAACTGTGCCTATGGTGTTTGTAATCATTGAATCTCTGCCTACAGTTTCGAAGGTAATGCCATGATTATGTACTGGTGGTAGGTCTCTGATATGTAAGAGTCCGTCTGGGTAGGTACCACCGAAATGTCTATTTCTACCGCCAAGCAGCAGTGCGCATGCACTGTTGTGTTTCGGTTTGAAGGAAATTGTAGCCAGTGTAACTACTGGACATAATGAAACTTAACATCTTATGTCTCAGGATGACGAGCGCAGTGGAATGCCACACAGTACTTTGTAACTCAAGGTGCTGGATGGTGTTGCTACTGTTTATGGGTGGTCGTATTGCTTACCATCAGGCGAACGGCATGCTCGTCCCGTCATTCAATGCAATAAATAAAAAAAATAACTTATGCCTTGAAACCACTAAAGTAAAAGAGAATGTAGTGTAAACATTCATTAGCAAGGCTGTAAGTTAGGCGCGAGCAGCGGCCGCGGTAATGGCGCGGTTTTCCTAAGCCATAAACTTTCGCCGATAAATTCAGCTTGTTTGCAAATTTTCGGGACTTCGGAGCGCTATTATGCTTCGTGTAATTTTACACGCTCTTTGAAAAATTACTTTATTTTCTAACTTCTCAGTACTTGTAATTTTTTATCATGGTACAGCAATATACGGAGCACTGGTTGGTCTGTCAAGTGAAATCTGACTGGGTAGATACACCATAATATTTTTCTTTTGCACACAAACAGCATTGACCGAGCTATTTCATATTCCGGTTTGATAAACATGGCAACCAATAATTAGGTACTGAAAATGATGTGGATTAACATCTTAATTCTCAAGATGTTGATTGTTAACGCCAATGTTATTAATGAGAATGATACATCCTAGGCATTGACTAGGCATTGACTACTATTGATAGGAAATGTCATTCCCATACATTTTTTATGTAAACGATTGTAAAAAGGCATCTTGGTTACAGTCCCAATTGTATGCAGAGTTTTATTGGCAGTAGCTCACCATCAGACGAGTAACTAGCTCATTTTATTGAGTTTCATAATAACAGCTACCTTTAATAACAGGTAACTAATCAAAGCTAACGATTCAACCAGCAACGCCGCAGACGAATTTAGGCCTTATTTATTGCAGAAATTTAATTAAAACGCAAACAAGCGCTCTTGAAGTGTATCGACGTCTTTTGATCACGAAATATTAAACAAAAATCTCTCAGCGCTGAGGGATTTTAACGTCTTGAACAACCGGCAGATTGTTCCAAATCATTTGTAATGTTAAATACATTGTAAGCGTTGGTTTAAGTAATTCATTTTTAATTTTATGTTGATTACTTTCGGTAAAAAGGTAGCGGATTAATTGTGGTGATAGGTGACGTGTTTGTCGCCTTTTGAGCTATTTTATATTTCTTGTATCTTGTATGTTTTCCTATCAAAAACTCAAGATTTTTCGTTGGTTTTACGGCCTCAATACTTCCACTAGACCAACTGTGCAAATGGTCGAGACGCAAAAAATGTTAAGCCACGCTTTTACGAACTACACTTATCGATTTAACAACCCGCACGTGTCCGTTAGCTGGGTATATAAAAAAATCCTCTCAAAATAGCTGTCAAACTGTGATAAAGGGTTTTCTATTAAGGCTGGTTTTTCCGGCGGTGAGGCGCGACTACCTGAGAACTACCCGCAGCCCCCGCAGGTAATTTACATCATAAAGTTTCAGCTAATTCGTTTCGTGCGCTGATAATTTATCAATTTAGTTTCTCTTAACAACACTATAGTTAGCTATATAGAATTACAACGCGGTTAACTCTATTTACGCTGATCTCGGAGTTTTAACTATTATTAAGCTTACGGAAGGTTATGATTTTAGGACTGATTACATAATTTCTACATGTGTGTATATTGAAACGTTTGCTCATAACTCTCATACAACGTAAGTACAGTATTTTGGCAAATAAGATGTCCTATAAGACACTTTCCTTTGTATGTGATAGTATAATATTATCGCAGTGAATCTACTACGACTAATAGAAGCAAAGCGTTTAATAAAATAAATAATAGTTTAAAACAATAAAAACACGCTTTATAGAAAATCCAACTAAAAAATAGAAAATAAATTTGAATTAAGAATAGTGTAAATAAGAAAAAGTGTATTGAATTGTAAAAAATGCGTGGGGTGCTTTTTAAGATATCAAAATGATATATAATACTTCCACTCATATTATTTGTCAATAAAATATTTATTACACCACGCTTTTTTGTATAATATAATACACTTTTTCTTATTTACACTATTCTTAATTCAAATTTATTTTTTATTTTTTAGTTGGATTTTCTATAAAGCGTGTTTTTTAGTTGTTTTAAACTATTATTTATTTTTATTTTTTTAGTTCTGTTCTACTATTGTCCAGCAGATGTCACTAAAAACGAAAGCGCCATCTTGTGACAAGTAGGATTTTTTTACGCATAAGAGTAGCCAGTTTAGTTATAATTGTACTATGGTCCAACTGATGTCACTAAAACTAAATCGCGCCCAAAGGAGTTACAAACATACAAACATACAAGTGAAGCTAATATAAAGCGTGTAAAAACAACTATTCTTCATTGTCAAGTTTTACAAAGTAAGCCATAGGTAGCCTTCTGCCTACTCTTCCAGAGATACAGCAAGTAAATATAGAAAGCAAGATAAACACAAAAATAACAATTGAAAAATTAATCCCCTGATCGATCCGGACAGATAATCTATTTGTAAGACAAACTGTGGAGAAGACAATCGTTAAATCGGTTTAACTGCCTTTTAAGGCCATTCCCTTTTATTATATTGCTTAGTAAGTGGTGCTTTCAATGTATTAACTGGGGATTCGAAAGAAAATATAATTTGACGACTCTCAACCTATTTAGGTCACAGTTAATAGCTAGATTTGATATCGATATTCGATTTTCGTGCAAAAAAATTCAACCATTTATTTTATGCGAATTTTGAAGTGTGAAAATCCGGCGTTATGTCACCCACTATATAGTAACGATTATAATAAAACTTAAAAGTTCTATAGGATTCAAATCTAATATGCACTTGTGATGTTTGCACACACTGGTGCTCAGTGGTTTCGATCCAATGATCGAACCTGAGACGCACGCATTGTATCTTTACCGAATTATGTGTGTATTCATTTGTGATTAGGCGCCACAGAGACGCTGTCAACTTATAAGGAAACACTACACTACGTGGAATTAATACACTTTTGTGAAACAGTTGCTGAAGTTCACGTGCACACCTTTAAATAAGAATTAGTGAGCTTAGAATAAGGCAAAAAAACGCAACTCCTAATACGATGATTGACGATTTAATTTAGATGTTTGTGATTCTTTGGGGGAGGCCTATGTTCAACAGTGGACTTCTAAAGGCTGAAGAAGAAGAAGAAGAAGATTGATCGAGAGACGATACGCCAGTCATGTGTTAGTCTCTCAACCAATATCAATAAAAGAAAACGGAGTTGTGTCGTGTTTTTTTGCCACATTCTAAGCTCACAACTTAATCATTGGCAACCTATAAACTGGCGCAATGTCAACGCAATAATAAGAAATGTCAAAAAAAGGTTTACGCTACGTCATTTATCGTATCGAATCCGACTCATCTTTTCAGCTAGCTAATTTTAATTCGCTATTCGTTTCCTTAACAAACAGCACAATTCTCATTGCGATATTGTGGCTACTCTACGTCAAACCCCTCAAATTGTCTGCAGTGACCGCAAACATATAACCAAGCAACAATTCCACTTTGGAACCAACGGGCTAATATAATTGTGCCGGCCACTGTAATCTCAAGTGCGGTAACTCTCGGATGACGTCAGCGCTCTCACCACTCTCCCGACATTTGCATATGAATCTATTAAAGGTTGAGATATACTTGACACATTATATTTTTAGTGAAGTTAATAAAATATAAACAAGTACTTATTTGGTATATTTATATTGAATGTAATGACTGATAGGTCTTACAATAGGTATTTTATAAAAAAAATGGGTACTACCTATAATTCTTTACGTATAGTGTTTTAATCCCCTTATCCATCGAATATGCGTATCACCCCAACTCAAAGCAAGGAAGTTGATCTTGATATGATATTCACTGCCAATAAACAGAGAATACTGTTTTTAGGAAACGTCAAAGGGAAACCCATCTAAAGCGCGATTTTACCATATGAATTACAACATGCTACAAAATTTTACCTTAGCTACTTTTTTTTTTTTTTTTTATAGCATTGAATGACGAGACGAGCATGCCGTTCGCCTGATGGTAAGCAATACGACCACCCATACAAAGTAGCAACACCATCCAGCACCTTGACTTACAAAGTACTGTGTGGCATTCCACTGCGCTCGTCATCCTGAGACATAAGATGTTAAGTCTCATTATGTCCAGTAGTTATACTGGCTACAATGTCCTTCAAACCGAAACACAACAGTGTATGCAGACTGTTGCTTGGCGGTAGAAATAGACATTGCGGTGGTACCCACCCAGACGGCCTCTTACATAATTAGAGACCTACCACCAGTGAAGTATATTTTGTAATACTTATAATTCACTGATTCAAGATTTGAATTTCGAATCAGAATAACGATTCACTACGATGTAACATTTTAAACGATCCACTGCCGCGTGTTAAGTGTGTAACAACCTTTAATCGGGTACACAGCCTCTACAGAATGGTAGAGATGTTTATGTCTAACGAGATTTGTTTATGGATCTCAGACTATATAACGTTTAAATGTAGATATTGGTACTGTAACATTGTTATTTATTTATTTGGTACACACATCAACTCGGTTTCTCGTATGAGATTATATACTGTGGGTCGCTTTGACATCATGTGAGATTTAGTTCACGTCAGAAATCATTATTGATTTTTTTTTCAGTACTTGTTAAAGTTTTTGGGCGAGGATGTCTTAACGCCAAGTGACACTTTGCTAGTATGCAAGCTTAGAGCGAAAAAGATATTAAAATAAATCTCTGATTAAAAGGTACATTTTGTTTTGTGGCTTTTCAAAAGATAAGGAGAGCTCAGAGCGGACCTTATTTTATGTTTGAAACTTTAAAAGCGAACATTCCGTTACGATCTTAATCATCTCGAGTAGGCTCGAAACACTCGCGTCGTAAACTTCTATCCATCTGTCCCTCTTTTTACCTAATCTCAATAGACGCATAAAACTTCCAAAAATAACGAACTTTTTGCTCATTTTAACTGAAAATCTAATGAAATATTATTTTATAAAAATGAAAAACCCGGTTTATTTCCTCCGCATCCCGTGGGAGTCCCGAGACGGGGTTTACGAGTCCGTCCTATATCAACGCAGATGTAACGTTATATTCTGCGTAATGTGAATGAGCATGACGATGACCGCTTTTTGACGGCAGCAGATTGTTATAAGACCGGCTTTATAGGAAAAATAAACCTTTTTTTTTATTTTATTTTTTTATTGCATTGAATGACGAGACGAGCATGCCGTTCGTCTAATGGAAAGCGATACGACCACCCATAAACAGTAGCAACACCATATAGCACCTTGAGTTACAAAGTACTGTGTGGCATTCCACTGCACTCGTCATCCTGAGACATAAGATGTTAAGCCTCATTATGTTTTTTTTTTTTTTTTTTTTTTATTGCTTTGAATGACGAGACGAGCATGCCGTTCGCCTGATGGTAAGCGATACGACCACCCATAAACAGTAGCAACACCATCCAGCACCTTGATTGACAAAATACTGAGTGGCATTCCACTGCGCTCGTCATCCTGAGACATAAGATGTTAAGTCTCATTATGTCCAGTAGTTACACTGGCTGCAGTGTCCTTCAAACCGAAACACAACAGTGCATGCACACTGCTGCTTGGCGGTAGAAATAGACATTGCGGTGGTACCTACCCAGACGGACTCTTACATATGACAGATCTACCACCAACCTAACGCAGTTATGATATTATTTTAACATCTACCCACTTGACATTGGCAAAATCACCGATAAAACTGTGGAGCCATTTTTAAAAGAAGAACCTAACGCAGCCTAACTCACGGCTATATGTCAAGAAGACAGGCAGATATGCAATGAGTTCATTTACTGTTGAGAAGCTCCATAACTCAGACAACTCATGTCATACACTATAGCATCGTAAACTTCACAAATTCGATCGGCTGACTTAGGGAAAGAACCTAGATCCCCTAGTTCCACAGTCCATACACATTGCCACTAGACAAACTTGGTAACGTATCTATTTATATATTCTGTTTCTCAACATATCGCTATTAGCCCATTAATTATTTAAAATACCAAAATAAGTCGCTGATACGCCGGCCACAGCTCGGCGGCGGGTGACGCGGAGGTTATATTATTCGGGCGGTCGGCGGGGCACTGAATAATTCCTACAGATCCGTCGACACATTATCTCGCCCATATCTCAATCTGGAGAATACCCTCTTATATTTACTATAATAATATATAAATAGCGAAGTGTATAAGATTTCAAAATACAGGCTTTATATAAAGTATGTTACTGTTTCTATACTTGTTTTACCTATCAATACGTTAATTACATGGTAATCATGAATCACGTCATTTTAATATGGCAGGGCAAAAAAATAAATAAAATACTTAAATATTTTATTATTCAGACATCACCAACCATAAACAAGCAGTTCATATTTTTTACCGGTGAAATTTCTAAATATCGATTTCCACTAAATAGAAAGAAGCTTGCGATATTGAATAACAGAGACTACAAGTACTTATTTAATTTAATTTTATAACGGAAAAGCACGCTAGTCTATAAATCGGATGGCTCCCACCCGAGTTTTGTTACAAGTTGATTGGCACAAGTTCGCAGTTCACCGCGCACGATTCAATTACATTGCCTATAACTTATAGCAAAACAATAATTCTTCACAAACACGCGTATCACGAACGGTTAAGTAAATCAGCACGGAATATAAAAAGTAATTACATAAAGGCTCATAATGCTACGAGCTTTGTATTCTGCCCACTGCTAGCACGGGCCTCCCCTACCAAAAGGTTTGCGGCCTTAGTCCACCACGCTGGCCTAGGGAGGGTTGGCACTTCACATACCTTGGAGATTATCTTAAGGCTCAATTGCATTGACTTCAATACCTTTCACACTGGGACACTTACACATTGGTGATAGATAAAACCGTGATCTCCACTGAACTCTCCTGTACAAAATTTAATAGCCAACTTAAAATTTTAATCCTAATCTTTTACATTTTGAAAGTTAATTTAGGTGTTGCAACAATTGCGAACTAAAAGTAATAATTCAAATATAATGGATTTTATCCTAAAGCCTGATTGTTTCAGTATTACCGGCTTTAATCTCTCAGTAGATTAAACTTTCATTGAACAAGCTTCTCGTTACTTCAAGTTTGAAAATCCTAGCTTTTGTATTTTATTCTAAATGTTTCATTACAGTTAAGTATTCTTTTAAGATTAATCTTTAGGCGGTGTTTTAATTATTAATCATTACCGTTCTTAGACCATGAAATTAATTTCGATAAGTACATATAGCAAATTTTTCGATTACAAATCTATTAAAGTTTATATTTGATGATAAAAGATACATACATACACTCACGCTTTTTATCTCCGAAGGGGTAGGCCGAGCCGCAACTAGTGCACCCACTTTTCGCCGTGTGTATTTCGTCCCATGATGTAATAGGGGGCGAGCCTATCGCTATATCGGGCATACATTCTGGAATTTATTCCCGATATGGCCCAATATCACTTAACCCGACCCGGGGATAGAACCCGCGACCTCAGCACTGCAGTCATACCGTAATACAACTACGCCACCGAAGCTCTCATAAAAGATAAGATTTATATGTATAAGCTGTCCTTATGCCAAGCAGTACTTTGTAATACTAAGATTTGGCTGGTATTACTACTATTTACATAAACATGACGCTATTCAAGGAACCTGCTCATTTCTGCTTCAGCTGCATAAAAAATACCGCTCGGGATACTAGCCCTTTCAGCTCTTTGTATATTAAAGT
This sequence comes from Sphinx pinastri, assembly GCA_947568825.1. Taxonomy (NCBI): domain Eukaryota; kingdom Metazoa; phylum Arthropoda; class Insecta; order Lepidoptera; family Sphingidae; genus Sphinx; species Sphinx pinastri. Next base: position 20,384,694 of record OX387618.1, read on the forward strand.
CCCGAGCAGCCGGCACTTCACCACATAGACCGCGCCTATCCCCAAAATAAACTTACACTACATTACAACAATTTTAAGATATTCTTTGACGCAGAACCCTTTGTTCCTCCGACGTAATTACTGCTCCGAGCTCTACTGCCTTCAAAGAAAACAATTTTGTACTTAAACGATACTCTCTTACGTGGATACTGTATAAGTTAATCAAAAATGTGGAACGTACGTTATATTATTACTGCTCGTGAACGTTTTTTTTAATAATTCGTAGTACATTCTGGAAATAAAGTCATAAAAGGACTGTGTATTTTTCCGACAAAAGTAAGCAATGTCACTTTCTGCACAATAAATATATCTTTTTTTTTCTTGTGTTAATAAAAAACGAACTACCATTTTCGACGAAAAAATAAACTACACATCGATTACAATAATTATTTATTTCTCTTTATTTTCAATTTTCCTTTTTTTACATTTTTATATACATACTAAAAAAAACATTAATACATATTATAAAAATATAAAAAAGTGAATCACCCTCCGATGGCGAGGCTCAAGACCCAAGCCACCGGTGGTCAGGGATTCAAAGTGAGGAATCTCCTCACAATGCGTGCCGTGTCCAGAAGTACTGCTTTCTGCATCTGGCTCTTAGCCCAACGACCAATTGAGAGCCTCTGGAGGTGTTGGTCGAGACTCTTTGGTATCAACCCATGAGCAGAAACGACAATCGGAACAATAATTGTGGAGTCTACCTCCCACATGTCGGTAACCTCGTGAGCCAAATCTAAATATTTACACATTTTTACAATAATTATTATTATAATATTAAATAATTAAATATTTAATAATAGTTATTTTTAAATTATTTATTATTATATTATAATAATTATTTTAATTTAATTATTTCATAATTAAAAGTCACTTTCAAGAGTGACCGCGATAACCTTACATAATTATAATACGCGAGCTCGATTAACATCAACTAAAAAAAATGGATCGGCATTTGCCCAGGCTTGCAATATTCATAAAATAGCATAAACAAATTTATCTCATACAAATATATTGAGACAATAAATCCATTGAAATTGACCATAAAATAACCTCAAAGAAAGCATTAAATAAATGTTATCTAACAAATTGACCAATAAAGATTTACGGTCTGCAAAAACTATTTTTAAAGAAGCTCTTTCGTTCAATTTAAATGGTGCTTGGCTTCGAAATAATGGGCCAAAAATAATTGCCATCAGCTCGTGCCAAATTGGTTCTAGATTGTAATTATTTTCCAATCAGACGTTCTGTTAAATCGTTCAGTTAAACTTAACGTTAGAAGACAAATACTAGATTTCTCGTTGAAAAATGAGATTTTGTCTCATTGCTTTTCGAAAAACGTTACTAAACGAGGACTCGAGTTCGATTTTCAGATATCATACAGCTTTGTATTAGTAAAAAAATAGGATAATTAATTTATTTAGATACGCAAGTATAGAGCCCACACTATCCTCACGGATTCTCAGGTTTTATGTGATTGGCAAGACAATACTATGCTGGACTGATCGCAAGACTTAGATCTCGATTGACAAAACATCGACTTGGCGGTTTATACAGAATATTGGTAGAAGGTCGTCAATATTTAAATCTAGAAGAATGAATTCCTATCCTATCCTGTGGGACATCGTACGGCCTATAATCACTGTGTGTTACAATGGAATTTAGTGCAAGTTTTTCCGTTCAACCTTTGCGTGAGTTTTCGAGAAATTCAGATAATCTATTTTTATCATAACTTTAGGTCTATCTCCTCCTTCATGATAGACTTAAAGTACCTATAGTCTGCACCTCTGCTTAACCTATACGATATCTTCATGACAATATGTTACGTTTCGAGATTTTGTTGGAAGCCTGACGCGAATCTAAGTGCTTGCTCGTTTACACAAGTTGGCATATTCTTTGTTGGTTAAGTGGGTGGAAGTTCGATGAATTCGTCTTCTCAAGGTATCTAGTTAAGTTTTTATTAAACTTTTTATGTTGACATTCAATATTAATTCTGTACCGTGACTTTTCTAAATCAAGACCCGACTATAGTTTCATCATACAAACATAGAAGCGCAGGTTTGTTAGGCTTCCTTAATTACATTTTCGTCCATATAATCCCAGCGTATTTAAAATAAATTGAAAAGTCTGAGACAGTTGGTAAATCTGCCACGTCTCCGCCATTTTCTTTGCAAGATCCCATCAGCGATCTTATATCAATTAGGGATCGTGCACACTGCAGCGGCGGACGTGCCGCGTTGCTACCGCCGCGCCCGTCGCTACCAATTAACCGAGGATTGTGTCCGACAAAAGGCTGATTACCGCACGGTTCGGGACAAAACGGCGCGCCTATTAATAGTGCTTATAAGAAATGTTAAAATGAATTTCAATTTTATATTGGCTTTGGCTCCATTTAGAACAACTAAATGACGAGATGAACGAGTGCCTCGCTTGATGGTACGATACAAGGTTTTTTTTTGGCGGTGCAGAAATAAAAACTAAATAGAAGTAGTAAATGTCAAGTAATCAACTGTTCATTAGTTCAGCAATTAGTTGATGTACAACCAATTTAATTTAATCGCAGCTCGGTTGTGTCTCCTGCATAGCTAAAGTCCAAAGGCGGCAGCAGTCGCTTCTCGCCAAGAGATATAAATAACATGTATGAAGTTGTTTAAGGTTAAGATGTCTAAATTTATGTACAGTCACCAGCATAAGTAGCTGCACAAATTCCAAATTTCAAATCGTCTACATACTTTTTTGTTCTTATTAATCTTTTTTTTCTCTTCACAAAAATAAAATAAAAGAGATTTACTTTACTTCAAACAAAGAAAAAAAGGTTTAGGTTTAACTTAACGCGTATATAGGCGATTTGAAATGTTGATTTTGTACAGATATTTATGCTTCTGACTGTACACATAATTCTAGTAAGTTACTGTTTAATTTGCCCCATGTAAAAACGAACTATGCTCAAAACACATTTATCTTAAGGGTCTGTAATGTAATGAGTACAATAAAAGTTTTCTCATGTATACCTATTTACAGGCTCCTACTTAAAGTTTTAAAAAAATGACATTAGATTGTATTTAATTTGAATGTTACTTTTTTTAGCTTTTATACAAAATTTGCTCATAATTTCATATTGCTGTATTTTAAATATTTATCAGTGAACACTTTATTCTCTTCTCTTTAGTCTAGACGTATTAGTCTTACTACCATTTATTTTATTAAAATAACTATGCTTTTTGTTTTCCAAATATAATAACATCAAATAAAACTAAAATAAGAACCGTTTGCTTGTCTGCTAAGGTAAATTCAACCATACAAGCGGGGATATAATAATATTGTCAGCTCGTTGGCACCGTTTTGTATGGTTGTGATGCAACAATTTAACGGTCACACAACGTCAAAAGCAACACTATACTTTTACAACAATAATCATAATCGATAGAAACAAAATGCCACACCAAGTAATCAATACTTTATACCTCATAAGGTTTTGAAATCTTATTCATTATTCGGCAAACCCCGATTCCAATATCCAAACATCGGCACAACGGTTTCCATTCAAAATTCAATTCAGCCAACCACGGAACAAGGTTCAAAGAACCTCTACACTATTATAATTGGAAATTAGTTTTCATTGTCATAAACGTTAGCTAATTGGACCAAAATGGAGTATTAAAGGCGACAATAGGTGGGCGGTACAAGGACCTACGCCAAATAGGCTATTACGGCGCGGGCTATTGTGGGCCAGGGATTTAAATCATTGGGCTTTAGTGTTGCTTGTAAGGGTGGCTTTACATTGGCATCGTTTTCAATAAGATTGAGTGACGACGCGATGAGCAAGTTAGGCTGATGGTATTCGGCTCACTATAACATCACCAGTTATGGAACATTGAATCATAAATTACTGCGCTTATCGCCTTGAAATTAGTTCTTATAACGCGCTCAGTAATTACACTAGCTCTAATATCTAGTACAGAAATAGTCAAAGTAAAGGGATCTATCCATATTGGACTTTTAAATATAAAATATCGTAGATTGAAGTAGGCAATGAGCTCGCGCTTTTATAGTTGCTAATTGCGATACACGCGCGATAACACGCGTTCAAGGCCGTTCACCAATCTACAAACATCCGATACTTTGTTTTGAGAAGGGTGTGGATATTCCAGCAGATGTTTTATTATAGTAAACCTTATGGTAAAAGATATTTTTATGTTAAACTTTAGTTTGGTTTTAGGGACATTAAAGTTATAGGACAATATGAAATTATTTGCCAGACGATGCTCAATAAACGTCACTCCTTTTTCAAATGCCTCGGTGGCGTAGTTGTAGATATTGGGTTTTAAATTCAGTATCAGCCCGGAATTTGTGCTCGATATGGCGATAGAGAGTGGACGATAGCCTAGTTGGGAATTAAAAGGTCTGCCGAGGCAATGTCTGGAGGTACAAAACCCGAGGCCCACACCTCTGAGTTTTCGAAGTTACGTGTGTATTGTTTATCAATTATCGTTCACTTTAACGGTGAAGGAAAACATCGTGAGGAAACCTGCATACCTGAGAATTCTCCATAAGAATTTCGAGGGTGTGTGAAGTCTACCAACCCGCACTAGGCCAGCGTGGTGGACTAAGGCCTAACCCCTCTCAGTTTTTTTTTTTTTTTTTAACTTAGCTCGGCAAAGTGACTTCACCGCGCCTGATGTTAAGCGAAGTGAAGTCCAAAAAAAATGTCAACCGGTAAGGGATAAGATTATCCCTTAGAGGAGGTCCGTGCTCAGCAGTGGGCAGTATATAATACAGGGCTGATTGCATTGCATTGCATTGCATGGCGATAGGCTCGCCCCCTATAACATCATGGGACGGAATACGCACGGCGAAGAGTGGGTGCACTAGTAGCGACTCTGCCTACCCCTTCGGGGATAAAAGGCGTGTGTGTTTGCGTTGATTGTGTTGCCTTTTTCAAATCATAATTTTGCTGATTCAAGATTCCATATTGTCAATTGAGTCCCGAGCGGTCCTTAGAAATAACTCTTCCTCAGGCGGCAATCTTGTTCGTTTGTACATCTTATAATAGACTCTTATAAAAGTACCTGTTTTCTCCAAAGCGATTGTTTTCATAATTTAAATGCAATAAGTTTCAATCTCCTGTGTACAGTCGGTCTGTGCTGAAGCACGCTGAAGGTACCCCGGCGCGGGGCAGTCGCGAGAGGCGTCTTTGTTTACTTTTGCAGAAAGATTTGATTTTAATTCTTCCATTGTTAGTTTAAATTATGAATATTTATTTGCACAGTTTCTCGGATTAAGAAATGCATTTTCTAGAAAACAAAAGCTGTTATGATTTCATTTGTAGATTGAAATAAAATGAAATGAAATTTATTTACAACACCATCATTACATAATGTCGACAAGTCTTATACGTTATAAAAGACATTCAAGACATTAAAATTACATTACTGTTGATCACACTAGGCACAGCCTGTATCGTGAGGAGATAACGTAACCTAAAGAGATAACGTATTAACCAAAATTGTGAGTGAACGTATGTGTGTGATTAAATCTTAAAATCTTATTTTCCTACTAAAAGGAAAAGAGATGAGGTTAGACATCAAAATATGAAATATTGGTTTTTCCGACTTTTGTGTGACAGTGTCCACCGTTTCAATTTGCACACAAACACACACACTAACGCCTTTTATCCCCGAAAGGGTAGGCAGAGGCGCCAATAGTTGCACCCGCTTTTCCTCGTGCGTATTCCGTCCCATTATGTGATAGGGGGTGAGTCTAACGCCATATCGGGCACAAAATTCAGACGCCAGGCTAACACTGAATACAAAAACCCAATATCATTTTGCCCGACCCGGGGATCGTACCCGAGGCGCCACTGAGGCAGTCAAACTTTCAATTTGCAATTCCTAAAAATATTCTTTAAATTGTTTTAGTATACTGGTGGTATTTACTGGTGGTAGGTCTCTCATATGTAAGAATCCGTTTGGGTGGGTACCACCGCAATGTCTATTTCTACCGCCAAGCAGCAGTGTGCATGCACTGTTATGTTTCGGGTTGAAGAACATTGTAGCCAGTGTAATTACAGGACATAGTGACTTAACATCTTACGTCTCAGGATGACGAGCGCAGTGGAATGCCATACAGTACTTTGTAACTCAAGGTGCTGGATGGTGTTGCTACTGTTTATGGGTGGTCGTATCGCTTACCATCAGGCGAACGACATGCTCGTCTCGTCATTCAAAGCCATAAAAAAAACAACTACATACAAAATTACTAAGATTTTTACGAACAAGGGAGAATGTTGAAAGCTGTTGAATATTGCCCTCTTGTACGAAGGTCGGTTAACCTAGCCACGGTCCACTGGCTCACTTCAACTCGCCTCATCTGAGCCAGTATTCCACGGTATTATTTTACTGGTAAAAAGTTTACTTTAGAACACTTAATATTATGTACAGGACAAATAGTAATAAAGAAAACAAGAAATAAAATTTCTTAACAGATATTTTCGCCATTATTTATTTAATTTTTATACTTAACGTTTCGGAGACTGCATCCTATATGGTCACGGGGCGGACAAATAGCGTAAACATACGTAATTATTGTACACAAAGATATCTTTTATTTCTTTTCCAAAATATGAAAGTTGATAACAACTAAGTAGGTATAACAATTACCACAGCTGGAAAGCCTCTCCGATGGAAAGTAACACTTATTACAAGCTTTCTTTTAACTTGCAATGTATGTTTGTTCGGGTGGAATCTTGCAAGTCATTTTTGAAGAACCTGAGTGCCTACTTTGTAAAACGAAATCCGTAGTTTCGGGTGACGGATCGCACGTTTTCTTACTACGAAGTGTTACGGATCCGATGACGGATTCGACGACGGATTCGATGTTCGGATTTTGACACTAATGACATTTTTACTTTCGTTGACCCTACTTTGAAAACCAATTTGACGTAATATACATCGTTTCTTCGTTCGGATCTTAGCCTCAATTTCACGAAAGCTCAAAACCTTTCGTTTGATATTCGTTTGGTCTTCAGAGGTTTTAAAATGGTTCGATTCCGTCTGTATGAGTGCTAAGCGAATTCGGAAGCGTCTCCAACTGCGTGAAACCTTCGTTCAATGCAATATTCCAAACATGGAATTTTATAGAATTTATACGGTTTCACCATCCCTTTTTGAAATCATGTACGAGGACATAGTTCCACTGCTTCCTCCAAAAAAGTAATTGATCCCACTATAAGTTTATTCTGTAGCTTACTACAGAATAAATTTATTTTTATTTTATTTTATGTTACTTTCTACCTTTTTCAAGTACCTAGCTGGTAGTAAAAGTCTTAACGCCTATATAATCTTATCTTGTTTTGTTATTAGATGCATTGTATACTAAAAGGTCCTATATTGGTTTGATAATTTTAGATTTTGACTCCGCAAATTTTTTATGCCAGGGGTAGTTATCAGGGAGCAGTAGGACTAAGTATAGATAGGTCTATGACCCAGCAAACTGTTTCAAAGTGCCTCAGGCAAGTCACTGAGGCGTTCAATCAGCCTTATAAAAGAAGGTTTGCTCTCAGTAGACTCTTATAAAAGAACAATGAGCAAAACATTAATCATTCATCTAGCATAAGCCTTTACTATAAAATATATTCAAACACTTTATTTACTCGGGTTTGAAAACAAGCCATTGACTACCTCGGTGGTATAGTTGTATTACGGTACGACTGCAGTGCTGAGGTCTCGGGTTTGATTCCCGGATTGGGAAAAGTGATATTGGGTTACTCAGCATCAGCCCGAAGTCTGAAAATGTGCACGGTAAATGGCAATAGGCTTGCCTCTTATTACATGGGACCTAACATAGATGGCGAAATGTGGGTGTGATACACCTCTGCCTAACCCTGAAAAGGTAAAGGCGTGATGCTATGTGAAACAAGCCAATAATCATTTTAGATTCTTTAAAAAATGGGATTCCAGGCATATGTGGGTGCATTGACTGCAGCCATATAGCCATAATAAAACACACGTTAAATGAATACCAACTTTTTTAATCAAATTTATTTTCACTCCATTCATTGCCAACTCTCTCTCTTACTCTTCTAGCTTCTTCCATTGCTGCACCGTTTTCATTGCACCCCTCATACTATTAAGGTGGTATGTCAAGGTCTCCCACAAGCGACTAGTTTTAGCCCACCCGGCCCCTCCAGGCTATGCACTAGCCCGTGAGCGAGATTGGGATTTTCTGGCATGAATTCTAAAAGCGCCTCGATCTGCACGCTTATGGGCAATCACCTTGAGCTGAAATGTTTTGAAAAATAGTCAAAAACATTATACGTTAATTTGAAGTAATGATGATTTTTGTAATAGTTAGTTCAAATCACAGAAATTTCATTTTGTTACACAATTTCTGCCTTTGCAATGCAAAAGATCATTCGTTTAAACTTTAAAGCGAGTAAATAACATTTCAATAATAATCTTACCAATAAAGTTTTTCTCGAGTCAACTTGTCAACGTCTGTCAAAAATGTTAATATTCCACAGATTAAACACAATGCAATAAAACCGTAAAATGTAAAATCAGCAAAAATATTTGTTATTTTGTAACTATTAATTAATTAGAGTTATAAAATAATAGATATATTACAGAAAACCTAATTAGACATCCAAAATATACGTTTTTTTCACAAGAATGTACTAATAGGAAAAAATTTACGGTTTTTGAAGATATACATCTCTAATCCGACACAATATGTTCATTCGAACGATTGTTTATGGGTCCGAAAGTAACGGTGACGGATCCGAAGTAATTTGGTAGTAAGGTTAAATCCGAAGTTCGTCGTTTCTTCGTTTCGGACCGACGTTTCGACGTTCGTTTTACGAAGTAGGCACTCAGGTACAAATTGCGACTGGTGCATGCGGTCGGCGCGAGTGTCGCCGATGAGCGGGGGGCTCGATACCGTTATGTTCCCCGCCGCTTGAACGGAACTAGCGGTACATCACACATGTTTTATTATAGTTTTCATTTTACTTTATGTTTAATATTTTAAGCATGGACGTATAAAAAAAGGCGGACGGACTCTCGCTAAACAAAAACTGAAGCACAGCAATGGCGGCGGCGTAACTATGTGTGCGTAAATGAATGATTGCCATAAAAAACAAAATTTCCCCAATTTTTAACACTAGTTTACACTACACTATTTTCCAATTTTAGGTTATTTTAGGTTATGTTTTATTGAAAGTCGTTTCAATAATTTTATTGTTTGCAAGATGTAATTATAATTAATTAATTTATATATTATTTAGCTTTATTTGAAATTACCGTGATAAATAATAGCCAAACATATGTGATTAGTAGGTGTGTAGAAATGAATGAGTCTTAACGAAACAATTAAATTATGTTTCCTAACTAATGCTAAATCATACGCACACACTCACTCACGCCTTTTATTTCCGAAGGGGTAGGCAGAGGCGCAACTAGTGCCCCCAGTTTTCGCCGGGCGTATTCCGTCCCGTGATATGATAGGGGGCGAGCCTATCGCCATATCGGACACGAATTCCATACTCCGGGCTGGTACTGAATTTAAAACCCAATATCACTTTGGCCGACCCGGAAATCGAACCCAAGACCTCAGCATTGCAGTCATACCGTAATACAACTACGCCATCGAGGCAGTCAAAAGGCTAAATCAAACAACGTAAATAATTAAACTTTCTTTAATTTGCATTTCTTTTTTTTTTAATTCTCTATCTTGCGTTAACTTTATGTATAAGTACCTCTTACTTGTGTAGGTCTTTGAGATGCCCTCTTCTTTCGATATGTGATGAAATCTAATTGTTAAATGTTTTTCTGCAAATTATTTAATAAGATTTATTTTATGATCTACACTCTCTTATTATATTAATAAAATCACTCCTCCATACTTCATTTCCTGTAGGAAACCTAAAAAAACATATACATAATAACAACCTATACCTATTTAGTTTAAAAAACAAAATCGTATCTGAAACAAAAAAAATCACGTCTCCTATACTTCGGGGTCATTTACCCGTCAAATAGTTGACAACACTGGAATTGTAGGCTGAGGTTTTGTGTTACAAAAATAAATAATTTTAAATATCAATGAATGTTGATCAAATAAGTGATACATTACTAATTTACCTATGAAATGTGATTCCGTGACATTTGTTCTTGGAACCACTGTGATTTTGACAGCATTCAACCACATAAGACGGCATATTTTAATTATTTATTTTTATTCTTACAACGACTTCATTCAATTGAGGTTTGTTGCGTAATGGCGGCCGATCGACATACTTTGGTGTGAATGTGTGCGCGATACTCGTGCGTACAGGCAAGCTGACATACTTTGGGTGCTTCAGTTTTTTGTGTAGCGAAATTCCGTCCGCCTTTTTTTATACGTCCATGATTTTAAGTATTAGTGTGCTATGTGGATGTATGTAAGTGTGTATGTACAATGTAGTAACACTGTAGGCTACATAATAATAACGAAAAATGATTTACGGTTTCATGCGAAAATAAACGAAACGAAACAAATAAACGACGCAAATAAAAATTCACACAAAATTGTAAATGAAAACGGACTCAAGAGAATCTCAATTCTGTGAAAGCTGCAAAAATGCTTAAGTTATTTAAAAATGGAATGTTTTTCTTTTTATTCAGCTAGACATTCAATTTCAGTAATGTTTTAAATACAAAGTAACAACACGTATGGATCCTCGAAAATGAGAAGGTGCTGTTGTAACGGGGTATGTGATAATTACGCTGAGACAATTTTTTTTTTGTTTTTTAAACGTACGAACCTGCCTGTTGAGTGGGGACACACCCAGGAATGTCAAGTGTAAGTATTATAAATATTAAACATAAAATAATATACCATTTAAAAATCAAAATCAGGACTAGATTAACTAAATCGAGAAAGAAATAAAATAGTCATTAGGTATGGTTTGAAAATGGCCTAACTCGAGAAGAAGTTGCCTTAGGCGATAAAACTTTTGGACGCTCGTTCAAACGGTAGTGATATCACTACCGTTTGAATGAGCGTACAAAAGTTTTATTTAGCCCTATTTGAAGGCAAGACATATAGGCATATATAAGGCGTTACATTAAAATAGGGCTGAAAGTACTCATACAATAATCGATTGCACGAGATCAGAAGATATGTAACGAACCCTAGACAAGGTAATTGCATGTCTAGACGTCTGTAGTGGTTGGTGTGTAATTATTCTGAACTTGACAGATATCCAATACTTCTAACTAAGAAATATTTAATGTTAATTAATACAAAATTTTCAGTCTTCAGTTTTGAAGAACCGCTTCACGTTAATGCCAAACGCAGTTGTGGTACACAGTCGGGCCGCCCTGAAGACAGTTTATTTACAGAGTAGGTCACATCTAGGGCGGTCCTGCCTCACAGAATGCATTGCTGTGAGATTTGGCACGGGTAATCAGATTGTCGGGGCTTAGCGCCAATTTAACACTTTCAGTCCTTTGCGCCTGCGGGGTAAAATGCGAGTCGGCATTAACTGCAATTCTATCGAAACTATTTTAGGGTTTGCATTAAAATATGGAGTCTTTTATGTCTTAATTTAGGTAAATCAATATTTACTGGTAATATAACCGTCTAGTAGGTAAGGTGATCTTCAATACCTTTTAACACATCAATACAAATAAATTAACAGGCTCCACGCAGATGCGTGATCAATTCGACCGCACGTAACCGTTTCCCGAAAGCGATAACCCTCGTAAGCAGCTGGTACTAATAACGCGCGTTAATAACCGTCTATAGAGGTTGTAACTCACGCGGACTCACGTGTACAGCTGTAAACCGGCGCGTTAAAACATCCATTTGTACCCACATAAATAGTGGTGCGGCGGCGATATATCTCGGCCCCGTCCCTCGGCCCTCCGTCCTGGTAATGGACCCTCTCAAGGGTATTTACATTGAACGTTGCATGTGATTTTAATGTTCGTTTTACGGATACAAATCTTCAGTTTGCCTACTCTTGAATATTCGTTCTGCATAGTGCATTTATTTATAAAAAAAAAGTATTAGGTAATTGTTTTTTTTTGACCGCTGTGACAATTTTGTTTATTAAAAGGTTGATTAAAATTTTATGAAGTAGCAAGTAATTCCACAAAATAGTATAAATTTAACTGTGTTGTGAAATATTGCGGGCATTTAATAAATGTCGGTTTTATATTATTTTAATTTCATTGAAAAAACATTAATTATCGCATTTATATTATTTTATTGCTATACTATCAACTTAAATACAATGTGTATTAACTTTTAATAAAATAAACAATCGAAATAACTACTTAATTAGTGAAGTGCTTAAAGATTAATGACTTAATAGAAATTCCTCGTTATAAAACTTCACGATTCCACGAGGTTATCTTAGTAAATTAATGTATTACCTATATTATGCAATACCAACGTAGAGACTAAAGACTCCACAAGAAAAATGCTGACTTTTTTATTACAATGTCCATTTCTCCAACTCAACTACCTGCAAGGATGTAAGCAAACAACTGAGCTTGCGTCATTATTTTTTCCCCGAAAGACGAAAGATTTCGTTAGCACCGATTTTTTTGCAATTAACTTGGCGTCTCGGAAGTTTTGGGTTTCTACGTATGTATATGTAGAGAATGAGCATGTTGCTCTTCTGGTAGCAAGAACCAAGGCTCTCGTTAGCCAATAAACAATGGCAACGTCATTCAAGTTTCCAATTTATAAAACACTGTGTGTCACTGCATTATGCTCGTAACCTACAGTCGATGTACTTTGGCTACAATGCTATGTAAATTTAAACACAACAATACTACTCAATACTGAATGAACACTAAAAGAGATAGACGACCGTACCTACAATTTCTTGTAGACAATTCTGAAATAGTAAATCACCGAGGTGCCAAGTAAGCGATATACACGTTACCTACGCGACTTGTGCCCAATCTTTCTCATATTAGTTTGTCAAAATATTACCTCAGGGCCGGCTATCATTGAAAAGGGTCCACATAAGCTGGCGAGGGAGCAGATAGTCTCCGGGGCCCGCAGGTAGCGGCCTTTGTCCCCCTTGAATAGTTTTCAATTTGATATGAGACGAGAACGAATTTCCCTTCGAAGGTTTTGTTACGCGAGACTAAAGTTTGATAAAGATTGGGACGAGAAAAATCTCGGCAAATGTGTTTTATACCGTGACGGGTTAGGGTTGGAGTTGGTTTCGCTTACATCTTTATTAGGGTTTCATGGAAACTAGCACAGGTAATTGCTCAAATGTATACTCGTACACCTACGAAAATTTTATCTTTAAGTTAATGATGGGATATTTTTATAATTGTAGACTATCAACCCTACGGATGAACTCAAGGTATGTGATCACACATTGCTAACTAGTTCACCGTATATCGGTAAGAATACATCGTAATGGCCAGTATTGCACTTCCTTCAATGTCTTCCAAGCACGAACACAACAATGCTTTCACCGACACTTTGTAGAAACAGAAAAAGCGGTTTGCACCTATCCAGTCGGACACTCTCATACGAGACACTCATTATTTAGTAGAGTTAATAAAGTTTTAAAGGAACACGCTAAAGAAATGAAATTTTATTCGGTCTGCAAGAAAGGTTACAAAAATTATAGATGTGCTCGATTTCTTGCGTTTTTATACGAGAATCCATCATTTAAAATTGTATTTAGCTTTGAGACGATGCAGCTATGAACTCTTGCCAAGAAGAGAGCTTTAAAAATAACTTCCGTTCCTTTATCGTTTATTCATAACGTTTCTTATAAAATGACAAATTTCTCGCCTTTAGTTTTCTTTAGAATACTTTTATTTCCGCTCCATCTCTCTATCTGATATAGCTTGGTTACACAATGCAAGCTGCTGTTTTTTTTTGCTCTTGATAAGTAGGTGACGGACGACTTGAAACTGGACGCAAAAGTGAAATCAAACCGGTGTGTAGGCTACTGACCGACTCGCGTATAAAAATTATGTGTGTGATTCGGTCTACATGTTCTAGTTATGAAATACGGGACTTACAAGCTCAAGCCGTACATACAGGCAGATCTTTGATTTGTATTTTAGTCTTTACTTTATAGTGTTATATATGTATGTTAGTTGTTTCCTACAACCCAAAACAGACTGTATTTGCTATATCTTAGTATGAAGTCACAATTTATGTATCTATAAGAGTAGCTGCATTACAGAAACTACCAAGAATAAAACGCTCGCAAGCTTGCACTTTGTACGTAGGTATTTACAGGCAAGTGGGACGGTAGCGTACGATTTTACAGTGTACAATTAATTCAGCAAACCCTTAGTTTACGAGGGGGTACTCTCCTGGGAGTTATTAGTTCCTTTATCTGGTGCTCGGGGATGTAAGCATATTGTGTTTAAAACCGTTTGTAGCTTACGATCACTGCTTTAAAGGAATAGGTTTTAGAGATTTACATTTAGGGAAGAAAATAACTTTCGCTTTAATTTCACTAATGTGTGATTTAGTATGGCACCTAACAATTCTTAGATCCTTAAAAACCATGATATTCTTGTTTCAATTCACAAATCCCAAGTAGGTTGTTTAAATTATATATTTTAAGCCTTGAAAACTCATTAATAAAATCAATCTCAAACTCGATGTGAAATACCTGTCTTAATAATGTAACAAAATTAATTTTGTTTTTTTTTTCTAGTGGGCTCCGGTTTATGCCTTTTTTATAACTGCATAATTAATAATATTATGTTATATATTTAACTAGCAATGCGCGCAGCTCCGCCCGCGTGGAAAAGTTTTTCCGGGATAAAAAGTAGCCTATAGCACTCAGGAGTAATGTAGCTTCCTATTAGTGAAAGAATTTTCAAAATCGGTCCAGTAGTTCCTGAGATTAGCGCGTTCAAACAAACAAACAAACTCTTCAGCTTTTTAGTATAGATTTTAATGAGGTTGAACACTAAGCGGTGCACACATTACAAACAGCAGATAAGTTTTTATGCAAAATTATATTAAATCTTATTATAATATCCGGAATGCTCGTATTTCATTAACGCCGTTGTTGCGTGTATTTCAAAGGAGAGCTCAAGCCGTTGCTACTTTAAACAGTATTAAAGAAATACAAACGCAAAGCTTATTAAAATTAGATTTAAAATAATATTTCATAAAAAAATTAGTTTACTTCTCTAACTGCTGTACTTAGAGGTATAAAGAAAAATTTGAAAGAAAGAAATGTATTTTATGGGTCACAGACACAACTGACACACAATGGTATCAATTATAAACTAAGAAACAATAACACATTAAAAACGATAGGCTATAATATAATTATGTTTTTTCTTAAATTATAACACACACCCAATAACAATATTATGTTGCATGTCGTGGCGGTGACAGATAGGTGGCCACTCAGCATAATGCTGCGCTGCGGCGTGAGTCACAGCACAGCGCTGATTTTCAGTGGCCACCTCAAGTGACGTTCGAATCGAACGCCAGCAAACGATTACACTACGTATACATAATTATTTATTATAAAAAAATAATTTATATTTAAAACCGAACTCCGGACCATGGAGATGAAAATACTTCTTTAGCGGTCCTCCGACTCGATGACGCTTAGGTCAAAATATTACTAGGTACTTAAACGACAAAGACACTTTTATTATTTTACTTTTTAGTGATTTTTTGTGTCGGGGGTTATTTAAATTTGAATTTAATTTTTATTTCAAACTTTTTAAATTACTTTATTCTCCATCATGGGGCCTTGATAATCAAATATCTAACACCTACTCGATGAGACCATCCTTATGAGCCCGAACACGCTATATCTGCTATAAGTTGCTAAGGAGTTGGGTATCCCGCAGACTACTTGATGCTGCAGCATCAGATCATGTTTAAAAATATTGCCGAAGTCACAGTACACCAAATATAAACTTTTTAAGTTGGAAATGAGCTGATAATCTTCAAACGCCTGAACAGATCTTCATAAATTATAGCTAAGAACCATCTCGATTACGTCAAATACGTATATTTTTATACGTTCAAATAAAAAAAACCGCGTCAAAATTGGTCCATTCGTTTGAGAGCTACGGACAGATAGACATACAGATACACAGATAGACACTCTAAACTTATAACACCCCTCATTCTCTGGCGGGGGTTAAAAGCTGGATTTTAATACGGCCGGCGTACGGGCCGCGCGCGGTCGCGCTATATCACTTAATTTGAATGGCCAGTACCCCTTTTATATTTAACTATTATCCATGACTTTTTTCAAAAAACACTTTCTTTATTACATTCTTGCTGAATCTAGTAAAATAATAGGCGTTATTTTGCTCTGTGTGGTAAAATAATAGCATTCCAAATACTGTCCGATGATTATTAAATTAAAGTTCCTGAGTGCGGCAGTAAGACAGTTTGTCCTGGCGCGGCGGTGAGCTTTAGCTTTAAAATGTTTCTTCTTTCACTTTATTTATTAAATCTTCAAAGTTTCTCGTCCGTTAATTATTACCAAGGGAATAAACAATTTATTTAAACTAGTACAAAATTAAAGCCATTTCAAAAGGTTAAAAATGGTTAAACTTTTCTTAATGAAAACTTTGTATAAATGGGTAAAGTTTACCGGCGATAATACGTCATTCTCTCCTAAAGAGATCTAGACTTCCGATAGTGACGTTGATCCGCTGATTGTTATCGTTGTAAAATCTACGCCATCGTCAACTGCTTTTGTCTCCGTCTAAGATCAATGCCTATCCATCTAAGTCAAAGATAATACATAAACTAAAAAACGTCAAGCATTGCTTGTCCCTAAATCGGACCGGGTTTCACACTTGCCCCGTATACCAGCAAGAAAGGCGTCAGTCGGCGGTCGGTAACAAAGTGGCGGCCATTTGTCTCGCGGCGGGAGCACAAACCGTCTCCCACTAATAAACTGAGACAAAACTGCGTGTAGCCGAGCGCTGAGTAAATCTGTACGCGGGAACAAATGGATTTGCGGATTTTTTATCGGCACGGGAAAGTGAGTACGATAATTACAATGCCCGGTTATATTACGCATCCAGCTTTAGAATGGAATCGGTGTGGCAGCGACAAGTCACAAGACGTTATAAATGTGAGTGACGGCGACGAAAATAATTGGTCTGCAAACACGCCGTTTGCAATTGTTTATAGCCATCGTTTCTGCTTACCCCGTTATTGTATATACAAGCGTGGCCTTATTGTATAAACTGCTAATAAAAATAATATAAATAGCATTCCCTATATCCAAAGTTCCTTCAACCTTGAGAAGTAGTAAGTTCAGGGGGCCCTATTCCATCTACCGGGGCATGTCAGTCTTTTTGAAATTAATCAGAGTAAAAAAATACCTTTTGTACCTATACGGCTATCGAAGCTGCCCTTCGATCATAACGCCCGTAATTTCAAAAAAACGTTTTCACCCCCGTTGTCAGAATAGGCCCCCCCCTGACCTCTAAATTTTAATCCTATTTTAAAAGATCGAACAAATTCCCGTTCCCAAAATACTAGGTATATTTCAGGGAAAACCTTCATTTTATTGTTATATTTAGCAGCATGCTCCAATATTTGGCTAAATATACTGCATTCCAGACAAGCCTTTGTTCGGGCTCGTGGTCGAAATTAGGTAGCCGGCGGGCATACACTACACGAGCTACTACCAAAATAGGGTATATTATAATAGAGGGCAGGTCGTACGCAGACGACTGTAATTTGCTGGTTACCGATTGTTATTTGGCAACGAAGACGAATCATTATATCATTATATTATAATATCATGCCCATGTCCCACAGGTATGAACAAAGAGTATAGATTCTAACTTATGTTCGTTCTTATCATACAATTTGTACCTCAATCGATTGTAGTTGGTCTGTTTCTATCGATATTTCCGTTTGCATTTCCTTTGTATTTACTTCGTTAATTTCATATCCTCTTTAGAGACACTTATTTCGTCGTATTAGTGACTATAGTACATTTCAGTAACATTTAAATTGAATTATTTTTTTCAACCCATATAGATCCGATTATTAACGATCTGCGTTCCTTCGTGTCTCACCTCAAGCAACTTTACGTAAGCTAAATTAATGTGAAAAATGTTCACTTAACATTTCTTTATCTGCAGCGGAATCCGTCTACGTTCAGATTAAGCAGTTTTTGCGGCAAACGGTTTCAGGCGCGACCGTGGGATTATCTATAAAAAGTAATTACACTGGCCAATTACTTTCTAATGACCTGCCAGTCAAAACCTGATGATCGTGGGATTGGACTAGCTGCAGATATTAACTAAATTAAATATTGTTAATAAACTTTTTTCGATCGATTCTACTATAACGAATGCCATAGGATTTAAAAAATCGTTGCTACGAGTAAAAAGCTAGGTCATTTGTATCCGGCCGGATAGCGACGCGACCACTATACACGAAGCGTAAACACCGCCATAGTGCCCCACGTGTGTGTCCCAATCTGGGTCAGTCTATGTATATCGGTTTTACAAATGTATAGACTGGCGGAGGGAACCATCTCTCGTCAGTCGACTCTCTATCTAGACTCCATTCTGCTTACCATCAGATCAGAGTACCATCAGAGTAGTGGAGTCACTTTGCCGTGTCTAAATTAAATTTAAAAAATCAACTATCCCTGTTTGAGGACAACTGTAAAATAACAACAGTGTTGCCGCTTCTTAACGTAATATTACGTACGACACTATAACACTATAGCCATCGAATGGTTAGTGCCACCGAGTCCTTGGCGATTTCATTTAGACCATCATCTAAGTCATAATATCATCGTACAGGCGGCTGCTTTCTTCTTACCCGTTCTTGGGTCAAAGTGAAAAACGCACTCACGAACAGACTCAAACTAATAAGTGGATATGGACGGCGGTGAACAGTTACTATCAGGTACTTGCACATTCACTGATTACTGCATTAAATGACTATGTCGAGCCTTTATTATTATTGTTATTATTTATTAGGTAGTAAGTCTATTATAATATCCTCTTTGGTCTTTAATAATTTAATCGGTATTTGTTCCGCTCTAGTTACAGCGGTATTAAAACAGAGTTTGACAGAAAACACTCGTGGAATTAAAAGCGAATCCCACAACAAAAATAGCAGGGTTAATCCAACAAATATCTTTTTAAAAATGTGGGATTGGGACAAATTATGTAGGTATGTTTACGCGTATTTAATTTGCGACATCCACTCACATGACATGGAGGGACGCAGGGACACGCGTAGAGACCAATTTCGAAGGTTGCTGAGGTCAACTAGAGATGTAACAAATACAAAATATTGTAACCGAATACTTTATCGAATTAATAAAGTAAACAACATTTTTGTACTACTGGATGGCGACGACCGACTTGTTTGACGGCGATAGGTGTTTCTCCATAGCAAGTACTGGAATGCCCATGCCGCCCTATTTTTCTTCATTAATACACATTTTTTTTCATTTTTAACCTCAAATATTTTGCGGAAGCATGGCGATAACAAAACGGTGATATCTAAGCTGATTAGTGAAAAATAGATATGAGTCGAGTAATGATATTGCACAATATCATTTGAACTGAAAAACAAGGAGTGCACAGAATTAGACCTCCCAGCTATTATCTAAATCTATTATTATCAACACCATTTAAAATTTGAACCAATTTCTTCTTCTTCTTCAGCCTTTAGAAGTCCACTGCTGAATATCGGCCTCCCCCAAAGATTTCCAGACCAACCTGTCAGAAGCGGCCTGCATCCAGCGGGTTCCTGCGACCTTCACAAGGTCGTTCGTCCACCTTGTAGGAGGACGACCCACGTTGAACCAATTTATTCAGCCGAATACGAGTGTCTTCATCGAGTATACCGAATATCGATGAACGAGCCATCTCTAGTGTAGGATCACGGCAATATTTTAGGGAATCTAATGGCTTCCCAATATGGCCAGAAAGATGTTTTTCTTTAGATATTCCGGAGCAAAGGTTCTATTATAATAAATCTAAAAGTTGGATAGTTTGGAAGTCAAGAAGTTATGGAAGAAAGCCTTGTAGTTTGGTTTAAATATTGCAAAAATATTATTTAAGCTTTTCTTTCTTACAAAGCAGGTATAATTAAATCTTATAAACTATTTAGATTTTTGTCTACAGCGCTATTGGGTCGTCAGGAACTGATACGGAAAGCAGTAACATATAAGTAAATTCTAATAATACAGACGACTTACAGATATAAGTAGATAAGTCAGCGAGTCATTAGGAATTCCGAGCGCGGCGCGACGGGACCTGATGGTACGCCCTTTGTAGATTGGTAAGGGACGTAATACTGAACGTATGGATAGCGGAGCGACTGCTTTTTTGACTGATTGAGATACCAATTTAAAGGCCACCTCACCTCGTAGTTATCGTGAAACTGCTAAAATATATCTAAATACAACCCATGAATACAAATCCTGAGTTTAAATATTAATCAGCCTTCACTTCTATATGTGAATGTTCTTTAAAGTATTTTTTTATTACAGTATGTTTGTAATTGTTCATCCAGGGTTGCTTGTGGCTATCGGTTGCTGAGAGCCCTGATATTTTTTTAGATAATGTTGGCATAGTTCTCCCAACTCTTTCACGCGGGGAAGCCGCGAGGAAAACTAGTATTACATAATAATCAAATCCCTAATGCTACAGTGAACATTATAAAATTATCCCAATAAGTCGTAGCTATACTTACGCAACTTATTGATTGAACTTATAGTTTGACCACATAATTCTAGAATATGCAATGACAATTATTTAGTAAGATCCTGAAAATTTTACCGACCGGGCGATAGCCTAGTAGGGAGTGGAACGGACTGCCGAGACGAACGTCCGCAGTTTCAAAACCCAAGGGCGCGCTGGGGCAAGGGACCGCTGAATTTTCTAAAAAAGTTTTTTTTTTATTATCTTTATTCAAAGGAATTTCGTCCGTATTGACGATGTCGTCCTTCCCTAAAAAAAAATTTATGTGTTTATTCTTTGTGAATTATCGCTCGCTTTAAAGGTGAAGGAAAACATCGTGAGGAAACCTGCATAAAAAACCTGCATACCTGAGAAGTTCTCTGAATTTCGAAGGTATGTGAAGTCTGCCAACCCGCACTAGGCCAGCGTGGTGGACTCAGCAGTGGGCAGTATTATATTACAGGGCTGGTATGGTATGAAAATTTTAATGCTGCTAATGTCAATGAACTACACCCACGATACCACTCAAGGTTATTCAGTTATACCTTGGTATTGAAGGGCGCCTGTACAGTTATTTCGTCGTAAAGTTGTTACTCTTCTAAACATTACCACTCGTTTAGTCATTCCGAGATCTAATTACTCGGCCTCGACACTAAGGACACTCTATGACACCTGAGAATTTTGAAACTTAATATTAGATATTACATTTTTGAAAAGTAACTTTAGACTCAAAGGCTGGCAACAGATATAACGTCGAAACGTAAACGAGAATCAACCGTGTTGGCAAATGACATCTCGTACGCGAGAGTCTATCTGCGTTCATGAGTAACCAAGAATTAAAACTCTATGTTACGTTGTATGCAGTATTATTCCTAGGTATTGTGAGACTCCCATCAATTGCCACTGTGACAAACACAGTAATGTTATTCAGAACTTTACAATTCAAAGTTATGAGTTGTTTGCTTAGCAATAAGACTTGCATCTTTGTTGTATCACAATCTATCTTCCCAGGAATACCATCGTGAACGCATTAACACATGTAGCATGCTGTTTGAGTTAAAATAAAATCCTTGAATTCCTAGCACAATGGATTGCGTTTCGCCTCTTTCTACATCACCAGTTGCAATCGCTGGTTACAATCCACGTCCGATTCACCAGGTTGTGAAGCGATGCGTGAACGAGTAACAATTAACGGCGCAGTCGATCCGTGGTAACTCTATAACGCTTACTACTGCATGATTCTGTTATTCTGAATACTGACGTGGTTTTATTATTACGTTTTTGAAAGGTCAGTGATTGTTAAGGCCTATAAATTCTTTCCATTGTCCTATCCCCATGTATACTTAAAGATTGACTATAACCTACAATAGAATTACTTGTTTTTCGTAACGGTTGCCTTGGTTTCCTTACACTCGATAAAGTTACAGTGAATGTAATTCCGTTATAGCGCAAGTGATTATTATTTGTCGAAACACCAGCACCGTTTATAAGTAAGCAATCGTATAATGTAATAATCATGTTCATAATAGAATAGGATTCTGCGAAGTCGGGTATGAATCGGCGCTTGAAATGAGCGGTAACAATTAGTCGCGCGCTCTGCGACCTGCTCGCTCTACGGCTAGCGAACACGCTTTATTGACGAATCATTTTGTTTAGGATATGAAACGAAGTAATTGTTATTTATTGAATCATTCACGAACTTGGATCTTTATGAGGTACAATCTAGTATATCGCATGCCAGATTACAGATTGTACAGTCAGAAGCATAAATATCTGTACAAAATAAACATTTCAAATCGCCTATATACGCGTTAAGTTAAACCTAAACATTTTGTCCTTTGTTTGAAGTAAAGTAAATCTCTTTTATTTTATTTTTGTGAAGAGAAAAAAAATATTAGGAAGAACAAAAAAATATACAGGCGATTTGAAATTTTGAATTTGTTCAGCTACTTATGCTGGTGACTGTACTTGTGTTTGAAGTATTATATTGCAAACCAAGGTGTACAGCATAAGATTTACAAATTACACCTACTTAATATTTAAAATGATGAGCGCAGAAAATTTCACAAACAGACACATGTCATGTCTTCATTCTCAAAAGGGTAGGCAGAGGTGCAACCATTCTAGACTCCGGGTCAGCCCGTCAGTATCAGTACTAAGCAGAAAAACGCAATATAACTTTGCCCGACCCGGGATTCTAACCCGGGACCTTAGAGCAGTATCGTATTGTCGCACTCGATACAAAGCCCCCGAGGCACTCAAAACTTTTTACTACATCGTAATTAGAGGGTTGTGTTATTATTTTTATGGGCAGTCGTAAACTTGCCATTAAATGAGTAACCACATCTCGACCTTCACTTATAATATTATTCATATATTTACACTTAGTACATATTATCATGTAAAGGCGGACTTAATGCTGTAAGCTTTTTCTACCTTTCAACGTGGGTTGGTACATAGACAAAAACATAGTAGTTGCACAAAACTATTATAAATGCGAATTTCAAATAAAAATATTAAAAAAAAAATGAGTCTTTAATTCTGTAATAATTTCAGGCGGAGTGGCGAACAAAATTGAGTAACAAAGAAATATTACTTCAAGCAACTCAGTTTGAAAGAGAGCACGTACACAGTCCCCGCTGTACAGATCTCATAGGACGGCAATCAGAGCCGTGGTGACCGCCTGGCGCTCCGAGGACGAGGCGCCAGCGGAGCGCGAGGGTCCGCAGGCGAGCGTGAAATGCGCCCTATCAGAAAGCCATTTGCGGCGGCGCGCGATCGACCGTGCCCTACATTATGTACCACACTGTTATTTATTTAAGCTATTATACGCGCCGTGTTACTCCTGTGGTGCTGATGTTTAGTTTGTATTCTAACGTCGTATTAGAGGTCCGTTGTGAGTTTCTTTTATTAATTTAGAGATAACTCTGGTGGGTACCCACTAAACAAAACGCGAGTAACATTTTGTATGTGATTGAATAGCGACCACCACTTGTTTCGTAAACACACAGAAGATTAATTGTTGTAGCTTGTAACGAATCGCTTTCAGGAGTCAGTTGTAAATCCAATATAAGAGAGAAATGTATCATATAGGCGAACACGTTGGTCCATATTGTACTTTGTCGTCCCATGATTTAAAAATCCGGCTCACAGTTACTTCTATAGTCCTGAGGGGGAACACTGCACACATCAGCCGTCACATAGATCACTGGTGGTAGGTCTCTCGTATGTGAGGGGCCGGCTGGGTAGGTACCACCGCAATGTGTATTTCTAACGCCAAGCAACAGTGTGCATATATTTTTGTGTGCCGGTTCGAAGCTCATTGTAGTCAGCGTAATTACTGGCCATTATGAGACTTAACATTTAATGTCACAGGACAACGAGCGCAGCGGCGTACCACGCAGTACTTTGTAATTTAAAAGTTATGTATGGGGTTACTTCTGTTTATGGGCGGCCGTATCGTTTACCATTAGGCGAGCGGCATGCTCGTCTCATCATTCAGAAGCAAAAAACACATAATGCCTAGAAATTTGATTAATTTCAATACTTGATAAGCTTATGTGAGGCTCGAAGCAATAATTGAAAGTCTATCTTTAGTGCCATAAAAGTCCTTCCGACAAGCTGGCCTCACTCAAATGAATTGAGTTTAGTAGAGTGGTTGAGCCCGTTTAAAGCCACGCTGTAGTATAAAAAGGGGAAGGGGCGGGAGTGACGGCGAGTTGCCGGCCACGGCTGCGTTCAAATAATTATTACGTATTAGACAGTAACAAATAAGTTAGAAAACTAGCAAGTTGCTGGTCGGGATGGTAAGTGCTAATTATCCGTAAACTAATATTGGAGGAGGTGCAAATATAAATAGTGGGCCATTAATATTTCCAACTCCTTCCTACCCTTTCTACTCGATTAATTTCGTTGCGGAATGAGACAGATTAGTGTTAACTTGCCGAGCTTCACCGCTCGGTGTCATACAATGCGTGCCACTACTGATCCTGACTTAAAGGTGTTGCAGTGGCAGTTGTGAGGGCGGGATCGTTTCATTTAGTATGATTGTGTCGCTCGTGACATCTCCCGCCGTCACTTCGGTCCCACCCTACTCGCTCCAATCGAGGAATCAGCTTAAACGCTTTCTGCCCGTGACGCTCGTCTAATGGAGCGAAATTGATAGAAAGCACAATATAAAGAAATTTGATATCAAAAGAAATTTTAGGGAAAATCCTTTCTTCAAATATTCTTACTCATTGAGGTAATTTCTTTAGAATCCGCTCAAAATTAATTCAGCCTGTCAAATCTATAAATAACCGGGTAAGTCAAGTTAGGGTTTGGCCACACAGAGATGCAGGGTCCAAACGATGGGCAAGGATTTATTTAATTACTAGCATCTCTCCGGGGATCATATTTATCTATACATGTACCTACCTAGAAACAGTAGAACCAGCTTCCTATGCAGGACTCATTATATTTTATAGTAAATCATTTGTAAACATTAAGCCTATAATAATATTCAAAAAATGTCAGTGATTAAGTAAAGACTATAAAATTATATGCGACCGGAGTCATTGGCACAGCTTGTATAATTTTTAGACAGCGCTCTGTGTGACCACAGCCTTGTACGCGACGATTAATAACTCGACGAACTGAAAACAAAAATAAAGAGTTCCATTTTGTTAATCCATTAAGATTTTTTCACAAAATTGATTTGGTCGAAAAAAGGAATACCAAATGACGCTAAGAGATATCAAGCCCTCTGAGTGAAAGTAGTTTTGAAATAGATTAATATGCAAATGGCGCCGCGGTGTGCTCCCCGGTAGCGCCACTCACCACTGCATTTTTAATTGATTCTCAATTGGCAATAACTCTGACTTAAAATAGCTAGCCAAAAGGGAACGCCGACTTAGATCACACAAAAGTAAGTTGAATGGAAAATAGCGGGTTAATAGTTCGCGGTACTTGGAACAAAATCGATATTATACTAGTTATGCGCCCCACTTCGTCTACATGAACTTAGATCAATCTCTTCCGTTAATATGATAATACATTATGCTCTTTCTCTATCTGACCTATCGTAAAACTCTTTATTTTATAAAACGCAACGTAGTTGTGACGATGTACAGCCTGGTCCTAATTCTTATGAGATTTCTTTCTAAATAAAAAATATATATAACTTGTGGATTGATTTGGATATAATAAACCCTACATTATGTTCCTTATAATACAGCTTCATAGTTTTCAATTTTATTTAGATAACAATGAGTGGCTTTTGCGTGATACACCAACGGATGCGGATTATGTCCAATTTTATTATGTGTATATTGTAGATATGTGATAGTTTCAGTAGCACAAAAAGATGAGCTAGTTAAGTGAGAAAAGGGATTGTGAGCTCGTTATTGAGTTGTGATCTGAATATTTTAGTCAGTCTGTGTGTTTCTAAATCGTCATTACCTGGCAGTTTATATCGACGATACAAAATGTAGTTTTGTCGTGTGGAGTTTTGAATTTTTGCAAATATTTGTACGAACTTTGTATGAGATCGAGTCGGTACGCAATATTATCATAACACGTTCATGGATGATAAACATAATAATTTATCACTGAGTAATTACGGCTGTATGAAAATCGGATACTAAATCTGTCGTCTGCGTTCGACTTTACCATGGAAGCATAAATGCCCTAGTTGAATTATTTGTACCTAACTACTTTATGTTGGAGCAAACCTAATCCGCGTGTAGTGCACGTGTGATTGTATTGTTGGATTATGAGATTAGCATCGCTTTGACAGCGCCGGTGCACACTCATACTTCTTAATTAATATACAACATTCGAAGCAGTTCAATATAGAACAACGTGAAGGGTGAAAACTCATTAAGGAAACGTTGGACCCAACGCCGCCCTAGTCCGATACAATGTGATACAATATTTCCCTATACAAATTTAATGTTAAAAAACGTTTTATTAGGTCGTTTCTGTAGTTATTTCTCATTTTTCCGTGTTACGGTACAGGAACTCATCCATCAGCGTTGCTGTTGGCTTTGTAAAACGTAGTGTGAGACATGAGTGAATATAGATTTACGTTAGAAAACGTGGTCAGACGTTGTGTCTATTTTATTGAAAAAGAAAATACGTTATTAAACGTTGCTGGGCTGAACGTGATAATGTAAATTATTTTTATTATTTCGATTTCGTAATAAGAGCGTACGTGTTTACCTGTTTTTATTACATTTATTGAATATTGAAAAATACGATATATATCATAATTTGTGTATATATGTTCTATATAGTTTCAATGATGTATTATGAATAATTATAATAATAATTTAAAGCTTAAAACAGAAGCAACTAATTTTAGAATCTAGCTATCACCGCGTAATTCGACTAACCACTGAACTAGAATACCAAATCTAGCTTCCCATTTCGTAAGCACTGAAACAAAGTCAGGGAACTTGTATTAGGCGGCATTGTAGACGTCCCATTAGCTGGAGTTTGTCGAACAACGCGCTGTAATAGAAACGTGGTACGTGCCACATTGGCACAGCGTTTCCACTGAGGTGAATCGAAGCGAAGTGGAGAGGAAATGTGCGGTGTGCCTATTGTAGAAATGTCTCCACTAACCTAACCTAACCACGGAGTTCACATTGTTTACATATGATGTCTCACCGAGCGGAATAATAATTGCTAAGGGCCAGGAATAGAATTGGTTTACAAAGCTACATACATGACGTACTCTTTAGTAAAAATACGGAGTCTTTTCACAGCTTCTCCACATTGCTTCAGTGGAAATGCAAACTATATAGTGAATGCAGTGAATGGGTACTGCATTCACTTTTCGATAAGCTTATTTACCTCCCATACTGTCTCAGGCATTTGCGGGTCATATTGTGATGCAAACTCACAAACACAAATCATGAAGTCAAATATCTTGACAATTCTTTATCATAATGTCATCCACCTGAACACATTCTTATATACAACATATTTCCTGGGATTATATTATATTTATAGATTATATTATAAGGAACGTAACAAAAGCAGTCCGTGCTTCCCCGCACGGCTATTGGATCAAAAGATTTGTGCCAATTTGTAAGCATGTGTACACAACGCAGCTCAAAGAAAGGGATTGGATTGTGCGTCACTTTCGCTCTTTGTTGCAGAGTTTTTGTGTTTTTTGTTTCGGGTTGGCATTGACTGGGTGTTTAGGAAACTGAATATTGATGTTTATTTATGAAAGTCGGAAGCAAATTTCAAAGTACTGCAGCTCCACACTCTACGCTCACTACCGTTATACCTACTGATACATCCAAAGAAATTTTCTCATACATCCAAAGATGAGCAGTTCAATTCCATGCAAGTTTGTGATGCTGTTCTGGTGTGGTATTGCTTTAAAAGTCGTGGCGTTCATTTAGATCGAGCTATTTCCTCATCTCACTGACTTCGTATAAAGCACCATATCACTTGGAGTAACGCACAGGCTACTTTTTATCCCGATAACTTGCTACCGTATGTAATTATTAGATTTTTGGTCTGTTTTAAATAGAGGGTGCTGGTGTACTGACAATAGTTTAGGGGCTTTAGTTCCAGGAAAGGCTTTCAGCCACAGCCACTAGACCATCAATACCGTTTGGCGCTTTCGGTTCAAGGTCCCGAAGATCTTTTAAAGTGCTTTTGGAGACCAACATGGGGTTTTATTCGGTAGTAATCCGGCATACCCCGTTTACATTGCATGAGCACAATTGAAAAGGATTTAGAATCCAAGAAAAATTTGCGCATGAAATAAAAAGGCCAACATGACTGTGCAGTCGATTCCATATAAAATCGGCGCCGGATATAATCGGCGGTCTGCCTTCAACGTAAATGTATACTTCGCCCTGAATCATATTTTTTGATGAAATTGAAACGCTAGCGATGATCGTAATGAGATTTTAAAACGAAGTGCATCGGAAATTGGTTGCCTATGCCAGAGGAAATCGCTTTAATACTTTATAGTGGCGTTTAATACATAAAATATTATACAAAAATACTGCTGGTATACTTATCGACTGGTCTTTAATAGATTTTTTTTTCTTCACATTTTTCAAAGGATTTAGAACAAATTACTGCCTATATAATAATACCAGACCTACATACTGGCCCACTGCTGAGCACGGAATGATTTGATTTATCCCCGGAAACCAATAACCAATAAGCAATAATGTCAAAATAATGGTAATTAGGTATGTAATTTGTAACACAGTCTAAACACATGCTTGACTTTATGCATTGCTTTTCGGACATGACTAACTTTAGAACCTAACAAGCCACGGTTTAAATACTCGTTGCTGACCCGCATTCCGTTTCACTATTTGTCAATATCTGCAAGTATGTTGCCCGCACCTATTGTCTTTAAATTATATAATTATCTTAGCGAACCTAAGTTTAATGCTAATGTGGTTCCATATTTTTTTTACTATACCAATTACGGCTTCCTAGGTTTAATGCTAATTTTGTCGTACTCTTATAAATATACCTCGCCGTTCCCTGCCAATAGCCTCATCTACTACTCAAAGGGCCTTAGTCCACCACGTTGAGGTTCTTATGGAGAACTTCTTAAGTATAAGGATTCCTCGCCTTTTTCATCACCGTTAAAACAAGGGATTATTCACAAAGGATACACTATCACTGCCTATCTGACACCAATCCCTGGGGCTTGCAGACCCAGCCAGTGTTGTCCAGCCTGGGAATCGAACCACACCAAATTTTCCTGCTCTTACGCTATATACACTACCACTATTCCGAAGGGCGACAAAGCGCCTCTCTTCTCGCATGTATTAGTAAAATCACTATTTACTTACGACACTGAATACCATCCACATCTCCGGGACAATACAATTAATTCACAAGCGCTTTCTAAACATTGTCGACGATCGAGACAATTTACATACGTTTAAGTCACAGAGACAACACAAAGACACAAAACACTCATGCTGTAACGTTTAGTTGACGGCGCGGCGTTTGTCTTAAAGGCAGGGTCCGAGCCGTGCCGGGACGGTTTCGTGTGAACAGGGACTGAATAAGCACTGACATACTGTCTTCAAGTCATGCATTTGACTGTGTTCATTTGAAATTACCTTTCATGGTTTAAAGTAAAGTTGTAGCAATGTTTATTTATCATGAGCAAGCTTTTGTTCGCTGCTTCACTCGCGTCAAAGAGTTTTTCCGGGATAAAAGTCCCGCTATATTTTTGCCCGGGATAAAGCCTTCCTAGGTTCCCAATCTATCTCCATACCAAATTTCAACGAAATTCGCTTAGTAGTTTTTGAGTTTACACGTTACGAGTTTTTCGCATACAGAAGCGGCGGGTGACTCTTTTTTTATACTACGCAAGGAAGGGATGATAAAATGGCTTCAACGGGTTATAGTTGGAACAATGTAATGTCAGGTTTGCTCTTACGTTAAGCAAATACATACAATAAATTTTACAGACACCCTAAGATTTTCTCATCCTCTACAGTAAGTCGGTTACACATCCACAATACTTACTTCTACTTTTACAAGTTTTCATGAACGTACAACCAGGCAAGAAATACTATTACTGCACCAAGTGACATACTTTTTGTACTACTGCTATAAAATACATGCAACAATATTTCTCGTTTCTGACGTAAAAGCCGTAGAACCGTATACGGACGCTGCTAGTGTGTGTCTGAATATTAAATTGTGACACACATGCGCACACAAGCCTCTCTGCTAACACAAGCCAGAGGCTTTCCAAATATTTGCCCGAAAGCCAGAGACGCATCGTCTCACACAAGCGACTGCTTCCAACAGATCTCGTGTTATTGGAGTAAAGATTTTAAAACGATAAGATGCTTTTAAATGTAACATTGACATAACACATGTTTCAAAACGTGATAAACTTCATACGACATTATGTTTTAGGTCAGAAAACTGGCAAATAAATTCAATTTAAACTGATTCCTTGGTGGTAAATCCACCATCGCCTATGATCAGGAATAGTTAAACCGGAATTGCGTTGTGAAACTTAAAGGAAGTAGAATAACTGGAACTAAAAAGGGGCAAATAGACTTTTAGACCTTCAATTCCTATAAGCGTGAAGAAGCAATTAAGTATAACTGTTCCGACTGGCTGGTCGATATGTTTTTGGGCTTCTCTTCACTTACCATCAGGTGCAGTGAGGCGAGGTTGCCGTGCCTTCGATAAAAAAAATATCTATATATGTTTGACTAGATTCGCCTACTAATATTTTCTAATAGTTGATGTATTAAACAAACATTGTTTAAAAAACCGACTCCTTCTTTAAACATGAAACTAACAATTTTAATAAAGAGCAAATAGCTACTGCTGTTGTTGCGTGTTTATAAAAGCTAGTATTTCAGGTCAAATAAGTCGGGTTATAAAGTCGCGAACGGCTTTAGGTCGTGACTCGCATGCTCTCTCTTGTACATTTAACTGAATTATAGTCACTGTTTTCAGTGACTGGGTTTTATTAACAGCTAGCTTTCGTTCTGGAAACTTCAGTTAAGGTTGTCGCTCCAGTAACTTCTCACCTTTGTGACAAAAGTTGATATAATTAAATAAAAAAAACTAATACAATAGGTATTAAAAATGCAAAACTAGCTCATTATCAGTCTGTTACACTTTCACAGCTAAACCACTGAACCAGTTTTGATGAAATTTGGTACAAAGTCAAGCTGAGCCCCAAGTATTTGACATTGGCTACGTTTTCAATCATTTTTCGCAAACCGAATTACATGCAAGGGAAGCCGCAAGCGAAAGCTAGTTAATTATAAAACATATTGGTCCAATAGTCCAATAGTCCAATAGTCCAATAGCGATAAATTTACCATCAAGTTAACAATCTGTATCTCCTACAAAAATATAATCGGGGAAATAAAATAAAATCGTACATTTGATTGTGGCGAATATAGTCATCCTTTGTCGTCAACAGTGAACCCAATAAATCTTTTATCAAATTCCATTCCGAGCGAATGCATGCTGCGGAGCGCTCCGATGTGTCGCGTCTGCAATTTAGCAACCGGCTTACGAGTAGGGGTGGGAGGGTTTTTTATCTATACATGTCGTCTACTTTACTTTTCTAGAAATCTTATTACCGTAGATCCTAGCACTGGAGAGATATATTATATAATTTCCCGTTTTTACTTCGTCACGACCTATTTATCTGATGGTAAGTATTGTTAGACACCAATACTATAATTATGAAGATTGTAGCAACTCTCGACGGTCGCCAGTATTATGCCGACCTACATAATTAGATTGTATCTAAGCTCATTCCTGAATGCGACTCGTCCACGAGCTACCGTGACGTATTTACGCCATGTACACGATTGTCAACAACATCACACATCACGCCTATCCCCGAAGTGGTAGGCAGAGGTTCACAAATTCCAGACTGATACTGAGAAGAAAACCTTATATCATTTTGGCCGATCCAGGATTCGAACACTTCGAACCCAAGACCTCAAAGTGTAATTCGTACCACAGACATAATACAACTACGCCATCGCTTCATACACTTTATAAAATATCCGGTAACCCCACTTTGCAGCTTGATAAATTACTTAGATAAACAACATGAACGCCAAACAGTAACAATATAACTTCAAAAATATTCTTCGGAAACTAACAGAGTTTATTATTAACCCCGCTTTTAATCTCAAAAGGCGTCTCAGCCTAGAGCAGTGTTTCAGCAACATAATATTATCGGCGAAGTTTGCTGATGTCTCGACGGTGAAATGTATGCAGCTGTTATAATAAAGCTGTCGAGATAAACGTGAGTGTTATACAATGTGTTTCTAGTTACTTCAAAGGCATCAGTTTGAATTAAACATTTGATTAGTATATAAATATTTTGTTCAGTGTAGTGAACTGTAAACTACAATTAGCTTGTCAGTTAAGTAAGTGTGAATGTGCTTGTGAGAGAAAGCTCTTCTCGTATTGTTGAAAAGTTTATTGTTAAATAAAGTTATAGTATAAAGTGATTCTCACATAGGTACGTTCGATGGTATGTTAAAATGCACACTGAATCAATATAATTATTGCGACAGAAAATGATCGACCGATTTACGTAATCAGCTAACCTAAGTGTACGTAAACCGTACATATTTAAAAATAAGGTTTATTATGGATAGTAGGTTAATAGTAGAGCTCGATTTACTAATATTATCCCCCTGCCCTCAGTAGTAGAGAGCCTACAACAGGTTTAATATTAAAGTGTTTTGCGTCAGTTCTTCATTGAAGTAGATAATGTCAAATGAAAGAAGAAAGTAGCACGTAATTTAATAACTCACTTGCTAAACTTAGATTTAAATGAAAAATCAACGTGCCACAGAATATTTATTTCATTGCTCTTTCTACCTCAAACGTCATCCATACCAGAAGCCGCTGTATGCCAAATGACAACTACAAACAAAATATATTCACAATGTACTGATGAACCAATGAAAACATGCGCATGTTTAATGATAATTATTCCACATGAAGTGTCGGATCCAATCGAGTCTGGGCTATGGCACCGATGGCCATTGAATTTGAGCCGCAGTTAACGCAACTCAGTAATTAAACTAATAAAAGTGAACTGTGTTCAAACTGTATAATAGTTTAGAAATTTATTAGATACATTGTGATGGTTATTTTATGATGAAAACATGAATTTTACTTATAGTACAAATATTATTGTTATTAGGTATCGCTTAGGGGAGGCCTTTGTTCAGCAGTGGACATCATGTGGCTGATGATGATGATGCTTCTTATAGGCGTATTGTATGGTGGCGTAATTGTTTGGTTTTGAAAGAAAGCCGAAGTAAAGATCTAACTGCAGCACAATAAAGACGAGCTAAAACATCAGCATAACTTAATTTGAACCATTAAGCAGAGTAAAGCCCGAGTAAGAACGAGCGCAGATGTTTTCAGAGGAACTCCAACAGTATTAAGTAAGCCAATATTGTGGAGGGACATAAATCAACTCCTGCCTCCCGTCCCGTGCTGCCTGGCAGTAGTCCGCTCTGTCACAATAAATAGCTAGAATCCTCCAAACAACTTCACGGAACGTTACCATGTCACGACATAAGTCACCAATTTACCGTTATACGCTGTTTTCATATGGAAGTAAGAATGAACAGTCCCTCTAGAATGTAGCAAAACATACATGATATAAACGTCCGTGTCGTTCGATTTTGATGATTGTAATTGGTCTAGTGAGTGATGCGTGAGTCACGTGACGATCTCTCGACCAATCACAGTCGCACGAAACGGACGTTCGTGTACAGTTTTATTTCACGTTATAAAGAGCCAGGTAACCTTACTTAACAATGTACTTAGATAGTTTCCTCCTTATATAAATAAAATACAAATATCCTTACAGATTAAGAATATGTATATAAAGTGCAAATAAATAAATGACGTTAGTTATAAAGTCAAAACAATCAAGCGAGAGTTTGCTTTGCCAAATGACCTCTCAAGAATAAGAGCCTCGCTTGAACAGCTCTTAAACTGTGTCAACACTGAAATTGCCATTTGCCACTATTTTGTAAACCAATTTCAATAACACTCAAATTTCTTGTCCGTTGTTTTCTCTCTCTTGTACTAAGTATTTGCTAAATTAAAAATATCTTTTATGAATTCAATATTTCCATTTCCAGTACTTTTTTCGCAGGAGCGCGCCCGTGTGCACAACATACGCCTATACGACAATTGGAAACTTTAGCACAAACATCAATGGGTTTGGGGGAACGGCTAAGAGCCGCTTTGATGTTCAAAACGAAATATATGTTCCTTTATAAAAAATATTATTGCCTTTAATCGCGTTGTTCCCTTTTGAAACTTCCATCTTGTGAGTGACATTTTTATTACACACGGCCCGAGGCTCGAGGCGCCTGAAACTGATCCAAGTGTGGGCCGATCCGCGGGGCAAATACACATTTAGCATCCAAAATCGATGATTTAGACTTTCTGAAATTCGATATACATAGAATCTACTTAGAACCCTATGATATTACGTAGAACATGAGTTCCATGAAAAGCTGCTTTTATTGACTCGATACAGGAATAAGAGACATAATACGTCACACATTGACGATCAGTTGACGATCGGCCATTTACTGACTTCTAGGAACCTCGTTACAGCAGCTCAAATACACTTATACACACCACCAAAACTTTTGGAAGCTCACCACGATGCATGTCAATATGCCCATACAAAACCAAACATCAAAACAGTTTTCGATGTTGCATACACAGTGAATGCAAGAAGCAACAAATAAAAATGAAATATCGATACAAACGCAAAACGCCGACATTAAAGTATCGCGTGTGCTGCGTCCCTCGCATTTTATTATAAACGCAATTTTTTATACAATTTTATTGACATCAATCATGACGAAAATATGTTGGTGAAAGTTTGACTGTGTGAACGAAATAATAAATCAAAACTGAAGCAGAAGGGCACGGGAGGGGGAAGTGTGGTAAGGGTCTTACATTAGTGGTCGCTCTGATTTATTTATGTTGAGCAGCTTGAGCTTCCTTGCGAGTGTTGAATTATAAAGAGAATTTATAAAGAACTCTATAAGTTATAGTTGTAGTCTTAGATAATAATTATGAAAACGAAGTAAACAAGATTATTGATGGCACTTTATTACTAGGTAGGTCTTTCAGATACCAGAACATTTAATTACCGACGTTTTGTCTATACCAGCAGCCTTGTGATCCAACTAAGACGTTGTAGTCCGTAGGATTCCTAGCTGCTATAATTATTGAACATGTCAAGATAACGAGCGCAGTGCACTGGTTCGCAATTTAAGTTCTGCGTGATGTTATTTACAGGCTGCCAAGTCGCTTCCCATTTGTCAAGGGACTTGCTCGTGACGTAATTTATTATTAACTACATGCTGCTCGCGGCTTCACCCGCGTGAAAAATCTTTCCCACTACAAATGTGCTACTGGTGGTAGGTCTTTCATATGTAAGAGTCCATCTGGGTGGGTACCACCACAATGTCTGTTTCTACCGCCAAGCTGCAGTGTGCATGCACTGTTGTGTTTCGGTTTGAAGGACAATGTAGCCAGTGTAACTACTGGACATAATGAGACTTAACATCTTATGTCTCAGGATGACCAGTGCAGTGGAATGCCACACAGTACTTTGTTTAAGTTATAATATTACAATCGTAATATTAATTTGTTTCTCCAATAAATATTATACGATGTTTTAATATCCAGAATTATACGAAGTTCATTGCTTACAATTTAATTTTTATGAAAGCCATCATCGAAATTAAGCCCGTATTAAAACATTTTAACATAAAACGCATTTAATATCTGATATTGAAAATATTATATGAAAAGGCAATCTAAAAGTTAAATGTAATGCAGGTTTGTTTTTGAATACACGTGACGGGGCCGGGCCGTGGCGATACCGTGCGCTTTTGGGATCCAAAAGGATTTAGCACTGAGTTTAGCGATTTCTCCCTTGTGAACAGCCTTTTCCGGAATAATTCACATCGTATATTTTCCGGAATAAAAAAGTGGTTATAGTACTATATTAATGCACTATGCGTTGGTATCGCTATCTGTGTTGCCAAATTTCATTCAATTCCGTTTATCGTTCTCGGCGTTTACTTCCAACATCTGCTCGCATCTTGATACACTTTTGCATCTAATATTATAATAAACAATGATTTATTTCAAGTGATATTTAAAATATTTGAAATACTTACTTTTTATTATTGACTCTCAAGTTACTTGATTTATGGTAGATTAAACTCTAAATTCTTATACCTTACATATTATAAAAAAGTCCGCGTCTGTCTATCTGTATGCGATAAACTCAAAATCTACCGAACGGATTTCGATGAAATTTAGTATGGTGGTAGTTTGGGACCTAGGGAATGACATAGGCTACATCTTATCCCGGAAAAACATAAACCGGGACTTTTATCCCGGAAAATCTTTTACTGCGATTGGAACCGCTTAAAAATAAGTATGGGGATAGTTTGAGACCCAGGGAAGGACTTATGCTACTTTTTATCCCGGGAAAATATATAGCAGGAAGTTTATCCCGTAAAATGAAGCGCGCTAAAACAATTACTACGGCAGAAAAAATGTAAACCTATTATGTTCTGCTACCGGGGCAAAGCTGGGACGGGTCGCTAGTATATTATCTATCTATATAAAGATTTCGTGTCACAGTGTTTGTTACCATACTCCTCCGAAACGGCTGAACCGATTTTGATGAAATTTTATATTGACACTTGGTAGGTCTGAAAATAGGTTGTTATCTATTTTTCATCCCCTTAAGTGATAACGGTGGCCCACCCCAAAATTTTATTTTTTATTTTTCGTTCAGTCTTTTTTTATGATTTGGCATTCAAAAATACATACAACCCTAAATTTTCTACCTTCTTCCATCATCCCCTATTTTTTAATAGCTATATTAGTAATTAATAACTTTTCACGCATAAACTACTGAACGGATTTCGATGAAATTTGGCACTCGGGTAGATTATGTCCTGGATCAACACATAGGCTACTTTCTATTCCGGGAAAATATTTCTTGGTAGTATTAAATGAAATCCCAACGAATCTTTTAACAGACTACGGCGAAGCAAGGACAGATAATAATTTATTATGTATCTATTTTATGCTCCACTCAGGCGTCGCTTTTATTGAACCGATTGTAACATATTATGAAGTGTCTATAATCGATTCGTATTTATTATGCGATAGTTATAGACTATTTTTCTAAAATGTTGATTCACTTGCTACGCCGTGTCGTATTGTCGAATCTAAGCCTTATCGACCGACGTTCAGAGATAAATAGATAAATGTATGTAAATTATACAGAACGAGTACCATAAACAGTTTAGGTTTGTTTTTACGCGCCATAAAGCGTTTGTAGCGTTTTTATGGCGCACTCGTCCGTACACATTAAGTTTTATGTA
The DNA here is from genome assembly GCA_947568825.1 of Sphinx pinastri. NCBI lineage: Eukaryota > Metazoa > Arthropoda > Insecta > Lepidoptera > Sphingidae > Sphinx > Sphinx pinastri. The sequence goes on from OX387618.1 coordinate 20,422,372, forward strand.
TCGAGTACAAGACAACAAAATTATACTCTTCGCTGTTGGATGTTGAGTGGAATCCGTAATTAGGGGAGTGTTATGTGTAAACTCAAGCCCGTATCTTCGAGGGGGTAGGCAGAGGGCCTAGCACCTACGTCCTAAAATGAACTTCCATACAAAATTTAAGACGCCTAGCACTTGTAGTTTCTGAGATTTCATGATGAGTCGCTTTTATATTGTATAGATTTACTCAAAAACGAGGATAATGTTAAATATCAAGCAAACCACCATCCTAAACTCCAAACAGAACTCGCTTCAGCATAATATTTCGAGCATAGTGCAGTTTCTAAACGAGTTTCAAACTCCCATATATCCGCGTACAAGTTTTAATAGAAACAGAAAAAGATAAAACTTGTATTCAAGACTGGCGCCAAAATAGGGAAACCTGTGCCACCAGCGTTTTGCACCGAGCTTCCTCATAAACCCCTTTATAGGAATATTTTATTTAAGGCTTAAATTTGAAAAGAAGTAAAAATATATACGCCACGTGCCAAAGTAGTGAGGAATGGCGTGTTTACAAACCCCTTCTATATTCTGGAAAGTAGTGTTGTGATGCTCACGACACTAGTAATCTCATATCACGAGACTATAACATCTTGAATTAAGAACATAACATATCCAGGACACTACGACGCCGTGCTGTACAGTCAGCAGCATAAATATCTCTACAAAATCAAAATTTCAAATCGCCTATATACGCGTTAAGTCAAACTGAAACATTTTTTTCTTCGTTTGAAGTAAAGTAAATCTCTTTTATTTTATTTTTGTGAAGAGAAAAAAAAGATTAGCAAGAACACAAAAGTGTGTAGGCAATTTGAAGTTTTGAATTTGTTCATCTACTTATGCTGCTGACTGTACGCGATAAGACATCGTGTCACTAGGGTAGCGGAAACCTACAATTTTTGTCGCCATTGCAGGCGACACGACATTGTGTTGTGTACAATACTTGGTACGACATATTTTATGAGTTTGTGGAGTGTATTGTATCTGTATACAGGTCACCTTCGGTCTTCGTCTGCTCTTTCTGCTACCGATGCTGATGGGGCACATAATGTTTCGTTATCTTCTTTTGGACCACACTGTCACACACTTGTCACTAATATATGCACTGCATCTTTAAACCTGAAACAACATAGAATATCAATGTATGTTATTCTTGTACTAAGTTGAATAAATAAATAAGGTCATAGGTATAATATTCGAGGGTTCGTTCACAGAGGAAATCTTATGGCGGTTGTTATGCAGTGTAGACAGTGTTGCGTTTTGGTTTAAAAATCAATAGGGTTCGTATAATACCTGGTGCCGTAACCAACATGTCTTTATACAATCATTAACGGTTGTATAAAACAGAAAAAAGTATGGAAATTACATATTCTATCGCTCGGATACGTCATTCTCAAACATAACGTTAGCCTTAACGATTGTAAAAATATATGTAAGCTGCGGCACCTGGACGTTATGCTACGTAAATAACCTAGCTCTTTATACCAATAAGAAAATCCACCCTTCAACAACTTTCACAACAAAATCATTCAGAAACAATTAAACAATAACAAAATCTTCCAATTGTTTTAGTATTTGTAAAGAGTTAAATTGAGTGCGATGACAAAGTCCTTCTGGTCTTCTATTATAAGCTACGTTTGAACGTCATTAGGGGAGAAAGTCGGTGCGGGAGGGGGGGGCGGGGGAGGGACGGGGAGGGGCGAGGTAGAGACGTCTCATCCATCATCCGTGGAGACGCGCAATTATACTTTCAATTTACACAATATACAATTATTTTCACCGGAGGACATGGTGAGGAGTTTTTTGTAGGTAAATTAGAAGGTGAGTTACCTGGTGGTAATAAACCCCCCACAGTAAACAGTGAAACTACTTGGAAAATGAGAAATTAATGATAATTGATCTCTGTGCCCCCTGGTATTGCAGATGTTTATAGGCGGCGGTGATCGCTTACCATCAGGTGAATCTTATGCTCGTTTGCCCCCTATATCATAAAAAAAACTAACATCTGAGATGTAGGATTAAGGAGTTGGAAAGAGAGAACGGGTTTATTGAGTTTCTAGATGGTACAAAATAGTAGCGAGGCCCTTTAAGCCACTTTTGTGCGAGACAGTGGTATTTTTTAATTGCTTTGAATGACGAGACGAGCATGTCGTTCGCCTGATGGTAAGCGATACGACCACCCATAAACAGTAGCAACACCATCCATCATTGAGTTACAAAGTACTGTATGGCATTCCACTGCGCTCGTCATCCTAAGACATAACATGTTAAGTATCATTATGTCCAGTAGTTACAATGGCTACAATTTCTTTCAAACTGAATCACAACAGTGCATGCACACTGCTGTTTGGCGGGAGAAACAGATATTGCGGTGGTACCCACCCAGACGGACTCTTACATATGAGAGACCTACCACCAGTGAAACCTCGGTCGAAGCAACTTTCCAGCTGTACAAATGTGACTAAACACTATATCATTCTTAATATATTCTTATAATCCACAATTATTTTTTTATTCTTGTTTCAATGTTGATAGAGTCTTCTTTAGGTCCAAGACACAATTATTGTATTTAACATTAACTTAATTGAATAGGATTCAAAGTCCAAAGTGAAACTACCGCAATGAACTGTTTGATATGTCATTAGGGGCAGGAGGGGGTGGCGGCAGGGGAAGGGGGATCATCTATCATCCTCCGCGGACTCGACCGCGCTCTTTCCGCCGGCCCCGAAACTAATTTATTTTGGAGCAGATCCGAAGGCTCACGTGAAAAAATTAATTGTACTGCAAATGAGTTTAAAATTGTTGAAATTCGAATTTTGGGAGTAAAGAGACTTTTGCTACTAAATTCTATTTTAATAGAAATTGTTTATCGCTCTTGTGTAGGTACTGTGTATTTAGTTCGATTTAATGAGCACAGGTAATATTATTTTCTAATCATGATGAAAAAGTTATGCAAGGAGTAAGTCGCTCAGCTGATGGTTAGAGCTGAGACTGCACACAAAGCTACACATAAATTAAGAACTCACTGGTTCATACATGAATTAAATCTCACATTTAGGCCAGTTTTCACGCTGTCTATAACACCTTTCAACTCGAAACAATAATGATTGTTGACTACCTTGACTGTGGAAATAGACGAAGCAGTCATAATTACCAAGACGGATTTCGCCTAACAAGAGATTTATAGCGTTAAAATATACTATGCTATGTGAGCTAGCAAAATAATCTAATTTATAGACGTTTGCTCGCAGCTCTGCCCATGTGAATGAATTTTTCCGGGATAAAAGTCCCGCTTAATATTTTCCCGGGATAAAAAGTAGCCTATGTTACTCGCTGATTATGTAGCTTTATAGTAGTAGTTTTTGAGTATCTTCGTTACTGACATACAAAAATACAAATCTTTCGTCTTTATAATATTAGTATAGATTCCTTTTTCAATATTACGAGATCATCTCTACGATATTATGTCAGCACGAATACAAATTTACAGGAATACAATATACCTATATTATAGTAAACAAATCTGAGACAAATAAGGCTATAAACTTTGCGAGTTTTTTTGAGATGACTGGAATTACCGAGTAAAACGAACATGAAAATATTATTCTCTGTAAAAATATAGTTTTTATTGAGAGCGCATAAAACTACAGGTATGTGGGAGGAAATAAAACTTATCGAAGGTCAGGGGTTAAAGAAAATATTATTAAGCAGCCTCAGCATACGTAAGGCACGCGCAGACGTTGTCAACTTCTTGCACAACTCACGATACAAAAAATCGGGAAGGAACCGTCAACTCCGCACAACAAACTTTTTAATTGCATTATATAAATAAGGAGACCTTTAAATTTGTATATGATTCATCTTTTTCTGAGGTCTATAGAAGATTTTTTTATTATAATCTAAATTAGAACCATAAAATCTTTATCGTATTATTGGAGACATTTCTTTTTAACCTGAACAATTCCTACCTTTGAATGACAAAAGCTCAGCGGCATTTTAGGCATTTTTTCAGTCCTTTCATTCACAATGAGTTTGCAAACCTCCCCTCCCTCCTTGCCTCGGCCGAGGCGTGAAACATTACCCGGTCATTTATATTCGGTAGCTTCGAGACCACTCACTCGAGCTTTTCGAACTTAACGTGGTTGGAAACAAATTAAAATAAAGTCTAGTTACTATGACATTTGACTTATTACCGACTGAGTAGGGACACCTATACAATATGGCTATAGAGATTTAATTACTACGGTACGCTTACTATACTTCTTATCGTTGTAAATGTGCAGAAAAAAATTAAGTATCTGCCACATGAAAAGAGAGAAAGGAAGACTTAATGCTACACAGATAAATTTTAACTGGAATGATGTAAACTGATATTGAACTAATACTCCTCAAAGCATCCTAAAATTGTCATCAGTACTTTTTCCACCCATTCTTGTTACCAACAAAGAGAACTCTCAATAATTTTAAATCTACTTCTGCCAGCAGCACTTCAATATGGTGTCTGTCTGATGGGTGTGTGGGGCGACGGCGACGACCACCATTGCTCTCGGTGCCTCGAGCTCGCACCAACTTACTGCAGCACGCACCGTTGACGCGCGCGCTGCGTGTGCTCAATGCGGTGTCCAGCCGGGTTGATTTATTTTCGTGCTCACTGACGGAGTTCATAGAGGTCGCTTATATCTTAGTTAGTTATACTTAATATAATGTGGTAAAATGTTGGTTGCTGTATATATTATAATTTTGTATATGTCCTACACTACTGTATTGGGTGTAACCTGTAATTAGTAGTAAGTATGTGGAATAAATAAATAAATAAAAAATATATTTCACTTAGTTACACATAAAAACATGCCGATAGTATCTGATTGAGTCGCAAATCGCGAGTCCAATTTAGCATTCATCGATAACAGTGGAAAGGGCCGTAAACAAGATGATTCCATAATAAGGAGGGAAAGACGCCCGAGGGGCAGTAAAATCCTATCAGGACCTAAAGGCTGGAGGCACGTCAGCGGAACTCGTCCGCGCCGTAAAACATCCGCTCGTAAAATGTATTTAATTCGTCAGTTTAGGGCGCACACAAACATATCGAAATTAGGGCATAAAATTAATTTTTGAATGTCGTCTAAAATCCGAGCTTAAAATACTTTTTTATTGGTGATAAAAATGATAAAGATGAAGGGCTGAGGCTAATGCTGAATATAGTATAAATACAAATCGACTTTCAAGAAATGTTGCGGTAGCTTTCGATTTCCAGCATAATGCCGGCCTGCCATAAAAATCCACTCATATAGTATTTAACACTCACTTACGCCTTTTATCCCCGATGGGGTAGGCAGAGGCGCAACGAATGCACCCACTCGCCGTGCGTATTCCGTCCCATGATGTTATAGGGGGCGAGCCTATCGCCATATCGGGCACTAGTTCCAGACTCCGGGCTGACACTGAATAGAAAAATCCAATATCACTTTGCCCGAAATCTGTTCATAGAAATCAGTTCAGTAGTTTTTTCGTGAAAGAGTAACAAACATCCATACACCCAGACATCCAGACATGCAGACATCCATATTTACAAACTTTCGCGTTTATAATATTAGTAGGATTGACATAAGTAGCACGGAAAACATTAGTAATGTATACAATACAGTCTAAGCTACACATCGCTTCCAATCGACAGAATCATGAGTTATCTTAGGTTGTAAAATTATTATCGAGGCTACTTAAAATAATGTAAGATTTTAAATTCACAATCGTACTAAAACACAAGAGTCTGTTCTTTATACATCAGTTTAAAGTTTGAGTCCGGAGCGATGAGTGTGCGTCAAGCCTTACATTCTACGCAAGTCCACGATGATTTCGGGAAATGATGATTTGACAGTTTATTTGCTTATTTTTATTACGGCCATTTCAATTTTAACGCGTACCATCGGTTTTGTCGCCCAGCCCCTTTAAAATCATAGCGGTCGCTGATATTATATAAATACAGAGTGGGGCCGTTAGCGATGATTGTTTTATAGTTCATTAATTGTTTTTCTGTGTGGTTATATAATAATAAACTTATACTTCTTTGCAAAACCTTTTATCTTTTATAAATAAACGGTTTCTTAAATTACGACTAGTAGTCATGATATTTAGTTTTTGTCTTTATCATAATATAAATATGTATATTACTGAGGATATAAGATTTAGCGTGATTGATGATAATCAATTTCACAGAAATCTCATACAAATAAGTGCTCTGTCTGAGAATAAACACTCCCAAAGCTCACTGACGGAAGAAAAATCTCAATATCTCAGTCTGAAACATAACTCAAGTGCTTTGTAAGTGATTGGCAACGAGGAGTGCGCATTAAAAGGAATTTAATATAACGACTCGATGTTCTTCTCGAGTGAGAATAAGATAAATCAATATTTTCGTACAAATTTTACGAAATCAATCTGACATTTTTAGCTTTACCGTTCTTTAACTAAGTACTGTGGATTGGACGAACAGACGGATTCTTATAATTTAACCACTGAATGTCACGACGTTTTTTGGAATAGTGGTACCGCCGTTACCCGACTAGTTAGAGACTTCCTTACGATAAAACACCAACTATAGTGGTTCATTCAAATATGTCAGGTTCCGGGTAAAACGGTAAACATTTAGTAAGAGACCTGAGTATAACTTTGGGGAATACAGAGATGTACAACGTCTGTAATTGTTCGACACCAAATTGAAGTAACTTAACATCAAGCCCAGTATAGCCGCTTTACTATGCTATATTGAAATAAACAATCTATTAATCCACCTGCAATGTGCATGCATTCCGTCATTGTCAACCGCTCCTTTTGCCTCGGGAATTGGGATTGATAAAAAACGTTAGTACATAAATATTTAAAAAATATTTTTCCGCTTAAATAATAACTTTAAAAAAGACTGCCTCGGTGGCGTAATTGTGTTACGGTATGACTACAATGCTGAGGTCTCGGGTTCGATCCCCGGGTCGAGCAAAGTGATATTGGGTTTTTCTACTCAGTATTAGCCCAGAGTCTGGAATTTGTGCCCGATATGGCGATAGGCTGGCCCCTATCACATCATGGGATGGAATACGCACGGCAAAAAGTGGGTGCACTAGTTGCACCTCTGCCTTCCCCTTCGGGGATAACGGGCGTAAGTGTGTGTGTGTGTGTGTGTGTAAAAAAGAAAGACGTTTACGCGCTTCGCTTTTTGGTTTAGAGGGAGCTTACATGAACTATTGACTGGAGTTGATATTATGTTCAATTTTGAAGAAATGCAATGAGTTGTTAGTATTTATATCAATTGCCTTGATAGCCAGGGTTTCATGTTAAAAAGGCAACCAACCGTAAAACGAGGTCAAATATCACCATTCAGTTAAATGAAGGTAAATATTTGTGCATTACTAAATCTCTCGCTATAACAGTATTTGCTGGCCAAATACTAAGTCTAATTTAATCGAATTACGCAACACAGCAAATCCGATAATCGAATAAATGGAATTAATTCGAAATATACCGACTATGTGAAAACAAAATCGAAATTAAATGGAATATAGCAATTCAGTGAACTTGTGAGGAGCTGATTGAAATGTGAAGGAACGCGCGAGAGTGAACACTTGAGCGATTTCTACAGGCGTTGCGACAGACTGACGGGATTTTACAGTGGCCGATGTCGACAAGTATACGTCCTGATACATCGGTAACTTTACCAGCACTGATATGACGTTAGTTATAGTAAACATTTTTATTTTATGGTGTAGGTAAATAAGAGGATAACTTGAACACATTCGCACTGTAATCGAGTAATAAAACCAATTGCTATTGGTAATCGCGTTGCTAACGAATTAGAAATAAATTTTAAGGAGGTAATAGGAATTTACACACTGTAAACAATGTTATTGGGTACTTTACATAAAATAAATTGAAAATAACTTAATTTGTGATCTAATTCTATTGAAACTTTTGGAATAAACTATCAAAAGCTGAAAAGATATCCAGACTGGCCTTCTGGAAGCAATTTGGGTCCAGTGACAACCTGTGACCTCTCAGATTTAACGTCTGGAAATATGTGATGATTTAATTTTTCATGCCTCGGTGGCGTAGTTGTATTACGGTACGACTGCAAGGCTGAGGTCTCGGGTTCGATTCCCGGGTCGGGCAAAGTGATATTGGATTTTTCTATTCAGTATCAGCCCTGAGTCTGGAATTTGTGCCCGATATGGCGATAGGCTCGCTCCCTATCACATCATGGGACGGAATACGCTTGGCGAAAAGTGGGTGCACTAGTTGCGCCTTTGCCTAATCCTTCGGGGATAAAAGGCGTGAGCATGCGTATGCGTAATTTTTCATTGCGTATAACTGACTGTACTTAGTACCTACACTCGACAACGTGTCGGCATCAGATCGGATTCGGCTACTGTAAAAGCGTCTATCGCCTTTGTGTACATCAAACGGTATGAGGGTAATTTTTTATAATTGATCCGAGATATTTTTCCATCAGATATCTTTTTGATGTCACGTCAGTCTTTAAAAACAGCTTGTTTTTTTGGGATTAAATGCGACATCAGCTTTATTAAGGGTCGTGGTTGTATTTGAAATGTTAATATTTGTTATTTTTATTCGGAATGAAACGCGAACCGTTTTGTTTGAAGGTTATTAATGAGGGTACATATATTTTGTGTTGGGTTTCAATACTCTTTTAGAGTCCCGTACCTTAATCATAAAAGGTAAATCTTTTCATTGCTTTGTTATCTGTCCGTACAATATAATATAATTTCCAAGAAATCGGTATCCTAATGTTATAAAAAATAACAGGATTACTTTCACATTCCTCTCTATTAAAAATTTACTAGTCGCCTACGCCCACTCTCATCGTTGTTTGTTTTGAGGGTGTTGTAATATGAATTGCATTCGCTTAGAAGAAGCGCAACAGCCTGCGAGTTGAGTTTCACAAAACCAAGTAATTACATTATATTATTAAACATCAACTACCTATTAAAAAAACCTTTTTCAAATGATTTCGTCATTTTCAAACCTTACAATATGTAGTACTTTACAGTATTGTGGTTGAGTGTAGCAAAAGGGTTGTATGATAAGAAATGGGCACTCGACGGAGCTCGCGGCTGTGAAAGCGCTGAATTTTGCGAATACAGGCCTTTTATACCTACTCCTGCGAAATGTTTGAATGACTTTAACAAATTGACTACATTCTACAGCCTTATAAGATTTTATACAAATTTTATATTTGGGATAAAGGGTGAGTTTTAAAATATAACGTAAATCATACTCTAGCCCGGAAAACTGCAAAGGTTTAGACAGCTGAGTAAAGGACGATGTGTATTTTTTTTCTATTTAATAAAGGTAATTGACTCGAAATGATCTTTATTTATTGTTATAAGGTACACCAACAGCACTATAAGTATTATAAAATTCTAATAAGGTACAACATCTGATATGTGTGCTACTCATAGTTGTACACAGCATCACCACCACAGACAACATAATTAAATTTAAAAATTATAACATAATATTGAAATGATAGAGGATAGAGATCTTGAATAAAAAAGAAAAACTCGAGTAAGAATTTAAAGTTATACAAAAACCAATTTCGGCGTTCTCCAAACAGAAACACAGGAATGCTTGCATATTCCGCTAAGCGGCAGGATGGACAGAGCACTTGTGCCAACACGGACTATCGCATACACAAGACGTACCAGCTACATAACTAGTTGTATCACAACTAAAATTACAAATAAGCTAATGATGCAAACGTAATACTAGTGAAAAGAGTTTCTTAGACCTCATTCATTAAATTAATTAGTAATTAGCTGTCTGTGACTTGTTCGCGAGCATTTGTATGTCTTGAATTAAAATTTAATTAAAACTACAGCGCGAGCTAATTAGATGTTAACAGGCTTAAATAATCGAAGTGAACTTTCATAAAAAAGTGACAATGTAATTTTGTAAAAGATAGTTAAACATTAATAATTAAGGAATGATATGTACCTAATGTACCTACCTAAATGCTTAAAAAATCTACAGATATTGCATAATTGTCTAACACATTAATAAAGATTACACACACTCACGCATTTTATCCCCGAAGGTCTAGGCAGAAGCTCAGCTAGTGCACGCACTTTTCGTCGTGCGTATTCCGTCCCATGATGAGATAGGGGCGAGCTTATCGCCATATCGGGCACAAATTCCAAACTCCGGGCTCGAACCCGAGATATCAGCACTGCAGTCGCACCGTAATACAACTACACCACCGAGGCAGTCTAATATAGATTATTTCAAATAAAATCACCATTTGCACAGCTTTGACATAAAAGATAGGTAAGAGTGAAATATTTGTGCGTGGTAAATACAAAGTAATCAAAGGGAATGGCCGGAGCGGTGGGCGGCGAGCGGAGAGCGACGCGACGTCCCGCGAGGGCTCCGCGAATGAAATCAACATGTCCTATAGCGTGCTGGATTGTTATGTCGCCTGTAATTTGGAGGTTGACATGTGCTTGTAAAATATACGCGAGTAATTTGTTTTTCCTTACCTCAAGTAATTGGCTGTCGAATTGTACAGTATCACGGATGTTGTGCACGGTAGCAATATGATTAGCAATAGGGACGTCCAATATGCCAGTGCAATAACTTGTAATTCATTTTTTATATTTTTGGATACGTTGTTACTGTTTAGGAGCAGGCACGTTTATCTTCAGACATGCGACCACAATTGACCTGTCGAGTCACACAGACAATAATGACTTCGGCGCAGCACTTTTCCTCCACCATGTTTCTTCGCATCAAATTGCCTATTTCCCAAACATGTCAACGTTATTTCCCAAATTCGTCTCCGTTTCGGTGCCTTTGATCTGTCATATTGCGACCTCACCCCCCTCCACTCGCCCGCATGCCGCTGCCACCGCGCCCCAAGTCACCCTTCTCCTATACAATTTATATTTTTTAACACTCTTTTCGCTGTCATCGAATCCAGCTTTTCATAAAGCGATGGCATTTCGATTGAGCCTGTTTTTGTGTGAGAGTGCGGAGTCTGAATGTATTTTTATTCACTAGTTTTTCCCGCCCCGCCCCGTCCGCATTGAAGCCGCGTCGTGAATTTTAAACTAAAGTGTTCGGTCCTCCAGATCTAACGAACAATTTTATAGAATGTAACACTGATTCTACAGTTTAGGCTTGGTTATTTTGTAAATTTTGGTTATAAATTTCATTACTCATACTTATATTTTATATGGGTAAAGATGTATTGTTAGATGGGGTGTTGGAGTAATGTCTGGAACTTCTGATCTAATTCTGTAAATTATTTCACTAATATAAAGCTAAAATGTAATATATTTATAATTATTTAATATGTATATCTATCGGATAACACATATGTTCTTTCTTGGATCTGTTCACCGCTTCAGATAACTTTGATGCACGTGCCTTATTTATCTGTGCACCACCCTAAGGTTGACGGGTAGAGAATTCCTACGGCATTAAGTCCGCCTAAGTACATTGATTGTCTATGAAGTGCATAAAATAAACAAAATGTGTCTGAGCACTATATGCTACTTTTGTCTCGAGAACGAACTTCAACGCGGCCCGAGTTACAACTAAAAGATTAGTGACGTTTTGTGGTAGTCTGATTGCTTGTTATACTTCTGTGGTCTGATCAATATAGGAAACAAAAATTGTTCGTGTTGGAACCTCATTCAGTTACTTCGTTTTGAAAGCGAAAGCAATAAAGTGAGCTTTTAGGTATTTGTATCCGATGCCTACATTCTAAAATATTTTAGCTTATAAAAATATTAATGGCCCTCATAATATGTATTATGGACATAATTCACGGACAATAATGATAGAAGAAAGATAAAAAACTTAAATATGTAATATATCGAATTTAACCCTGTGTATATGTTGCTCTATATGGCATAATTTTTAAAATAGGTATTTTACTTTGATTCAAGACAAATTTATCACTAAAATTCATATTTACCTACAACTTGAGATTAGATCGATCGTGGTAATTTTTTTTGTATTTATAAGTGAACAATAATTAATAGCGAGCCTTGCAAATGACGTATGATTATGTTAAAGTTGGATTCTTACGTTTTTTAGGCACTCTCAAAGCTGATAATATGAATTTCAAACAATTATAATAGAGCAGTTCAATATTCGTCTGTACCACAATAAAACACGAATCTCGTGTCGTGTGCATCACTAAAATGATTCAATTCGACAACTAGAATAAAAAGATATAGTATATCTCAATATTTTATACAGCTTGAACATTTGCTCGAAAATAGAACAATTTGACAACATTTCTTATTTTTAAGGATGCTAGGCTTTGGAACACCGTATTCGAAAAACTACTGCCTCCTATTACTGCTTCCTTTTATACTGCAATTTACTATCGATATCTGTGACATTAAAAGAAATTTTAAAAAAGTGTAGATCGGCGGCGGGCATCACTAGCAAGTGACCCGTTTCATTTGCATATTATAAAAACAGCCATTTGATAAACAAATAAGAAATTCAAAGTACCGAGTATGAATTTTCATTCAAACTCCTTCGTTCGTAATCCAGAATTTTGCTATTGGTCCCTGAAGAGATATAACATGCGGAAGCCATTCGAGCGTTTTGTAAGATGTGACGTCACAAGGTCAGATCCGATGGAACGGTTAATGGAACGGCGGTTTATGGCATTGGGTGTTGACGGACAGCCCTTAGAGATCAATAAAGTCCCGGGTTAGAATCACTTATATTGCGCGTATATAATACATTTTAGAGGCTGAGCTTATATTTTTAATATATTGTTTTTAGCAATCTTGGTAAATTCACCCACACAAAGCATTTTGATGAGTATTCGAATTTTGAACCACAATACGCCATGAGGCCCAGGAGGTAACAAACGATCTTGTATTTTTTTAAATTAATATAGGTAATAATAACATTAGCTAAGCCTCACATAACATAAGAGAATGAAATGCCAAAGCAAACAATATGAATGTACATTTTCTGTACCTCCTATTTTAATGTTGTATCAGGTTTTTAAAGCTTTTCAAGTCTCGTGTATATTGAGGTAATTCATTTTAAAACCCGGAGCTTCCTTCCCGCGGGACATTTGCTTTGCTAATGAATAAGAACCGAACAAAATGAATCGGCCGCCGTTGCAGTGCTCGTGCCTTACTATTTACAGCTTACTTTACGCATATGAGAATATTTTTCTAGAATAGTAAATTATTAAGACTCGATGTTCCAATAGGAAGTACCATAACCATAATAATATTATTACATTATGTATTGCAAAAATATTTTCTGGTAGGAATCTTATGATCGTCCTCTCGTACCACGTTGATCATCCAATGCGCCACGGATTCGATTCATTCAAGAAACGTCACCAGACTCATCCGAGGGATTTCGACATTTCAAGAAAACAAGTAAGGTTTACAGACCAGCTAACTTAAACGGACCCCGATGTCCACTAGACGATAATTTAATTTATCCGCTGCTCAATTAGGTGGTATTACGGGCAACCGGCCACTCCGTATCGGAGTTACCGGACGCTGGATTCGTCGGACTCCTGTTAATTGCGTTAACATCCGAATGTAAACGACGGAGATTACAGGGATGCGTGACTGTCAAGCTTGCGGGGTGGAGTGGGAGGGGTAAAGGGAAGGTGGGGGATTGTTAATTACGTCTGGAGACAGACGCGTGCCACGCATACCGACTGTTGTGTCTGAGAATAGAGATTGTACAATGAAGTTAATACAAAGCTTGTGTCTTAATATTATTTATGTTAAGTGAGTTGTGTATGATACATCAGCTTATTTTGTTGCCAAAGGGATAGGCAGAGCTTATACAAGTATGACAAAGGTCCGCTGAGATTATTTCATAATTTGATAGAGATAGAACATAGCTTGTTGTCATTTTAGGTAGAAGGTCCTTGATATCCATTTATATACCTCAAATGTCAACAGCAGAGTATACGATCCATATGTTGATAAAAGAATACATCAATGAGTAGGGACTCGCTAGGAAGGGCAACAATGTTCTTAAAACGTTATTTAGCGTCTGAAGACATTTTTTCATATCAATAACGTTTTTCCAGCTGTAATTGTTACGTAATAAAAAGTAGAGCTTCGCTGAATAGTCAGAATGTAGAGCTTATTGTAGTATTTGGTGCACAGTAACTAGAAAATGTCATTCCTTGCTCTAGTTTTTGCTGCGAGCGGTTTTTCTAGTAATTTAATTCTTACATACAACTCGCACGAGTATTGTACTTTTTGTGTTCTGTACTCGTCTAAGCAAACTGAATGTTTAATATGTGAAGATATTTATCTTCTTCATGAATAGGCCGTCTTGACCAGTAGTACCACTGTCTCGTGTTAAAACGACGTGTATTGAAACCTGCTGCTATGTTTCGTAATAAATACAAATATTGCATTATGTACTGCCCAATTATGAGCGCGGGCCTCTTCTACTGAGAGGGTTATGTCTCGTAAGGTAAATGAGAAACAGCCAGAAACCCAATTAACTCCCACCCTTCTCTGATCCTTTTTCTTTTTTGTATCCGCTAATTAGGGGTTCATTTCTTCTTCTTTTAATTTATGGTTTCCACCAATTATTTATACTGATTTCGCCACTGGGGGTTCATTTAGTATAGTGAATATTAATAAGCGCTGAAGACCACTTTACATCAAGGGCCTCACAAGCACGTCTGCGAGTTGAAAAAAAAATGATGGTTAGTAAAATGCTTCAGACATTTAATTAAACACTGAGGTAAACACTTGACGAAATGAACACAAATCCTCCATTGCTTCCCATAAACTTTGCAATGCACTTCCGATACAGGCTTTTTAACTAATGGTTGCTAATTCCTACCAAGCGACCTACTTATTCCTTTTATTTTGTTACTATAAATGACATGAAACAACGTTCTGTCAAGATTTAAGATAGTGGTACTTAAGTCACACTCACACGCAAAACAAAACTGGCATCGCAGTTCCATCAATAGCAAGAAACGTTAAGGGCGGTATTAATAAATCAATCTCAAGTTTGAGTTATAATGTATTAATAGTTCCATACATTATGTGTACTTGAGATGTAACCCAAACTTGAGATTGATTTATTAATACCGCCCTAAGTCTCCGACTTTTTTTTTAGATACGTTACTCGTAATTACTAGTTAGCCCTACATGTCTCCGAGACTACAGACATCGCCCCCGAGGTAATGACGTGTATTATTACCTGAAGGTCGCGTAAAGACCTGACAGTCCTTTTCTTTTTTTGTTATTTTTATGTATAAACTTGTATTGAAAGTATGTAATCAATAAATGTGTATGAATTTAGCGTTTGTTTGCGGCTTCGCTTACGTAAGTCTTCTTTCCCAAAATAAAATACCATGTTTAATTTTCTGCGATCACAAACGGCTTTTAATATGTTTAAGAAAAACTTTGTTTATCTGTACGATATCCAAATCCATGCAATATGCGTGTACTACTACCAATCATCCTAACATCACATTTTACATTTATAATAAAATCCGCAGAAAAGGAAAATTAACTGACTTTCTCCCACTAAACATGATGATAATCACTGGGCTTATTAAGCCTGACTGAATAAATGTCAAGCGAAGTTCACTATGAAGCGCTTCACGTAAATGATGGCTCAAAAACAGCGACTATTATTATTAATTCGAGAAGGCTCAATAACAATGAGTCTACCCATGTATTGAGACTTGAAAAGACAGGCGTGTTCTATCAAGATGGTTTGCTCAGATATCATTGTGCTATGCGTCTTTGTGCGCGGGCAGCGAGTCCCATGCTAGGAGCGTATTCGATATACATGATGTCTAATATCTATATTATGAATAATATAGCTAGATTCATCGATATGTCACGTAAAACCAACTGTATCCAAGTTTTGTTTTTATTATTCGTTAGTCACTAAGTGACTGCTTCGTTGAGTACTTAGTTGTATTACGGTACGACTGCAATGCTCAGGTCTGGGGTTCGATTCCCGGGTCGGGCAAAATGATATTGGATTTTTCTATTCAGTATCAGCCCGGAGTCTGGAATTTGTGCCCGATATGGCGATAGGATCGCCCATATCACACCATGGGACGGAATACGCATTTCGCACGGCGAGAAGTGGGTGCACTAGTCGCGCCTCCGCCTACCCCTTCGGGGATAAAAGGCGTGAGTGTGTTACTAAGTAATAGTAGACTCATGTACAGGTTCCTCATTGTTTTCTATATAACTGTTAATAATACGGACATATATGCGAATGTATGTTCAAATGCTATGGGTAGAGTTCAACAAACCCGTTCCATTCTCAACTAGGCTAAAAGTTAATTTTTAAAATACTACCAGTTTTCAACACTAAACAACTAACCGTTTGATATAACCGAACGCAAATGAGGTAACAGCGATGCATTGTCGACAAATTGCTTTTCCATAAGCAGTCGAAACGCGAGTCGATCTTCAGCCATCTCGTTAAACTTAGCCGTGTCGAGGCGCCATCGAGCTCATGTTGCTGATTATGACGTAGTTTACATGTAGGGCGCGGCACAGACGCTTCTATTATGAGCGGGTTAGCGAGTGTTTCAGCGCTGTACTCAGGCTTCTTTTCTTCATGTGCTAATTACTGACAATAGAGGTTAAAAGGGGCTTATATACGCTATAAAAAAATGTAAAACTACTGTCAAAGAACGTCTTTGCAAAAAAGGTTATTACAGTATAAGAGACTATCTTGAAGATACAAATGCTTGGGATTAGATTGCTCAGATTCACACATGTTCTATAATTAAATTGTGTCTATTATATTGTTACTCGTAATTTGTAAACAATATATATAAAAAATATATAATAAAAGACCTACGCTGAGTTTCTTGGTGCTTCTTCTCAGGTCAGTGGGCTTTTCCGAAGCACTGGTAGAATCTTTAGATGATAAAACATTGTAAAAATGACGTGTAAAAGTGCCCTTAGGGGCCTTATTACTTAATAAATGATTTGAATTTGAATTTGAATATAATTGTAGGTATATGGTTATTTTATTAACATGCACATACACTCACGCATTCTGTTTTCATCGTGTATTTCGTCCCTTGATGTGTAAAGTTGACAGCAAAAGAACAAGTCGCTCAATTGTTATTGTGATCTTTACCATCTGCTTGCAATGCTAGTACGATTGTGGATGTGTTGCAGCCCTTAACTAAAGAATAGGGGCTAAGGAAGAAAAGAAGGTATTTTATTATGATTTGTCAATCCATTATGTATTTACTTACATTATTTGGTGTGATTGCAATATATAGGCCTATGGGGATGAGATTCCGTTTAATAAAAAAATAACTCATGTCTAAGCATGTGAAATAAACTTTATTCTACGGCGGTAACGCTTAAGACCATTCATAGGAATCGACCACTAATGAGATCAAGTCGCCATCCTTCATTTCTAAGCAAATTATTGGCCCATACCTTATTTACGCATCCTATGAAATATAAATAGCGTGTAAAAATAATAAAAAATATTATTTCATTGATAAACGAGTAATAACCAACCACAGGCCATCATAAAATAAACAATGACGCGAAAATAAAAACAAAACAGATTAAACGAAAATATTCCCACTCAATTAACGATATGACAACGAATCGCTTGAAACAGCCAGTACGATAAAAAACAATACGCTCGGACCTCGTCGATACCTCGGTCCAATGGCGGACACTTACAAAAAATCTCCAAAGTAAACAATGGACTAAGAACATAGATCTGATATTTAATTATGACAACGGAACGTTCTCGGCTTCCTTTTTAATTTCCTTCATTAAAAGTTCAAACGTTTTCAATTAAAAATGGGAAAAATCGAGTCCCGGAGTCTCGGCGAAGTTGCGAGCGTTTTTTACAGGATTTGTTTGTCTCAAAGTGTTGTAGCTTCTTTCGTCTATTATTAAGTGAAAATACTGCGCTGAAGTATATATTGCCTTACTAGGTACACGATTGTTTCTCTGGGTACGATTGCTTTGTCGGTTTCTGCTGCTGAACTTTTTTTAAGCATTGTTGTATCAGTTTTTAAGAATATTGTAGCCAATACTGGGCATTAAGTGACATAAAATTCAATAAACGAAAGTTATGGGTGGCGTCGCTATTATTTGAAGCAGTTACTTAGAACTCTATTAAAAAAAGTTTTTGAACTACTGAAAATAGAAGAGTTTTCAAATTTCGATGCTCATCTATTTTCGATTTAGCCACCTCACTAATACGATTACAAATTTAATCGAATCATTAGAAAATTAATTTTACAAGAGCAAACTTGAGCTACTTATTTTAATGATTAACTTCCATGAAATTTTCACGTTCGCTCCGAGGTTTTGTAATTAGCTGGAAGTATTCTCTAGACATTACACATGATAATTAAGTTCTCGATCGGAAAGGCCGTGGCAATAAAGAGCGTAAGACGATTTCATTTCTTGATTCGCTTCTGCTCGCGATACCGCCCACATTATAGTAACACACATACACCTACACCTTTTATAAAATAAAATAAAACTACTGTACCCACTTTTCGCCGTGCGTATTCCGTCCCATGATGTGATAGGGGGCGAATCTATCGCCCGTATCGGGCACAAAATTCAGACTCCGGGCTGATACTGATTAGAAAAATCCAATATCATTCTGCCCGACCCGGGGTTCAAACCCGAGACTGATAGTCTGTAGCCATGTAAAAATCAGTATAGTGTTCTGGTTAAGACAATTTCCTTTTATAGGATACAATATTTTTGTATTGCACACAATAGCTCTGAGTACTTATATAGTAAAACTATATAAATAACTAGGAGATTTCAAATTTCAAAGAAGGCGAGGATGGCCAATCCCGTCACTTAGTTATATTTAAAAAAGTCACAAAAATATGCCCCGGATTCAATGCTATGTTTAAACCAATTTACAACATTAATACTATACACGAAGCATCAATGGAAACTATACTCCGAAATAACTGTCTATAAATGGATAACAATTTTGATGCAAATCACAACGCGAAATCAAATTACGAGCTATTTTGGACTGGAGCTACTGACGCAGCGGCTTTACCGCTATTGTTAATATGCAGGATGTGAGTTTTTCATATTATGTGGAGCAAAGTAATTGTAACCAGTCGAAAACTGTCGTAGTAAACGTGACATATTTGCTGTTGCGTTTGTTATTGAGATCGAAGGAGGAGTAATAAACTCTCTCCCATATTGCAATTTCCTTATTAAAGCTGGACACTAAACGTAGTTCTGTCTTTGGTGGTTAATTTATTATGTTGCTTTGCTAATTATTAAGCTTAGTTCTTACAAACGATCACTTAACTGACCTCAAGTCTCATTGTAATGCAATAATATCGGTGAAATAGTATTGAATTATTCACATAATTGAACCCAGTCTATTGAAGCCGCCACAGTCTATAAGTACCCAGCCCTTAAAATTTGGAACATCAATTTTCAACAAAAGTCCCTTAAGCATTTGTAGTGGTCAGTTATCCCGTGTTTGTGGGATGAAGTGGGCACCGGAGCCGTCCCACATCAAAGTGACACTCCGGCGATCGCAACAGTTCCTGAACATGGCTGTTTGTAATTTAATTAGGGCGAAGGGCGCGGGTCACTCCGCCCTGATTACGCTCAGTTAATTACCGACCCGCTGCGTTATTGCTCGATTCCTGTATAACTGCTTTAGTTTTCTAAGTACTGATGTACGCCTCGTGATTACCTTTTCGTCTGTTCTTAAGCCTATTTCACAATGTTCGGTGTTTTCGTTACTCGACTTGACGTTTGTTTCCTTACTGTTAGGTACATTGTAGTCTGTTGTACACAGTCCAATGTCTTAAGATATGAGTTGCTACAATGTCTTTTAATTTACTTTTATGCTATGGACGGCACGCTGTTTATCTCACTAGCGCTTTCATGATCCAGCTACCCAAGTATTTACCGTGGCCGGGCGCGTGGCGCGGGGCACGCCCGGGGCGCGCCA
The DNA here is from genome assembly GCA_947568825.1 of Sphinx pinastri. Lineage (NCBI taxonomy): Eukaryota > Metazoa > Arthropoda > Insecta > Lepidoptera > Sphingidae > Sphinx > Sphinx pinastri. Next base: position 20,442,409 of record OX387618.1, read on the forward strand.
ACAAGTCGGCTCGCTCCATTTGCCGTCGGTCCGTCTGTTTATTCCCCGGGTCAACATTGCACTGCTCTGAAACTCCCAAAGCCGTTTTTTCCTTAAAACTGAAATAACCGACTTGTAGATTTAGGCCCTTGCAAATAAAATTTAATCAGTGTTGTGACACTTTGACTTTTAAGTTACTTGAGATAAGGAAGATTAACGTTTGTTTATATAAAACTTTCTAAGCATTTATATAGAGGCACCTATTCATATAGAATTTGCGGCTAGTAGTGCGATGAATTAGCTACTATCACAATATCATGGGACGGAATTATCTTGGCGAATGTCCCATGCACTAGTTGCACGTCTGTCTACTCTTTTAGGGACACGAAGGCTAAACTAATCAGCCCATGGGCTGAATTCTACTTTATATAAATGTATAATATCGGTTATAGATCCAGCCAGTCGACAAAGCACAAAATTCAGTGCAATGTGAAACACATTACGTAATGATAATGTATGACACAAATATTACTGAATGCACGATATTTACACTTGAAACAAATATACGGAAACACGCGATAAGCTGACGCTACATTTGCGCTTTATGATAAATCCCACGGGAACTACCTGACAGATTGAGTTAAAATGTATTCAAAAGTTAATCTGCGATAAACTACTGGGAAAGTTTCGCTGGCTATACTTTTGATTTACTTATTTCGTGGATAACAGCTTGTTTTTGGGTCTAAATATATATTTTACTAATTTGTGTATCTCGGTGCATTTTTGTAGCTTTGCAGGATTTCAATTTATAATTTTATAAGATGGATCACTGCTGATCGTTAAACACGAATTGCGCCTCGGCGAGTCCCTACGAAGTACAGGGATTATTTATTTATTTATTTAAGCACTTCATATACAAATGTATAAAGACGGACTTAATGCCGTAGGCATTCTCTCCCAGTCAACCTTAGGGTGGTGCAGAGATTAACAAGGTAGGTGCGTTAGAGGTAGTTTATTAGAAATAATATAAACTTATAAATACACATACATAAATATTGAATCATATTATGATAAGTATAATGCATACACATAATCATTAATAATAAATACGGACAACCATAAAATACATAGTAAATATATATATATATATATATAGTGTAAAATATTAACGAATCAAGGTGGTGATTCTTCCTCTTCATTCAGCAGTAACCGTCTTACCTTCACTTTGAAGGCAAACCGAGTGGTAGACGTTCTGATTTCGAGCGGGAGCGAATTCCATAAGTGTATAGATTGGATAGCGAAAGAAGAGTGGGTAAAGTCAGAGCTGTGAGGGGGACACTTGAGCAGAAGATTGCTGGATGAGCGTAAGTTCCTATCGTGGCTATCGCAAAGGTATTGGAAATTAGAAGATAAGTAAGTCGGAGGGGTAGGGGAGGTAAGCAAAGAGTACAGAGTGGTAAGTGCACGTAAAGAACGCCGCTGTCGTAAAGGTAGCCATTTTAATTGTTGTCGATAGTCAGAAATGAGATCATATTTTCGAAGATTAAATACGAATCGAATGCAGTTATTAAGAAGACGGTCAAGTTTGTTGAGTTGGTCTGCATTCAGATCAAAATAGCATACATCACCATAGTCGATTATAGGAAGGATTAAGGCTTGCACAAGCATAGTCTTGGTCTTAGGCGGGAGGAAGGATTAAGGTTTTTTCATCATGTAAGTAAATCATGGGACGGAAAATACGTACGGCAAAAAGTGGGTGCACTAGTGCGCCTTTGGCTACTCTAAAAAGACGTGTGTGTGAGTGTGTGTAAGTAAAGAGTATCTCTCATAAAAAAATCAGACCAAGTAGAATTCAGCCCAACAGTCGTACCGATGTTATTTATTTGTTGGAATGGCTTCAAACGCTGAGTCGTAAGAGTCTCCAACCCCGACAACCGATTAGTCACCACTGAGGTTGGGCGGAACTATTCATACACTTTCTCGACAAAAAGACCACCCGCCAGTTTGGATAGATGTGGGTTACTCAATTTGGCACAGAGATAGATTATGATCTGTAATAGCACTTAGCACATTTTTATCCTGGAAAAATATATAGTAGGATCGGTAAAACTTTGTTACGCGGGCGGAGCCGCGAGTAAGAGCTATATACTTTTAATCACAAAGTACTGCACAGTATTGCACTACCCAATATCCTCGCCCTAAGACAATAGGTGTCAAGTCTCGGTGGCCAGTAATTTCACTAGTTCTAATGTTCAATTCCATCGCATCCCGAGCCAATTCCAAGAGAGCCGTTAAACTCCACGGTTTCAATAGATCGATAAAGATAATCACAGTAATAGAAATGTTCACTAAGGTTACAACACACGCTTAGCGTAGACGGGTAACGATTGAACACTATACACAAAATATTGTATGTTGTAGTTTCTTTTTAGTCTAGCAGCAGAATATATGTGGCAAATATAGAAGACTCAACAAAAACCTAAATGTGAAAAAAAGATCAAAAGAATTTGTAAGGTGTTCTTAGAGACCGGCTTCGCTTATAAAAACGAGATAATTAATTGGATACCAAGTTGTTTTACTTGACAAGTCATTTAACATCATTAAAGTAATTATAAGTAGAAATAGATAAAACATTAGTAAAGACTGCCCTGGTAGCGTACTTGTATTATGGTACGACTGCAATGCTGAGGTCACGCGTTCGATCTCCGGGTCGGGCAAAATGATATTGGATTTTTCTATTCAGTATCAGCCCGGAGTCTTGAATTTGTGCCCGATATGGCCATAGGCTCGCCCCCTATCACATCATGGGACAGAATACGCACGGTGAAAAATGGGTGTATTAGTTACGCCTCTACCTACCCCTTCGGGGATAAAAGGTGTGAGTGTGTGTGTATGTATTAGTAAGAACCTGCACAGATGGACCCTTGCACCTTACTAGCCGAACGTAGGTAAAATACGATGAAACAACACATCCCATCTCAAATACCTGTCTGTAATCTGTCCATATTATAGTCCAGCGTTAGTTATCTCCGAAATGCCACGTATTGACTAGACATAAAATCGCTCAGCCCTTTTGCCAAAAGCTTCATGTGTATTTGCCCTTAGAAGGACACCATCAAGCGATAGAGTCGCGATTGGCGATTACTCGTCAACATACAAAGAGATTCCATTAACTTTTACGAGCTCAGTGAGACTAGACGTCGCTATGGTCTTAGTGTTTCTCAGTAGTCGATATTAAGAAGACGTGAAACATTTCGAATGTTTTAGATATTTTGGAGCTTCGTCATCTGTGGTGATGCGAGTAGACAGCGGTACATTTCGTTCTATGAAATTTTTAGAGAAAATATTTATTACCTGAAACCGGGTACATTCATCATCATCATCATCAGCCACATGACGTCCACTGCTGAACATAGGCCACCCCTAATTCGGGTACATTCGGTGCAACAAATTTCTGGAGCCAATTTTCCCCTCTCAAGTATCTTTTGGTCTTTAGAAGAAACTTTCCTCCATGCGATCAACATGTTGTTGCCAACACTAAGTTAGAGTAGGAAATTGCACGTGAAAAAAGAAGAGGAAAGTTATTAATTTAATGGTCATAATTCAACAACTCCTAAAATACAAAATATATTTTAAGTTAACAAAGCGTATGAAGATTATTGACTGTGCTATATTTTTATATATTGTATGCAGCGTTTCCAAAAAGCAAAAAGAATTACACTGTAACATAAAAAACAACTTAAATTATTAGATACTTAATAAAAAAGAATATCAAACGTGATTACCCCGAGAGCATAATAAACTGGTACTTTTATACCTGAACATAACGTTCATTATTAGTCAAACGGCTCTCATCAGTTACAATGTAGAGCGAAGGGCTCCGAGTGACGTTTCCTCACGGCTCGGAGTGTGTAGAGCCGCATCAATCAAATCGATCTGTACAAGTTTCATGAAGTTTATCAGAGAATTATAGAAAATCCAACTGAAAAATAGAAAATAAATTTGAATTAAAAATAGTGTAAATAAGAAAATATGTATTTTATTGTAAAAAAAGCGTGGGGTGCTTTTTAAGATATTATCAAAATGATTTATAATACTTCTACTCATATTGGCTTGGCTATAGCCTCTGGGCTGGTATTCTTATTATTGTATTGCAATGCAATGCAATGCAATCAGCCCTGTATTATATACTGCCCACTGCTGAGCACTCATATTATCTGTCAATAAAATATTTATAGCTATTGACACCATGCACCCCACGCTTTTTTGTACAATAAAATACATTTTTGTCTTATTTACACTATTCTTAATTCAAATTTATTTTCTATTTTTTAGTTGGATTTTCTATAAAGCGTGTTTTTTAGTTGTTTTAAACTATTATTTATTTTTAATTTTTTAGTTCTGTCCTACTATTGTCCAACAGATGTCACTAAAAACGAAAGCGCCATCTTGTGACAAGTAGGATTTTTTTTCGCATAAGAGTAGCCAGTCTAGTTGTAATTCTACTATGGTCCAACAGATGTCACTAAAAATAAAAAATATATAAATTGTCAAAAATCTAATTTTGCAAATTGAATAATGGCATAATCTTTCCAAATTAGTGTATTGCCATCCGTCCTCGACAAATCTACAAAGTTTGAATAAAATCTGACCGTTTAAAGTAGGTCAAAATCGCGCCCAAAGTGGTCGGTTACAAACATACAAGTGAAGCTAATATAAAGCGTGTAAAAAGGGCCATGTTGGTACGAGTGAGCTACAATCTAAGCTTATTATTATTTCCTTAAAATTTGCTGAAGACTATTAAGTATTAGATATATGATTATGTACTCACTGGATCCATGCGACTACTATTCTTAAAGCGACAATATAATTCCATTTAAAATATTCTATAAAAAATCCTAAAATAATTTTAAGGCCAAAATTGTGATTTTACTCTCAATTACATAATTCGACTTTGTAGCGGCACTCTAAAAATCTGAACTATGTGGTTCAAATGAGCACATTTTTCTTTTTACATTTAACACGATGTGCACATTGTCGTTTTACCCTTTGCTATAAAAGAAATCTTATTTGAGAAGTACAAGACGTATCTTTTAAATCATGCCTCGCACAATTCCATTTAAAAGGCCTGGATTTAATGTAAAGAAAACATTATTAAATTCTGACCCTTACCAGACTGCTAGATTGTTGTCCCAAAACTAAACACATTTTTCTTAAGATAAAATCGAGGCTGATTGTAGTTGTAGGCTCGGTGTGGGACGAAGAGGGTGGGGTAAAGTGCTCCCGAGACAATGTGGTTAATACCTTACTCCGAGGTAATCCGAACAGAGCCGACGAATGCCGAAGATTAATGTCTCGTCATCAGTTTATGTGTTAAACTAACAATTGTGATTTGTGATCCCCGAGTACCTATAATAATCATTATTATAATATTATTAAGACCTAACATAGCTAGCGAAATGTGTGTGTAATACCTCTGCCTACCCCTGAAAAGGAAAGAAGGCGTGCTATGTATGCATGGAAAATTTAAGAGGCAAAAGCTATTCATAAGTTATACTTGAAACTGTTCCCCAGATTTTCATAATTCAAAGCCCCTACTCGCTCTGAGCTCTCAGTGGTGGCCGACTTGCGCGAGCTAAGATTAACGGGCCTCTTAATGGCCAACTTGCTTATTAATTAAAGGGAGGGGGCTTTCACGATGTGTTGCTACAGTTTAGAGAAATAGCACGATGTATGCGTTTATTTATGTACATCTGTTGTATAATCGTCCCCGTGCTGGATTCTACTCACATACGTTAAATATGTCTACCACTATGGATTGCTGGATTGTATTGAAATTCATTAAATTAAATTATGCAAATGTTCTTTTAATAGTGTTATTGAAAACAAGTCAATAAAGTCACTCGCCCAAATGTGGTCGTTTATATTCTACGTGTAAAGTCTAATTACTCCTTAGTATTTAGTGCAAGTGGACGATTGCCTAGTTGGGAATGGAACGGTCTGTTGCGACAATGTCCGGAGGTTCAAAACCCAAGGCACACACCTTTGACTTTTCGAAGTTACGTGTGTATTGTTTATCAATTATCGTTCGATTTAACGGTGAAGGAAAACATCGTGAGGAAACCTACATACCTGAGGATTCTCCATAAGTATCTCGAGGGTATGTGAAGTCTGCCAAGCCGCACTAGGTCAGCGTGGTGGACTAAGGCTTAACCCCTCTCAGTAGTAGAGGAGGCCCGTGCTCAGCAGTGGGCAGTGTATAATACAGGGCTGATTGCATTGCATTGCATTTAGTACAAAACTATTAATAAATAACTGAGGAGGCCACTTCGAAAGGTAGAACAACTTTCTATGTAGACAAATCGGCTTAGCTATAATTGGCAACAACAAATGGAAATCAATAAGTCTAAACCGCGAACAACTTTGTACCTGTGATCCTCTCTAAAAAGCAGATAACGTGTTAGATCATTATTATCTAAATGGACAGTTGCGCGCTAAAAAGAACAAAATAAAAGCTATAAGCAGCGTACCTAGCGATATTTTTTCACGCCATTAAATAGACAGACATTTAATAAATATTGGTGTGCATTTGTGAGATCATTTTGATGTATATTCAATCAGTTATTGACAACTCCAAAACCGTTTGTATAAAACTAGCTTATGCTCTCGTCTTCGTCCGCGTGAAATAGTTTTCCGCGATAATAGTACCGCTATATATTGTTCCGTGATAAAAAGTAGCCTGTGTCCTTTCGAGGGTCTGAAACCATCTGCATAATAAATTTCATCGCAACCCGTTTGGTAGTTTTTGAGTGTATCGCGTATAGAGGCGGCGGACGACTTTGCTTTATACTATGTAAGTATGTGCAGTAAATATATTTTTGTCTTCAAAATGTGCATATTCCCGTTGCTACTAAGGTGCTACATACACATATCTTAGGCCCAATCTTGGGCCGTTCCCCACAACGGTCTAATAAAAATGCCTATTTTCAAAGAACAGAAACGGCGCTTCGTTATCTGGACGTGAATAATCCAAACTCATTAATTATCTACCTGTGGAGCTTTTAAAAGCTTTGAACATTAGTTATCGCGATTCACATTATACAGACTTTTATGATACAGCCTTCGTAATAGCAATTCATTAATTTTAATGTGTTCGAGGTGTTTCGTCTCAGATGAACGAAATGAAGGTCTTGACAAAGAAGGCAAATATAAGACCTTGGAGTCTTCAGAATCTACTTTAATAGTTCAATAATACAATAAATTGGATATAACTAGCCCGCACACCAATCCCGGAAAGGGAAGTCTTAGGAAGGAAGGGAAAAAAAAGAAAATCATTCGTACGGCGAAGTTACAATTTGCTAGATTGTTTTTTTTTTTATTGCATTGGATGACGATACGAGCATGCCGTTTGCCTGATGGTAAGCGATATGACCACCCATAAACAGTAGCAACACCATCCAGTACCTTGAGTTACAAAGTACTGTGTGGCATTCCACTACGCTCGTCATCCTGAAACGCATGCTCACGCCTTTTATCCCCGAAAGGGTAGGCAGAGGCGCAACTAGTGCACCCACTTTTCGCCAAGCGTATTCCGTCCCATGATGTGATAGGGGGCGAGCCTATCGCCATACCGGGCACAAATTCCAGACTCCGGGCTGATACTGAATATAAAAATCCAATATCACTTTGCCCGACCCGGGGATCGAACCCGAGACCTCAGCCTTGCAGTCGTACCGTAATACAACTACGCCACCGAGGCAGTCCTGAGACATAAGATGTTAAGTCTCATTATTTATTTATTTATTTATTTAATCGGAAGTCCTACAGGTTACATAATAAAAAAAATTAGAAGCTATATTATAATACAGTTACCCAATTAAAGGCCTTCACTTATGCCTTCACTTCATTATGTCCAGTAGTTATACTGGCTACTATGTCCTTCAAACTGAAACACAACAGTGCATGCACACTGTTGCTTGGCGGTAGAAATAGACATTGCGGTGGTACCCACCCAGACGGCCTCTTACATAATGAGAGACCTACCACCAGTAAGTGACAGATTGCCGCTTTAATGCGATTCGGCGCGTTAACACGTGGTGTACCTACGTGAAGATAGCTTAGCGAACATTTAGACGGACTGAAAGATCGTGAGAAAACCTGGGTATCATCATCCTGTACCTACATCTGTATACCTCAGAGTACGCCGTGAGGACTTTAAAGGTCAGTAAAGTCTGCGAACCCGCATTAACTAATTTCATATACAAACGATGTGATTCATGTTATTCATAGCGGAGCTGCGTATCAATGTAGTAGAATTTGTACGCCTCTTATACCCGTTTAATTCTCTTTGTATGCGTCCAAAGAATCACGACTGTATAACACCGACACCTAAATCGAAACGAGCATGGTCGAGTTTTTCGCTATTACACCTCTAATACGATCGAGTTGAGGACAAACATCGGGCAATCTTCCAACATCTTGTCAATTTGGAATACAGTCAGTAAATCAATTTTCGCACACATTTTACTTCTGATTGCCTCCAACTTGATAGCTTATCGGAGGAGACAGTAGTTGTACTTACGCGGGTCCCACGACCCCCGCCATCTCACATAAAACTGTTTTATGGCGCGTTATCGCCGCTCAATCTACAAGATCAGGCACGTACTCGAGGCAGACGTGGGAGACAAACGGGCGCGGGACCCGCATAAATCATGTCACAGATTATCGGATTTATTTTGTCATACAAATTGGTGGATCGGCTTTCATAGTAATTTATAGATTAGGGTCCGTAAGTAAGTTTGTCTAAATTTATTATTTCAATTACGTGATCAAATCATATCAAATGGTTATGTATAATATTATGACGAATGCAGACGGCTGTGAATAGTATTGTATTGTATTGTATTAGCCTATAATGTCCCAATGTTGGGCAAAGGCCTCCCCAAGATCCTTCCATGAATCGCGATGCTGTGCTACATTAAACCAATTTCTGTCAAATGAGTCCAGTTCAGTGAATAGTAGGATCTATTAATAGCGGCCATGGAGATAAAATTGAACAAAATAATTTGTATAAACCGTACATCAATAAAGGTCGCAGGAACACGCTGGATGCGGGCCGCTTTTAACAGGTCCGTCTGGAAATCTTTGGGGGAGGCCTATGTTCAGCAGTGGACGTCATGTGGCTGATGATGATGATGATGATGTACATCAATATGGTTTCCAACAAAATCGATTTTTGTACCGAAGTTTTGTCTTTACTGACTTTTCTGAGTTTTATCGATTTAATTAAACGACAGAATATGGGTGGATAAATAATGCCAACAACTCATAATCAGTGAACGAGTTTAATCAGATAATAATGGGACGGCATAAAAATGTAACACAGAACTTTGATTAACAAAGAATTAGAATCACTTACGCAATTACACAATACACATGGCCTCGATTTGATATTAACTGAAAAGTAATGCCTCCCCGGGGAGTCGACCCTACACCGTTTTGCCTTTTGGAGCTGCGTTGTTTTAATGATACAATTATATCAAATGTACTTTAATTGAGAAGTGGGATTGTAGTTTAATTTAATATTTCTTTAAGTTGGGAAGTAATGTTATGAGCTTTGATTAATTATATACCTAGATAGACACTGAACGTTTCAAACGTGTCGAAAATAGAGGCCAACTGTTGTCCACTAAATGAGTTCGAGTGAATTATTTTTTGTTGTTTTTCATGGATATATTTTTCTCCCCATTTTAATAGAAACCATGTAACAACTGGTATCATTATACGCGCACACAAGGATACGCAGAATGATGCAGCGATAGCGACAAAGCTATCACGCATACTAGCATAAGAAAAGTTGGCCTGTTTGTTTTAGTTTCATTGCAACGCGTCACTCTATTTAGGTTTATAATTTATCAAAGGTTATGAGTTTTGTTTGGTTGGGTCCGCGTGGTTTTTGTAACGGAATGATGAAACGTAAGCCGATCATCTGATGGTAAGCGTCATTTCTACCCATAACCATCAACAATTCAGCAAATCTTAGAAGCCCTATTGTAACTAACATTATGAGTCTTTGTACTTGGAAATATAATTATATATTAGAAAACACGCATCGTGCTAGTATGGTTTAGAAATTAAAAACGTAACCGCGTATTGTCGGTCGTCTGCGTTCAGCGCAAACTAATTGACCCTGCGCCCTTCAAGTGGAAGATCAGCGCAGTGCTCCGATCCCTTGGCGCTGCAATAATCTTGTGCCATCAGGACGTGCGCGGAATAACTTGCCAGCACGTGGCGCGCGCGAGGGCCGCTCTAATTGAAATCATTCGATATACTTCCCAAATATGTCGTGCTTGTCATACTAATGTGAACACGGTTTGGCTTACTTATTTCATAGAAATGAAAAGTTAGTTGCTTTACGGTGAGCTCCACGAATTACTATGTCTACCAATTTATAAAAAAATCCACAGATTTAAAAATAAAAGTAAGTATTAAAATGTATATTTATATTCTATTAAGTTTATTACTCATGAAGAATGAAATGATTTAGTCGCCTAAGACTAGCTATATAAGCAACCATATGCAAAATTATGAAGACCAATTACAACCCAGATAATAAATGCTAAGTTTTATAGTGCCCAGTAAACTAGTTACAGTTTTCTTGAATGAAACACAACAGCATTAAACATTCCACTGCTTAGTGGCAGAGGAAGACGCGGTGTTACTAGTGAACTAGTGACTACAAACCAACTATAGCATACGAAATACATATACCCCACGTACTCCTAAAAGCTGAAAAAATCATATCACAATGAAGCTAATATAATTGCGCTTAATTTTGGGTGAAATCTCCGATTTTTTCCGGGAGCGCCGACATCAAACGGAGCGCTCGGAGTGCCCTCAGCCTAATTGCTGTCTTATTGTACTCGCGTTCACGATCAAAGGGTAACTGCCTTTGACGACTCATTATCTGCTAAATGTTTTTATGTCTAATTTAGGGCTAGGACTTGAGTTAGGACTTGTGAGACTTGTACTTTAGTTAGCAGAAACATGTAGGTTTTAATTTAGATTTCCTTTTAAGGCGGCAGGGCCAGAACCGTTCCACTAACTCCCCAGTGGCGGTAGCGAGAACGTGTTTGACTCCCGCGAAAAAAAAATACTGACAACGATAGCAAATGGTTCCGTCATGTATGATGTCCGTCTGTAGATATATGAGGAAATCTTTCTTGGAATCTCGTTTGAAGAAAGAATTTTGTATGGAATTTGCATAATATTTCATCATTCATTATTCATTCCAATTTAAAAAATTGTTATAACAACAACAAATGAAAAAGGAACATTTCCTGTTACAGCCCCCACGAGAGCAAGTAAAATGAGTTCGTACTCTTAGAATTGTTTTTCCATTACACTCCAACTGCATAGGCAACGGAAACAAACTTTTTCAGCCAACCAAAAAACAGGTCAAAGATTCATTAGTAGTTAAATTGACCAATAAATTGCTGCGGCCCTTGCATTCCGCATGGATGGAGTTATGAAAATTTGGCACCCCCCCCCTTCACCTTCCACTGCCCACACCACACCGCCACAAATAATACAAGTTTCAAATGTAATCTAACTTTATTAATTTCACACGAGCGGCCCGCGGTTCGATGTGCGTTGCTGTTTACCGCAAATAAATATCCTATTCAATACTACTGTATCCTATTCAATTTCGTGAAAGTTGGTTTGATAGAGCATTAGGAGAGTCAAATATTTGTGTAGCGTCAAACCCTGAGAGGTAGGCACGGACGGTACTAACTCACTACGCAAATAAAATACGAAGGTCGAAGGCTTGCAATTTAGTACATTGCAAGGATAAAAAATCGTAAAGAAAAAACAGAATAAAATATACGATTCACTTGATCTTTCAAATTACGCGCGCGCGCATGCTCACGCCTTTTATCCCCGAAGGGGTAGGCAGAGGCGCAACTAGTGCACCCACTTTTCACCAAGCGTATTCCGTCCCATGATGTGATAGGGGGCGAGCCTATCGCCATACCGGGCACAAATTCCAGACTCCGGGCTGATACTGAATAGAAAAATCCAATATCACTTTGCCCGACCCGGGGATCGAACCCGAGACCTCAGCCTCGCAGTCGTACCGTAATACAACTACGCCACCGAGGCTTTCAAATTAAATCGTGAATTATTTCAAATCAATATGGCATTAAATCCATTAATCGTGGCTTCACTGCTTAAAGAAAACGTGCAATACTGGACGTAGAGCGCCGTGGCTACGAACATAACCCCACATTATTCCTCGGTGCGACCGCGTGGGATGCGGTTTAGCTATTAAAAAGTTTAGCCGTAACCGATGCTCCGGGCGCGAGTGAGTAGTAAAAACTCAACAAATGATATATAAATACATTGCAACCCTGCTTCCGTAAGGCACATATTAAATAAACTCACGCCTTTATCCTCCAAGGTGTAGATAGAGAATTAACAAGATTATTTAAAAACATCCACTTCAGACGCCTCGTATTATAAAGTACTACTACATAAGGCACTACAGTTTTTACTCAGTTTTTTACAACTTTAGTGTTGTCTCGTTATACCCAGTTATTACATAGGTTATAATATCCAAACAGAAACGCTACAGTGCCTGCACACTGCAAGTAGGCAAAAGTAGATTAAAGCATTGTACTATGCAGACGAACTTTTACACGACTTAAGCTAGTTTTTCGTACAATTATTTTTCTGATCACGTGATCTAAGACTTCAACCCAGGACATCGATAAAACTAAGTACCTAGGCAACTACTAGACCATTGAAGGAAGTATTGCTCTGTATCCGACATTCATACTTTCCCAAGAAATCCTGACTATTCCGCGGTCCCTAAGCCGTTTTAAAATTTTACCGTCTTTTAAACAAATTCTTTTATGGTCCAATCTTTGTTAAAGGCGTAGAATCTAGAAATATCATAAACTCAATATTATGACAAAAACACTTTAAACTTTATCCCATTTTTATTCAACGAGCCAGACATCTGATAGTAAATGACCTATGGAGCCTTTGACCGGCTTTGTTACTGACACAAGTCGCGTTTAAGGGCTTCTTTTAACGTAAAAGGAGACCTTTTAACCACGATACTAGACTACTTACACACACCACAGAAATTGTTATGCGGGACCTTGATACTACGCCGTGTATGGCATACACTAGCTCTACATACAAATGTATGAAAACTCGTCAATAAACTTATTTGCTTTGTGCCGTCGGTATTTCGCTAGAAAAAAGTGCTTTAACAATGTAGCAGCAAACAGAAAAATTGTCACAGCGCTTAAGAAATGCATTTTGTTACGAAACGTATCGCGCGAGGCAAAGGCAAGGGCGGAGCCTGGGTCAGGCTGCGATAGTGTTTAGTGTTACCAGGGTTTATAAATAACAAAAAAAGCTGGGATAAAAAGAGGAGCACGCTCCACTCTCCGGCCGTCTGCCAGCCGTCATTAAGTGCCTGATTTCTTGTTAAAAAAGTTTAACTTACTCTTTGTACATTATACATAGGTCCTAGAAAGGCTTGTCATCATGAGATCTTAAGCCATAAGTTTCATTATACTCAGGTAATATGTTTTCTAATAATAGGAATACAACGGTCCTTGCAAACTACTGCTTAGCATACGAAATATGCAACTAAATGGAATTGTGAAAATTTCGACAAGCTCAGAACTAAGGCAAGACAAAATGGACGAAATCAAGACATTCTACCAAAACCAGAACATCTGGTAACCCTGCTTCATACCGCAATGTTTAAAAACCGCATCACTTTATTCTTTGCAATGAAATATTTCATATTTCAAGTTATCCGACTGTGAGTTTATTACTTCTGAAACAATGTTATTAATGCCGCCATTAATAACGCTTGGCATCGCGTCAAATAACTAAAACCAGCGCGCAAACCATAATATGTAAAAAGTAGTTTGAAAGGTGACAGTTTACAGATCCTACTAATATTAGTACAAACAAGCGACCCGCCCCAGCTTCGCGTGGATAGCACTAATAATTATTATCTATAGCCATTTGTCGATGATGACAAAAAGTTGCTAAAAATACAAAAAATCTTTTTTTTTATTCGATCGCTACCAAATTACAAAGGATCACCAAATGGACTAATCTGAAGATTACCTCAAAAATATAATAATCGTACCAGCCGTTTTGAAAACATACATACACACATTTATTTTTAGATTTAAGTCTTTGGGCTATATGTGTTTGTTAGTCAATAACTTTTGTTACCAATTTTAGATGTCATTTGGCACGCAACCCAGACATTGCCATCTTCCATCGCCTCCTCGGTGTAGCGGAAGCGTATATGGGCTGAGAAGAGGTTAGTCATAGGTTTAAATCTAGCTCGGGTAAAACTATATATAATAACACGATTTAACAAGCACTCGATCCCCCACAAAGCTAACGCCAGAAAGTCCGCTTATAAGAACTTAGCCAATTAGTTTCTGCAACTTGCTTAAAACTTAAAACTGTACATGCAGGCTACTCTTAATACACCAAACAACACACGGAAATTGTATTCCTAGAAAGAACTCTCATACAGCGACGCCATCAGCAAAAGCTAGTTAAATATTTATTATTAAAAAAAATCAGGTCTTATTCAGGTCTACTTATTAACAATCGAAAGTCCCTTAAAAGAACAACATCGTAGATTAAGTAAAAGGGTTCCATAAGTACAAAATACTAAAAGACAGTGTACCGTTTTCAGGTCACCAGGTATTCGTTTGCAGCGTGGATGTAGCTGATCTAATCGATAGTCAGCATACTGAGGAACCTTTAACGATGTTCAAACGAACCGTGGACACGTATTGAATCAATTACTTTAACCGGTCGTATTTTTCTTTTAACTAATTAGCAGAAAAGATTTTGGTTGCAATATGGAAATGAATTTATGTGAGTATTTAATGTATATATCAGAAGATAGCAGCAGGGTATTATTATCATCATATGTGTATTTAGTACATACCGCTTAAAGTCTGTAGTCACCTCTTTGTACGCTCAGCTAGTTCAGTTTTGCTGACTTATAAAAATACTTTTTATTAGTACTAAATACATTTTTTTCTAGCGTAAGTTTAGACATAACCTACACATTGTGACATCGAACCAAGGAAAGTAGTTTCTAGGACTTGGTTATATCGCCGAGACTTTGAAAGGAATCACTATGCCGAGGGCGTCGGGCAGACGGTGTCACCTTATTGCCGAGAAATACTGCACTATCTATTATGAAATTACAGTTGCTTAAGCAACTTCGACAATATGAGCCCTGGGATATAACGATGAGTATAGTTCATGTTACTTAATATAACATTGTAGTGTAGTGTGCATCTAGTATATAAGTCAGTTGTAAGTTAGTTGTAAGTGCACTCTAATAAAGAAACTTAAACCAACAACACGTGTACAATCAATACATCCATTACATGGCGACCCTGCCAGTCGCGTCGGCGCAGCACTGCGCTAGCGCGCGGCGCGCTGTAAAAACTAATTAATATATTTTGAAGAATAAAAAAAATCTGAAGATTTGTAATTTGAAAAATGATTGAAGCAAGAAAATAATTAATGAGGAATGAAAATTATGAAGAATAATTTTATGAAAATGGATAAATAGAAAAATGAAGAAAGGAGACCAACATTATAAAATATTAAGAATTAATAATTTAAGATGAAGAAAATACGCAGGAAGAACGAAAAATGAAGAGAGGAAAATTATATTAATTAATCAAGAAAGCAAAAACGAAGAATGAAAAATGAAGATTTAAGAAAATAAAATAAGGAAGAAATATGCGAAGAAATAGAAAACATAACATAAGAAGAAAATGAATAGGAAGTATAAGAAAATAATGAAGAAGGAAGAATAATAAAAGAAATAGTAAAATGTTCGAGCGGTGTCCAGGGTAATCCCGGCCCAGGAGTCCAGGGTATAACCCGGCCCAAAAAGTAAGCAGCACCAGGTAGCAGCTCAGCCGCATCGTCGAGCCACGTGCGAATTCTCGTCTTGTCACAATGAAGAAGATGGATTAAGTATCCTTTTACATTTTTTTTAAATATTTTCTATTATATATCTGATAGGCTTTAATATATATTAGAGAGAATACCTTTAAAGGCCATTATAATTTGGTTAATTTTTTTTATTGTAGAAATATATTTTTTAAAAATACAAACTTTATATTAAGATTTAACAATGGCAGAAAACTTTGATTTAGAGACAGCTTTCGAATTTTTACCAGCTATGACAGGGGATGAAAAAATTACAAAGCAATTAATTGATAATATTGAGTTTTACGGTAACATGATCAATGACGTTTCTAAACCACTACTAATTAATTTTATTTTAAAAACTAGGTTAACAGGACACGCAAAATTATCTTTAAAACAAAACTATTCCAATATAGAATCATTATTAGAAGACATGAGAAATAATTTATTGCCAAAGAAATCATTTATTTCTTTACAAAAACAATTAATTAATTGCAAACAAGAAAATAGGTCTATTAAGAGTTTTGGTTCCGAGATAGAAAATTTATTTACAGAATTAACTTTCGCGCAATGTGAGGGAGATCACTCAAAATTACACATACTTCGATCTATAAATGAAAGTCTTGCAATAGATTGTTTTAGACGTGGTCTTAACAATTACAGGATAGGAATTATAATATCAGCTAGACAGTTTCATTCATTATCACAAGCCATCCAGACTGCGATAGATGAAGATACCATTTTTCGTAGTAATAGAGTTTGCCATTACTTTAAGCAGTCTAGATACTCTTCGAAATATCAACCCATATTACACAATAATTATAATCATTTCTATAAAGCAGCACCTCACACCAAATTAGTCACAGATCATTCGCGCACCAAGTTAGGGAATGTGGATCAGATGTCGAGTAGCGTGTGCATTCCGCAAGCTCAGCGATTATCACATAGCGACTTGTCGGAGTGCACCGATTTGAATATGTTTAACAACAGCGTAATGAAATCTGATTCCAATACTAGCTCCGTATGCCTTAGTAACGACTTAGTATCCAACACTCTCGATAATACATACAGTGAAAATAAATTAAGTGAGCTGTTTAAATCTGAAAAAGAATTAGTTGAGCCTCAAATAGAAAATTGTGATAACATTTTAATTACCCAGGAACCCCAAACAGAAAATGTTATTATATTAGAAAAAGGGATAGTAAAGAAGTCGAGAAATATAGAATTGATTTTAGGAAATAATATAGAGGATAGTTTTCAAAATAAAAAGATGGTTAAATCAGAGGAAGGGTTTTGTAATTTTGTGTCTTCAGAAAAGAAACTATATATAGACTTGAAGTTGTTAGAGATAGGTAAGATTTTTATAAAAGATTTAGAAGTATTTTGTAGGAATAGGAAGATTAAGGAAATTTATATTAATAAGAATAAGAACAGTAGAAAATATATTAAGAAGTTTATAAGAGTAATTAGAAAATATAATGTAGGATATCCAAGAATAAGAATAAATAATGAATTTATAGATGTTGTAAAAGTAAAGGAAGTTAAAAATAAATATAGAGAAAGAAATGAGAATAAAAATGAATATAGTAATATTATGTCGACAAATGGACAAATAGTGAAGAAACAGAATAAGATATTACAGAGTATAGACAAAGGGCCGAATGATAATATTATGAACTCTGAAGAACTGATAAATAATGATTTTAATGAAAATATTGTAATGCATTCTAAGGTTGAAAATAAAGGAAGATTTAAAGCATACATGATAGAGGAAAAGGAGATAAATAGTTTTGTAAGATTATGTGAAAAGTATGATGTGCGTTCTATAGGTATAACATAGATTACGAATAAAGTATGTATAATAGTTATGAATATAAAAAAAAAATATATGCATGATTTAATGGCAGCGTTTTTTTAAGTATAGGTACGTAAGTATTATATTTCATAAGATTTTAATTTTATATTATAAGTAAAAAAAAATGAGAATGTAATATGTAACATTTTATTTTTTTCCCAAAGAGGGAAGGTGTAGTGTAGTGTGCATCTAGTATATAAGTCAGTTGTAAGTTAGTTGTAAGTGCACTCTAATAAAGAAACTTAAACCAACAACACGTGTACAATCAATACATCCATTACAACATTACTTTTTACGTAACAAATATTCCTGAAGGATCTTAATTGTTACAAAACTGAGTAATATACCCACAGCATTACCCGGGCTATCGACAACCACAAACGCCAATATTAAAATCCAAACAATATGAACAATAGATTCAATCGCAGATTCCCGAGCAATTGGAATTCCTCAAAACAATAGACGATCGTGACGCTTCTATCGTAAATATTCAATTCATTTGAATTAGGGGCAAAAGCTAGTAGGTTGATATTTATCAACCTACTAGCTTTTGCCCGCGGCTCCGCCCGCGTTAAAAGGTTTTGGCGGAATAAAAGTCCCGCTTTATATTTTCCCAAGATAAAAAGAAGCCTATGTGTTAATCATCATCTACTCGTTTGCCAAATTTCATCAAAATCCGTTCAGTAGTTTTTGCGTGAAAGAGTAACAAACATCCATACATTCATACTTACAAACTTTCGCGTTTATAATATTAAGTAGGAATGGTTCAGTGGTAGGTGTTAAACAGCCTAGCCGGTTTGATCTTTAAATCATGTGAATTAGTATTATGACTTCATTGTAACATAAATATGAGTTCACAATACATTATCTTAGTTAGTTTGGTAGAGTCACAACTAATGGATTTATATTTCGCCGAAATCATGTCCATTCTACGATAGTGGTTACTTTATTAGTAAATCGGACACAGATTTTAAAACCAAACAGGATATAATATTTTTCGGACCTAACCAAGAACCACGCCCGCCACAGTCTAAGTACGCTGCCACTTGACCAAATCTTATCTTAATATTATCTTACTAATATTATAAATGCGAAAGTTTGTGAAAATGGTTGGATTTTTGATAGAAGTATACGCAGAAACGCCTGAACGGATTTGGATGAAATTTGGCACGTGGGTAGGCCATGTCCTGAATTAACACATAGGCTCCTTTTTATCCCGGTAATTTGCTTCTTTGGGAAATAATGGGATCTTTTAAATAGATGGCGCTGGCGTCTTACTGGTGGCGCTATACATCGTTACAGCGTTTTAGGGACTTTTGTAGCGGGAAAGGCTTTTCAAGCGGGTAAAGCCGCGAGCAACACCTAGTAACAATATATAATTATTATTAGTTCCGAAAATCTTTTATTCTCACACAATACACATATCCGGACATTGATAAGGAACCAAATATGTGCTTCTTCTTCTTCGCTTCGCTCACAGAACGGTCGTGGTCACTATGATTTGTGTCCAAACGATGATGTAGTTCGCCGCACGATATCTCTCCATCTGTCTCTGTTAGACGACAATCGGGTACATTCGTGTACAGGGCCTCTTACTGCTGATTTAATTTGGTCGGTCCACCTCGTTGCTGACCTACCACGAGGTCTATTTCCTTCTACTCTGCCCTGAACGACTAGACGCTCTATGGAGTCATTATTTCGCCGCGAGATATGACCGAAAAACTTTAGCATACGGGACTGTACTAACTCAGATAGACGCTGCTTGATGCCGAGTTCTTGGAGAATGGAAAGGTTTGTGCGGAATTCAGTCCATGATATCCCAAGTATTCTTCTCCAGCACCACATCTCTAGAGCATCCACCTTTTTCTTTTCCAGTTCGCGTAACGTCCATGTTTCAGCTGCGTACAGAAATATGGGGAATATAAATGCCCTAACGAGCCTGATCTTAGTGGCCTTTGTTATGTTACGATTCCACCATATTTTTTTTAGTTTGTCCATTGCCCCTCTAGCCATCGCCATGCGTCGTTTCACTTCGTCTACGCTACCACCATTGTTTGATATCAAAGCACCCAAGTAAACATACGACTGAACTACGTCGCAATTCGCAACTTGTGTTACTCCTGGTGCATTGACATTAGCGCGGTCCACAATTTCACCTTGGTCTTACTTCGATTAATCTTCAATCCAAATGTAAGACTTACGCGTGCCATCTTGAGCAGTAGTTCTTCCATGTGGCTTTCGCTAGTTGCAAACAAGGTTTTATCATCGGCGTAGCGCAGATTTGCAATTTTGTAACCACCAATCGCAACACCATCGGTCCAGTCCTCGAGAGTAATGCGCATCGCAAGTTCCGTGTAGATGTTGAATAGGAGTGGTGATATGATACATCCCTGGCGGACGCCCGCACTGGGATGAAAGCTATGTGAAAGAAGGTCATCCGTTCGTACCGAAGCAGTTCCTTCTTCGTAGAGACCCCTGGGAAGGTGCACAAGATGTTTTGGTGTGCCCATTTCAAGAAGCGTCTTCCACAATATTGGCCATTTCACAGAGTCAAACGCCTTTGAGAAATCAACAAAGCATATGTAAGTTGGCTTATTGAATTCTCGAGCCTTCTTGATATGTGTGCTTAGGGACCATAATTTAAGTGTCACCTTTAATATAAGGGCCCAAGGCTTACGTGGGTGTCTTAACCTATTTCTTAAGTTATTTTTATCTTCAACAAGCACCTAAAAAGTTCTTGGTTTTTTCGGGATTTTCGTAAATGTGTGATATTCTCAAAAACTCAGCACACCGCGACAATCATATCCCCTAGGAGGTAAGTAGTGACGCATATCCAATATTCATTATTTGCCAGTCGCCATATCAGGTACAAAATCAAATCCCAGATTAGTACGATTTTTTTGGGGCAATTGTCATGATAAGGTAAGGGTATTCAAGGTCCAAAAACGCTGTATTCGATCCATGTTTGGCCTAAAAACAAGAGATACTTGCGCACATGTTTTTAAATCGCATAATTTATTAACCTTTCCATCGATGTATATATTAGAAGTTGCAATATTTGTCAAAACGAATCTTCACTTATTTACATAAGTCGCTGATATGAGAATGCGCCCACAATACATAAGATCACAATACAAAAACTTATTGCATACTACTAACTTTAAAACAGCATTGTTAAGAAAAAGCATTTTGTCCATGGGACCAATTATATTCAATAAAATACCGAATAACATAAAAGACCAGCCTACAAGTATCTTTAAAAAGAAATTAATAGCATTACTATTGCATAAGTGTTATTACTCTGTTAAAGATTTTTTGAGTGATAATTTTATTTAATGTTAATTGTAACTTAGTTGTACTTATACAAATATTATAATATTGAAATGGGATTATATAAAAAAATAGTTAATAATCTGTGAAAGTTTATTTATGTAATAAGTTATTTAATTTAGATTATAATAAATAGTATTGATTTTTGTAAAGTCTTACTAAGCTTAATTTTTGCACGCCATCTGGCAGAATGTATCGGAACTTATGAGTTATATTACCATCCTATGTCTGTACCTACATTCAATGCAAATAAAATATTCTGATTCTGATTCTGATACGATTATTATTCTATATATTACCGATTTATTCATTAAACTCACTACTTTTCAAGTCACATACGCGACTTGAAAAAAATATTCTCTCTGACTAGTACATTCACGCTACAATTCCTAAATTTAATATACTTGCCGTATTGCAACCCGTGCCAACCTTAACCATTAATAGACGGCCAAGTATGCAACTTTACCTTTTTCTGGTCGGTTGGAGGCGACAGCGAAACTATGTTCCGGTAGATTTAAAAGATGAAAATCCTTTTAAACTGCTCGCAGAGTTAAGCTGTTAATAATCGCTCGGTACAGGGTTTAAAATTCGCTACAGTTTTGGTACAATCTGCCCTGAAGTGACGTAGAGCGCTTGAGAGAGCCGTAGGGTTGCCGCGCGATTTATTACGCTGTTTCAGTTTACTAAGAGCACTCTGGTTAATATAATATTGTTTAATGTAATGAAAAATATACGATATTTAGGCAAAATAATTTAATAACTTATATTTAAGACAAAATGTTTTATGTATCTATTTAAATTTCTTAGTGGAAGAGCCTCAGTGTAAATTGATTTTTTCTTTTCTACAGCCAAGTAGCAGTGTGCATGCACACTAGTGTTTCGGTTTGAAGGGACATTGTAGCCAACGTAATTTCTGAGCATTATGAGAGTTAATATCTAATTCTCAGGGTGACGAGCAAAGTGGAGTGCCACGCAGTACTTTTTAATTAAAAGTTCTGTATGGTGTGCCTACTGTTTATGGGTGGTCGTATCGCCTACCATCAGGCGAGCGGCATGCTCGTCTCGTCATTCAGTAGCTATAAAAAAAAATGGTATTTATAAAATACAAATATCCTTAATGTCTAAACGATGTTTTATACTGCTGAATAATGAGATCACTCAGACACTTACAAATTACATTGGATACAATGTACTTTAAACTGGAACAAAAAAGTTTTTGCATGTCGCTGCTTTTAGGATGAAAATTAACTTAAAAAGATAACCGCTCTATACTGGGTCACGAGCAGTGATACGCAATTACATCTCATGCTACTGGCTCGGTGGCGTAGTTTTAGTGCGGTACGACTGCTATGCCGAGGTCTCAGGTTCGAATTCCGGGTCGAGAAAAGTGATATTCGGTTTATCTTTTCTCAATCAGTCCGGATTCTAGAATTTATGCTCGATAGCCTAAACCTATATCATAATAAACATGGCTATAAGTCCCTTACCCCTAAAAGGTGCAAGGCGTGTGTGTATCGTAATCCAATAATAAGGCCAGTCTATTCTTTCGCTTTTGTTTAAAAGGGCTGACAATTTCCTTAAAAATATGGCAAATCATCTTTGCACATAGGCCGTTCTTACTCATCGACAATTTATAATAAATAATAACTCTTACCGCAATTTATGGGCTATGCCGTGACAGCCCTAACGGAAGTGATGCTTCGTGCCGCAGTTTTATTGGAGGCATAAAGTAAGTTTAGAACTCTGTTATCAGTTGCGAGTCCCAGCTGCGACATACTTACTGATAACATACACCTGTGCTGTGTTTGGTGGCGGGATCTAGCACTATTTGTCTATGGTACTAATATTACTCGATATTCTGAACCTGTTTTATATCATGGAACGGAATACACATGGCGAAAAGTGGGAGCACTAGTTGCACCTCTGCCTACCCCTTCGGGAATAAAAACCGTGAATGTGTATATTATGTGTATACTAATACAAATTTGTTAGTACTGTATGTACGGTTTCAAAATAACCTCGTTACTATGATTTCTTTATAATGATAATATGTCGTATCTGGCCGACAGACTAATATGTATCCCTGTGCAAATAAAACTACAGTCTATGGTAGTGATCTGCGATTTAATCAAAGTGATAATCAATAAAACAATTAAAACTTCGTTTTAAGAACTGCTTAAATATACCTAACCTATTAATAATTCGGTAACTTTCAAAGTAGTAATATGTCTTCTCGAACGTGGCAAGCCAATATAAAAGCACATAAATTCTGATATATTAGTGGCAACACTGGTGTCCCGCAGCCGTCTGTGTACACAGCCCTGTACACATTAGCGGGGAAACGTCACCGCGGCTGACTAATTGTTATTAATCGCGTGTGGGCGCCTAAGATTCGATGCTCGAGCTGCGGCCGATAATGGGGGTGTGAGACATACGCGTGGTTATTGACTGTTGATGTGTTAGAGCACATCAATACATCTCAAGTAATGAATTATTAATTAGTTTAGGAATAAAGTGGAAGCTAAACGGTGTGCAGCGTGCATTTGCCTACATTTATAAATGTACTTTTTTGCAATTTTCGGTCAATACAATTTAATTTTATAAAAGCAAACGCAACAAAATGATCGGTTTATCGTCTTTCACATACTTATATTCCAGCTAGAGGCGTATAATTTAAGTATTAAATTTCACTTGTTAAAATTATTATAATATTATCATTATTTTCATGAATGCTATTGTCAGCCAATCTAGTAATCACTTTTATTCTAACAAACATCCAGAGATCTTTACAAAGAGGCTACATAATCACTATTGCGCAAAAATACTATTTGCCGTTTCCTAAATACAATAGCAAAAACTACGCCCGGAATATTGTTACAGTTGTAACCGTGTGCGTGTGCCGTGTACTGAACGCTATGAATATTCAGCGCGGGTTATTATTTCGACCGTCACTTTCGCGCAGATAACAGTGCTACGGCAATAGTTACATTTCAAACTATATTTTACAGTACAGTGTTTACTCAACTAGCTTTTGTAGCTTTTTCTGCGTAAAGTACTTTAATTACAAGATTTTTTTTAAAACTGATTAGTTTAGCTCTACGAGCTAAACATTACGTCACAATCATAGATTTATAAAAAAAACCCTTATAAATCAATGGTCACAATTGATGCAACCGTGAGATTAGCCCAGACAATCAGACACATGCAAAAAATATCATAACTCGTGTTCGTATTTAGTAAAGGACAGAGATCTATCATAATATAAGCTCCGGAAAAATCTTTTCCTAAAATCATCACAGATAAATCAATATCACAATCTTGGCAAACATACCCACTAGGTTTAACTAAACACAGAATCGTGAAAATGTCAGCTTATCTCTTAAAAATCACCTTCACCATTGTCGGATACAAGAGTGCAAGATAAGGAGCCGTCCACGAGTACAGTCAGCCACAAAAATAATAAAACAAATACGAAACTTTCAATAGCCTCAAATACTATTGTGTTCCTACCAAGTACCAACATTACTTAACTGAAATAGAGTAACAAGGTTTACTTTATTCTAAATTAGCTTTTGTTCCCGGCTTCGCACCCGTGGAGTATTTCCATACTTATATGGAAATACTCCCGGGAAAATATATAGCGGGACTTATCCCGCTATATATTTTCCCGGGATAAAAAGTAGCCTATTAACCTGCCCAGGATCTCAAGCTATCTCCGTACAAAATTTCATCGAAATACATTTATGATTTAGTTACTAGTTTATGAGTTTATCACGTACAGAGGCGGCCAGTGACTTTGTTTTATAGTATGTGAGTAAGGATAAAAATGATTAAAAATTAAGCTTAATCTATACCTACAGGTTTTTTCTTTTTGATTCAACTATTTTTGTAGCCGATTGTACTAACTGACCCATTTACAATTCGAACTGTTCTGAGATAAAATTTAAAATCTTAAAGCGCTTCGAGTGGAGGAAAGTAAATTGTGCAAGCCCGTCGGAATGAGCTCTGCATCGGAAACGCTGTCTGTTCAGAAGGCTCTTGAAACAACACTAGACGCCTTTTATAGAAATACTTTTAAAATTCCAACTCAATAATGCATTTCGATTGGGAGCGATTATGCCGCGGATGGGGTAGACAGGGGTGCAACAAGTGCGTCTGTAATTTGATTTTTGTCGTGCTGTCCAGACGAGCCTATCGCCGTAGGACAAATACTCAATTCTGTGAAACTCAAATGAAAAATCTCACAATATTGATTGTCGAGTGCAGAATAGCCAAGTTATAAATTGAAAAGACTGACAAGATGAATTTCCACAGGTTCAAAGCACAAGCCAAACACCTCTGACTTTACAAAGCTACAAATGTACAGTTTATCAATTATCGTCGCTTTAACGGTGATGGAAAATATCGTAAGGAAACCTGCATACCTGAGAATTCCCCATAAGAATTTCGAGGGTATATGAAGTCTGCCCGCCCGCACTAGGCCAGCGTGGTGGACTAAGGCCTAAACCCTCTCACTTGTAGAGGAGGCCCGTGCTTAGCAGTGGGCGGTATATAATACAGGGATGGTATCATGGTGTAAGAACTGTTGCAGAGTAGATGGGAATTAATTGGATCTACTGATGGGATCTAGCTGGAGTGGTTTCTGGGCTATTTGTTAAGTAAATCGTTCCAGAATAAAAAATGCCTTGTGTGTGTAAATCTGTAAAATCCCAGCAAATTATTTTCAACACCTTGTCTAACAAACATCTAAAATCTAAATGTTCACATTTGTATTATTATATTGTTGATGTGCCGCGCGGGCCGCGTCAGCGTCCGGCGCGGAGACAGCCCGCGCGGCCACACGTCACGCCTGATGTATTGCCTCATTCTATCCGCCAAATTAATATCTGTTGAGCTATTAATTACATTCTTAGGGCCTGTTTCACAAGTTTCAAGTACTTACATTTCATTTGACAATTATCGTTGTAGTATTCGTTTTATTACCATTTATTTGGGAGCATAGATTAGAGTGTCATATTTATATATGGTTGTCGTATACATTTATGTGACGAGTAGCTCTTACTCAGAAGTTGTGGAACACGCATAATAAAAGCTAGGTATAATAAAACTTTAATCCTTAGTGCAGCAAATAAATAGTAATGAAATGATAGACGGCGGGTTTGCCTATAGTAAATCAATCCTATCGCACCCACAGCGGGCCGTGCTTATAGTATATATTCAGCGTAATTACTGGGCATTGTGAGACTTAACATTTTACAATTAGGCAAGCAGGATACTCGTCTCGTAATTCAGATGCAATAAAGAAATTATAGGTTACGCTATTTGTCTTTCGAATTTAACTACATTTGTAAAGATATAATCTTATAATATTCAAATAACTAACCGTCTCAAGCCAATCTTTTAACCCTGCGTCCATCCCCAAACAATTCACAAATTAACACAATCCCAGTCTGGAAACCGAAGCCACTTCAAAATACATTTTCCCAGCGTAATCCCTGTAAGCCAAGCCCTCCATTCTTATTTTAATATTTAAATACTTTTTAACTAAGAAGTCACAAAACCCCGGGCAATTTCCTTTGGAATAAGGTTAAGTAAAAGCAAGATAATGCCCCAGACTTTCGGACAAATATATAGCATTTTATTTTTAAGGACAATAGATTTTAGACTTATGGCTGCTTAAAATAGATAGGTATTAAGAATTATTCTAGTCATCATAAGTATTTAGCGTATGGTCTTAAAAAAACTATGCGATACTTTGTTATAATTGAGTGCAAGTAACTATTGCCTTGTTCAAATGTGAACACATACTTTAAGAGATAGAAGTAAGAAAACGTTGATTAGATTGCTGACTGGTTAAAAAGTATAGAATTTCGCTATTGTCATGTAAATTGATGCGTCATGCCAAGATGTGGTGTTACTGCTTAGGAGAGACGCCCACTATCGAGCGACATGCTCCTCTGACTCAGTTGTCTAAACAACCTCGTTTTATAAAGGCAGTTAACATGGGGACCGGAGATTTCTTAATAATGCACGAGCGTAGTTGGCCCTAAGCTCTGCAGATTAAGTCAAGTGCTAAAACTCGGCCGCCTGTGTTACACTGGACATACGGCTGTAGGTAGGGGACCGCCTAACGGGTAGTATGGAGAACTTAATAAACATAAACACACACCTTCCCCAAAGGGATAGACAGACTGCACACACACACGCTAATTTCGGCTTAATGTCACCGATATTTTGGTTATTTTTGTAAAGAATGTGTCTATGTTGGACAAAAATTTTAATTTCAGAAAAGTGCAGTGGTGGTAGGTGTCTCATTATGTAACAGGCCGTCTGGGTGGGTACCACCGCAATGTCTATTTCTACCGCCAAGCAACAGTGTGCATGCACTGTTGTGTTTCAGTTTGAAGGAAATTGTAGTCAGTATAACTACTGGACATAATAAGACTTAACCTCTTATGTCTCAGGATGACAAGCGCAGTGGAATGCCACACAGTACTTTGTAAGTCAAGGTGCTGGATGGTGTTGCTACTGTTTAAAAAGTGCTGTATGTAATACGCATTGAAGAAGTATTCCGCTTAAAAAGCAAAAAAAGATTTGTAAATTTACTCATTTTAGAACTGTTAAAATGATTTTCTATTCGGGGAAAATGATTTGGCTTAAAAAAGAGTGTATAAGCTAGTCGAGACTTCCACTTTTCCAAATTTTGAGGCAGACCCGCACTACAGTTCCGTTTACGAAATGAAAAGGTTAAACCGGAGCGGTGCGAGTGTTTCACCGAAACCGACATAAAACGGCAGCCTTGTTGAGTTTCGTAAAGTTTGTGAGGCGGGCGGAATCCCAAAAACAATTCGCTATTTTCAAGAAAAAACGCAAAGATAACTTACCAAATTATTTATTATCTAGTTGTTAGGTCCATGGTGTTTAACTTAAGTAGTTAGCAGTTTCCGTATGAATTTACAAAAAAAAACATATTTTAGTGCTTGTAAAAATTTCACCCTTTTTGGCATTGCGTTGTTCGTCAGTCATGTTTAAGAATTATAATACTAAGCAAAAAATAACACCTTACTAACAAAATCGTTAATAATACAATGAATATAAAATGAATTTAAAATATAGATTGTGCTCGTAATAACGTAGTTTAATTCGTCATGAATCTGACAAACACCATCTCAATATAATTTAAACTAAAGGTAGGGTAATCCTTATTTCAGGAAAGCCCGTACACCGTTGGGAATAATCATGTTATAACACAATAGGAAATAACTAAAACGAGCTATCAAGATAAGGCGGCTTTTAAGTAAATAGCGCGGCGCGGCGGTCGCGTTTTCGATTCCCGTCGCGTGTCAACTAATGAACCACGAAATGTCAATAAAAACTATAGCTCCATTAACGTGGATGATTTGGTATTTACAAAGGAAATTACTAGAAGGGTTGAATGATCAAGAAATATGGCGCTGTACGTGCAAAGGGAGAGACATTAATTTGCTGATGCAGATGAATTAGCCGCTCGTCAGATGGTAAGCGTCATAAACCGGAGGAATAACAACTGGACTTCAAATTAGAAAGCACTGCGTAGCACTACACTATGCTCTTGAACTTAAGACATAAGGTGCTAAGTCATACAATGCCCAGACATGATATTCGCAATAATCTTGCTTCGCTTGCATGTCTCGTGCCTTAGCGGCAGAAAAATACAGGTGAGTTTTTCAAGTGGGCGTGGATGGCGAAATCCTAAACTATACGGAATATCGAAAAATTTTCAAATGAGTCTCAAGGCCGATTTTGATCAAAACTAAAACTGAATTATTCGATTTTTGACAAACCAATTACCCTACCCGGGAAACGAACCTGTTGAATTTTTTTTAAAATAACGCACCTGTATTGTACCTCTATCGATAGTGTTACTTATAGCGATCAAATTCTGGGAAGTAATAATATATGGTAATCTTTAGGAAAGGCCCATTCTTAAAAAAAAAAATTAAACTGGGGGTGGTAACTTGCAACGAATTCTAGAAAATGTTCTAGTTGAAATTATCAATTTATAAAAAAAATGAACCAATTCGATTCCCCGTTAGATAAATAGATTTTTAAAAATCTTATAATGCAGTTTTTATTTTATCAAAATCGAGCTCGAGACTCGTTTGTGCATTTTTCGATATTCCTTATAGTTTAGGATTTGGTATATTACTTAGTACTTACGTGCTCAATCGAACCCTCGCATAAGAGAGATCCACCACCATTATTTTTACTACTGAATAACGAAGTGGGCTGGTCACTTGAATGAAAGTAACCTGCTTCCAAAAAGCATTAAAGTCACCAAGAACTTTGAGTAACAAAGTAGATAGGTACATCATGCACGAAGTTCGTCACCTTGAATAGTTTATTCACATAGTAACATTGCAATTATTGCATAAGTACAACTTTCCAGAAAGCAACAAGTGTATGGGCCTCATGGGTCACTGGGCGTATATCAGCTCGTAGGACAAGGCGCAAGCACATCCTCATACAAAATATGACTAAGCCTTCGATAGAAAAACTCGCTCATTTTATAGTATAGTCTGGTAAACGATTATATATGTGGATCACATGATGCTAGATTATATCCACCGCCTGTAGACACGCGCAATACGATAATAAATATGGATGTGCTGCTGGATCAAAGAAAACCAATAGGGATTGGAGAAGGGAGATATATTTGGGACTTTGAAAATAACTCACACTTGACAGCGAGACTTTACCACTATAATTGTCTAATCTAATCCGATAGTCGAACATAGGAACATACCAGCTTACAAAACTAATGACGGGATCTTAAAATAATGAATAATAATAATACCAGCCCTGTATACCGTCCCAACTCCCACGGTACACGGGCCTCCTCTACCGCTGAGAGGGGTTAGTCCACCACGCTGGATCATTATAATATTTAACAATTATTATACATTTTAAAACTCTAATTAAACTCTCTACCCATTTCAGGCACTTTACGTAGCGAAATAAAAAACGACCCATAAAATAATTACTTAAATATTAAATTTTATTTGACCTATAATTTTATATTTTTGTTTGCCTGATGATGTGGGGTGACTGACCAATTATTAATTTTAAAGATTTCGTTCAGAGTTTACCAAAGTAAACTCGCTAATATTGATAATACTTCGAGGATAAATCACTCATACTGAATGAACCTATATCATTGAAATAATCATAAAAGTATACTATAATCAAAATTTTATTATAATCTAATGCCAGGTAAGAGCTTCGCTATAACATACTACTCTATCAGATTAGAAGACTAGGCTCATGAATAGAGTAAGCTGTAATAAATAAGTCGTTGTTATGAAAAATCTAAATTATTATATTCTCTTGTGCTGTGATTATATTTGAGATGAATGACTCTAGGCTCTAAATTCAAATTCAAATCATTTATTCAGTAATTAGGCCCCTAAGGGCACTTTTACACGTCATTTTTACAATGTTTTTACCATCTAAAGATTCTACCAGTGCTTCGGAAAAGCCCACTGACCTGAGAAGAAGCACCAAGAAACTGAGCGTAGGTATATTATTATATTTTTTTATATATATTTTTTACAAATTGCAAGTACAATATAATAGACACAATTTAATTACAGAACATGTGTGAATCTGAGCAACCTAATCCCAAGCATTTGTATCTTCAAGATAGTCTCTTATACTGTAATAACCTTTTTTGCAAAGACGTTCTTTGACAGTAGTTTTAAATTTTTTTATTGGAAGATTAACAACTACATTCCACTATTCTTGCCCTGCTGACCACTTAGTAATTTAAATATTATAATGCCTGATAATTAAACTGGCTAAATGTACTTTTTACAGCACGACTGCAATGCTGAGGTCTCGGGTTTGATCCCCGGGTTGGGCAAAGTGATATTGAATTTTTGTAATTAGTATCAGCTCTGAGTCTGGAATTTGTGCCCGATATGGCGATAGGCTCGCCCCCTATCACATCGTGAGAAGAAATACGCACGGCGAAAAGTGCACGCACTAGTTGCACCTCTGTCTACCTCTTCGGGAATAAAATTGCATATTGTTCCTTCGCGGTAAAAGTTGACAATGCGATAGTACTTACTCAAACGGACTCTACTACACTCAACTGAAAAAGTATTTTAAAGCGACCTTGGATTTCGGTCGACTTCAAACCATGAAAAGAATTCTTAAAGAGGACAGTCAACTAAATACATCGCGAAAATTATGACATAATGCTAAGGTTCGCAAGATGCGTCAATATTACTACCCAAGGGATGAGAATTCATAAAGTGTAAATTTAAAGCACCATCCGCCGGCGGCCTACAACGGCAGTTATACCAAACCTCTCATTCTTGAAACGGCCGCCCCAGATTCCGGGCTTAATCCCTCTTCCACTTGCATTACGGCCCGAATTCCCTCGAATATTTAATTTGATGAGGGAGAAAGTGGACGGGAATAATAGAGAGTAGCGTAGTGGCTCGTTGGGAGCCCCGTTCGGTAATCATCTAGTATAGTGAAATATAATTCTGACTTATGTTAAGATGCCACGTTTTTCGCTTGACGTTGCATTTACCACCATGTGCAGTTTACTTTGCCAAGGCAAAATAAATCATAGTCAACCTGCGCCCACACGGACCAAAATCATTCATCTCTCGGTCAGCACTTTACCTGCTACTAGAGCCGTAACTTGGAAACTCAAAGCCTAAATCAGTAATAAGTCATTGTATATAGCTAATGAACTTACGTCACGAGTTCTAGCTGTCGTGTATGCACACTGCATCAGGCGTGGTTTGGACAGTGGATGCAAGTTTACCGCTTTCACAGACACACACAGCACAGCACAGCACTGACACAGCGCGGAGATCGAGTGTCGGGGAGGGCGGCGGTCGACGGCGCGACTCACGTACTCCAAACGTGGCGGGCGGCGCGCGACTGCCGCGGGTGCCGGCGCGGCCCGCCCGCCGGACGACTAGCGCGCGCCGCGGCCCGGCCCGGACACCTTCGTCACATATCTAAATAATATGCTAAAGGCCTATAACACCTTTCAGTGTAACAGGACGATTCTATTGCCTAAACCTGCGGTTCAAAAAACGTGAAACAATACACGTTGCCCGGGATCGGGATGTCCGATATTGACACAGGCCAACTATGACGCAGTTATATTGATGTAGTTATATAGCGTGCGCGGTACCACACCGCTCTGAGGTCCCGATTTCAAATCCCGGATCCCAGCGACAGGCTCGACCCCTATCAAATCATGGGACGGAATAAGTACGGTGAAAGCTGGGTGGACTGGTTGCGCCTCTGCCTACTAAAAGGCGTGAATATGTGTATGAAAATTAAATGAATGTGATGCGCTCTACGGCCTCTTGTCCCGCATAGAACGTTTAATTCAAAATTTCTAGGACGCATGCACAAGATTCTGTTTTGTATTGCCCGTAGAAACCGTATTACACCATCCTTGAATGAAAATCTTCAAACTGCTTCTATGTCGTACCACTCACGCACAAAATTCGCCAGTCTTTTTTTTTTTTTTTTTTTTTTTTTGTTTTCGCGGAGAAAGTGACTTATTACTACCGCCCAGCCTTCAAGGGGGGCGACTGAGCGGTTATGTTGGGTTCACCGTGCCTTACGTCCCGGCGTTGAGCCACCCGGAGAGATGTAACCATCGGGCGACCGCCGGGCCGAGTCCCTAACCTATGTATAACGCACGGCATACCAACCAAAACTCCGCGGTGGCCATCTTCGGCGCATTAGGGACGGCTGCGGGCTTCCTCTGACGGGAGTGTCTAAGTTGTCGTCCGCAGCCGCCTCTGCGCATTGCCGCCTAGTGCGGCCCGTCTCCTGTTGTGGGGGGGCTCAGGAGCCCCCACGCACCGAAGGACGCCCTCGGCGTCAATGGCAGCGTGAGGCCTACCAGCCACGCTGCCGTCCATCACAGGGATCGCTACAATGTGCTAATAGAACACAAAAGTGAAAGACGGACAGCCCCCTGCCGCCCGCCTGCGACCCCCGGTGGCCCCTATTAGTCGCCTTTTACGACAGGCAGGGGATACCGTGGTAGAATTCTCCAAACGCCCCCAATCCACAGGGCGGAAGACGCCGGTCAGTCGTCCACCCGGCACCTCCTACGTCTCGTCTGGCGGCGGGAGGGATCTCCGCGCCTCCGATCCCTCTCGGCACTCTCCTTCCGCGAGAGGACCACCTCACAGAAGTGTGCCACCGCACGCCAGGACCTCCGGCTGTCGACCATGGAAGCGACCACGGCCGGCAGCGAGAGGTCTCCTCCGACGACTGCTCTGAGAGCGCTGCGCTCCTCATCCCAGGCTGGGCAAAACTCTAACGTATGCTGGGCCGTATCCAGCGGGCAGTTGTCACAGTGGTGACACACGGCCGACACCTCCTTCCGCACTACCCGCCACAAGAACTCACCGAAGCAGCCATGCCCGGTGAGCACCTGCGACAGGCGAAACGTTGCCGCACCGTGGCGCCTGTCCAGCCATTCGGCAAAGACAGGACGCACTGCCGCGACGACCCTGAGCCCCGCTGTCGGGGCCTCCAGCCTGAGACGCCACTCCTCCACGGCGGCTCGCCGTAGGGAGGCCCTCATGGCCTCCACCTCCTTCAGGGCCGGATGTTGCCCGCGACTGGACGCCTCCTCCCGCCAATGAAAGACATCGGAGAGGGATTTGGCGTCCAGATCCCAGGGCAGGAATCCGGCCAACAAACAAGCCGCCTCGAAAGAGACCGTGCGGTACGCCCTGATCGCCCGCTGCGCCAAAGCTCTCTGCGGAGTGCGCAGGAGGGCGATGCAGGGGCGGTTCAGGGAGTCAGCCCAAACGGGGCTGCCATAGAGGGCCATGGACCGCACGACTCCGTGATATAATCTCCGGCAAGGGATGCCAGGACCTTCCAGGTTGGGCAGCAGGCTGGAAAGAGCGCCCGCTGCCCGAGACAGTTTCGTCCCCAGTTTCTTGAAATGGGCGCGGAATTTCCATCGGCTATCTAAGACTAAGCCTAGATATTTCATATCTTTGCCGATGGGAATCCGCACCCCCTCAACCACGATGTGGGCACCGGCCGGTGGCCCTCTCCGAGGCCCGTGGAAACAAATGGCCTCGGTTTTCTCGAGGGCCACCTTTAAACCCAACCGTCGAATCCGACTTACTACTTGGCCGGTGCCCACCGCCGCCAAGGTGGCGGCGTCCCGAAACGTCCTGGCGGTCGCTGTGACCAATGTGTCGTCGGCGTAGCACGTCACGCCGACGTCCCAGAGATTTGCACCACGGAGCACCCAGTCGTATCCGATGTTCCACAGGAGAGGGCCCAAAACCGAGCCCTGTGGAACACCGCACGACATCGCTCTTCGGTGCCACCCGTCGACGCCCGGATACACAACGTCCCTGTCAGACAGGTACGCGTGCACCAGACGCCGAAGATAGGGCGGCACCACGTGGTACCGCAGTGCCTCGTGAATGCAGGGCCAAGGCAGCGTGTTGAACGCGTTGGAGATGTCCAAGGACACCGCGACAACTATTCCGCCTCCGGCCACTGCATCCTCCGCCTGTTCCTTCACCCGCAGAATCGCGTGGACGGTGGAACGTCCCCTCCTAAAGCCAAATTGGCTGTCGGCCAGGTTCGGTCCGACCCTCTCGAGGTGCTCGACGAGGCGAGCATGGACGATGCGCTCGAA
Organism: Sphinx pinastri; assembly: GCA_947568825.1. NCBI lineage: Eukaryota > Metazoa > Arthropoda > Insecta > Lepidoptera > Sphingidae > Sphinx > Sphinx pinastri. The sequence goes on from OX387618.1 coordinate 20,477,283, forward strand.
GAGTTTGGCGACCTCGTCGAGCAACACGATGGGCCGGTAGGCCGACGGCGACTCTGCGGGTCGTCCTTCCTTTTTAAGCAGGACGAGCTTCCCGGTTTTCCAACGCGCCGGGAGGACGCCCTGCTCCAAACAGGCGGTGAATAAACTGCGGAGCCTCGGACCCAGGTGCTCGAGGGCTAGCACCCAGGCTCTTCCGGGGATGCCATCGAGCCCTGGGGCCGTGTTTTTGCTCCGCAGCCGAAGCACTACCGCCCGCATTTCTGCGGGCGAAACCTCTGGGATATCCCTTGCCGGATTCTCAATCGACGATGACGCCACATCCGGTGGCGACATCGGTGGAGGAGTGGTCTCCACGGTGGCCGGGAACAAAGCCGCGACGACGTTGGCCAGTAATTCTGGCCGGAGACTCTGCGACAGCGGGGGCGCCGCTGGGCGAAGCTTATTCATCACCATGCGATAGGGGCGCCCCCACGGGTCACCGTCGAGAGTCTCCAGAAACTCCTTGCGTGCCGCGACCTTGGCCCTATGAACGGCCACCCGCAGCGCTCTCTTCGCCTCTTTGTAGAGGTCATAGAGCCGCCGCTCCTGGTTTGCGTGATCCTGTGTTCGAATTCGGCGACGGTGATGCCTGGCGTATCGACGGCGCGCAGCAACGCAAGACGCGCGCAACTGCGCTAGCTCCGCCGACCACCAGTACACCTGCCGCCGAGTCGAACGGCGGAGGGCCCGGGGCATGGCGGCGTCGCAAACGTCCGACATTGCCACCCCGAGCCACTCCGCCTCCTGCTCAACCCGTACCGGCCCGTCCGGCACGGGGAGCCACGACATCACCAGAGCGGCCAACTCTAGGGCCTCTTTATTGAGGCGACGAAGCACCCACCGCGGGCCGTCCTGATTCGGGGCGCTCGTTTCACCATCGGGCTGGATACTCGCGGACGCGGAGACGTCGAACCTAATGTAACGGTGGTCCGACATCGTCTCCACGCCCGCGAGGACTCTCCAGCCCCGGACACGGTGCGCAACGGTGGGACTTGCAAACGACAGATCAACTATGGACCCGCCGTTGCGCCGCACGCACGTGTGCACCGACCCCCTGTTCAGGACGACCAGGCCGACAGAGATCGCCCAGTCCGCCAGGACCCTACCGCGACCGCTCGTCGCCGGCGAACCCCAAGCCACAGACTTGGCGTTGAAGTCACCGGCGACGACTGCCGGGTAAGGTTGGCCTTGTTCCACTAGGGCCCCCAGCCGAACGAGAAAAGATTCGAATTCGGCGAGGGGTCTGTTGGGAGAGAAATATACTCCTACAACCCAAACGTCTCCCAACAGAGCCGCCACGCATCCCTGGTCCTTCGATATCTTTTCGAAGGGCGGGGAGCCAGCGGCACCCTGGGTGATTATGGCCACCAAACCGTCGGTGTCCCCAGCCCAGTTGTCACGGGGAGGGACAAAGTACGGCTCAGCGACCACGGCCACTTGCACCGACCACTGCGCCAGGCTTTGGGACAACAGGTCTTGGGCACTGGCGCAGTGGTTGATGTTCGCCTGAAGGAACTTTAGGTCCATTATTGGGCGATCTCTACAACACCTTCCATCTCGGCCTCTTGCGGTGGGCTTGCTGCCTGCGGCTGGGTTGTGGCCACAGCAGCAGCAGCATTACGTCGGGAGGGGCGACGACGGTTGCGGCGGGAGGAGGCGGGACACGCCTTCCCCCCGAGTTGGTGCCCGGCGGGCTTGCCGGAGGTTGCGCAGACCACGCAGTTTGGCGCAGCGCTGCACTCACGGGCCTTGTGGCCTGTCTGGCCGCAGCGGTAGCACAGCGCGCTACGGTCCACTGCGCAATCGCAGCGTTCCCGGACGTGCCCGGTCTCCAGGCACCGGAAGCACCGAAGGGGCCGTGCCTCGAGCACAGAAACTCGAGCCGCGACCCAGCCGATCGTTACACGGCCCGCCCCTCGCACTTTCTGAGCTGCCTTTATTGGCATCCGAGCCCAAGCCGTACCCACACCAGAACGGTCAGGTCGGATTTGCCCTACCTTGATGGATTCAAGTGCACACTCACCGGCCTTAGAGAGGGCCATTGCGACTGACTCAGGAGTGGCCGTGTAATCCAGCTCCGTAAGCCGCAGTTCCGCATTTTTAATGGGCCGGGAGATCCGAACATCCTCCGACCCATTGAAACACTCCCTCAGCCTTGCGGCGAGGGAGTCGGCCCTCTCATCAGAGTTAGCCCCGGGCACCTCGTACATTGGGGCACCCGTGGCCGCAAACTTAGGCCTCAGCCTTGTGATATCAAGGCCGGTGAGGTTCACCTTATCCTGCGCCTCTGTCAGAACCCTGGCATAGGTGAGCCCCTTCGCCACAGCCGTCGGCGTCAGGGTTATCATGACAGCCGCGGAGCGCGGTGGGCGGAGCTTGGGCTCGGCCCGGCGCGGCGGTTGCTGCGAACTTGCAGCAGGCGCCGCGCCGGACTTGGGCTTTGTCTTCCTCTTACCCACTACTACCGTCCATTCCCTGTCCATAGACACTGGAGCCGGCGGCAGCGGGCGGGGCTCACGGGGAGCTTGCTGCGCTGGGGGATTGGGTTTATTTTTCCCCCCCTTTACTAGCTTCAGCTTGGGCACTGGAGGAAGTGTGGAAGCCAGAACGACGCGCTTCTCCGCTCCTTGGCCCTTCGCTTGCACCCCCAATAGTTCCGCCATGATGAATCGGGGCGGAGCATTGGAGGGACCGGCGATTGGGATCAGGGTGGGAGGACTGGGTTGGGCTGCTCCTTTGCCCTTACCTTTTCCCTTGCCCTTGCCCAAGGACCGGTGTTGACCCCCGACATACCCCCCTGAACCGGGAGCTCCACTACTTGGGCCCTATTTTCATGGGCCAGAGGCGGTCTTGCGGCCGGTCCCATGAGCAGTGACTCCATCCTTGCCTCCACCCTCGCCTCTATCATCCCCAGCATTTCCTCCGTTGGGCTTTTGCTGGCGGCCGCCTCTAGGTCTTCGAGGCGGCGACGGAGGGAGGCGTTCTCCTCCTGAAGCTGCTTAACTGCAGCCTCAAGGCGGGAGCTCTTTTCCCGCCACCTCTTCGCCTCTTCTTCAAGGCCGGTGACCGTGGTCTCTGTGGCCTTAGAGCGCGCCAGTGACCCGGCAGAGCGGAGCCGCTTCGGCACGACCTCCGACTTTTGGCGAGCCTCCGCACGCTTCGCGTCGTTGCGCTCCCTCTCTGCCTTCTTTAAGATGCCCACCGAAGGTGGGCTCCCTCTAGCACGAGCAGCGGTCGCCCTCGTCTTCGGCGCCGGCTCGTCCGTGTCGGTCGACAAGCTCCTCCAAAATCGCCCGCCTCTCACTGAAGAGCCACTATCGCTGGACTCTGTGTCCACGCACATGTCTTCAGTGAGCCTCGCGCCCACATTCCCCCTTTCTATTTTTCCGTCGTTGGACTTGCGCCCTTCGACCTCCGCCTCTCCAGCCGGAAGTGGAGTAGGCAACCTCGTCATTGTGTTTTTAGGTTTAGATTTATTCATTATGAATCCCACGAGTATGGGGGAAATAACAGTCCACCCAGGCAGTGCCCCCTGTACCTGGGTAAGCCTAGCGTAACCCGCACAGAGTGTCGGCCGGTACTCTGGCGGGGGTCGCACTCGAGACCGAACTACCCATCGGCCATGCATCCCCTCGCGGTGCGCCGCCGCTTGGAATTCGGGGTAACTTTTTATAGAGGTTATCTCCCTCGCAGTCCAGGCGGTTAAGCCAAGACCCTCGGCCCCAGGAGTCGCTGCGAAACATGACCACAGCGCCCCCTGAGATTCCGAGACTAACGGTGGCCAAGGAGAACTAGTTCTGCCCCGGCCTGTTCCGCGGCAGGGTGAGTGCACACGGAACCCGTCTACATATTCCTCCACTGCACCCTCTGCTAGTCAGAGGGAACGCGGAAGAATCTTCTTTGCTGGTTTTGGTCCACGCCGTTTCCGGTACCCCCCAAATTTGGGGGGCGTTCCCCTATCCGCCACCCAGGGAGACGCGCCCGATGGGAGACCAGCAACTCCGCACGGAAAATTCGCCAGTCTACCGTATGTGCTTAGCATTGAAAACAAAGTCGACATCTTCAGTTTGTCCATTTCAACGTTAAAAAAATGCTTGTTACTTCATCTTCCATAATTTATACTTTAAGCCATTAGTTAACCCAAAGCAACAGTAAATAAGTAATTTTCCTTAAAAGAGTGATTCAACTTTTTACGCATGGTGTGTTCACATCGAGTAGGTTGCTCACTTTTTTTGTTTGTTTAAGTTAAGATTGCCTATGTTCATTTTAAGTGCTGCAGTCAGTTTTGCGAACCTATAATAAAACTAAAAAAAATGTTGTCCTAAAAATGGCTGCTTGGCGTCAATTACATTTGCCAACTTTATTGTTCTGACTGATAAATAAACGTAAACTGGCATACCTATACAATAAATACAAAAGGTGCAAAAGTTGCCAATTTAAACTGAATAAATTAACCACACTCTGTTTTGCAAAGCAATTCCCGGTGTTATCACTATTTATCATAGTCGTAGCGGTTGTAGCCCGCTATGCCAGGATCTTCATTCACTTGTGTAAATAAATAGATTAATTTATTTCAGTAAAAGTGTCCCCGTGGGCGGAAAAAACTCGTCACACCAAGAAAAGTTAAGCGGTTTAAACTGTTTTATTATAGTCGATCTTTCGATGGAATGCTTCATGCGCTGAAACTTTTCGCAGTAACATTGTTTTGTCGTAATCGCGGTGACGCCACTGAAAAGAAAATTATGTGGCAACATTGGTCCCAAAAGTGCCCCCGGTGACGTTTATTCTTAAAGTTTTATTATGTCATGTATTAAGTCCATGGAGGATAGCTAATTTAGTCAAACTGATACGTGATTACACATATTATTTTGAAAAAGCTTTAGAGTCTCGTTCGGGAATTACCACAGTATCGTAGTAGCACCGATGTTTGACAAGCACCCAATGAACAACACATAATGAGTAATTGAGCAATTTTTTATACGTAAATACAATTGACCATATACCTTATACTTCCTACTGCTATCCGGTGAGAAAACAATGCATCGCGCCATTTTTTTTTAAAAAAACGCCGGTCTAAAATTGGTATCAAACTTAGATAGAATCATCGATTAAGAAATTTGTGGCGGTGTTGCACTATTCTTGCGACCGTCGATTTGCGCCATGCCGCAGTAACACAACGATACTTGCTCACTGCCTTTACCGAGACTCGCAATATAGAAATTATTCTACTTAATTTAAACGTAGGTAACAAAAGCTAAGAGTGAACAAGACAAATAAACAACACACACACACACATCACACATAACTTCACGCCCTTTATCCCCTAAGGGGTAGACAGAGGCGCAACTAGTGCACCCACTTTTCACCGTGCGTATTCCGTCCCATTATGTGGTAGGGGGCGAGCCTATCGCCATATCGGGCACAAATTCCAGACTCCGGGTTGATACTGAGTAGAAAAACCCAATATGACTTTGCCTGACCTGGGGATCAAGCCTATGACCTCAGTATTGCAGTCGTACCGTAATACAACTACGCCACCAAGGCAGTCCAACAACTAGACACGTTAATTACAATGTGGTAAATCATCATCACTGTCCATATATACCCTCAGAATTATAGGGAACTGATAGCTAAAGACAAAATAATATATTGGGATTCCGGTAATCTCACAAAATACGAGAGCAAAACTGCCACGTTATAATTAGAATCAACTCGATTGCGAAAGGCAGTTTATTTTAATAAAACTTCAACTTAATTCTATAGTACATACTTATTATACACAATATACAGTACACACTACACACATAAGTAAAGAGATTTTTTTTTTTTTTTTTTTTTTTTTTTTTATTGCATTTAATGACGAGACGAGCATGCCGTTCGCCTGATGGTAAGCGATACGACCACCCATAAACAGTAGCAACACCATCCAGCACCTTGACTAACAAAGTACTGTGTGGCATTCCACTGCGCTCGTCACCCTGAGACATAAGATGTTAAGTCTCATTATGTCCAGTAGTTATACTGGCTACAATGTCCTTCAAACCGAAACACAACAGTGCATGCACACTGTTGCTTGGCGGTAGAAATAGACATTGCGGTGGTACCCACCCAGACGGCCTCTTACATAATGAGAGACCTACCACCAGAGATATTCTGAAAGCAGTGTTCAAATTGATTGCGATAAGTTCCCCTGCCATTTGACTCGCTCAGATCGAGTTACCGGCCATTGTCCGCCAGATCAAAAGGAATATGCAGTAAGAGGACTCAGAATTCTTCGGTAATATTTTTATACATTTTCCTCCCCGAGAGTGGCATTATCGGGAATAGATTGAAGTCGTCGAAATTCTTTAAATTGAATGGACGCAAGGCTGTTACTGAATAAAGGATATGTTCGAGCGTTATACAGCGATGCTGTTATATTTCATTATAGACAGCTGCTAGTTCGATTCCTGGGAGGTTATATTCACGTCTTTGTTCGCGAGGAGTTGTTAGATAGATGCGCTATGAATGCAGCTACGCTACGCCATGCGTAGTACTTATTTGATAGGCGACGATCAGCATTTCGGGTACAAATTCCAATTTTATGTCACTCGGGTGTGTTTTCAAACCGAAAATGTGATAAAATATTCCGTATCTAGGAAACGTAAAAAGGTTTCTACAATAGGGCTACTCCTTGAAGGCTGGCGATCCATCGATCGTCAGTATAGTATTGTAGATATTTATGTGCGGCTATAAACATTTAGGGTCAGGTAACTTGTATGCATTTTGAAAATAACTCTCTGGTTTAAAAAGTGATTTTTAACCTACTTCCAAAAAGGAGGAGGTACTCAATTCGTGTGTTTATATGTTTTTTATGTATGGACCCTGATTTCTCTGAAAATTATGAGCTTATTTCCGTGTTTCCTGTTGTTCCTCAAGACTGCCATTATTTAGTCCCATTTGAATATATCTTAGTTTAGGGTTCATAATTTTATTTAAAAGACTCAACGGACCTGAATCATAATATGAGCAATCTTATCATAATTCTTACTATTCTTATTCTTACTAATATTATAAAAGCAAAAGTTTGTGAAAACGTTTGGATGTGTTTGTGAGAAGTAAACGCAGAAACTACTAAACGGATTTGGATGAAATTTGACTGACAGGTAGATAATTTAGGCTTCATTTTATCCCAGTGATTTACTTCCATATTAAATTACGGATATATTTTTATCTGATTCTTTAAGTAACTGGCGCTGGTGTCGTACTGAGCTTTAGGGAGTTTTGTTGCGGGAAAGGCTTTTCACGCGGGAGAAGCCGCGAGCAACATCTAATTTTAAATATTATAGAACCCGCCCAATATCACTATTTCAAAAATATTAAACGGAATGAAAAAATTTGCAACTGATATTTGTTTTTGCAACAGAATGGAACTGAAGAATCGTAATAGCACGGGATTTACAAATTCCCAGTTATTTTTTTCAGTTTGAGAAGGATTCAAAGAAAGAACATAATATGAAAAAAAAATATAAAATAATAATAATTATCAAGATTAATTAACTCTTCATGCATTGATGTATTAAAAAAAAACCCTCTTCGTGTAACAAATTTGTAAATAAAAATGATTGATATTTTTTTTATAAATACATTAAGTACACTCTGCATCACGTACATCAACTTTACTAAGAACAATTATAAATAAATAACTCAGTAGCACTAGCCTAACTAGCCTAACGAGTGGTATTCTGAACTAAATGAGTGGTACGCATATCAAAATTTGTCCGTGTCTTTACTGTTTTCCTACTTTGACATTGGCAAAATCATCGCCTGACAGCGATGGAGCCATAACCTAAATATTGAATTGAATTGAATTGAGTGGTACGCAGCACCTGATGCGAAAATATGTTAGTTCAAAATCGATTTATTTAAGCAGATAATATAAAGAACAATTAAAAACATTTTGTCCCGGTTTGCGATCACGGCTGGACGAAGTCTATGTTGCCAAAGACTGCAATAATTAAAATTATTCTCCTCCACTGAGACTACGTGCAGTATGCACATTATGCAGCCACTTGACTAAAGAAGTTAGAACACAATCCTACTAATATTATAAACGCAAAAGTTTGTAAGAATGTATGGATGTTTGTTACTCTTTCACGCAAAAACTACTGAACGAATTTCAATGAAATTTGGCACACGGGTAGATCATGTCCTGGATTAACACATAGGCTACTTTTTATCCCGGGAAAATATAAAGCGGGACTTTTATCCCGCGTAAACTTATTCAGGCGGGTGGAGCTGCGGGCAAAAGCTAGTACCCAATAATGTTAACATGTATGTTACTCATATTATTTATATATTGTCGACCAACCCAGGCTTCGCACGGGTAGCGACTAGCAGGGCATAATATATTAAGCCTCCATTGGTTCAGGTCGTAGGATATATCTTGTGTCCGCCCGGGTAGCGACCGCCGTACACAAGATGTTAAAACTGCCATAGTGTTCCGAGATCGGCCTGTGTCTATCCGGATCAAACAGGTCAGCATGTGTTGGCTGGGGAGGGATAGTCATCTTTCGTTATCCGGTACTCTATCTGGACTCATTACTTACCATCCGGTGCAATGGAGTCACGTTGCCCTGTCCGTATAAAAAAATAACATACACATAAACCTTCCTCTTGAATGACTCCGCCTATTAAATAAAACTGTATGAATATCCGTTCGGTAGTTTTTAGGTTTATCGCGTTCAGACAGACAGACGGATGCAGCGGGGTGATTGGTTTTATAATGTGTGTAAGGATTACCGTAGTATGTCTACATAATATTTATACGAGATTATATAAGTAAATTATATAAACTACTGTCTATTGAAGATTAGACAATCAACGTTTAAACCTGCAGTGCAAGATAACTGAGCAACATACTCGAGCAGACATACATACATACATAGTATCACGCCTCTATCCCATAGGGGTAGGCAGAGACCATGGATTGCCACTTTGCTCGATTCTGGCACACCACTTTCGCTTCCTCTACCTTCATCAATCTTTTCATGCACTCCCGCGGGTTCAGGGTACTTTTGACCTGGCCCTTACTTAGAATGTCAGATATCTGACATTCGAAAGTTCGGCGCGGTCGACCCCTGCCGGCCCTTCCATCCACACTCGCCTTATATATCCTCTTTGTCATTCTCCTATCATCCATCCTTTCCAAATGCCCCAACCACCTTAGCATACCCTTCTCAATTTTGGTCACTGCATCCTCTGTCACTCCACACATGTCCATCACCATAGTATTCCGCACTCTATCACACACAGCCACCCCACACATGCTTCTTAACGCTCTCATTTCCACTGCTTTAATCTTACTTTCGTGCTTTTTCTGCCATCGAGCAGACGACTGGTATTAATTGGAGCTAAAGATCAATATAATAACTAAAACAACATACCTAATAAAAATAACACTATAAAATGTACTAGTAAAATTATATGGTTATACTTTTATAGAAATAAACAGGGCTCCTCGACTATTAGGTTTATCGTCCATCATATCAGCCTACTGTATAATCTTATCCTTCGACATTAAAACGCTTCCTCCACTAAATTCGTTGTTAGTAAATATCGGTGGCAGATAAACCGGCTGACGATCACTAGCGCCGCGCGAGCCAGTTCGAAACTATGCAGTCAATAAAGCTCAGTAAGGCAGTGTGTTAGTGAGGCTCGGCTGTACGTACTTTCATGTAATTTGTCGTGTACGAAGCAGCGTGTTTGCGTCCCGCACTCGGCGCTTAGCGACGTGCTTTGTATACACAGTTGAGGGAACAACGGTGATCATATTTATAATATATATATCCCAGAATAAGACTATTAAGCTGCAGTGGGTTCCTTCTCACATACAACTTTTTGGTAATGACACACAGACTTATTGGCTAATGAAGCGGCCACAGCTAATAATATAGGGAATAATAATAGCATGTTGTTGCGTCCTGCGTCAAAGGGGGCTAGGGTATTGGTCATTTTTTTTTTTATTTCTTTTTTTTGTAAGAATATAACATATTAAGGTAGAACTTTATGAAACAACATAGTGGTAACATACGACAAAGCTCCTTAGAGTTAAAACATAAGTAAAAACTATGATATGTCATGATCTGTATATTAGTATAGTTAAATTTTGGATATCATTAAATAAGATTTGTAAAGAAGTCGCGTTTTTTTTTTTTTTATAGCATAGAATGACGAGACGAGCATGTCGTTCGCCTGATGGTAAGCGATACGACCACCCATAAACAGTAGCAACACCATCCAGCACCTTGACTTACAAAGTACTGTATGGCATTCCACTGCGCTCGTCATCCTGAGACATAAGATGTTAAATCTCATTATGTCCAGTAGTTATACTGGCTACAATGTCCTTCAAACCGAAACACAACAGTGCATGCACTGTTGCTTGGCGGTAGAAATAGACATTGCGGTGGTACCCACCCAGACGGCCTCTTACATAATGAGAGACCTACCACCAGTTTATGTTATATATTTAAATTTATGTTTGTACTATATACAAAGCTCGTAAAGGCGGACTGAATGCCGAAGGCATTCTCTACCGGTCAACCTGGGGAGGTGCAGAAATAAAAACATATTATTTTGCAATGTATGCGCTTTATACACTTTTAACTTGTATATATACATTACTATAGCATTTGAAACACATCAACACCATTGCTGGCCGCAATTTTCCATGTCGAATGGATTAAATTGTTTTAATGAATAAGATGTGAATAGAAAGATGATTGCTAGTAAGTTGGAATACCGCTCGGACCGCTCTGTGTCGCTAACGGGCGCAGTTTGACTTAAGTTACGATTTTTATAACGTGACTCAGCGGCGATACGCTTCTATCTCACCCCCTATCCCCTCTCCGCCCCTCACCTCCCCACCTGCCGTTCGCATCCTAACGAACTTGTTACGGACGACGTGCGCAACCTGCCGACACCGACAATACAATGAGCTTTATTTCACTACCATGAATATTTGCATACGTCACATCTTTCGAGCTCTCAGAGCGACGTACACACCGGTGAATGTGATTTGTTACCTCATCGAGAGATATCGCTACATCTCTAAGATTTTTGCGAAAGATGGTACGTATTAAAGCTATGTCAGACATTTAAAAGACAATAGCATGTCGCTGGTAATATTAATCATATTTTTTGCATTTTATGCTTTTACAGTCGAGTTCAAACCTAGTTTATAGAAGACGTAGAAAACGCCACTGCATTTAAAGTGGAACGGGTTTTTTGAGCACGTCACAATATCACTGTCCATACTGTATATTATAACGACTATGGCATTAGACAGGTCCGTCTGGAAATCTTTAGGGAAGGCATTGCGTTCAGCACCAGACCTCATGTGACTGATGATGATGATAGATTGGCTACACTAAATAATATAGTCATATTTAGTGCATTATAACACGTTTATAGTTTTTATACATATGTCATTAACGATTCATGAAGCAAGGCCAACGTTCATCCATTTAATTAAATAAATTTACTGTATCCATAATGCACTTCATTGTCAGATCATGCTTTTTTTATTAATTATAAACTATCTACTTACAAATAAAATATTCACAAACAAATTAACCATTTTGGAATGATTGAACATTTATTACAAACAATTAATCACACCATGATCCAATTCAATTCCTCGGTGGCGTAGTTGTATTACGGTACGACTGCAATGCTGAAGTCTCGGGTTCGATCCCGGGGTCGGGCAATGATATTGGGTTTTTCTACTCAGTATTAGCTCGGAGTCTGGAATTTGTGCCCGATATGGCAATAGGCTCGCCCCCTATCACATCATGGGACGGAATACGCACGGCGAAAAGTGGGTGCACTAGTTGCGCCTCTGCCTACCCCTTCGGGGATAAAGGGCCTGAGTGTGTGTGTGTTTGTATGATACAATTCAATATTTATTTATTGTTTATTGTCAATCTTATTACAATTTTTTGCTTCCGTAAAGCTTCGATATTACAATCATTATCGTATTAATATACATACAACCTTTGATTAATTATATACCTAGATAGACACTGAACGTATCAAACGCGTCGAAAAAAATAGAGGTGAACTGTTCCCCACTAAATGAGTTCGAGTGAATTATTTTTTGTTGATTTTCATCTATGTAATTTTTTCCCCGTTTTAATAGAAACCTTAATACCGTATAACCTTAAACCGTTATAACTGGTATCATTATGCGCGCACACAAGGATACGCAGAATGAGTCAGCGATAGCGTATGATACAGCTGTCATGCATACTAGCTTAAGAAAAGTTGGCCTGTTTGTTTTAGTTTCATTGCAGCGCGTCACTCTATCTAGGTATAGAATTAATCAAAGCATACAACTATTTAACTATCACAGACCCTGGCAATCTGTAGTATTATTATCGTACGGCTTCAAATGATTTGGAGCAACTATTTGTAAGAAAAATACTTAAATACCTAAAATACTATTCTAACGATAGGCACGAGCCTCCTCTTTTAAAATAAATTATATTGTTGGTGTATCTTCCCTCGTCACCATTAATAGGCAAAACAAACAGGCGTTCCACCACTTCATATGGGAACGCATACTCAATGAAAAATACTTCTGGTTCAGCAAAATTAAGAACTCAGCAATAAATCTACTCAAAACGTAGCGGTTCTGTAGCGCGTAGGACTTCGTAGTGGATCATAGCGGGCTATCGCTACGGCACACTGTTGATTTAGGTCTGTTTGTCGCACCTGATGCACCGCCGACTACTTACACACGGAGACTTTGTTTTCTCAGATAACTTTCAGAATGGCCGTATTATTCCCGCGACTAAATACATGTTTGAGATGAAACTGCAATGTTGGCGCTACTCTATGTAGATATAAGTACCCAACAGAATAAGGAAAACGTTCCCCGCGCGAAAATCACGTAATCGCTACAATATTTTTGGCGTGATAGAGCAGGAAACAAACATTCTCACATTTTTGTTTGTCATGTTAGGGGAGCAAAATCACGTCGAAATAGTGTAGTTGCGTAGCAGTCGTAGAGGAGGCGTAGAACATCTGGCATTTAAATAGTTAACGTCAGCAGGGTTGTAGCAGATACGCGTACGTAGCGTACGTAGTAGCGTATGAATTGTACAGTACATATACACAACATACAGCTTTAGACAACTTAACTATCTACTGGTAAGTGATCACTATTCCCTAAAACAATATTAAAACCGCAAAAAAATTCACTGCACCAACATTAATACATTAGATGTTAAGGCTCCTAGTACCCTGTAACTACGTTAAAAACACTGCTCAGAAATCCAGCCTCCATATTGCTATCTTACATCAATAGCTAAGTAGGCTTATCTATTCGGATGCATACTGGCACAAGAGATTAACTTCCTTCTAATGCATACATGGCTACATATATGATTCTAAAGCTGTACTTATAGTAAAAGGCTTTATTGTACTCATATATTTCTGACAGGCTTTGTGGGAGCTAAAGGTCAGCTCTGGCCGTACGAGTGAGACACAATTAGGGTCGGCCACCGCGTTGTTCCTCGTAATTTATTGCTAGAGTTGAGCATATCTGCAAGCGACTGCAGCATCGCAAACATAATCCTTTATTTTGTTCTTTTATAGAGCTGTATGATGATTAGTGGAATTATTATTAAAATTCAAAACATTTCATTTGTAAATACAAAAAAAACGGCGTCAGTTAGAGAAGCAACGTTTTTATATACACTGCATACTAATTATACTAATATATAATTATACTAAGCGACGATAGCCTAGTTGGGAATGGAACGGTCTGCCGAGACAATGTCCGGAGGTTCAAAACCCAAGGCACACACCTCTTACTTTTCGAAGTTACGTGTGTATTGTTTGCGGCGTGAGGCGCCGCAGGTAGATAGTGATAGATAGAAGAGAGAGAAGAGAAACTCAGGGTTTAGGTTCGTGGTACGAGCTTTATTTTGCACCTCCGCGTTACACTTGGTACGGTTTGCTGGTGGTATGCAAACGAGTCACTGGCCTGCGGAGACTCCGATTCAGGCGAACGGCACGACGCTGATGCACGTGGCTAGCTCCGGCGGCAGCTCGCCGGGCAGATGGTAGCGCCACGTGGTCTGCGCAGCGGTGGTGAGGTGGTCGGGGTTAGCACCCGATGATGGTGGTGGTGAGCACGTGGCCGGGGCCAGCACCCGCGACGACGGTGCACACGTGGCCGGGGTCAGCACCCGCGACGACGATGGTGGTGTGCACGTGGCGGAGTCAGCACTCCGCACCGTGGAGAAGGCGGTCAGCACGTGGCTGGGATCGGGGGTCAGCACTCCCGACGCCAGCGGAGCATGGAGTCAGCACTCCACGCCGTACCATAGAAACCTGGAATCAGAATCCCAGCGGGTCGGAATGCAAGCTAGGCTTACATTCCGCGCCAGTGACTCGTGATAGCTCACGAGCCCAGATGCACAGAATACCTGGAAGCGGTTAGTAGTCGTTGGCACACTCACCCCAGCGGGAACAACGATGTACGTGGCAACACGCAGTTAGTTGGTAGTGTTGCTACGGCGAAGAAGATTATAGAAAAAGGGCGCGCGTGACATTGCACGCTTATTTATACGAGCGCCGTTCAGACGTACGTCAAAACTAGTGACAGTTTAACCAGCCAATACGATACATTAACAGTTTCTATTGGTAGTTAAACTGACTTAAACGATAACGTTTACGAAGAGAGTTAACGTTCCTAGCAACGTTACATGTTATCAATTATCGTTCGCTTTAACGGTGAAGGAAAACATCGTGAGGAAACCTGCATACCTGAGAAGTTCTCTGAATTTCGAAGGCAGTATATAATACAGGGCTGGTTGCATTGCATTGCATGGGCAATCAAGCAACTGGGTCATCTGATGGTAGCACACATAGAAGCGTCACCTGTAAAAAACAAATGAGAACTGAGGAGGGATTTGGAAATTATTACACACGTTGAGGTGTGGCGCCTAACAAAACAGACTTTCTAAAAACTAGGCCAAAATCTCAAAATGTATGTAAAGTTTTCAAAATGCCTTTAATAATATCCACAATTCAATGTTCAACATCTCATTATTGTGTCTGTTGGAGTACGAGAATTTTCTCTACAGTGGAATAACAAGCTCTACGTAGAGTTTTAACCTACTTTAATTTGATCTCAAAATAAATATCGAATGGTATTTTAACATTAAAATTCGAGAAAATCTAATCTAAATTGATATTTGTATTTCAAATAATATTTTATATAATTAATTCTACGCTTATCTATATTTACTTATTCATAATGCATACACTTATCGTATAGTTCAAAAGGTTTTTTTTAAATAAATGATCTAGCTTAATCATCTATAAGTGTAATATAACATAAACATCGTTCCGTTAATTTATTTGCACATGACAAAAATAACAAAACAGATATTCGAACGATGCTGTTCTTCTGTTATATTAAGCTAAACTCTAGTAAATGTAAAGACTATAAAACATTAAATTTATATTTAAAATAGCGTTAATAATTAAAATAAAATTTCACGCGGTCGGCGACGCGGACACAATTCTACTAACTAATATACAATTAATAATTGTACGAATTTAATATATAAAACAATATTCGCTTTCTAATGAGAAAGAAATATTTTACTAGACTTCATTTAGGACAAAGTAACTTAAACATTTATATATTATTTGTGGTATATATTGAAAATTCTGTAGTTAAAAAAAGAATACAAATAAATACTTCTGAGATTTAATTGAGAGCTTATCAAGCTTTCACTTAGGGCCTCAGCAATTTGCGTTTTACACAAACAGAAACAGCTTAACCAGTAATTTCGAACAAATTAACATAATACTAGATACTTTAAATTATTTGTTAGTGTATAGTTGCGAAATTGAAGTCATCGTATATTAAAATGTATGTTGCAAATAGTATGTACATAAACACTGCCAAAGCATAAATAGTTGCTGGAGTAAACAAAATGCAACATTATTTATTTTGTGCTAAAAATACGCGCCAATTCGCCAGAGCCTTTATGAATAGCAAAACAGGCGAGCTTTGCCGTCCGCCGTTACATGTCCAGCCCGATTGGCCCCGACACCCAGATCGCCGGCACTCGGACACCGCGCCAGATGACTCTTGTCCGATTTATGCTGGAGTGGTCTTGATACAGCGCCATCTACCGGCCTTGTGACATCACTGTTTTTATAGCACAACTTCGTATTTTCCTATGTTTCTGATAGCATTAAGACTCGATTTGAAGAGAGTAGTTTGTGTCAAAGAATATTTACGTTCGGTTTAGATTAAAATGGTGTTTGGTAAAAGTTACTCAAAGCTAATTTGAGAGCTTTTAAATTTTGGACCTATTCTGTATGTGTACGTTGTGAAATCTATTAGGTAATGGGTTGGTATTGGGTATTAGTCCATTTAACTTGTGCCGCGACAGTGCAGTGCAGAATGCGGGAGGTCTTTGTACGTTGTGCCCTCAAATCGAAAAATTAGAATTTGCGAAAGTTTATCGGTTTTCAAAACTTTTGAATACCATAGATATTTGTGCTCTATATAAACATAAACTGACCCGTCATTACCACACTGCAATATGCAATTAATCGCTTTATTATCTCTGCCTATCCCACGAACTTGAGCTTCTAGTACGTAGTACGTACGTACGTAGTAAGTCTATATACTGTCGACCATTACATGCGTAACAAAAAGAAACTAAATTTTAAAACCCGTACCATAAAAGCGCGAAGTGATAATGGAGACCCTACCTGCGACTTATCACACCTCCATTAAACCCATTGTATTCTTGGACCGTAAAAAATAAATACCCACATAATATCGCCCTTTACAAAGAATACACGGGATAAAATGCCCGGCTCACCTTCATTGTCTGCAGTACAAAGGAAGGCGTCTAAGTCTTAGTAAGTAACGCAATATTTCTAAACTGAACGTAGAAATCAGTTGGGTCACCTAGTACGTTATGCCAGACTACCTCGGTGGCGTAGTTGTATTGCGTACGCGTTATGCTCGTACGATTTGCGCGCTGAGGTCCTGGGTTCGAATCCTGGTTCGGGCCGAAAAGATTGTGACTGGGTTTTTCCATCTTAAAAATTACTCAGTCGCAGCTCGGAGTCAGGAAGTTGGCGGTGTGATACCCCCGTGCCTCGGAAAGCACGTAAAGCCGTTGGTCCTGCGCCTGATCTCTCTCCGGTCATGTCGGATTGCCGTCTCACCGGACTATGAGAGTGAAGGAATAGTGAGTGCACTTGTGTATTGCGCACACACTTGTGCACTATAATATCTCCTGCGCACCTGGCTGATCTCCGTTGAGATTGGCCGCCGTGGCCGAAATCGGCTAGGAAGTGTTTGTTTATTTACGTTATGCCACCATTATCTAATGCCTCTCATGATTCACTAACTACATTGATGTAAAAAACCCAAACTAAAACATTGTAAAACAAAGGCAGACACGTTGCGTCGGTATGTAGTGAGACAGGCTTCACATTGTGCTAAAAGGGACCGCATAACTCCCGTCTTGAATCGTAAAGGCATACTTAATATGAGAGCGCGAATGGAACTTCAGTAGGCAGATTTAATCCATAGGGTAATCAGGAACAAAACACCAACTTATTTATATGAAAAAATTAATTGGTATTGGCACGGCTGCAAAAGTCTTCGTTCTGCTTCCTTAAATTTATTGAAGATCGCGCACCATTCTTCGGTTCGATACCAAGGCTGCTTCAAATTTGCCGCGACAAGTACATGGAATGATTTTCGTCCACCGCTTCGGCTTAAAATAAGTGTTGGAACGTTTAAGAGCAAATATAAATCGGCTCTGTTAAATAAACAACTTGCCGCAGAGAATGTAAAACATTCTTACCTGAAAACTCTAAGCCTGAAATCATACTTTCAACCAGTGGTCTACAAAAAACTAAAATAATTATTAATTTTATAAATTTATTTAAGTATCTTCTTTAGAGCACTTCGCAGGTACCAACCCACTAACTCACACACACATACACGCATACACACACAGTCATTAATATATATTTTCACACACTAATGCTGTTTTCGTTTAATTTAAGTTAAATTTAATCTTTTAATAAGGATACGTGATGAATTTTATTTATTTGTTATAGATATTTTTAATGAATGTTATAAGAAACTAAGTAAAAATTAATGGAGGAGCAGTTAGTCCTAATTTCTAAATACCCCTTTTTGGCTTTTGTAATTTTTTTTCTATATTTTAAGTTTTTTTGTGCTTATTTCAAATTTTAACAATAACAATATTGATTTTTGCAATAAACGTTATTTTTGTTATTGTTTTAAAAACGAAAAATCTAAATCATTAGGTATTAGGATCATCGAGCATTTAATTATTTATTGGCAATGATGACAATGATCTATTGTTAAACTGATAATATAAGACAGCAAATATTATG
The DNA here is from genome assembly GCA_947568825.1 of Sphinx pinastri. NCBI lineage: Eukaryota > Metazoa > Arthropoda > Insecta > Lepidoptera > Sphingidae > Sphinx > Sphinx pinastri. The sequence goes on from OX387618.1 coordinate 20,495,784, forward strand.
CTCTTTTATTTGCTAGTTGTTAAATTTTTTTATAAATAAATGTAATGTTATTGCTTCAATCCGATTTTAACAAATCAAATTAATCACAGGCTTTTGTGCTAAATGGAATAAGCCCCGTTTTATATTTGTTTTTATTATCTCCTGTAGAGTGCTGAAAATGCCTATTCGTGGTGTTAATTAAGCAAGAATATTATTATGGGCTTTGCGTAATGAATCTAAGTTCGGATCCCCGCGGAATCTGTGTTGTCGTAGAGAATACAAACTGTTTTGTAACATAAGTTGGAAATAGGTTTATGTCCGATGTTATTGGTTCTGATTAAGTACGGAACTCTTAATGTGTTAAGTTACAATGTGATCCCTCGCAGGACGCCGCGCCGGTACGAGTTACCCTCATGACTTGTTGAATGATACATTATCTCGGACTTTGCGGATAAACATCAATTGCTTCGGTTAAAATTTCACGAATTAGGTCACTTATAATAGAAGTCGGTTAAAAATAGTGCTTTCAACATTGATGTTTTTATATTTACAATCTACTTTAGTCCTTTTTTATTATTAATAAGGAAATGATCTAAGTTTGAAGCTTAATTAATTAAGCACTCAGCTTCTTGATAGAAATTAACAAAGATCATACGATGGATCTCAACTCTATTCTGGAAATTAAAAAAAATAATCATCCGTAACTAATAATAGGTTTATTCTTCGATTATACCTTTAATTTATTGCATTCCGTGAACTCAGAAGAACCTAACAAAGATTTGATTTTAAAGAAGGTGGTATTTCTATACAAAATATAAAGAATAATTTACACGTTGAATTATCCTATACATTTCCATTGTAAATCTACCATATGTGTTTATAATATTTAATCAACTAATATCCGCAAGTAGGTGGGGCGGCTTTAGATCTAACTTGTACAGCCTCTTCTTACTGAAAGGCTCTCTTTCGACTTGCGAGTTCCAACGCCCTAGTTGTGTGAAGTTTAGCGGGCTTATATAAGGCCTCGTGTTCATTTGACGAGACGTCTATCGTTTTATCATGTGTGGTATGTGCCATCAGTAATTTGTGATGTAGTTCTTTCTGTGAGTATTCGTCGGATTAGACACACACACCATACACTCACGGCCTTTAATCCCCGAAGGTATAGGCAGAGGCGCAACTAGTGCACCCACTATTCGCCGTGCTTGTTCCGTCCCATGATGTGATAGGGGGCGAGCCTATCGCTGTATCGGGCACATACATATTCCAGACTCCGGGCTGAAACTGAATTTAAAACCCAGTATCACTTTGTCACTTTCGTCGGATTAGAGTTGGTTTATTTTTTTGGCATTTAACAGTATGTAAGCAGTGCCATGTTGCGGTTGAAAGGAAATTGTAACCAGTGATATTACCTTTGCCCGTTGCAGTCCACTGCTGGACATAGGCCTCTCCTAAGATACGCCACATGACCCGGTCTGCTGCTTTATGCATCCAGTCGCTGCCTGCCCTCTTGTGCAAGTCGTCCCGCCATGTGGCCAGAGGGCGTCGCACGCTACGTTTGCCATGACGCGGTTTAGTACTTAGTATATTTGAATGAATGAATGAATGAAAACACTTTATTGCACACCACATTATACAAAAATTAAATAAATAACAAATAGATTTAGAACTGAATCGTGCGACAATAGGCGGTCTTATCGCTAAAAAGCGATCTCTTCCAGACAACCTACACTGATTGTGAGAGATATATGAAGTGAAGATATTTCATGATTCAAAGTACTTATCATCTACGAATGTATTCGTCACGTCGTGTCGTATAAAAGATGCACGTCATTTTCGATGCTGCCGATCATGATAAAAGTAGTAATCTTAAAGATTTCCTTGTCTATGTATCCTCAGCTTTAGCAAACATACACACGGCGGGTCCGGGCCGCACCGGGGCGTTGTCACCTCGCAAATAAGGCTGCGTACACAAGAGTTGTTGTTCTTGCTAGCTTTGTTCCCGATTAATCTTAGGTGCTTCCGGAGAATCTAATTATTTTAATGCAATCGAGGAAATTGATATAGACCACTACCTTATTTAATTTATTTATTTATAGAGAACTAACAGCTATTATAGATGTAGTTTGTACAAATATTATGTAACAGAAGGCCAATTAAAAGTTTTCACAGATAAGTATAAATTTATGTTAGAAGTAATTAGCAGATAGCTCAGAAGATTACAGTTATACTTTACTTAAATAAAAGCCATAGAAAAGTGATAGATATAAAAAGAAAGCATCAGCCAAGATTTTCTTTAATTTCAAGACACTTGTAAAAAATAAATCCAAATCAACGTCCTTTATCAATTAATTAAATGTTCTACTGACTCTGGTTATGTAGGAGTTTTGATGATAAACCGACTTCGTTATAGGTACACGCAATAGACTTGGTTTCCTTATACACCTAGAATGGGTACCGACCCTATTCTTAATTGTATACAATTTATAAGTTGTCTAAAATATTGTTTTTTTTTCATATTACGGAGAAATGAGATGACTACTGACAGTATATAATCGTCGCCCACCACAAAGGTACACAAAACCAAAGGATCATTGATTACAAATAAGGATGACGCAGCTTCCATTCTTATCTTTGATTTGGTTGGTTAAATACTCAAAGATTCTTATAGGTCTAACCTTGAAATCCCGTAAACGAATGCTGTTGTAGTATTAGTTGTACTTCAAAGGCTGTCTATGATAACAGTCCCTATCAAAACACATTAGTGTAGAGATCTGTGAGCGGCAACCCTAGCAGGTGCACTCAATGGGATGAAAGGCGCCGCACCCGACACAGGGCTGCCACGCTTCATTGGCACTTACACAATCATCTGCTACTGAATCCCTGTTGCCATACGAATGGTTTTAAGACAACAATTAGACCGCCACTACGCTTCATAATTTAGGTTTTAGATTATCTAGAGCCCGTCATCGTAGTATATTGCCGTATTTTATGATTCTAGAATTTCCAACTATAACAAAAAAAATTAGGTTGAGAACATTTCGGTGTTGGACCTCTAACAATGTGCACTGTACAAAACATAGCGGTGAAGTTAACTCCAAATCGTTTCTGTGCGAAATATTCACTCAGGTCGAAACGAACCATTCATGCTGCGCAGCGCACACACAACCAGCTACGGCGCGATGGCGAACAAAACTCACCTAATAACGTTTATAATAGTAGTAACGTTTATAGCATATAATTAGCCGTTAGAGCGTGCTCAAATTCAAATGTGTAGAATATTTGGAACCAAATGACATAATACATATTTTGTTTTAACATACAAATATTAAATTAAAAATTGCGAATTTATTTGATCCCATTTATGTTCTCGGTTCTCGGGAACCTGAAAACTTTCGTTAACAAACCTATCAGTCGCTAAATTACGGACGTCAAATAGTATTACGCCACTGTGTGTAGAACTCCTTCGCACAACAAAACAAGTCGCAATTGCTCGCAATCACTTGTTTCACTTATACGCAATAAACACTGACAGCGCATAACTTATGGCCAGCTCCACTAAACTAATCTACACTAGTTGCTTGCTTGGTTTTCTCCAAACTTGCTAAGCGTCTAGATTGATTGCACTGGCGTTATATCAATTTGCCTACGCTAGCTTAAACATGACCAACATATATATGGCATACGATAATAATACAATAGTCCCCAAAAATCCTTTTCCCACCTAAAAGGCCGGCAACTCATCTCTATGCCCCCTGGTATTGAAGATGTTCATGGGCGGCGGTGATCACTTACCATCAGGTGAACCATAATATGCTCGTTAGCCCCCTATATCATAAAAAATGCACTAATTGCAATATCCATCAAATTAAAACGCGAAAGTGCTAGTCCATGCCTATACTAGATGTAAATATACTGAAGATAAAGAAAAGAGAAAACATCAAAATGAGCGTGCTAACATGTAATAAGTGTAAATCAAGACATCCAAAAATACGGGCCGTTTTTACAAGAGTTGCTAATATTTCTTTTGATTTTTTTTCCTCTACCAAGCCCAAACAATAGTGAGAAAACAAAGCTACGTTATAAATAATTAAGCGGCGTCTCTACCGGCCAAGTTTTCGCTGGCGACGTGTAAGGTACCCAGCTCTATAGCGCCAACTTGCAAGTCCCAAGTTTGCTCTGTTCGGCCGAGTGTGTACCGAACTCTTTGTGAGAGGCGAACAGACAATATGGTAATTAAAGCTCTACCACGCTGCCTACAGTTCGCGGACATTTTTTTTAATAAAGCACCCTCTAAGTACTAGAAAGTTTCGCTTTTTGAATGCAAATGTAGCTACAAAATGTACCTCTAAAAGTTTATATCTTTATTACTCTGATTACTGTTGTGTGATGACATTGCTACTTGAGTTAATGTTTATTCATACATACTTATACTAATATTATAAAGAGGAAAGTTTTGATTGTTTGTTTGTTTGTTTACGTTGAACAAGCTCCAAAACTACTGGACCGATATTAAAAATTCTTTCACCAATATAAAGCTACACTATCTGCGAGTAACATAGGCTACTTTACTACCCAGGAAATATAAAGCGGGACTTTTATCCCCGAAAAACTTAATCACGCGGGCGGAGCCGCGAGGCAAAAGTGTAGTTATAAAAAAAGTCCCCCGCCGCGTCTGTCCGTCTGTCTGAACACGATAAATTTACTCTTTTGTTTACGTAGAATGATTTATGTATTATTCATAAAATTAAATAGACTCAACACTTGAGTACTCAGTTAAGCTACAGCCAAATGACTAAGCGCAGTATCCTCTTTAGATATATTAGAAAAAGCCGTCCACAAACAGCTGAGTAGAAGTACTAACACTTCTAGTCGGGAGAAAAAAGAACTGCCGGGACATTCCGGGTTCGATTTTGAGTCCAGAATATGCACGCGTTACTTCTATAAATGTGTCTTCTCCGTTAATTAGAATTACTGCCAGTTCCCTCTCCCAGTATCCCAATGCTCAATCCACACTCTGAAAACTCTTCTTCTTTGAATATAAAAACCGAGTCCCCGAGCTCCAATTTCTTAGGTAAAATATGATAAAGCCTAAACAAGGAGTAACCATGCAGCGTAATCTACCGACTCGATGGTCAGTTCGCGTGATCTCGTCGGGGCTTTTTCCTTATTTGTTCAAGCATATGTGGGTTCCACTCACTATCAAAATATTATACATGACTATGGAAAAATTCGTGAAGATATTATGCTGAGATTGAGATTCTGTGTGATTACGCGTGGTTTTGAAACGAGGGATTGTTGTAGCTAGCTCCTTACAGAGATTTTAATACGGAATACTACATATTTCAATATTTGCTAAGTCCCACAAGTAATTATTCTATATGAGTCCTGAGGATAAAACTCACAATTTTCATAACTCATATACATTGCCCTGAATTACGACGGAATTTTAATTTTGAAAAACATTTTATTTTAAATAAAGAACAACTTACACATTTTGATAACTCGTCCATTATGTTAAATCTAAAAACTACTTAAACTTGAGGGAAGTCCAAAACGAGTTAAACAAATAACACCAAAGCTAATTCGGTTAGGAGCGGTTGTTCACGTGCAGAGTTCGGCATCTTGGAAGTTTTGTCTTAATATCATCTCGAGTATAAAAATAGACCAGAAATATATCAACATAATAAAAAAATGTGTATGAAAACAGTACAAGCAAAGTAAAACTTGAGACCAGTGGAGAACCCTTCAAAATAGAACGAGGTGTAAAGCAGGGTGACCCGCTGTCACCGAAACTTTTTATAGCGGTTCTTCAAGAGATTTTCAGCAAAATAAATTGGGCACAAAAAGGCATAATGATAAATGGAAAGCACCTTAATCATCTAAGATTTGCAGACGACATTGTGATACTGGCTGAAACACCTAAAGACTTAGAGGAAATGGTAACGACTCTCGATCAGGAAAGTAAAAAAGTCGGACTTGATATGAACACAAATAAGACAAAAATAATGACTAACAGTTATAAAAGACCAATACAAGTAAACGGGCACATAATAGAGTGTGTTGACAAGTATATTTATTTGGGAAAACAAGTCTCATTCAATCCAAATAGTAACTTAGAAGAAGTAACGAGAAGAATAACGTTAGCATGGAAAAAGTTTTGGTCGTTAAAAGAAATATTAAAAGGCAACTATAGCCTACACATCAAAAAAACTGTGATGGATACCTGTATTATGCCATGCCTCCTATATGGCTGTCAAACCTGGATATTCACAAAGAATATCAAAGAGAAAATACAGAATACACAAAAAGCAATGGAAAGAAGCATACTACGGATCAGAAAAATACATAAAGTTCGAAGCAAAGAGATAAGACTGACAACAAAGATAACGGACGCACTGAGACATGCACTAACATTAAAGTGGAAATGGGCTGGTCACATCGCACGCTGCACAGATAGAAGGTGGAAAATAGAGACGACCAAATGGAAAGGACCATCAGGCAAAAGAAAAACTGGCAGACCAATGCAGCGATGGGCAGATGACATTGTGCAGGCGATGGGGAGAGATTGGATTGCCCAGAGCAGCGACAGAGAAAGGTGGAAAAGGTTGGGGGAGGCCTATACCCAAAATGGGGTCCATATCCTTTAAGAAATAGAACTAAATCTAATTACTTTTTATTTTTATATCCAACTAACACTAGATACTAAACAAATCTACTAATTACTAACAACATTTGAAATGTAAAAATCAAGGGTTATGGAATAAAACGGCTTTATTTTCAATTTTCCTTTTTTTACATTTTTATATACATACTAAAAAAAAACATTAATACATATTATAAAAATATAAAAAAGTGAATCACCCTCCGATGGCGAGGCTCAAGACCCAAGCCACCGGTGGTCAGGGATTCAAAGTGAGGAATCTCCTCACAATGCGTGCCGTGTCCAGAAGTACTGCTTTCTGCATCTGGCTCTTGGCCCAACGACCAATTGAGAGCCTCTGGAGGTGTTGGTCGAGACTCTTTGGTATCAACCCATGAGCAGAAACGACAATCGGAACAATAATTGTGGAGTCTACCTCCCACATGTCGGTAACCTCGTGAGCCAAATCTAAATATTTAGACATTTTGTCCTTTTCGGCCTTAACAAGGTTATCGTCATGCGGAATAGTGACGTCAACAAGTATTGCCCGGCGCGCCAATCGATCTACTATTACAATATCAGGCTTATTGGCAACAATAGTCCTGTCAAAAAAATTAAAAAATAAAAAATAAAATTAAAACGATTAGAGCCAGAAAGAATATAATATGCGCACGACCAAGATCATCCAGCTCGTCGAGCTCCGCGTCATGGGCGTCGGCTTCGGAAGTGTTCGATGCGATACCAGAAGACGACGCGTTGAGCCAACGTGACGAGCTGCAGTCGTCCCCGCCGCCACCAAGACCTGTGCGACGAAGAGGACGACAACCCCCTCCAGTGGTGGGCTTGGGACCTGTGGGGCCGTGTGCCTCACCTGCGGTCCCCGCTACCGGTGGAATAGTGCGCCGCATGAGATGGACTCAAACAATTAATGAAAATGTCATGCGGGCCTATTTTGGGGCAACAAAGGGAGGAACCAAACTCACAGCGTATCGTGCTCAGATGCTTTCTCTGTTTCAGGCCTTGGAACCTGCGATCAATGTGTCATCTCAGCGATTGTCGGATCAGGTGCGGTACATCAAACGGCTTTATTATTATTATAATTATCATCTCGAGTCGCCGCGGTCACGTGACGAGCTATTAATCCGCCGTATTCCTCCATATTTTTATTTTAAGTTCCGTGCTGTTTGTGTGAGTAAACAGAGTTAACTTGACAAAAGCGCGGTGTTGTTTTATTATAATGCTAGAATAGACATGGCAAGAATTTTTGCAACACATTTTGGTAAATTTTTATACATAACGGGTAGCAGGCGCAGACGCATCTAGTGCTCCCACTTTTCGCCATGTATATTTTCATCCCATTATGTAATAGGGAGCGAGCCTATCACTATACTGGGCACTAATTCCAGACTCCGGGTTGGCAGTGAGCAGAAAAACTGAATATGGAATATTCTCTCGACCCAGGATTGGTACCCGTGACCTCTGGCCGGCAGTCGCACCGCGCACTCAGTACAACTACGCCAGCTAGACAACGAGATAATTTTTTAAGTGAAAATATTCTTATTCCTAAGAAACAAATCCAATGAAACAGCGTCACGTGAACACCATAGAAAATGACATAGTTCTACAGAGGACGAAGAAGATCGCGAGGCATGGACTAAATTCAGTACAAAGATGGACTCTGGCAATCAGTGCTGAGAATTTCATTGAATAAAAGATAATGATTTATACATTTTCAAAACGGACCTTGCAAGTGCAACGCACATCGCTGTATCTGTTCTAGTGCTTATACTTCAATGCATTACGTGAACAGACTCGGAACAAAGGGTACAGTTTAGAACAAGTCACGTATCACAAGATCCGCCGGCAGCTAGCGCGAACCATCTCCTAATACCTGTATAGCTAAAAGGTATCCATTACTCGGTGACACTCTAATAGCTTTTATGTTTTTTATTATAGGTAAAGTAGGTAACTCATGGTGATATAAAGTGACTTAGTGACTCGTTTGACTGTGATGACGTTGGTAATTGTATGTGTATTGTATAATTGTGATAAATAAAAAACAAACGTACCTTTTATTTGACAGCATGACGTTTGTAATAATAATAATAATAATAATATTTATTTGGTACAAAACAATATGAAAAAGGTACAATAGTTAGTTGCTAACTGCAGTAGTTAGTTAATCTAACTGTGTCGCAGTTAACAGCGCCCAGCTCCGGATGGGAAACAAGTAACAATGTTTTGGAACAAAAATAAAAATTACTAAAAGCAAAAACATAGTTAAAATGAAAAAAAAAAAATAACAATAATAAAGGAGGTAAAAGTTAACAAAAAAAAAAAAATTACATGAAGAAGAGTATGAGTGTGTATGTGTGTGTGAGAGTGGGAGTGTATGTGTGCGTGTGAGTGAGTGTGTGTGTGTACGAAACTAAAAGCTAGTACAGATGATCTAGTATATGCTGCTTAAGAGGTTCTCTGTATCAGCATATGAGAGGGTTATAAGCCATTCTAATAGAGCTTTTTTACACGTTATATATGGCATAACATAAATTTTCAGTATTTTGTTTATGTCATTATAGAGTTTAGAGCTCATAAAGTAAAAATGTTTACTAGCGAAGGAAGTCCTTCTGAACTCCACATCACAGACCTTGTCAAGACGGCGTTTCCTAGAGGCAAGGTTAGGATCAAAAATAATTTGCGAGTGCTTGCGTAATATGACACGATAAACGAAAAGCTGACGAATGGAAAGGACATGACAATCGCGATACAGCTCGAGTGTGGGGGAGCGCGGTGGTTTAAAGGTCATCACCTTTAGTAAAGCTCTTTGGGCGCGCTCTAGACGAAGCATAGAAGTTTTTGGGCAATTACCCCAAATAGTAATGCAGTAAGTAAGAATCGATTGGGCTAATGCAAAATACACTGACCTTAAAGTAGAACCATCGACAATACCCCGTAATTTCTTGAACACAAACATAAGCTTTCTGATTCGTGAAACGACTGAGTCAATCTGGTTAGCCCAGGACATACGGCTATCGACAACTACACCAAGATATTTTATGCAATCTGTACGGTTTATACTAACACAATCACATGGGTCGTTACTAGGAGAAATGCACTTGTGTCCAATTATGTCGTAGTTAGGAGGTGGTTGGCAAGATTTTGACGGCCCAAAAGTAACAAATGCAGTCTTATCAAGGTTTAGAGTGAGGAGATTGCTAGATAGCCAGCCCATAACCGCCCTGAGAGCAAGTTCTGCAGAGGATTTCGCTTCCATCCAACTATTACCATGAGCCAGAATAACAGTATCATCCGCATATGATATGATTTTACAATTGTTAAGAGTAAAGCTACACAGCTCATTTACATAAATCAAAAACAAGGTAGGCCCGAGCACACTGCCTTGCGGAACACCGTATGAGATGGGTTCCTCACTACTCAAACAATCGTCAATCCGAACACATTGAGTACGATCGCATAAATAATCGCTGAGGATGTCAAAACAAGCACCTCGAATACCGGCTAGACCTAATTTGTTGAGTAGAATGGGGATCGAGACAGTGTCAAAGGCTTTACTTAAATCAAGAAAGATACCAACTGTTTTAAGAGATTTATCAAAATTTATTGCAATGGTTTTGGTAAGTGTCATTATAGCATCTTCAGTAGATTTGTTACTTCTAAATCCAAATTGGTTGTTAGAAAGTGTATCGTATTTGGTGAAATACTTCAATAAACGACTATTAATAATCTTTTCGAGGATTTTGGAAAATACTGGAAGAACCGATATAGGCCTGTAGTTATTGACCTTGTCCCTGTCTCCACTCTTATAAATAGGGTGCACAATTGCTTGTTTAAAAACCTTGGGAAACACACCGGTTGAGAGACAAAGATTAAAAATGTGCACCAAAATGGGTACAATTATGTGCCTCGACGACTTGACCAAAGAAGTAGAGATGTCGTCCCAACCCGCAGCGCAGTTGTTTTTCAGTGAGACAATTATTCTGTCAATTTCATTCAAATCAGTACTTAGCATGGCCATGGAATTTAGTTGGGAGAAGTTGTGCTTCAAGAGCTTATTTCCGTCATGGTTAGGTATTTGAACAATTTGAGCGGCCAGGTTCTTACCAACATTTGCAAAGTAGAGATTAACAGAATCTACAGATGCGGACGGGTTGGATGAAGACGTCAATAGAAGACTGGGGAATCTTTATTTTTATGTAAATAGGCGAGTTTTTTTATTGCATCCCAGGTAGCCTTAGGATTACCATTTGCTTTAAGAATTTCGTTCCGGCTATGTAAACGTTTGACTTTTTTTAAAAGTTTATTACAGAAATTTCTGTAGCGCAAGTAAGTGGTTTTCAAGATTTCGTTATTAGGGTCTTTTTTAAGTTTTAGGTGAAGTTTATCCCTGTGACGGATACATCTCAGGAGGCCAGGCGTAATCCACAACTTTTTTATTCTTTGTTTGGAAGAGATTTTCCTTACTAGAATGTGTTCTTGAATTGCATTTGTTAAGATGGAGACAAATTTTTCCGCAGCATCATGAGCATTAGAGCTAACAAGAACAGATCCGAAGTCAGAGTGTTCCAAGTGTTTTACTAATTCAAGGATATTTATTTTTTTAACCGTTCGTTGGAAAGTGTAAGCCTCAATATTAACGTCACATGAAAGAATAACAGGTGCATGATCGGTAATGAAACTGTCTAGAACAATGGCAGAAGCGCAAGTGTTATTTTTTTGTTTTAATATAATGTGATCTAGGCAACTATTTTGCCGTGTGGGATACGTATGGGCAGGAAGAAGAGCATGGGATGCCATTAGGTTTAGATACATATCGGCATTAGGGTCATTGGAGTCGCAGGCTATGTTTATGTTGATATCTCCGATTACCGCAATGGTTTTGAAGGAATTTAGGGAAGTCATAATTAGATCGAGATCATCAACAAAACCATCTAAGATTCGATTGGCAGGTGAGCGATATATTCCAACAATAGCAATGTCATTAGAGAATTTTAAGACCACACAGTTGCAAGAGTCGAGGTCAGGAGTGTAAACAGAATATTTTAAGTGATTTTGTACAAAAAATACAACTCCGTCATTTTGGTTTCTGTTATTTGAGGTGTGGGAAACAAAACCATCTAAAGTTGGAATATTAGGGCACTTGCTTAACCAGCATTCAGATAGTATTATGACGTTAAATAAGACGTTACATCTATCAAGGAGTACTAATAAATTGTTGAAGTTACAGCTGATACTGCGTATATTGATATGCAGAACTTTAAAACCACGACCACCAGATACAAGGTTTAATTGACAATCCTCAGGAGGTAAGACATGAAACGTACAATTTGTAATTTTATCCATATCATCAACTATGTAAATAGTGTCTTTATCCATTTAAAATTATCTTGGGAGGTAAACAGATTGAGGCGAGATATAAAATAAAACTTGTTTAAATCTAGTAAAGGAAAAATTAAATAAATATGGCTATTTGTAAACACAGTAAATTTTACTGCCCTGGTATATAAAGAAATGGCCAATTGAGTTTTTGAATAATATGTGCAAGAAATTTTAGTTTCGATTATGTGGTGTGTAATAGTGTAAAACATGTGTCTGATAATTTGGGAATTGAAAGTGTAATTAGTATGTTTACAATAAAAAATTAGATTAAAGCTAATAACAGTTCTAACAATAAATACTACAATGTTGCATAGGATAATACTGTTGTTTTCATGTCCAAACAGACGTTCTAGTCATTGTGTCTTAGCCAAATTTTGCAATTGTGATTCAGATGTGACGCGTATTAGTGTGGCACCTTCTCTTCTGCGAAGAAACACTTTTCCGTTTGTAACCCAACAAAAGGAGTAGTCGTTAGATTTAGCAAAATCCCGGGCTAAGAAAAATAATCTTTTCATTTTAGGAGTGAGGTTTTCTGAGATGAATATTTGCTGAGACGGACCAATGATGCGGAGTTTTTCAGTTGAAAGTTTGTTTTGTGAATTATCCTTGTTGAACTTCTTGTACATACCAATAATTTTTTCTTTTATTGGTATAGTGTTAAGGTCCACAATTATGGCCTTTGATGTTGCAGAGTTGTGTTGATTGATTCGATAAATGTCCCTGACTTGATGTGATTGAAAAGGGACGTTGAGAGTTTTCGTGATGTTCATGAAAATGTCAAGGAGGCGTTCCTTTTACTCAGATGGTGTTACAGGGATATTTCTTATTTCTAAGCAAGTCGCCCTATTTTTCTTTTCCAATTTGTCTAATTTATCGTCTAGTGACAAAATTTGTTGGGAGATACTCTGACGATCCTTTTCAATCTTTTGAATCTCAGCCACAAGTGATTCGTGTTGGTTGGAAATAAATTCAACTGAGGTCCGAAGTTCCATTAATTGAGTTCTAACATCTTTGAAGAAATCCTCCAATAATGTACCCTGTTGTTCTTGAAACTTATTTAACATTTGTTTCATTTCAGACATAAATTTGTTAATTTTGCTATCGATACTCAGAACCTGCTTTTGCTTTGATCTCAACGTAACATTCATGTCTCGGCCTGCGCTGGTGCCTGTATCGCTGCAATCAGATTCGCTACATTCAAGACGCTGCATTTTGTTAGTTGATGCGGGTGAACTAGATGTCGACGCTCGACAGGGTGGTGTTCGCTTGAGTGGCATGACGAAGGTATGTTAAATAAGCCACAAGCACAAGTCCGTCAACACGCAAGTGATGGCAAGAAAGATTGTTCTCTCAGTAATTCTCAATAGAGCAAAGTACCAGGCGACCAAAGCACGCAGGAGGTTTAGCAGTGCCAAAGGTCTAGTGAGGAAGGCTCTTGACAACAAAAACAAGCGAGGCACTTTATAAGTGTATCTTAATTATAATTATCCTTTTTACACATCGAAGACGACGTATGGATCTGGCAACTTGTACTAGGAGAGCAACAAAAAGCAGGAGGTCACAAAGTCGCAGGTCGAATGGTAGGTCACGCCCACTGCTGGCCGAGTACACGAAATATATCTATCTCTTTTCCTCCTACATAGATTCGATCGATGTAACAAATCCATAAGATGATTTTCTTCCGTTACTCTTCAACTGATGACTATGATAGTCGGATTCACTCTTGCACGAATTAAATATAAGGCGGACTCACTCAATTCGACAGTTAATAAAATTAAGTGACACTCACGACAATTTGATCGCAGGTCAGACGCGGAGAACTCCTTAGATGTATGCACTCCTATTATTTATTAACTATTTTTGTTATAAATTAAATTAAAATTAGGCAAATATCGGCACAGAATGAGCGTAAACTGTACACGTCTGAACTCCTCAGATGTCCGGGGGGAAGGGGGCATTTGTATTTGGTTGCCTTATATTATATTCGACTATTAGCATTTCCTCAGACATCGTGAACCAGTTCTTATAAAAAAAAGTCATGAACTGCTTTTCAGTACAAGCAAAACTAACACCAAAAATATTATATAAATATACGCATACGCATGCTCACGCCTTTTATCCCCGAAGGGTTAGGCAGAGGCGCAACTAATACACCCACTTTTCGCCGTGCGTATTCCGTTCCATGGTGTGATAGGGGGCGAGCCTATTGCCATATCGGGCAAAAATTCCAGACTCCGGGCTGATACTGAACAGTTAAATCCAATATCACTTTGCCTGACCCGGGGATCGAACCCGAGACCATTATATAAACATAAGATCGATATTCCTTAAAAAAAATAATCCACGCACCAACAAAGAAGAAAGAAAGAAATGACATTTATTGGCTACTAGTTGGGTGGTGAGTGGTGAATAACATAGTAAGACATTTTAACGTAAGTACTCAGATACTTACTCACTGAATGTGGACACTGTTGCGGTGGGACATATCCCACCGCAACAGTGTCAATATGATCTAGATTAGCATAGGGCCAACCAGCAATGCTTAACACTGATTTTCATCTAGACCTTAGAGCAACGTCAACCAAAAACAAATGCACAGGAGAGATTATCCTTGACTACATAAATACTTATTCTGAATAAAAACACGATACAGCCTTAATAATAAAAATACCTAATCACTCCTCATACACTACGTGACAAAAAAAAGTGATCAAATTTATATAGCAATGACTAAAAAGTGGATAATATTAGTATAGCTTATACTCAGCGAGTTTGTAGCGTACAACACTACGCATTACGCCCCCGAGGCAATTCTCGTGCGCTGGGTCTTCTTACCCAATGCACGCCCATGCGCGGGGGGACATTAGTCGCGGGCCGAGGCACACAGTTCAGTGTGTATACCTCTTGGTTGTAAATCACATTGAGGCCTAAAAGGGCCCGCAAACATTTCCTGGCACCCTCTCTTTCCACCCATCCTGGTAACCTTCCTCCCTTCCCCCTACTTTCCCTTCCATATTCCTCCTCCACTCCCCTCCCAGGCCCCTGCAGTCGTCAAGCCGGGGGACTCCAGTATCCCATTCGCAGGTTTCCCCGGTGTTGACTGCAGAATCGCCTTCCAAACAAAAAAAAACACTACGCATTATGTTCCACATTAGTCGACGTTTACCAACAACGTGACAACTTTCAGCAACACGCATTGATACAACTGAGCAATACTACAGGCCTAGTTGCGATGTGGACAGGGCGTGAGGTCGCACAAGGAACTGTCTATAAATCGACGGCATAATATAACATGCACGGGCTATACTCCCCCGCCCCATCAGGTGCAGTGGTCATTACTGTCACTTGTCGGACATAAACAAATAAGTCGTTATATTTCCTCGAGCGACTCCACACGAGCGCCATTAAAACTGGAATTAAGGAAAACCCAACGAATCTAGCGAACCGTGAACGCTTTAAATAACTAAATAATAAATAAGATTTATACATCCGGCCGTGCACCGGAGAATTAGGCGCAAGAAACTCATTCAAGGAGCGGCTTTCAGATCCCACCGCTGAATGAACGAATGAACGTAAGAACCAACTGAATGGGACCGAGTTTGGGGGAATTAGTGCGCCCTTGAGCGCGGATTAAATAGAAGCGGTCGTAATTAAAGCGGGAATAACTGTGGACCGGATGAAATTATGGATAGGGGAAGGTGGTAGGGATGTCTGCCTTTTAAAGCGAGGTTAAATTAATTTTAGACGAGATTAATGGATTGGTCGTGCAATTTAGGTATGTACAATATGATAATTTTGTTAGCAATTAAATAAACTTGTATTACATCTGTAATTTACACCCATTATCACATAAACCTACTTACCTTGTAGGTACACAATATTGTGTTGAAAAATAATTTTACCAAATTTTAACGATCAGAAGGCTCAATGTGAACCCCATCTAATGAATTCAATATCAATAGAACAACTAGCACAGTTGGGACTACTTGATTTGAGATATGATCAAAATCCTGGTCTCTTACTTATTTAAACTTCTACTAGACCTAAACAACAAATAATTAATAACAGAAACGTTTCCGGGGTGGGACTCGTCACTCGTGAGCACATCACTAGCCGCTACGAGCGCGTTATTTAACGAGCTTTCACAAAGCGCAGCCCGGCGTCACCCGCTACCGACTCGGGAGTCTCGGGACAGAACATCCTCCGTGGCTGCCGCACCACACAGCGCCATCTTGTACACTTAATTACATTTCAGGTATTCAGTGTTTAACTATTGAAAGGAATTTTACCGACTTATTACATTTTTCATACCACCAAGTCCTATAGGCTACGTTTTATCCTGTAAAACTTTTATATATATGGAGATATCAGATACTAATATGACAATTGACGCAGATCTTAACAAAGTCGTCATATTAGTATTTGAGATCCTGAATTCGATCTCCGCATAATCAGATGATTATTTTGAATAACTTTCAACTCTGGTAACACGGGAGTTGTCCGGGGTCTACTAGTCGGTTGAGTACTCTTGGGGTCCAGTAAGCCGTGTGAGCACATGATACATTTCTACTGTTCCATCCAAAAAAAAATTGTCAAGTTATTGAAATAAAACTATTTAATAGATTTTATCGCAGTTTTATTATTTATATTTTCTCCCGACGTTTCGTTTGTCAAGGTAACCACCTCTTGTGTGTGTGCCACCACGTCGCGTCGCTTGCTCTCCCTTATGTAAGTTTCGCATCGTGCTACCATTCAGGATTGTTTAGATAAAATGTTAATAGATACCCATAAATTACAAAATTATAATTGTATTGAGTTACACTAACGCATTAACGACGTGCAAAGCGTCGATTTCGATACATGTAATCCGGGCGGCGGGTCGGGACGCGCGGGACACATAACTATTGGATTTCTTACAAACTCCGCTATCGGAAATCAAGGCTGGCAAAAACTTCGCAAACTTTCTCCGCAAGAATAGCTAGTTTTAATAAAAACTAACCGCTAGGGGTGACGGAGTGTCGATATCGCCATAGACGGAAAATTTATTATACGTTTGATGGTTGTGTTTTAGTATATATAACCGCCTGGCCACAGACTCGCGCGATACGTATTGCAACGCGAATTGCAGCGCGACGAGCGGCAAAAACAAATGTAGGAAATTGTATGAAGTAGGTCACAGCTTTTTTTTTTTTTTTTTTTTTTTTTTTTTTTCGCGGAGAAAGTGACTTATTACTACCGCCCAGCCTTCAAGGGGGGCGACTGAGCGGTTATGTTGGGTTCACCGTGCCTTACGTCCCGGCGTTGAGCCGCCCGGAGAGATGTAACCCTCGGGCGACCGCCGGGCCGAGTCCCTAACCTATGTACAACGCACGGCATACCAACCAAAACTCCGCGGTGGCCATCTTCGGCGCATTAGGGACGGCTGTGGGCTTCCTCTGACGGAAGTGTCTAAGTTGTCGTCCGCAGCCGCCCCTGCGCGGTGCCGCCTAGTGCGGCCCGTCTCCTGTTGTGGGGGGGGGGCTCAGAAGCCCCCGCGCACCGAAGGACGCTCTCAGCGTCAACGG
The DNA here is from genome assembly GCA_947568825.1 of Sphinx pinastri. Lineage (NCBI taxonomy): Eukaryota > Metazoa > Arthropoda > Insecta > Lepidoptera > Sphingidae > Sphinx > Sphinx pinastri. The sequence continues at coordinate 20,513,367 of OX387618.1, forward strand.
CAGCGTGAGGCCTACCAGCCACGCTGCCGTCCATCACAGGGATCGCAACAATGTGCCAATAAAAACACAAAATTAAAGACGGACAGCCCCCTGCCGCCCGCCTGCGACCCCCGGTGGCCCCTATTAGTCGCCTTTTACGACAGGCAGGGGATACCGTGGTGGAATTCTCCAAACGCCCCCAATCCACAGGGCGGAAGACGCCGGTCAGTCGTCCACCCGGCGCCTCCTACGTCTTGTCTGGCGGCGGGAGGGATCTCCGCGCCTCCGATCCCTCTCGGCACTCTCCTTCCGCGAGAGGACCACCTCACAGAAGTGTGCCACCGCACGCCAGGACCTCCGGCTGTCGACCATGGAAGCGACCACGGCCGGCAGCGAGAGGTCTCCTCCGACGACTGCTCTGAGAGCGCTGCGCTCCTCATCCCAGGCTGGGCAGAACTCTAAGGTATGCTGGGCCGTATCCAGCGGGCAGTTGTCACAGTGGTGACACACGGCCGACACCTCCTTCCTCACTACCCGCCACAAGTACTCACCGAAGCAGCCATGCCCGGCGAGCACCTGCGTCAAGCGAAACGTTGCCGCACCGTGGCGCCTGTCCAGCCATTCGGCAAAGACAGGACGCACTGCCGCGACGACCCTGAGCCCCGCTGACGGGGCCTCCAGCCTGAGACGCCACTCCTCCACGGCGGCTCGCCGTAGGGAGGCCCTCATGGCCTCCACCTCCTTCAGGGCCGGATATTGCCCGCGACTGGACGCCTCCTCCCGCCAATGAAAGACATCGGAGAGGGATTTGGCGTCCAGATCCCAGGGCAGAAATCCGGCCAACAAACAAGCCGCCTCGAAAGAGACCGTGCGGTATGCCCTGATCGCCCGCTGCGCCAAAGCTCTCTGCGGAGTGCGCAGGAGGGCGACGCAGGGGCGGTTCAGGGAGTCAGCCCAAACGGGGCTGCCATAGAGGGCCATGGACCGCACGACTCCGTGATATAACCTCCGGCAAGGGATGCCAGGACCTTCCAGGTTGGGCAGCAGGCTGGACAGAGCGCCCGCTGCCCGAGACAGTTTCGTCCCCAATTTCTTGAAATGGGCGCGGAATTTCCATCGGCTATCTAAGACTAAGCCTAGATATTTCATATCTTTGCCGATGGGAATCCGCACCCCCTCAAAAGTAGGTCACAGCTACCGGCGACGCGAATTGAGGTGCGACGTGCGACGCGGCGAGACTCGAGCGAATCGCGCCTGCAACGGGCGGCGCGGCGAGCGCATGAAACAAATGTACTAGCGAGTACCGAGTTGGCCACAGCTCAGAGCGGCGCGCGCGGCGGCGTCGGTGGACACACTCGGCATCGCGCGACCGAAAGAAAATATTTTGTTTTAGGCTTTTTTTTTATGGAATTGAATGACGAGACGAGCATGCCGTTCGCCTGATGGTAAGCGATACGACCACCAATAAACAGTAGCAACACCATCCAGCACCTTGAGTTACAAAGTACTGTGTGGCATTCCACTGCGCTCGTCATCCTGAGACATAAGATGTTAAGTCTCACTATGTCCTGTAGTTACACTGGCTACAATGTCCTACAAACCGAAACATAACAGTGCATGCACACTGCTGCTTGGCGGTAGAAATAGACATTGCGGTGGTACCCACCCAGACGGACTCTTACATATGAGAGACCTACACCCAGTGAAGTAGTCGCGCGACCGCGGTGAATTCGTGATGGCTATTAAACAATTTATAAGTGAAATACCTAGTCCTGCTAAACATACACAAATGAAATTCAGGAACGTTATAAAAAAATTATGGGACGAAATAAAACAAGTATTTCCTGGTAGTAGTCTCTCGCTTTTTGGTTGACTAGATGTACACCTAATTTTGACTCAATTATATTTTGACCAAAGAGCACTTGTTTCAAAGCAATACCGTGCCACTTTTGATAGCGCTGTAGCGGAGCTACTTTTTATTTTCATATAAGTCACCACCATAATTATATACAAATTATGTCTAAACTTATTTCTAAATTTATATTTAGACTTATATCTAAAAGTGGACGATAGCCTAGTTGGGAATGGAACGGTCTGCCGAGGCAATGTCTGGAGGTTCAAAACCCAAGGCACACACCTCTGGCTTTTCGAAGTTACGTGTTATTGTTTATCAATTATCGTTCACTTTAACGGTGAAGGAAAACATCTTTTTTTTTTTAATGCACCTACCGGCCAGTAGCCTGACGCGAGTCGACTTTTCTGGCCACACCGGACTTTTGGGTGAACGCTTTAGGCGCTCGCAACCCTTGATTTAAGTAACCATGCTGAGGGTAACCCACTAACGGGTTACGAACCTCGGCTCAGGACGGTCACTGGGAGAGGATGAGACATCAACGATTAGTGGGGAAGGTTGGTGTTTAACTTAATCCTATCCATTTAATTCGTCGGCACGCGGGCCGGAACTGTTAGGGCGGTCAGGGGGGCGACGGGGAACGCGGATGAGGTCCTCGGCGCAGAGGACGGAACTGCGGTCGTGTGGAGTGTAGGAGTTCAAGGAAAAGATCGTGAGGAAATCTACATACCTGAGAATTCTCCATAAGAATTTCGAGGGTGTGTGAAGTCTGCCAACCCGCACTAGGCCAGCGTGGTGGACTAAGGCCTAACCCCTCTCAGTAGTAGAGGAGGCCCGTGTTCAGCAGTGGGCAGTAAGTATATAATACAGGGCTGATTACATGCATTGCATTATATCTAAATTTATATCTAAACTTATACTTTATTTTAACGACCCTGCAAATTCATAAAGGACTCCGACCAATACACACATTTCCCTACAGCACCATTTTTTAAATTCTGAACACGCCCGCCGCCTAAGCCGCCACGGTCGCAGCTAATCGAGCTGTGGCATACCATCGCACATCGCGTCGCTCGCCGCGCCGCGCCTTGGGTGTGGCCAGGCCGTAAGGACTAAGGATTACTTACATATAAATTCCTTTATGTTATTTTATTTGCGTGGTCGCAACTGTCTACAAAAATAAATATTAAATGTACTAAATATAATAAACCAATTACGAGCCACCACAGATAAATTGTAGGTTTTAGAAATTACAAGTATCACAACCAAGAAGTGAATCCCTAGTGTTGCATTTATAGGCTTCAATAACGGTTTAGGTACCTTCCCGGTGATCTTATATTTGTTTAACTCCGTAGTTTTATTCAGATAAAAAAAAAACATAATTACATAATGGTGGAGAAAAAAAAGAATAATGATTCCTTATGTCTACGCGAATGTTAGACATTGAAATTAAACTATTATAACGGATTTTATCGCGGTTTATTCTTTTTTTTTTTTTTTTTTTCTCCCTACGTTAGGTGTTGGTGGTCCGAAAAGTTAGTGTTACAAATCTACCTTCAATTTACAAATATAAAATTTTAAGATGATAGTCATTGTTTGCGGTCCGGTCTACGCAGAAAGAGCTCACAATGTCTTGGGGTCTGGCAGCAGGTCTTTTGGGGCCCGATTTAATAAGATGTATTACCGGGTCCCAGGCTTGTGCAAGTTTCCAACCATCTTCTCTATTGAAATTAGGATGTTTTTTGATTTCAATAGCCTCGCGAATCACACCTCAGTCCGCCCCGTGACCACGAAGTGCTGCAAAGCCTTCGAAACGTCGGGAGAAAAAAAAGAAATTGAGAAGGGCTTTGACTTCCACAACTTTGAAGCCTTTGATTCTAGTACAGTTTTTAAAATACAACTACGTCAATCCACAAGAGAAACGGTCAGCACTCTGCAGTGCGAGTTGCGAGACGCGATAGCTTGAGTCCCAACTCCCAACAAAGCCGATACACAATAACAGCAAGTTGCAGCCGGCTCGTCACTGCCTCTCCTCGCCACTCTGTGTTTACTAAACCCATTAGTTTCCAGATCCGCTCTACTAATAGACTTCAATAAAATCTAATATTCTAGTCCAGTGGAAAACTTTATAATGCACTTTTTAACCGACTCTAAAAGGAGAGCGGTTATCTATACGTGGTATTTTTTTTATGTTTTGTCGGTGATCATTTTTTAACCCGTGGCCCAATTTAAATTATTATTTTAGCGTTGGATTTCGAATGGCTTCAGCATTGTCCCATTTTAATTTCATGGACTTTGAAGATGTAGAGGGGAAGTCCTCAAAATCAAATAGGATTTTAATGATTATTTTTTGTGATGGATTCAGTGTAGCTTCAATATACTAACATATAAACAATATTGCTTTTTGACCTTGAACTTCAAAGATGTAGCAGAGCATTTTTAAAAATATAATAGGATGAGAATGATTATTTTTGTATTGAGTTCAATTAGACGTGTTTTTAACAAAAAAGCAAAGAATAAAATAATTTTAACATAAGAAAAACCGACTCCGAATACCACTACAATCCAAAAATTATTGCACTTTAAATACGGTTTAATAAGAAATTATTAAAACAATGTAACTTTCTTTCCAATTCGTGTATTTATGTTTATATTATGAACATTAAATATTTTTATGAGTCGATACTCGATACCCAATTATAGCTGGCGGCATAATAATGATACAACCACTGATATAGGTAAATATTCCCTCATAATATAGAACTATTGATATTGGTGACTACTTGATAAACATATTAACTTATCATCTTGGAGCTGTTCATACAACTGGAGCCTCTAACCTGAGATACGGGGACTTTTCATTTAATATACATTTGATAATTTTCATGTAAACAAGTGCGTATTATCTTTATTCTTGTGACACGTACATCAAGCGCTACAATAGCAATAAAATTATTTTCCCATAAAGCTGGTGTAATAAAACGTTCGCGCCATCTGCGCTCGGCGACTATCGCCGTTTTTAACTTCAAATATTTTACTACTTTATGATGACAATAAAATAGTCTGGCCTACGTGTACGTTACTATTTGACTTCTATTCTTCAGTGATCCAATCTATAGTTTAACCAACTTCTGCGAAATAGCGAAGGGTAATGTTTATAAACCTTAAGTATGTATTTAATATGTACCTATCCATTTTATTAAATAGATAGTTAAGTATATCGTTTCAAGTTTAGAATTAAATTTGGAAATAATATTTGACTTAGAACGATAATCTGGCTAGTGGCTGCTACATGTCGCATGCAAATTGCAATTTAACAAATTTTAATAATACTCGTGAGGTAAGGCTCGTTTTCATTCGTTTTTATTTGAATTTAGTTGAATAGCTTCAGTTTATTTTACTGTTTTATTTATTTATTGATTAATAGAAACAATGGGTTGTACTCCGGGAGTGCCGGCAGAAGTTAAAACTTGAACATTAACGTTGTGCATTTTTGAATATTTTGGAATGGTTAGGGAATAATTTCGCACGAATTGCTTTATTTATCAGTATAAAAGTACTAGCATTTATGTGGTTAAATACAAAATTTATTTATTGCGCTGTCGTACACAATAATGTCAATTTCACTATTTCTTTATAAATCAAAATTTGATAAGAATGTTACGCTATTTTGTACTCGTGCCGTGCCAACGCTGGGGAATTAAATAAGAATGTAGTCGTTTAAGAATTATAGCTTCTACGCATTGTAGTTAAGGTTCATATTAGTAAGGGATGGTAAAACCTCCTACGCATTTTTGATCGGTCACGTGATCCTGACGCGAGTTTACATTTTATACCCATCCCAAAAGTGCTCAACGCCGCTAAAGAAGTTTTCACTTCAAAAATAAAAACCTCAGGCTAGTTTAGAGAGTTCACTGTTCATCTTCTATGAACTGTTTATAAGCGATGATGCGATGTAGTTAGCATGACAAGGCCGGCTCGACATGCGTGGTACCATTATCTCTGAGGAAATCACTGTAAATAGCTCTGAGTATCTACTGTTCTGTCTGCGATGAGATTTACGAAAAGCAATAACACCGACAGCATTATCATAATTCTGGTTTTGTATGGAAACGAGCCGCATAGTTGTTTGCTCGCTAAAATAGCCTTTAAAACTTGTAAATATAAAAAGGTATTATAAAATACAGTATTTCGCAGATCCACATTGTGGGCCGCAACATAAAACTGACATCAAAAACAAAATTAAAATTTGCGATTCCGCACGACCGGCGCTGTCTGCACAACAACCAATGATAAACAATTGAATATGAATGCTTCATTGGAACAGTGAGTTTTTGACGCGGCTTTGTTGTCACATTTTGTCCGTTTCTCTATTATTTGAGTGGTTGTTGTGTGAAGACATTTAAAAAAAATTGTTTTTAAGTATTTCAATAATTACGATAAATTAATTTAACCACTTTGATAAAGTGGCAGTGTATACAGGCCATGGGTAGCGGCTTTCTGAGTTATAAGCACCTCGTGTGGATCTTTTAACCAAGATTTATTTACAATAAAGCCCTAAATACCCTGTCAGGGTGTCGGCTATTCTAATAACTGAGTATAAAAAAATATAAATTTATTGCTATTATTTCCTCGAGATGCATGTACCATCAGCCGGTATGGTCTTGTTACTGCCTTTCCTGGAGAATTTAAATGTAGCAATAAATTATATTATTGTAAAGCTTTATGGGAAATAAATACTCACTATTTGGATTGCTTAATCTGAAAATCAAACCAAGAACCTCTTTACAGCTGTACACTTAAAAAAATAAGGAAGAATATAAAAGTACTTATAATATTATCTCGTTTATTTATTTTCACAAACGGCTTTAGAGATACCTACGCTTTTAAAATATTTTATGCAAAAAGGCCCATAACTGTCGGTAGGAAGTATTTATTCAATAAATGTCGATTCATTAAGTGGAAATAAATAAATGTTAAGCTATAGATTAATCCGCGGCGACTGGTGTGTGAGGTGCGATACGGCGGGTGAGTGCCGCCCGTGCGCCCGCCGCCACCGACCTGCCGCGCCGACAGCCGCCCCAGCGAGCTGCCGTTGCCACAATCACCTCACTACTTATTGTTATCTTTACGCTTAATAAAACGCCGTCATGATATCCTGGCTCTGCGTCGCGATCCGCATGGGATTTTATTTGTATTATTTACATCCCACTCATTATTTTATTACTTGTTTATAAAATTATACATTCTTGATTTACTGGAGTTTTGCTTTTACAGTGAACCTTGCATCAAAATCCATTCAACAGTTTTTTTGTGACGCGCGAACAATCCACACATTAATTATAATAGGTATAAAGAAAACAATTGAAGTACGAGAAGAGCATCCTACTCGTTCGCATGTCTGAAAAGGTTTGGATCAACCTCATGTACGCACCTACTCCAAATCATTTATTCAGTAATTAGGCCCCTAAGGGCACTTTTACACGTCATTTTTACAGTGTTTTTATCATCTAAAGATTCTACCAGTGCTTCGGAAAAGCCCACTGACCTGAGAAGAAGCACCAAGAAACTCAGCGTAGGTCTTTTATTATAATTTTTTTTATATATATTTTTTACAAATTGCAAGTACAATATAATACACAATTTAATTATAGAACATGTGTGAATCTGAGCAACCTAATCCCAAGCATTTGTATCTTCAAGATAGTCTCTTATACTGTAATAACCTTTTTTGCAAAGACGTTCTTTGACAGTAGTTTTAAATTTTTTTATTGGAAGATTAACAATATGCATAGGAAGTTTATTGAAGAAGCGTACGCATAGACCAACAAAAGAATTGCTTATTTTATGGAGACGAGTAGCATGTACTATAAGTTTATCTTTGTTCCTAGTGTTTTTATTATGAATATCGCATATTCGGTCAAAATTTGCAATATTTTTTCGAACATACATAAGATTTGCAAATATATATTGCGATATATCCAGGTTGGTTGGTTCCATCTTCTCACGAATTACGTGTTGATTATCCATTGTAGCGGGACGCGACAAAGATAGGCGAGACAAGCTACCGCTTGAGATCTTTAATACGAACCAATTATTATGGCACAACAAATAAACACAAAGGAATATAAAGTCCATCTGTTTTATTACCATACTGAAACGTCAATTGTGAATTGTTTGATGTTTAATATTATATTCCGGTAAAACTTATCGGACCAATAAACTTTGAAAAAAGAAGTCTTGAGTTTTCATATACAATGAAACTTTTCCCCAACTTATGTCTTCCTTTTAATCCTGTCACGGCAAAATAACTGACCTACTAATGGCCGTGACAAGGAAATGTGCGTGCAATAATCGCATTTCTGCTTTTTTCCAAGTCACAGTGTGCCGTTATAATGATTATAGGTATATATACATGGTTGAAGGTGAGAGTGCAATAAGCAACGGAGCCGCGGGCAAAAGCTCGTAACAATTAAACGTTGAAATTTGAAATTTCCCGCGAATGTCTGCATCGCACGGCGAACCCTTGGAAGTGAGCCAGGCGCTCCCAGGACTGCCCCGCGCTCCCAGGACTGCCCCGCGCTCTCCTCCACCTCCTCACATCCAATAGCCTGTCGAAATTACGCCGGCACTAAGTTTTTTTACAAAATTTCCTGATATTTAAAACTAAAAAGTATTTTAGCTTAACTTACATGACTTAAAGAAGTAAGAATAAAAAAAAACGCATTTTTATTGAAATAATAATATGAGGACTTTGGAATAGTTTACCAGCGCGCGTGTTTCCTCCTTCCTATAATCTTGGGTCCTTCCGGCGTAGCGTGCAGAAGCAGCTCAGTAGGCCGGCATGATTATGTCGAATAGCATGAGATAACCTTCTGCTGTCATTTGATACTCTATCTGGACGGCATCGCGCTTACCATCAGGTGAGGTGCAGTCTTTATATTTATCTTACTTTATCGTGCCCGAAGAAAAAAAAGAAAGAAAATGCGATGCAAAAAATATCAATGGATGTTTGTTTGTTGGGATGGTACGAAATATTATTATATTTCTGAATATAATATTGGCAACATAGCTACTTTTGCTGTTAGTTGTGAGATGGCGCTGTGGGTTCGACTCACGTCAGGCAATTAAAATACAGTAAGTTTTTTTATAAGAAAAAACTCGTGCTTTTTCCGGAGATAGTCTATGGTTCAGTGTATGTCTCTGAATCTAGTGTGTACAAAGCACAAGGGACGCTGCAAGTCTGAGCAAATTTAACCTTTTTCTTATTTTTTATAATGTACAAATAATTGATACGTCATGTGCCTTTGCACATGACGGACCTCTGTCCGTCTGAGTAGGTACTACCTTTGTCCATTTCTGCCGCCAATTAATACCGATTGCATTGATAGCAGTGCTCCTGACTGTTTGAGGTGTTCACCATCTTACGAGCGACACCTATAGGATAAAAATAAAATGAGTTAACTTGATCACAAAAGTTTATTAAGTAATAATTCATAATGACTAGCACATCAAAATATGTACAATTTAGTTAAGCGTGCAGATAAGCAGTAACTCTAGACAATTAGGATCGTGTGTAGGAGTGAGGCGTATTTATCGTAACAGTTATTTATAACAGTTATAAACAAATAGCAATCGATAACTGTTTCGAACAAATTGAAAAAAGCAGTTCCAGTTCCACACCTCACAAAATGACCAAAACTTTCGGTCCAAAAGTTCCATTACACAATATAACAAGCTTCTCTTTATTCTTGCTTATGACATTTTCATTAATAAGAAAGAGATAACATCTGTTACCAGTGACAATCTGTTATGGACAGTTCCATATATTCCAGTTTGTTATCATAACAAAACGTTCTATACCTTTTGTCACAAGCTTCTCTCTACTCGTACTTGCGACATTAATCTTAGTAAGAAAGAGATAACATATCTTAAAGTGACAGCCAGTTATGCTCAGCATCGATTATAGGCGGATTGGACCGCAACAGTGTGGCAAGCATTTTTGCGTAGTTGTCCGTGTTACCACTATGATGGATTTATCCCTTTTTGAGGGGAAATGGCCTAATTTTGTAAGGGATTTTTTGAAATAGTAAGGGATTCAGAGAAATATGGGGGAATATCACACTTAATGTTTTAAAAAAAAATTACTAATATACACCTTTCCATTTATATGTTTTGAAGAAAATTCAATCGATTTGTTGTAAATGTTATCTTTTATCATGTTAAGCTTTATTCGTACTTAAGTAACTATTAAAGACGTGAAACGCCATTTTTATAATAATGTTCGCTCATATAGGTTTTTTTTTAAGTCTGAGGAATTTCAGGGAGATCTCCTCTAAAATCTAGGGTAAACTCCAAATTACAAGGTGAAACCACTGGTGCTGCGTTCATTTTGTTTAATTTTCGAGGTGAGCTGCGACCGCGGCTCGACAGACGGATTTTGATTTACAATTTTGAAGCTTCTGTCTAGTCTTATATGCGACATTCCTATGAGTAAGATAGGATAACCAGTTTCCAATAATAACTTTTTTGGTACAATCAAAACACAAATAGTAACAAGTTCTAATTGTCACTATATAGGAATAAGTAACAACCTGTTATTTTGTAACAGGATTTTGGAACTGTTATTTCAATGTAACTGGAACAGATGTAACAAGTATCTAATTTTGCCTGTTATGACTCACGCCTAATCGTGTGCAGCGTGGCGCGGGCACCCAAGGGGCGGGGGTGAGCGGTGCGAGCGCGGGGGGGCTGGCACTCTCCCGGCTAATGCGATCCGATCCCAAAGGCTTTGCGCTGATACAAGCATTGTGTCAATACGTCGACACGCTGCACCACAAGGAACCATACCACCGTTACATTTTCTGAAGTTATTTTGAGTCGAAATGAGCATTATAAATATTATCTGGGCGATAGGGCCGCGCTAACTTGCTCGATCGGCGACGCGAACAAAAGCTCAGAGCGGTGACAAATGTATGCAACGGTAGATTTAGGGCTATGTGTACTTAATAGTTTACAAAACCACGGTTTTACTCACGTATTCTTGGTCAGAATCGCCGACCAGTTTCGACCTATTAAGTAGGTCATCTTCATAGGCGAGTGCTGAGAGGACGTCGCGTCGCGGAGGCCTCTCGATCACTGTCAGCTGCCCGCGCCCGCGCCGCCGCCCGCCTAGCGGAACGTAAAGCACGGCTCGAAGGGTGGAGTGGGGGTGGTTCGGTGGGTTTCAAAGATACCTACCTACTTAACCTACCTGACCTACTTAATAGGTCGAAACTGGTCGGCGATTCTGACCAAGAATACGTGAGTAAAACCGTGGTTTTGTAAACTATTAATGTGATATGGCTCGCGTAAGTTTTAATAATACTATGTGTACTTGTTAATTTGATTGCCCAAAGGTGAAAAGTTTCCCAATTTCTTAATCATTTCCATTACTACATTACTTTTATCGATTATTTACAATCATCTTCCTCGCTTACCACCCTTCTAATAAATGAATACCAAACACAGTAAATTTTGGAGACTCGTGGCTCCGCACTGCCCGCGCCGTCCCCATTAATGCCTTATGACCCCACCACACGCCCCACACGCGCCAGGGAAGAAGGCAATCTGTAATATCAACGGCCGGTAGACTCTACCATTGTGTAAGAACCGAAACACATTGGTTTTGCTCAGCATATGGTGGTGATTCGCCAGGCTTGTCTCTTCAACGAGTCAGTCCAACAGCCTTCACTCGGTGAACTGTGCGGTGCCTCTCTTTTTGGACACGCACTTGTAAGCTTACGTATGGAGTGGTCGAGTAGTCTACGGATTGGTGGAGACTGTTTCACATACTGTACCTTAAAGCTAAAACATAATATTGTGCACCCTTTTCGATAGCGCTATTGCTGCCACATGATATGCTTCGCCTGCTAAAATAATGTTTTAAAAACGCTTGAAAATTTCCGTATTTTTTTCTACCGTTGGTAATAAGTCGAAAAACTTGAGTTTCCGTTACCTGCTTGAGCTGTATTAGCACATTCCGAGCGGCTGATCCCGGGCGCCCGAGCGGCGGCGTGTGAGGCCGCGGGCGGGACGTGAGACTGTGTTCGTGCTCAGTCATCCCTTACAAATGAACCACGTCTGAAAACAAAATACGGTTTATTGGAGTTCCCTTCACTTGCCATGTATTATGTCTGCCTTCATTTACCCGCAGTACTTGCCATTTGAAATATTGGCTAAATGCTGTATGATAGCGGCATTCTATACAAAACAGAAAAGACTTATTATATTTTAAATTCATATAAAAAATTGCATTTTGTATAAGCATAAATTTATATAGATACACACTCACGCCCTTTAATCCCGAAGGGTTAGGCAGAGGCGCAACTAATGCACCCATTTTTCGCGATGTATATTCCGTCCCATGATGTGATAGGGGAGAGCCTATCACCATATCGGGTTCAAAAAATAAATTTACATGTAGCAGTAAATATTACAGAAAAGAAACTCTTCTGCGAGAATTGCATCAAAATATGTTGTTGGCACGAAGAGCTAACTCAGTCACACATCCGCACCATGTTGGCGATGAGATCACAATCTTAGCCGTGAATCATTTGACACATTACACCGATTATTTTGATAATGCATATAATCCGATGTCTGAATGCCATGGACAACGGACATTCTGTTTTGCATTATATATCAGGCTTGTTATGTAATAATATTGCATCTGTTAGCGGTAATTGCGTGTTAGCATTATAATCCGGCTGCAGAGTAATACCCGATCATGCGCGACCCTCGCCCGGGGCCCGGGGCTCGGGGCAGGGCTGCCTGCCGATGCTGCTATGATATGTCGGAGCCCCGGAAGTGTATCCGTTGTGATTTGACATAATATCAGCTAACAACCACGCTGAGCCGAGCTGAGCCACGCTGTAAACCGCCGGCATATTGTCGACAGCGAATCCCTACTTCCGCAAATAACAATACAACTTTGCTAGTAGAGTGGCTCGTTAGTTTGTACCAGTCCGTGTGCCATATTTAAATGATTTTTACATATTTTGTAATACGGTGTGTGAATCAATCATGTATCGGCTAAACCTGTCCGATATACAATTTATCAAAATTTTAACAAATGTCCAAACAACTTTTCAGCTTTATTTCGCGAATGAAATCGACGCTTGAAAGGCAATAATATCTAAGCGACAAAAATACCTAAAATGAGTTATATACATATTTGGAATCGCCAGATTTTTCTGCGTCGATTGATCCGGGTTTCGTAGCTCTAGGACAACTTTTTTGGCGGTTAGATACTAGATGATTCCGGTAAATTTCACTTTTTTTTTCTCACTTACCGCCAAAATTTTTACGACTTTTTGGATTTACAGTAGTTGGTACGCTTAAGGAAATTGATTTTGAACTTAGTGTGTTTTATATGAAATCATGATATTACTGTTTTGCATTAATATATGTTTACTTGAAATAAAAAACTGCTCGCTCTTTAATTAGTTGTTTATTACCTACACAAAAAATTATAACTTTGGCATAGATATAATTTTACCTGGACCCATACTCTCCATATTTATGTGCTTAGATATTTTCAGCTTAATAAAATATTTTGTTAATAGTACATTTATACAATTTTACCTAAAATAAAATAAATAATTATTAGTCGGTTAGATAATTTTATCTGAATAATATAAGTTCTATTTTTATACTTAGATATTTTTACTTGACAACCTTTAACTTCAGTCATGTCGCATAGATAATTTTACCGGGTATGTTCAGGTGGTTATACTTATTGCTAAGAGATATTTACCTGTTCATAATAAAGTAAATACACCCACTTGCGAACCACCTAGTGTTTTGAAAGTGTCATTTGTATATGCGCGCGATCCTGTACAGCGCGTATTGGTTGTCGCTAAGAGAGGACAGCCGTCCGACGTTTTTATGATTTTGCCTCAATTTTACGTAGATATCGACGCTTGAAAGGCAATAATATCTAAGCGACATTTAGCAAATTTTTCAGTAGAGCGTTTTAAAGTTTTGATTTTGACAAAAAAAATCATAACTAACTAACCATTTGCTGCATAAAAATAATTGTAACTGTTTTAGGAACCTCTTAATTTTTGACGTTTTTTGAGTTAAATTAACAGCCCTGAAGATTATAAATTAAAAAGTTAACGTCGCTTAGTTAAAAATTACCTAAATTTACAAACAGGTAAAATCATCTAAATGGATCATCTTATGAATACCGTAACAAGTAAATTTAATGAAATACAAATATTTGAAAATGCGCAGTTGGTAAAAATCATATAAGGATATCTAAACATATTAATAAAATCGAGTAAAAATATCTATAGCTAAATTATTGGGTCACACGATCGTGGAGAAACATAAATACGTGCATAATATTGTAAATCTTGTTATTCCTACACACATTGAACTATTTAATAATCAGTCAATTTTAATAATAATCAACATTTTATTGTTATATAAACATACTTACATCCAAAATATAGCATAATGATATAGAATTTGTTAACAGCCAACACTTATTTCTTTGGAGGGAGTTTCTCGCCTCAAATATACGATGAGCGGAAGGACATACAAAATTGCCTTATCTGAACATTTACAACGGCTTGCTTAAATATCTCTGTGTAAGCATAGCTCGAAAGCAATACTATTATAATTTATTCATTGTGTTGGAACTCATAATTTTCTCTCTAAATTTATTTTTGCTGAAAGCAAATACATACGTACACACCCACACCCTTAACCAATAGGGATAGAAAAAGACTATTGAGCACCACATTCTACGATCTTGACATACGTCTTCCACAAAGGTTTTTCATAGTACTTCGCAAAGACAAGTAAGTGTGTATAGTGTATACCAAAATGAAATAGAGAGTTCAGGAAATAGTTGAGCAAAAGAAAGAAAAACGAACTAGACCACAAACCTTCTCGTGAATCCAAAGCGAACCTTTCACTATTCTGGAAACAAATATGGTTGATCAGGGGAGAGTCAGGGACTTCAAAGATAGGAGTCATCAGAAATGAAGATGGAAGGGTGTTTAGAGATAAAAGGGAAGTATTGCTTGGAAGTCCTACTTCAAAATACTTTTTAAATGAGGCGATGGGGATGTAGCAGGTGGTTAAGAGGCTATAGACCTGGCTTACTCTCAAAACGAGGCTAATAATGAGATTATGGAAAATGGAATAGTGAATGCGATGAAAAGTATGAGGTTAGACAAGGCTGCTGGGTGTAACCGTTAATATGCTGAGATACGGCAAAGGCGTAGTAGCAAAATTTTTATGGCTACTTTTTAATATCTGGTGCAAAACCATTATTATATACATTTTCAAGAAGAAATTTTCACAGCAAGAATATAAAAGCTACCGCAGAATAAGCCTTCCCTGTGCTGCCAGTAAATTGTATGCCAAGGTCCTCATTGCGGGAGCTATTAATGAGACTGAAAAAAAAGTGTGGAATGTCCAAGCAGGTTTTAGAAGAGGAATGGGTTACACACATCAAGTCTTTTACATAAGGTGCTTAGCGAAAGAACATTTGGCTAAGTCCAAAAAAGTCTTTTATACCTTCGTAAACTTGGAAAAGGCTTATGATCGTATGCTGAGGAATGAACTGTTGTTAACATTGTTATTTATTTATTTATTTAAGCACTTCATATACAAATGTATAAAGGCGGACTTAATGCCGTAGGCATTCTGTCCCAGTCAACCTTAGGGTGGTGCAGAGATTGTTAACATTGTCTTTAATATATCGGATTGAGAGTCACCTGGTGAGGACTTTGAAGTCTCTGTACGAGAACATCGACGGGAGAGCTGCAAGGCACGAAAAATTATGTGAATGATGTCTTTAAAGAGAAGGGAATGAAAATTAATGTGAGCAAGATCAAAGTGGTTGTGATAGAAAGAGGTCTGGGCACGTGGAGAGGATGGATTCAAGACAGGTCATGAAAGGATAAATACCTTTCGTAAGCTTTCGAGCTAATGTGGATGGTACGGCTGGAAGAGGGCACCCAACGAGGGCGTGCATTTATCAAATAAATTATCTCCAAAAAGGGTAGGTCAGGATTAGCCTCAACCGGCAAAAAAGTATACGGAGAGAATAGCTAAAATTGGAATTAAATTATTATTAACATATTGTAATACACAATAATGCAACATAAATATATTTATTACGAAAATAAATGTTATTAAAATTATAAAAGTCTATTTATTTGTAAAAAAAACTCACCATATCTACGTAAAATTGAGGCAAAATCATAAAAACGTCGGACGGCTGTCCTCTTAGCGACAACCAATACGCGCTGTACACGATCGCGCGCATATACAAATGACACTTTCAAAACACTAGGTGATTCGCAAGCGAGTGTATTTACTTTATTATGAACAGGTAAATATCTCTTAGCAATAAGTATAACCACCTGAACATACCCGGTAAAATTATCTATGCGACATGACTGAAGTTAAAGGTTGTCAAGTAAAAATATCTAAGTATAAAAAATAGAACTTATATTATTCAGGTAAAATTATCTAACCGACTAATAATTATTTATTTTATTTTAGGTAAAAATGTATAAATGTACTATTAACAAAATATTTTATTAAGCTGAAAATATCTAAGCACATAAATATGGAGAGTATGGATCCAGGTAAAATTATATCTATGCCAAAGTTATAATTTTTTGTGTAGGTAATAAACAACTAATTAAAAAGCGAGCAGTTTTTTATTTCAAGTAAACATATATTAATGCAAAACAGTAATATCATGATTTCATGTAAAACACACTATCTTAAAAATCAATTTCCTTAAGCGTACCAACTACTGTAAATCCAAAAAGTCGTTAAGATTTTGGCGGTAAGTGAGAAAAAAAAAATGAAATTTACCTGAATCATCTAGTATCTAACCGCCAAAAAAGTTGTCCTAGAGCTACGAAACCCGGATCAATCGACGCAGAAAAATCTGGCGATTCCAAATATGTATATAACTCATTTTAGGTATTTTTGTCGCTTAGATATTATTGCCTTTCAAGCGTCGATATGGTGAGTTTTTTACAAATAAATAGACTTTTATAATTTTAATAACATTTATTTTTGTAATAAATATATTTATGTTGCATTATTGTGTATTACAATATGTTAATAATAATTTAATTCCAAATTTCCCTATTCTCTCCGTATACTTTTTTGCCGGTTGAGGCTAATCCTGACCTACCCTTTTTGGAGATAATTTATTTGATAAATGCACGCTCTCGTTGGGTGCCCTCTTCCAGCCGTACCATCCACATTAGCTCGAAAGCTTACGAAAGGTATTTAACCTTTCATGACCTGTCTTGAATCCATCCTCTCCACGTGCCCAGACCTCTTTCTATCACAACCACTTTTATCTTGCTCACATTAAGTTTCATTCCCTTCTCTTTAAAGACATCATTCACATAATTTTTCGTGCCTTGCAGCTCTCCCGTCGATGTTCTCGCACAGAGACTTCAAAGTCCTCACCAGGTGACTCTCAATCCGATATATTAAAGACAATGTTAACAATCTCTGCACCACCCTAAGGTTGACTGGGAGAGAATGCCTACGGCATTAAGTCCGCCTTTATACATTTGTATATGAAGTGCTTAAATAAATAAATAAATAACAATGTTAACAACAGTTCATTCCTCAGCATACGATCATAAGCCTTTTCCAAGTTTACGAAGGTATAAAAGACTTTTTTGGACTTAGCCAAATGTTCTTTCGCTATGCACCTTATGTAAAAGACTTGATGTGTGTAACCCATTCCTCTTCTAAAACCTGCTTGGACATTCCACACTTTTTTTCAGTCTCATTAATCACTCTCTTAATGAGGACCTTGGCATACAATTTACTGGCAGCACAGGGAAGGCTTATTCTGCGGTAGCTTTTATATTCTTGCTGTGAAAATTTCTTCTTGAAAATGGATATAATAATGGTTTTGCACCAGATATTAAAAAGTAGCCATAACAATTTTGCTACTACGCCTTTGCCGTATCTCAGCATTTTAACGGTTACACCTAGCAGCCTTGCCTAACCTCATACTTTTCATCGCATTCACTATTCCATTTTCCATAATCTCATTATTAGCCTCGTTTTAAGAGTAAGCCAGGTCTATAGCCTCTTAACCACCTGCTACATCCCCATCGCCTCATTTAAAAAGTCTTTTGAAGTAGGACTTCCAAGCAATACTTCTCTTTTATCTCTAAACACCCTTCCATCTTCATTTCTGATGACTCCTATCTTTGAAGTCCCCGACTCTCCCTTGATCAACCATATTTGTTTCCAGAATAGTGAAAGGTTCGCTTTGGATTCACGAGGTTTGTGGTCTAGTTCCTTTTTCTTTCTTTTGCTCAACTATTTCCTGAACTCTCTTTTTCATTTTGGTATACACTATACACACTTACTTGTCTTTGCGAAGTACTATGAAAAACCTTTGTGGAAGACGTATGTCAAGATCGTAGAAAGTGGTGCTCAATAGTCTTTGTCTACCCCTATGGGTTAAGGGCGTGGGTGTGTACGTATGTATGTACTTTCAGCAAAAATAAATTTAGAGAGAAAATTATTAGTTTCCAACACAATTAATAAATTATAATATTATTGCTTTCGAGTTATGCTTACACAGAGATATTTAAGCAAGCCGTTGTAAATGTTCAGATAAGGCAATTTTGTATGTCCTTCCGCTCATCGTATATTTGAGGCGAGAAACTCCCTCCAAAGAAATAAGTGTTGGCTATTAACAAATTCTATATCATTATGCTATATTTTGGATGTAAGTATGTTTATCTAACAATAAAATGTTGATTATTATTAAAATTCACTGATTATTAAATAGTTCAATGTTTGTAGGAATAACAAGATTTACAATATTATGCACGTATTTATGTTTCTCCACGATCGTGTGACCCAATAATTTAGCTATAGATATTTTTACTCGATTTTATTAATATGTTTAGATATCCTTATATGATTTTTACCAACTGCGCATTTTCAAATATTTGTATTTCATTAAATTTACTTGTTACGGTATTCATAAGATGATCCATTTAGATGATTTTACCTGTTTGTAAATTTAGGTAATTTTTAACTAAGCGACGTTAACTTTTTAATTTATAATCTTCAGGGCTGTTAATTTTACTCAAAAAACGTCAAAAATTAAGAGGTTCCTAAAACAGTTACAACTATTTTAATGCAGCAAATGGTTAATTAGTTATGATTTTTTTTGTCAAAATCAAAACTTTAAACCGCTCTACTGAAAAATTTGCTAAATGTCGCTTAGATATTATTGCCTTTCAAGCGTCGAAATATAGGCACGTATTCTTTTTTTTTATTGATGTGTCGTGTCTATTTCACAGATAAATATAAAATTGAATAGATATGTAGTTTCATCATGCCGATATTGAATTCTTATTGGTATTTGTATTTTGCTCCTACAACCGTACTCTGTACCTACTGGCAGGCGCAGCAGCTTCAGTGTTGGGTTACAAAAGCTCCTAAGTTCGATTCTGATAATCTTACAATCTACAACAAAGGCGACAGTAGCACTGTAACTAACGTGTATTTTAGTAAGACAAGGGTACTTCCTAAATGTAGCTGGACTAACCGTAGGTACTTTAGAATAAATTTGCTTATGTGCGGTTGTAGCACTTTTACATTATTAAGGAACAAATATTTGTGTTACTAGTTTAGCGGTTGGCAGCCCTGCGCGTCCTCGCTTAGTAATTATAGAGTAATGTCCAGCTCGGCTCGCGAGCCTCGGGGCGGGCCGCGGGAGCGCCTACAGTAGGTACCTACTGCGGTGTTATCGGTCGCCGAGTCGCGACCACATCTCAAACGCATGCACGCTCGCTCCTGCACTAGTTATTATTGTAAACACCATTTTTATTTACAATTCCAATTGTTTATTAATTGAACCAAAATAAATATTTATAATAATGATTATAACCTATGAGCTATATCTAGTTGCAAAATCATGCAGTACGCTGCACTTTGTTGCAAAAATACAAAGAATCTCTGCTCTTTTGGAAATATTTTTTTATTTGAAAATAGAAACAATCTGCTAATCATACGTAGGTTCAGTCAATATTCACAGCGACAGTTTAGCGCTGCGCTACTTATGGTCAGCAAATATTACCTGGGCAACACAAAAATTATATGTAATAGTAGGGAATCATTCAATCATACAAGCGCGTTTCTTCTAAGAAACCTGATGAAGTAATTACAATAAAAATTTAAATTCCTTACTTTGTTTATATGTAATAAATGAAACCGCCTGCGTACAAACTACAAACAAAGGATGTATTTACAAAAACAAATTGTTGAGGCATTATAGCAGTTAACATACAAAAAATAAAAAGGCCGAGTCGGCACGAGCCGTTTACAACAAAAGCACTTCACACAATATACTGTTCCCAAATAAACAGCAGATAAAACACGCAGCAAGCATCGCGTTGAAGCCGCTCGAGCCACTCAAGCCGTCCCGAAGCCGTTCTGAAGCCGCCGAGCGTCATCCGCAACACAACTAAACCCTAGCATGTAGCCAACTTTTACTACTGGATTATCCCCATTTTTTATTGTGGTGCGAATTTACGAAGTTTTTGGGGGTCAAATCATTGCACTTTATCTTAAAGTGGTATTAATAAATCAATCTCAAGTTTGAGTTACATCTCAAGTAGACATAATGTATTGAACTATCAATACTTGAGTTTATTTACTTGAGTTAAATTCCTTTAAGAACGACTTAAAAGATAAAAGCCGTTGAAACAGCTATTTACACTAATAACTAAATGTTGCTCGCAACTCGCGGCCACCCCGCCAGAAATTCATTTCCTGGAATAAAAGTCCCACCTAACATTTTTCCGTTATATGAAATAACCTATTACATTATGTTCAAACTTAAAACGTTGTCTATCTATATTATGCCATATTTCATCCAAATCCGTTCAGATGTATGTGCATTTACTTCTAACAAACATCCAAACTTCACAAGCTTTCGCATCTGTAACGTTAGTAAGATAAGATAATGTGGCGAGACGACGCGACGTGGCGCTCGGCTGATGTCACCTCTGTCTGTCTGTAGACATACTTTTTTTTGAAGACGATTTAAGCCAATCGACGCTAGCAATTAAGATAGAACTCACGAATAACAATTGCTAGGAAAGACCTATCAGGTCTATACTCGGGTTAAACTAAGAGGTCCTTCTTGACATTTCTCATTTTTCCTGGAGCTTTAACTTTGTGGGAACATGTACCCGAGAAAAAAATCATCTAACAGGTAATAGGTATCTGTGATGGTAATGTCTATAAATCTTTATCTTTATATATATATAATTCTTCTGTGCGTGTGTATGTCACTGAACTCCTCCTAAAGGGCTGGACCGATTTTAATGATTTTTTTTGTGTGTCTTCAGGTGGATTTCAGAATATTGTAGATTTACAATTCGGTCCGGGAAAATGTATAGCGGGACTTTTGTCCAGGAAAAACTCTCTGTTGCAGTGGTGCGTGGAGCCCCCGCGGTGCCCCGGGACCCAGAGCGGCGCGTGCAGTCCGCACCACGGCCGCGCCTCGCCGCCGGGTGCACACAATGGGTGATACATCCTCGCGCGCGATGCCCATGAAAGCGTAATATTGAAACTTGCAGCGGACCGTTACCGCATGTCGCCGCGTTCAAAATAACACATGGACATTTAAAAATCTAAATAAATGTGCAACGCTGTGAAATATGAGCTCGGATATGCAGCGATGGAGGTTTGAATATATTTTCAATTTACGTAAATGAGGTTGCGAGCGCTTTCATGGCTCCGGACGCGGCGTTTTCACGCGGTTTTTTGTCATGTTAACTAAGTTTCTAAAGAATAGTTTGCGCCACTGCGGTGGAGGCGATTGTATAGCAAAAGGTAGGAGTGTGAGAGGGTCATCTGATGGCATGTGATAACTACCAACCGATCATTTACACTGCCAGTAAGCCCTGAGTTTGTTTCTGCTTTTCTGCTTCGGGTATTGGTATTGGTTGTGGGCTCCTTTTCCCGCACTTAGCCCGTTAAGTATCAGGCCATTGTGCGTGACATGCATGCTAGCTATAGGACAAGCCACCCTAACTCCGACTAGAAGCGCAGGATCTTCCTGGTTTCTCCACAGGCTTCTCGGAGTGACCCCGGTGAGTCGAGGATTTCTGCCCGTTATGCAGCTACACTTTCGCATTCCAGGATGACGTGAGCAGCTGTTTCATCGACGAACAGACATCCCCTACATAGGGGGCTGTCAGTCATACCTAAAACATACAAATGTTTGTCTAGTGGGCAGTCTAGTCCAGTAATGGTACCTACAACTATGCGTAGGGATGCCCTGTCCAAAGATAGAAAGCGATTAGTCAAACGTAGATCCGGGTGTGGCACGGCTTCCCGGGATTGTCTACATGTACTGATATTATCCCATTGATCAGCGTGTTGTTTTCGCGTTCTGTGACGCAGCCTCAGCTGGTTAAAGGTCCTAATTAAAGGTCTGACCCTCTTCTAGCCAGCTCATCAGCTGCGTCGTTACCTAGAGAGCCACTGTGCCCCTTTAACTGCTTCGGGTAGTCATAACCTGGATAGCTAGTGAATGGCTGGTAGGTTAAGGCCTATAGAGGCCTCACCGGTGAGGATCACGACGCGTTCTTATTATTATTGTATATTTTCTCCCCTTACCTGCCAGCCCGAGCTAGGTTATTTATTTTAGTTATATTGTGCTTTTGCTTTTTTAATTTTACTTCTAGCATTAAAAGTCTGCAAATGTCCGCAGCTATATAAGTATCACTAAATTATAATATTTTTTATTATGATGTATCTTGACCTGTCAGTAGTACAACTATGTTCCCCTACTAATAAAGTTTGTTTGTCGTGCTGACAGGCGTGAGGCGACGTATTTTGATTGTTTTATTATTACTATTAACGCGCAGTTAGTAGTTGGGACAGTTTATTGGAAGAGGTATTTAGAGTGCCAGTTAAATACTACCTGAAAAAAAATTAATATGATGCAGTAAAACTTCTTCAAAATGTAATCTAACGAAACCGTTCCACTTCATCGATATTGACACCTTTTTAATATTTACTGCATCTGCGAGTCACTGACGCCAGTTTATTATCAATATTATATTTATTTTTAACAGTTAATTTTTATTGATTTCAATGTTGTAAATCGTATATACATTTATATAATGTTTAATTTGTAACTTTGAATACCTGTTACCTTGATACACCTACCTTATTTATCTCTGCACCACCCTAAGGTTGACTGGGAGAGAATGCCTTTGGCATTAAGTCCGGCGATATACATTTGTATATAAAGTGCAATAAATAAAATTTTGCAGGCAATTTAAACAAAACTAATACTGTGCAGCGAGCTTTAAGCATTAAAGTGTTGATATCCGTCGCGACAATGCAACAGTGTCGGTGCGACAATAAAACGCGACGCGCTGTATTAGCTAAATAATCTCGACTCTAACCTGCAATTGTCAAGTTGACTTGTGTCCGCTCCCGCTCCTGTATCCGCCCGCGTGCCCGCGGCCGCTCATGGCGCGCGCTACAGAGCCGGCAGCAGGCCCGCCCGCCCGCGCCGCCGCGCTGCAATGCCATGCCACTTGCATTTACATACTGAAATATTTGTAACGTTATTTGTACGCAAGGCAGAAGCACAACGGGCACAAATTGCGCCCAACGGAAAATTTCCACCTAATTACCTTTCTGATCATATTGGTTCTATGAAACATATTATTAATTTGAAGCACCTATAATACTCAGGTAGTGAACAGAGTCGGCGTCAAGTACAGGCGGCGAAGGAGAGCTTTGTGAAAATATGCGGCATAAAGTGATATTCGCGACGATATTACATCTATTCGCATTTACATAGTGCTCTAATACAACGCTATAATAAAAAAGGGCCATAGGTGGGCGGCTGCTTATAATTTATCTAGTTAATTTTTTTTATATTCATATATCTGCAATCAGTATAGAGTAGCTATTTTAATCCATATTGACTAAAGATATTAAAAAAATGGTTCTTTTTCTTTTCATATTGTGCCTTTTTATTTCAATTTAAACTTAGATTGTAAATTTTCTAAACTAAATATTATTTTCTATTTATTTATCTTCGGAACTGGCTTTTAGTACAGAATAAAACAGAAACTATGTCCAACAACATCTAATATTGACTGACAGTTTTGTTTTTTACACAATATCACTGTAGTATACATTGTTATATGATTCTTGAAAGGGGTTGTGCACTCTTGTGGAAAATTTATTACCTATTAGTTGTTGCTAGCGGCTTCGCCCGCGTAAATGGCCTTTCCCACTACAAAAGTCTTAAAACACAACACGCCGCCAGCGCACTGTACTTAAAGAATCAGATTTAAAATATCCATTATTTCCCAAGGGAGCAAACTACCGGGATAGAAAGTAACCTATGTGCTAATCCAGGACATCGCTCACCCGTGTGCCAAATTTCATCCAAATCCGTTCAGTTGTTTCTGCGTTAACTGCTAACAAACATACAAACATCGAAACATTGCCCCCCGAGGCAATTCTTGTGCGCTGGGTCATCACACCCAATGCACGCCCATGCGCAGGGGGACATTGGTCGCGGGCCGAGACACAGTCAGTGTGTATACCTCTTGGTTGTAAATCTCGTTGAGGCCTAAAAGGGCCTGCGAACATTTCCTGGCACCCTTTTCCTTTCCACCCATCCTGGGAACCTTTATCCATTCCCCCACTTTTCCCTCCATCTTCCTCTCCACTTCCTTCCCAAGCCCCTGCATTCGTCAAGCCGGGGGACTCCAATATCCCATTCGCAGGTTTCCCCCGGTGTCGACTGCAGGATCGCCTACCTAAAAAAAAAAAAAAACAAAAAACATCGAAACATTTTCACAAACTTTCGCATTTATAGTACTAGTAAGAGTAAAATAAAATAAGCGCTGTTCTTTGTGGGCACTTACCACTTCATTCTTTTTACTTACCTCCACTACCCCCCCTACTTAATTTTCTTCAAATTTTCAATATCTCTACAGTAGCCACGATATAAAACTGCGCTTTTCTAGCAATCTTCTCCTCAAATGTCGCCCTCATGGCTCTGACTTCACTCACCCTCGTTTCGCTATCCAATCTGTTCTTCTATGGAATTATTTGCCTTCAAAAGGAGAGTGCGGCAGTTATTGAAGAACGATGCAGATGAATCACCACGCTAACTTACAATATTATATTATTTACATATATAATATTGTCAGTTGTGTCTGTGACAAATAAAATACTTTTCTTTCTTTCTTTCTATATTTATGTAATTATAATTTGTATTTTATGTATTTTTTATATTTAAAATGTTAGTTATATTATGTTTTGTATTTAATTTACATACAATAATTTATATAATTTTAACGGGCCGACTGCGATTTCATGGTTCGTATTAAAACGGGGAGTAAATTATATCCATGAAATCCAAAAAAAATAATTCCCTCGAAACAAGACAATAAGAATTTTGAAATTACTCTCATAATAGTAACAAAGATTTTATTAAATGTACATACATAAGTACTTAATTCCATTAATTAATATTAGAAACGTGAAAGTATCTGAAGATTGATGAATGTTTGTAACTCCTTCACGCAAAAACTATTCAACGGATTTGGATGAAATTTGCATGGAGGTGGATTATCACATAGGCTCCTGTTCACATGGGAACGTAGGTGTGCGGGGCGTAAAAAATATACATTTCTATTGACATATATGAATTTATAGGCAAGTATTAAAAATAATTAAAACCAATACACATAATTTTATATATGCGGGTATCCTTGCTGATATTACAGTATTAGTTCATTTGTCTGTTTGTTTGTGTGCGTGTGTGTGTGTGTGTGTGTGTGTGTGTGTGTGTCCTAGAATAACACAAATAAATAAAACCAATTAATATGAATTCAACTTTTTATTCGGTTCATTTAAATTAGTGTTCCGCCCTTTGCACTCGTTTAAATATTCTTTTTGATGCGGCTTCACTTTTGACACTATCTAATCTTGCTACATGAAAACACCTAATAGCGACATATTTTTCTGCTACCAATCGTAATAGTTTGGTCTATGAAGATGTCGATAAAAATTTTCGGATTCCACTTTTACTTCTTATAATATTTATCCATTGGCTGCTTAATGTAGGATCACTTGGTATTCTGAAAAATTTATTCAATATCTATACATTCCACGCGTGACTTATTTGTTGAAACGAACTGTTTTGGTGCCTTGAGGCGGCAAATCACCGGGTCCGCCCTGGGCGGCAAGAACCCACGCTACGCCACTGATAGCACGTACCATACGTATATTTAACAATTTTTTATTTGCAATCAAAAAAATAATTAAACTTGTGACTCTAAACGTCGAAGATATTGACCGTTTAGTTAAAAAAAACATTTACTTTGGATCCATTTATCCAATTTTTTAGAACAAGTTGTGTCCATAAACTAGCAATCCATAACAATTGCAAACTCTTATTAATTTTTTTAACGAAATATTATGTCAACGGGTCTCATTTTGCAAGAAGTGACTATAAAAAATTTAACTTACCGGTGAAAGGCTTTGAGTATTTAGCAGTGAAAGGTAACATTATTTTTTTGTTTACGTCGACTCTTGTAATTTTTGCACACTTTACTCACACAAACAGAAATTATCGAATAATATAAATCTGCGTAACAACGTGAGCGAACGCCATGACAGCTCATAGAGTACTAAGCGCGGGAAAATGATATAAAGGCGGACAGTTCGCCTTTATTTTTATCGACGCGTTAGAAGCGTTTAGGGTCAATCTAGACATATTATTAGTCAAAGTACTGCACATTTTGTACGACATGCTAGCCGTTAGCGCCACCCTGTCGGAGTGCGGAGTATTGGATGTGTCTCAGTGTCAGAGAGCCGACGAGTCACGCCGCACCGCTCTTACTGAAACAATTTTATTGTTTAATAATGACATTATAATAATTATCGTTATGTTGTGCGGTTTCCGGAATAACTCATAATTTACTTAATTAATTATTTGATAATTTATTGCTACCCTAATCAATTTGGTTGCAAAAATACTCACTAGTGTCTCCGTGTATTTAAACAAAATATTACCAACTCGTTGCCATCCTTTCGAACCGAGTGTTTGACGCAACAGTTGACACTTGACAGCATCTAAAAAATGCATAAGTTAGTTAAACCAGAGCCACTAAATTTCCACAAATATTTTCATAGCGCAAATGTTACTTTACCAAAAATATATATTTCTCTGTATAAGATTTATTATATTCTAAACAGATCCTTTTACATCCATCTCTGTTAGCTCACCTATAAAACTCAAAAACTTAACACTTTTCATGCGATGTCGGCCACGCGGCCCACTACCGTGTATAAAGTGCGCCGCCTTTGATTAATTATATACCTAGATAGAGTGACGCCCTACAATGAAACTAAAACAAACAGGCCAACTTTTCTTAAGCTAGTATGCGTGACAGCTGTGTCATACACTATCGCTGCATCATTCTGCGTATCCTTGAGTGCGCACATAACGATACCAGTTATAACATGGTTTCTATTAAAACGGGGAGATAATTATATCCATGAAAAACAACAACAAAAATAATTCAATCGAACTCATTTAGCGGGCAACAGTTGACCTCTATTTTTTTCGACGCGTTTGAAACGTTCAGTGTCTATCTAGGTATATAATTAATCAAAGTGCGCCGCATTAAGATTCCCCAACAGACGAGAGCGTTTCGGACCGTTTCAGTTATAAACAGATGAAATGAGTTGTCAATGTAAATATTTAAAACGAAACTCGGGTGCCCTAAAACGTTGTTATATCACAATGCAGACGGGATAGGCGGGACAGCAGCTACGCTACATCTAATATTAATCGCCTTATAAATGTGCAAAATGCTCTCACTACCAATTGACTTGTCTTCACTCCTCGACTATCATCCAATGTTATGACGTAAGCAGGTTTTAAAGGAGAAATCTATAGTCCCGCGCCACTGGCACAAACAGTACACTTGTACAGTTACTCGCCGATGCCTACGCGAAGCCCGACCGACGCTGCGACCCGCGCCACCCATATTGATTCCATACGCGAGCCTCAGGTGGAGCCTTTAATGTACCGTTTGTTTATCCCCTGGGAACGCTTAAAAACGCGAACATTTTGGTCGGTGGAATAAGACGCATGCTCACGCCTTTTATCCCCGAAGGGGTAGGCAGAGGCGCAACTAGTGCACCCACTTTTCGCCAAGCGTATTCCGTCCCATGATGTGATAGGGGGCGAGCCTATCGCCATAATAATACTAATAATACCAGCCCTGTATTATATACTGCCCACTGCTGAGCACGGGCCTCCTCTACTACCGAGAGGGGTTAGGCCTTAGTCCACCACGCTGGCCTAGTGCGGATTGGCAGACTTCACATACCCTCGAAATTCCTATCGAGAATTCTCAGGTATGTAGGTTTCCTCACGATGTTTTCCTTCACCGTTAAAACGCCATATCGGGCACAAATTCCAGACTCCGGGCTGATACTGAATAGAAAAATCCAATATCACTTTGCCCGACCCGGGGATCGAACCCGAGACCTCAGCCTTGCAGTCGTACCGTAATAAAACTACGCCACCGAGGCAGTCCGTGGAATAGGTTTCTATTAATGTCGTATAGTTTGACGACCGGTGGCGAGCGAGTGGCCAGTTGAGAGGTAATGACGGGGCTTCCCGCGCAGCGTTTGTTATGAACGGCGCGATAACTGATGCGGTGGCTGAGCAGAGGAGCTCGATACAGAAACATCTGGAGACTTCATTTACATAATATCTCCAGTATATTCTAAACCTGCACCTCACCGTAGACCTGCGAGCCATAGAGAGCAGTGCCGTATGCTTTAAATGATGTTCTGCGATATAAGTGGGCCAGCTCGTGCCGGGTAGTGCCACTGCCATTCAGGATACTGATATGAGATGGGAGAGTTCCAGTGAAGCATTGCTAATATTACTCATTATGAAGGGTCTCATCTCTCAACATAATAGACGTTGATAATCACTAAAATCAGAGATTCACGAAAGCTGCAGTGTAATTCTATCAACAATACAATTAAAATGTGTAGCATACAATATACATACAGTATTATGTAGCGCAGACACGTTTATACATTATAATTTTAACATTTTCATTTTTGTTCTATATTTTTTGTCCCTTTACTTGAAACATGTTTACTAAAATCAAACTCCTGTAGAAATACAAATCAAAGTCGACAAGCACGACAAAAAGCGATGTTCACGGATGTGGCGTGCGTGGAGCGGCGTGGCGATGAAAACACGAAGCCGTTTGATGTCTACATTCATTAACTTATCTTAAAAACACAGTGTAACCGAATTCTGGGACTCGACGCGTCATGCCGGATAATGAGAGTCATCTGCCGACCTGAGTGACGTCACAGCTCAGCCACCAGCAGTAAGGGAACTCGCCACAGGAATAATACTCACGACAAGCGTCATCCGCAGATGCCACGCTCAACAACACTAATTGATAGGTAACTTACCCGCAGCGACCTAACAAATTATACTAATACATAAACAAACAAATCTATACTAATATTATAAAGAGGAAAGATTTGATTGTTTGTTTTTTTTTAATGGATAAGATCAAAAACTACTGGACCGCTTTTGAAAATTCTTTCACTAATAGGAAGCTATATTACTCCTGAGTGCTATAGGCTACTTTTATCCCGGGAAAATATTTTTGTCTCGGAAAACTTTTTTAAACGGGCGGAGCCGCAAGCAGAAGTCTAGTATAATATAAATATACTACCTATGTTATTATGAAAAGATTCCCTATTTAACAAGCGCGCGAACAAACAAGGACTGTGGTTAGTTCTGCCTATTCCGGGATTTGTGTGAACCAGGGGTGAACCTACATATCCGCAGCACTATCCTGTAGGTATACATATATCTACTTCCTTACTGTAAATATTAGTTTTTTAAGCTCCTCTTGAATACTCTATACTTGGATATGTGGATTTGCTATCTGCACGCAAAATAAACTCACCATTTCTTAAGATCAAATTCAAGTACGTAATAATATTACCTTTCGAGTTTTTATTCTAAAAAGTTAGATTAAGTTAATTACGAAATGGTTCATTTACTTAACTTGGATAAAATAATCAGTTTAAGGTATTTTACTAAATTTGCTTTCTTCGGATCCTCTGAGGTTTCCTTTCTATGAAAATGATTTTATTTAATGCTTCACTGAAGTCCTTACATTTTATTCCTTCAATTTATAATGCTTGGAACGACACGTCTCTGTTTAGAAATGTATTTTTTTGGCTTAGAATGTAGTCTTAAATTATGCCGACGATCAACTTATCATGAACACTATATCCAGGCAGCCACTAAACTATATTATAATTTCATATGGAAAAATAAATAAATTAAAAGTCCAAATACGTTTTTTTGCTTAATATATATAAGATACACATGGCTGCTGACGATTTCTATGGAAAGATGTATTGAAATATATCGTGCTATAATAATAACATACATCTTTACATTGTAGCTTCCGTGTGTGAAGCGCATTAGGTGTACAATACGATTCAAATAAGAATAGGATCGACTTTGCACCATATTGTGACGTCTAAATAATTAAATATTATATTAAGCCAATTTAACAATAACATTTTTATTTAAATTTGATGTAAGAGTCCGAGAGATTTTGAGGCCCAGCACCCATACAAAAAGCAGACATCTCCTTTTGTACTTTTCAAGTGATATTTGACACATAAAGGTCATTGACCTTCCTATGCTTATTTTAATCGCATTGCAAGTACAAGCCGAGCGTAGTGGCGTGTTGTGTCACGGCGCGCGGCGCGCACTGTGTCGCGGCGGCTCCGTAGCGCGGCGCGGCGCGTGGCGGCGCGACGTTCAATATTCACATCACGAGCCCGAAAGCGCTGTCATTTCGACGCCGTTTAGTCGCGGCTTAGCCGAAGTGAACCGTGTTAGCCACGAGTTTGGTCCGACTACCGCTCTACCAGCTACTAGCTACTGCTCTGATGCAGTCACGTGTGCCTGTAGCGGCGACACATTATCAGCGCAGAATGATTTTTCGGAATCAACTAATTCCGACGGCTTTACGCAGTCACAAATAGTTTTAGGGGCAATTTTTTTATTTACCGACCTTAAGCGCACAGCGGGTTCTAAAATGTGTGGTTCGCCAACGATTGTCGTAGGTATTGGTAATATTAATATGGTACTTCGTAGTTGACACCTCTGACACAAAACTCGTATCAAAATGCAGGGTCAGTATTGTACGTATTATGAATTGATTCACATTACCAATTCAGACAATTCAGGCTGAATTGATTAAAATATTAAAACCACACCAATAAAGTTTTTTTTTAAATAAATGCATAGCTCTATTAATTAGACTTCACCCTCGGGTACCGTTGTAATTTGCATGGAATGCTGTCAGGACAGAGCATTGTGGGGAGTAAATACATTATAATATTACCTTACTATATGAAAGCCCGAAATTCAATCAAAATAAAGCTCCCAACATTATCTTTTTTTTTTTTTTTGGTTTCGCGGAGAAAGTGCGTTACCACTACCGCCCGGCCTTCGTGGGGGGGGCGACCGAGCGGTTATGTTGGGTTCACCGTGCCTTACGACCCGGCGTTGAGCCGCCCGGAGAGATGGAAAACGTCGGGCGACCGCCGGGCCGAGTCCCTAACCTATGTACACCGCACGGCATACCAACTAAAACTCCGCGGTGGCCATCTTCGGCGCATTAGGGACGGCTGCGGGCTTCCTCGGACTAATGTCTAAGTTTTCGTCCGCAACCGCCCCTGCGCGGTGCCGCCTGGTGCGGCCCGTCTCCTGTTGTGGGGGGGGCTCAGAAGCCCCCGCGCACCGAAGGACGCTCTCAGCGTCAACGGCAGCGTGAGGCCTACCTTCCACGCTGCCGTCCATCACGGGGGTCGCAACAATGTGCTAAAACACACAAAACTAAGGACGGACAGCCCCCTGCCGCCCGCCCGCGACCCCCGGTGGCCCCTATTAGTCGCCTTTTACGACAGGCAGGGGATACCGTGGTGGAATTCTCCAAACGCCCCCAATCCACAGGGCGGGAGACGCCGGTCAGTCGTCCACCCGGCGCCTCCTTCGTCTCCTCTGGCGGCGGGAGGGATGTTCACGCTCCCGATCCCTCTCGGCACTCTCCTTCTGCGAGATGACCACCTCGCAGAAGTGGGCCACCGCACGCCAGGCCTCTCGACTGTCAACCATGGAAGCGACCACGGCCGGCAGCGAGAGGTCTCCTCCGACGACTGCTCTGAGAACGCTGCGCTCCTCGTCCCAGGCTGAGCAAAACTCCAACGTGTGCTGGGCCGTGTCCAGCGGGCAGTTGTCACAATGGTGACACACGGCCGACACCTCTGTGCCTACGATACGACACAGATAGTCACCGAAGCTACCATGCCCGGTGAGTACCTGTGTCAATCGAAACGTAGCCGAGCCGTGGCGCCTGTCCAGCCACTCGGCAAAGACCGGGCGCACTGCCGCTACAGCCCTGAGCCCCGCTGACGGGGTCTCCAGCCTGAGACGCCACTCCTCCACGGCGGCTCGCCGTAAGGAGGCCCTCATGGCCTCCACCTCCTTCAGGGCCGGACGCTGCCCGCGACTGAACGCCTCCTCCCGCCAATGAAAGGCATCGGACAGGGATTTGGCATCCAGATCCCAAGGCAGGAATCCGGCCAACAAGCAAGCCGCCTCGAAAGAGACCGTGCGGTACGCCCTGATCGCCCGCTGCGCACACCAACCTTGGAAATTAATCCCCCATGCCGGCTGGTCACCGTGGGGGACGAAGACCATTACCCTCCAATTGATCTAATTCACCATAAGATACAAACAGTCACAAAAGCACATCCCCAAAATAATACAATATTATATATTGCCAGATTTAATGCCCTCTCCATAAGAACCAGGGAAAGTTTGGCGGAATTAACTTTAGCATTGGCAAACTTAAACTGGTCAATAATAGGTCTGAGCGAGGTTAGAGGCTTGGGCGAAGGCATCGAAGATTATGGAAATTTTATTTTCTACTACAAAGGAAACACACCAGGCCAAAACGGAACAGGATTTTTAATCAAATCAGAATTAAAATCTTACATTGAAGATTTTATCGGGGTATCCGAACGTATCGTAATACTTAATTTGAAATTTCCACCTAAGAACCAAAGTTGGTCAATTGTACAAATTTATTCTCCTACTGAGCAATCAAGCAAAATAGAAATCGACTCATTTTACTTTATGCTAACAGATGCAATAAAAGATACGCACAGCAACTTAATAGTGATGGGAGACTTTAATGCTAGAACAGAAAGCAGAGTAAAAGGAGAGGAGATGATACTAGGTCCATTCTGTTCAGGTAAAAGAACTAGGAATAGCAAAAAACAATGAGTTTCAGGATTGCAGAGTCGTAAAAAATCTAAATTTTAACAGTAACCACAGAATGGTCAGAGCGAAACTCCAAATTAACACAACCCATAAACATAGACCCTTCAAGATAAAACATGCAAAAACCACAAAACTTGAAAATACCGAAAGACTTAAAGAAAATCTAGAAAAGTTTATAGACAGTACAAAGGAATTAAACACTCAAAATAAACACAACAAATTCGAAGAACTTATTAATACCAAAGTAGTAAATAAACCAAATAATCAAAAGGGCATGGCGAAATGGATTACAAACGAAACCAAAGAATTGCTGAAAACAAGAGCAAAATTAATAACCCCTCCTGAAAAAACAAAAGAACACAGAAAAGAAATAGCCAAAATTTGTAATAAAATTAAGAACAATAATAAAAATGACCATCAAAACCATCGATTAGAAGCATTGGAAAGTAGCATTCAAAGGACTGGAGGCATCAAAAGAGCAGCCAAACTATTGATGGAGAAAGTAGATTGGATACTTAATATTTCCGATAAAAATGACAAAAACGAAATAAGACGCCCAGAAATTATGTCAATAGCAACTAGTTTTTTCCGAGACCTCTACGCAAAAACAAATACGAGTCAACCTACAGACGTGGCAGGAGGAAGAGATGTTCTGGATATAATATCTGTAGAAGTGGAGAAGGCGGTGAAAAGTCAATAGAAAATAAGACCTGGCTCAGACGGTATTCCTAACGAATTTCTTATCAAAAATATATACCACCTAGCACCAACACTAACATATTTATTCAACGAAGTGTTGCATTGCGAGACGGTACCTGATCAATGGGTAACGTCGACTATAATTTTGCTACATAAGAAAAGCGACAAAAACAATATCAATAACTCTATAGTTATTGCCTACGCCTATAAGCCTTATGTCAAACATATAAAAGGTGTTCGCTAAAATTATCCTAAACAGAATAACCCAGACATTAGATGGAAATCAACCACGTGAACAAGCAGACTTTAGAAGTGGGTATTCAACCTTAGACCATATCCACGTAGTAAAGCAATTATTCGAGAAAGACAACGAGTTTAATATAACTTTTTACTGCTGCTTTATAGACTACAGCAAAGCCTTCGACTCATTAGACCACGAGATTATCTGGAAAGTTCTTATAAACCAAGGAGTCGAACACAAATATATCCGAATCCTTAGGAACCTTTATTTAAACAGTACGGCTAGAATCAAACTGGAGAAAGGAGAAGAAATGAAAATAGGAAGAGGTGTACGTCAGGGTGATCCCCTGTCACCTAAACTCTTTACAGCTGTTCTAGAGGAGATATTCCGACATTTGGACTGGTATGAGTGTGGACTGACAATTAATGGCGAGAGCCTATCGCACCTTAGGTTCGCAGATGATCTCATAATTATGTCATCGTCCAAAGAAGGACTACAAACAATGATAAATGACCTCGATAAGGAAAGTCGTAAAGTAGGTCTAATCATGAACACTCAAAAAACCAAAGCCTTGACGAACGGAAAGAAAGATCCTATTTATGTCAACAATAAAATAATCGAATATGTAAATGAATACGTTTACCTAGGACAAATAATCTCACCGCAAGACTTGACTTCAAAAGAAATAGATAGACGTATCGGAAATGCCCATGCATTTCCGATACGTCTATCTATTTTAATTAATTCTTCTAATTTCTTTTAGATTGTACTATTGCTTCCATAAGCAATAGTACAATCTAAAAGAAATTATGAAAAATAAAGAAACGAGTATGACCATTAAACGGAAACTGTTTGATACATGTGTACTCACATATGGCTGTCAGACCCGGGCACTTAGCAAATCTCATAACAAGAAACTAGAAACGTGCCAGAATGCCATGGAAAGAAGCATGTACGGGAAAAAAATATCTGACAGAATTAAAATATCAACTATAAAGAAGCACACAAGAACGAAGGATATTACGGTAACAATCAGAAAGTTAAAAGATGGGCAGCTCATACAATCAGAGGGAAGGAAAAATGGTCCAAAAGCATTATATTCTGGTATAACGGACATAAAAAAGAGAAAGCGAGGGAGGCCAATTAGAAGATGGGGTGACGAAATAAAGACTACAGCAGGTGGAGGTTGGACAACAATAGCAAACGACAGATTAAAATGGAAGGAGTTGGACGAGGCCTTTGCCTATAAGAGGCATAAAGACAAGGCTGTCGATGGAAATTAACGAGAGAAAATCAAACCGACATTTTTCTTTTATCATTAATAAGCTAATAACTATTATTGTATGATTTGTCTGATAAAAGGTTTTTATTATTATTATTTTATTATTATATGAAAGCCATCGACACTACAGCTTCAGTACATCTATGTCGGTATCCCTGCTAATACAAAACAAGGTGCTGCTGGCAAACATTCACTCATCGAGGAAAAACAAACGAACACCTAAAAACAAGGCGGCGGTGTGCATTAGTAACACTATCGGAATGATTACATTAAGATAGTTTTTACCACTTCCCGTGAAACATTAACGGGAAGTAGTAGTAGCAAACAGCAGGGCTTCGGGGTGGTCGCCCACGTGTGAACTGTGATATGGGATGTACAAAGGAGTTACAGCGGCCGCGAGCCCGAGCCGCAATATCCTGTCACCCGCCTGCGAGTAGTGCGAGTGAGTGCGGCGCGCGGGAGCCGCACCGACACCAGCCCGCAGCACGGCGTGCACACAAAATGTTTCCTCACGCGTCCTGCGTCACTGGAAATGAGCCCGGACCGCTTACAACTCTAAAGCTTCATTTAAATCCGAGATTATTATTTCCAAAATCCTCAACTGACTTCAGAGTTATGTCCGGTGTAAAGAATAATGTTTATAACGTTGAGACCCATTCTTGATATAGCTTGCTATGGCATGAGTACCTATTACACTTTCAATACGCCGGTAATAGTACAGCGTGCTAGTTGCTATTGGCGACAGCCAGTCGGCTAATCGTTTCCTCAACAATCTTGTCTTCGTGGCCTGAAAACTCCTATTCAAATAGGCGTTAAAAATAGATTATTCTTAACCGACTTCTGTTTTCTTGATTCCAAACTAAGTATGAGTATCTCTACCTCTGTTTCTGTTTACTGCGTTTATAATCATATAAGCTGCAGCGGTCGGGAGTCAGGACGCAAGCTTTGAGATCTAAAACAACACGCACGCCGCGCACCGCGCCGCTAGTACTTGTACGCATACTCACGCCTTATATCTCCGAAGGGGTAGGCCGAGGCGCAACTAGTGCACCCAATTTTCGCCGTGCGTATTCCGTCCAATGATGTAATAGGGGGCGAGCCTATCGCCATATCGGGCATAAATTCCAGACTCCGGGCTGATACTGAATAGAAAAATCCAATATCACTTTGCCCGACCCCGGGATCGAACCCGAGACCTCACCATTGCAGTCGTACCGTAATACAACTACGCCACCAAGGCAGTAATACTTGTATCTGCATATTCATGAGTTCATTACGGGCGACGCGAAACTGCATACTTATGATTATATTGAAGTTTGTCCATACGTAACATTACACTTATAAATGTTCACACGACAAAAAAAACCTTTGGAAAAAAAATTATACATTATAAATTATGAATCCTTATAGACGTCGGGACTCGGGAACTCAAAATGTTGTGAGATTATGTTATCGTCGTACACGCTATTCCTTAACGCTGGGATAATACGACGTAACGCCGCGACCCATCGCATCATTACAGAACATGAATAGTTTCAGATATTCGCCTAAAATTACGTTGATTACTATGTACTACGTATGCGTAGAGCTACGACTTACACCAAGCACTACCGGCGAGGTCGTGGCGCCATGTGACAATACCCAAGATGATGATCGTGCTGGTGCTAGCAAGAGGACATCAGGCAGGAAGTCCATTATACAATCAAAGCCAAAACATATAACTGGTGATAGGTCTCTCGTATGCGCGGGGCCGTTTGGGTAGGTACCACCGCTGTGTCTATTTCTACCGCCAAGCGGCAGTTTGCACGCACTGTGGTGTTCCGGTTTGAAGGACATTGTAGCCAGCGTAGTTTACTGGGCATTATGAGACTTAACATCTTATGAGACTTAATGGGTCAGGGTGACGAGCGCAGTGGAGTGCCACTCAGTACTTTGTACTTAAAAGTTCTGTATGGTGTGGTTACTGTTTATGGACAGTCGTATTGCTTACCATCAGGTGAGCGGCATGCTCGTCTCGTCATTCAGAAGTACTCACATACGCCTTTTATCCCCTAAGGGGTAGGCAGAGACGTAACTAGTGCACGCACTTTTCGCCGTGCATATTCCAACCCATGATGTGATAGCGAGCCTATCACCATATCGGGCACAAATTCCAGGCTTCGGGCTGATACTGAAAAGCAAATGATCTCAGCATTGTAGTCGTATCGTAATACATATACACCACCGAGGCAGTCATTCGGAAGCAATAAAAAAATATGACTATAATGTGCTCGAAGTGAGTTGCGTAGACCCCAATTGGAGCTCAAAGAATTGGTGAGATAAATGTAAAAGAAGAACACGTCAGATATATTAATAATATTATGTACAATGAGTGCGCGCATGATTCGGCGACGTTGTTTCAGTTCCATGTCGCGCCTATTTATTTTTTATTTCACGTGGTTATGATACGATGTATTTTTTATTTGTATGAAAAATACCAAACGATTTCAGCTGTCGCGAAATGACAAAGGCATGTTGACACGCAAATTTGTTTTAAAATTAAAATTCAATATTGCGTTCTGATTTTTTTTAATCTATTTCATAGTGGGTTTGCGTTAGGACGTGAAAAAAACGTTGATACATACAACATAATGTTGATATTATAACATGCAGCTCACTATCACGGGGTTACGCGATGCGGCATAAAACGAATGACACTGATATTAGTGTAATCATACGGTTTAGCTGGTGGCACTATATTAGTACCCGCTCACATAGCGACCGCCGCATACGAGGTGTACAACTCGCTGCAGTGCCCCACGTAAGTTTGTCGCGTTCTGGGATCAGCCAGTGTATGTCCGGTTTTAAGGCGAAGATCAATCATCTCTCGGCAGTCGAC
Source organism: Sphinx pinastri (assembly GCA_947568825.1). Classification (NCBI taxonomy): domain Eukaryota; kingdom Metazoa; phylum Arthropoda; class Insecta; order Lepidoptera; family Sphingidae; genus Sphinx; species Sphinx pinastri. The sequence goes on from OX387618.1 coordinate 20,551,790, forward strand.
ACTATCTGGCTCCCCTCCGCTTATCATCGGATGCAGTGGGTCACTGTACCGTGCCCGTATAAAAACAGACTTTGCTATTGCTGTCGAGATGAGAATAGGATTGGATTAGGCAACTGTTATATTCTGAAATCCGCATTGAGTCGAATACGCCCCGTATCGTAGCGTGTTGATCAGTAGGTACCCCAAGTATGAATAATAAACAATTGTTCCAAGTATTCGTATTGAGTAAGTTTACGTTGTATTTCTCTATAGACTAACTACACTGTTAAATGTCTTTGTCTATACTCTATAGTCATTTGACTTACTTACGTCAAAAAAGAGATTCGAGCTGCCGATTCCTACACATTTTGAGTTTTATTCACGATTTACTATTAGATGTTTTCTCGCGGTCAATTTTCATGCTGTAGAATGTAGAATTTTAGTCCCAAAAACCTACGCCCACAGAGCCCTGTTTAAATTTCCATGCAAAAAAATATTTAAACGTAACCATGACTTAAAGACTAGTAAAAAACTTACTAACTAAATAAAACTTCAACAGACTGAGCCGTTGAAGCCTAGGGTCATCCATTCCACTTCTTCTCTTGCATCGTTACCTCTGCTGAGATATTGCCTAGGATCACTAGTGTAGCAGAAAGTAAAATAAATATTACGTACAATGTAACCTCAATAGTAACAAACATAATAATGTTATAGTTTCAGTAAATTGCAGAGAACAAACTTTTTTTAACTTCTGAAATAGGTATATTAGATTATATTTAGCGATCGGTGTGTTTGTTAATATTTATAAAACAAAACACTACCTCATGCGTTTAGGCCTAAAGCGGTACACAGAGGTGTACTAGTGCACATGCAGTTAACCCAGATCACCTCCCTTCCAATCCTTCATAGCGAGCGGCCTAACTGCAGCTAGCTGCGGCACAACTCTGTTCCCGAGTAGTTATTGAGTTGCACACAAACAATGCCGACCTCGGGATCGAGCCCGACGACTCGCAGGTTTCACAATGTAGCTCCTGTCACTCGTCACGGGTATGACTACATTTTGTCAGGTTAATAGGCAATCCGCCGGGAGTCCCTTAATCTTAATCAACCGCACTGGCTATTCTTATTTAAATGTCGCAAAAACCAATCAATTTATTGCTAATATGGGGCTGCGCTGCTCTTTGTTTCCGGGACAATGGCACGGCGAGTTATCTAGCCCCGGGATTGGCTTTGTGTATAATTGGCCGGGATTCGTGTACCATCCCGGGCAACATTACAACATTAACTGTTGTTTTAGTTCACGCTCGGCAGTTTTAGAATCAATTCCAGGGCGAATTGCCGCGGCGTGTGTTTGTGCGAGCGGCGGTTTTAATATCGCCTGAAATACGAGCCGCGCTCCAGTTTGTTTGGCGCTGCGTTTAGAAGTAATTGTTGTGCCTTTTGTTTGGTGGCAGTTACATCTGGTACTAGGTAGTCGCCGCCGCTACAGGTGCACACAGAGTAGCGTGCTGTTCATTCTGAGTAGAGCCGAGGAACGTGGCTTGATATAACATGTTTTCTGTAAATGAATGTATAGATTCAAAACTCATATACCTACATTTGTTAAAGATCAGAAAAGTAAGCCTATAACTGCCTCATTCTCTCTCTCTCAATAACCATTATGTGAGCTTTGTATACAAATATTAGCATTTATTATATTAGCACACCTGTGAGACTAATGAGAGACTAATCCGCATCTAATGTAACTCGTCTGGGTCATCATAACAACAAAACCTGGCTTAATTCCGAATTATCTACAAGGGTCGAATGTACCCCAGGTACTTATAACGCAAAAAGTTATTACTCCAATATAATTAGTATAATAAAAGCAACCCTCTCCTTTTGTTCAAACACATTCAGTTTTTAATAATCGGACACCAAGCGGCGCAGCGCCCACCACGCTTCCCACCACGCTTCCCACGGCGAGTAAACCTAAACCCTTCTCATCTCCAAATTACAAATTAAGTATACAGTTTTTACAATAATCCGGGTGCTTTTCATTTAAACGCTCAATCATCGTGGTCCCTTGGCAAGCATGCTAATGCTGTCTCCTTATCTCTTATTACAACGATGTAAAGTTAAAAATCACCCGGCTGTGTAATGGAAACTGTATAAACCTTTGCAAATGAGATGGGTAAATGCGTTCTAACAGGATCATATTAAAGTGTTGGTGCGTGTGCGTTGCTTTGTTAATGTTTCGCCACATTATCGAGGGATGAAGAAATGGTAGGCGACAATCTTTACATTAGCGACTACGAAGCTCTTCTGGAGTAATGAGAGCGTTCCTAACATTTATCGAAACAAATATTTTGTGAATACCAGTCGTTTTATGCATCTAATTTTACTGACAGCAACCTGTAGGGAGGGACAATACTTTTCCTATTTAATCATTGGATGCATCTGTGTGGAGCCTTTGGCCTGACTCCTGATTATATATATATATATATCGATGGTGTAATGATGTAATCTCTGTCACATTAGCGTGGCATTAAAAGTGACGAGCCTCCCTGCTCCACCCCGAGCACCGCCAGCGCTCAGTGACTGCAGCACGTGATCTCATTAAGGACACCCTCCGCCTCTGCCGGCAACTCCACAGTTCAAACCAATGGTTATAGCCTTTTCTATGTTCTCCTTTGTGAAAATTTTCGTGCAGTCGTGTATAATGTATAAACACATAGACGTCCGTTGAGATCTGGTAAGTCAGATCTGACTTACGTCTTAGTTATAGTCTGAGTCAAAAAACAGACGTATTAAACAATTGAATTTCAACATTTGAAACCGATTATGTAACAGCAATCGGTTTCAACACACACATAGTTCAGCATTAACAATTTATTATTGAATAGTGAGAAAACTAAATGTATAAAATTCGTCACACCTAATGTTAAAATAGTTAACGCTGACATTTTTATAAATAGTGACGAGTTGAGCCTTGTTGATACTACCAAATTTTTGGGTATAACATTAGACTCTAAACTTCAGTGGGGTCCTCATATATCTGAACTAGCTAAAAAGCTGAGCGCCGCAGTTTTTGCAGTGAGCAGGATACACCAATTGACTGACATTGAGACAGCTAGATTGGTCTATTTTGCTTACTTTCATAGTTTGATGAGTTATGGAATTTTGCTATGGGGTGGTGCTGCTGATATCAATACCATTTTTGTTCTCCAAACGCGAGCGATAAGATCTATTTATTCTCTAAATTCTAGATGTTCTCTGACAGAAAAAATCAAAGAAATAAATATAATGAGAGTAACATCACAATACATTTTTGCAAATTTAATTTACGTCCACTAAAGCATTGAGAAATTTCCAAAAGTTTGCGATATCCATGGTTTGAATACTAGAAATAAAAATAATTTACTCAATCTCAAAACTAGGCTCCAAAAGATCAGCAAATCTTTTAAGGGTTACTGTATACACTTTTATAATAAAGTTCCCACTGAGATCAAGACCTTAAATATGGGTAAATTCCAGGCAACTATTAAGCGAAAGTTGTGCAATAAAGTTTATTACAAGATTTCATAATACCTAGAAGATAAAAATGTCTGGGAATAAGATTTTTTTTTATTCTTTTGTATGATTTTCTTTGGAATCATTGTCATTGAATTCAGTAAATTTTCAAATTATTTCGTGATTCCTGAGAGGGTTGTACACTCGGATGGGAATTGAGAATTTATTATTATGCAAGTAAATATATGAACTGCTCTAAACAAAATAAAAATATGTATATATTTCTTTTTGTTTTATACACTGTACCTAATTTATACCTTTGAACTGATTTTGAAAAGAGGAACCCAAGAGTTTCGTGCTCGTTCTTCTCTGGTGGAAACTGCATTCCGAACTGGTGGTGGAGTAAAAATTTACTGAATCTAAGCAATGTTTGCAAACCCGCCTCGTCAGAGCGCTAATATTCCCTATATTTTTATACGCCGTGGAGACGTGGACCCTCCGAGAAAGCGAGAAGAAGAAGATAGACGCTCTTGAGATGTGGAGCTGGAGAAGAATGATTGGAGTTTCATGGAGAGAGTTTCGCACCAACCAGTCCATACTCCAAGAACTCGGCATCAAGCAGCGGTTGTCTTCTATAGTGCAGTGTCGCAACCTCACGTTTTTCGGACACGTGTCGCGGCGTGGAGAAATGTCCATCGAGCGCCTTTTGGTGCAGGGAAAAGTTGAGGGCACACGGGCGCGAGGGAGATCGCCGATGCGTTAGACGGACCAGGTCAAAGCAGTACTGGATGGTTCACTATATACGTGCACCAGGAAAGCAGCAATCAGAGAGGAGTGGCGCAGTATTGTCAAGCGAGCCACACACCCTGATGTGACGACCACGACCACTCTACCAAGAGTGTAACGATTAAGAAGAAGAAGAGAACAAAGCAAAGTTTAACATTTTATGGATTCGAATAAATGAATTCATTTCATGTCACAACTAGCAAAACTATAGTTCTGACAATTCTATCTGGCCGGTATGAAAATTTATTGACACTTCACAGAATACTATGTGTAGGGAAGAGAACAAAAAATTGGTTGCCCCAAATAACCGATTCTTAAGTGAAATCGATTTCTTGTTCAGAGAGTTTATAATCGATAGTCATCAGGGTGAAATTTTTATTAAATCATACATAATGAATCTTTCTATTACGGTAGTCAGTGATTTAAGTCGTAAATTTTTTACATCGGGCCAAAATTTCACTTTTATCCTTCATTTAAACTTGCATCTATACTAATATTACAACACAATAAAAACAATATACCTAAAATTACTTAATGCGTACTCAAAGTCCGGTCAAACAAGCCAAAGTAAATATAAATAACAGTATCAGTTCAAAAGTAACAGCCTAGCCGAGTCAAAAATATAAGCACAAACCAAAATTTTCTGAGAGATTATGTGACTAATACACGGAGCATTGACGAATCAATGACGATGGACGTGGATTAACATCTGAAGTTTAAATTACATTGACATAATTTATTTTTCATTGATTTTATCAACCAATCCTTTTAAGCCAATTAGTATCTAATAAATCCTAGTAGAGTTCGGCGCGACAGTCTTAATGCTTATCCAGTAGCATTATGTAAAATTACATTAGAAATTCTATATGATTTTTGCTACACTCAGATGCATTAAAAAAATTAAAACATTAATTATAATTATTGTAGACATAAATCATATATCGAATACATTGTACTAGATTGTTTTAAAAATGTTCTTGAAACATTTTTTAATAAATATATGTACATAAACAGGGTCTATTGACCTGCTTCAGTTGAACACTCTATCGTGATAAACCTGTATATAATTTCCAAGTTTCGATTTTTCTCAGTAATTGTTTATATTTCGTTTCCAAACGATTAAAAACTTTTCCAACGCTACACCCGTGAACTGAAGGAGACAACATTGTAAAGGTGTCGCGTTGTTTTAAAAGTCAAGATTAAATTCTTTATTTCAGTGTATTTTTATAATACTAATTCAAGGTTGGTACATAAATATTGTACTCATTGTTATAATTTATGGAGAACATGGTAAATATTTGCAATTATATAGTTGAATTTTGTACTTTTTGGGTAGACGTTCTCACAAAGATATCGCGTCGCGAAACAATCTTTTCGCGACGCGATAATTGTCATACCGGCCAGATAGGATTGTCAGAACTATAATATGTTTTTATTATTTTTGGACTCCTGCTTTATATTTTATATTATATTATTGTTAGAAATCAGAAATGAAATAAATATGTGAACTATTAATTATTGAACTTCTACTTACTATCAGTTATAAAAATAAATATTATACATGACATGCATCACTCATTGTGGGACGGCGCGGCGCTATGGTCGGTGAGCTATTCGTCGAAAAAAGATATTTCTGCGTATTTAACGTAGTAGTTACTATGTACGACGCACCGTTGTGCACGAATAGTTGCAAAACGCTCCCATTGGAATAAGAATATGATTAAAATTCAAGTTTGAAATGCAATTAACTTAAGAAAATGAGCTATCATTAAAAATAGCGAGTTTGAAAACGAGTGGTGTGGCGGAGCCGCGCGCGGTGGACCGAGTCAGTAGTCACTAGTCAGAGGAGAGAGAGCTGCAGCGTGTAGACTGTAGAGAGACGGCGCACGTCCGCAGTTTAATTAACAACCTGCGCCGCTGAATGAGCAAATATCTTGCGAATACATTTGCAAAAAGATTTGGCGCTTAAAAATGTCTCGGCAGAGCGGCGTGTTAATTGTGCCCTCGGGGCGGGATACAATTATTTCTAGAAGCTTTCTAGGCCGCGGGAGGCTCGTTATAATCGATTGTGATTTTGAGCCCGTTTCATTTAGCGCTGGCAAATGAGGCCCGCACTCTCGAGCCGCGCGACTCCTGCGCCCCTCCTGCACGCCTCCTGTACGCCTCCTGCATGCTGCATGCTTAATAATAAAATCATAATTTAAAAATAAACAGCTGTGTGATAATTTTGAATGTCTATAATAGTTTTTATTTTTCCAACTCAATGACGTTAACCCCAACGCTGACTCCAATAGTGCACGCGAAGCATCGTCTCTCGCATCGGCCGTGAGTACTTTATGCAAATAGTGCGAGAGTTATATTATCGTAGCTGTATAGTTTTAAGCTTTAGCACATCAAAGCGTTCTGCAAGACCGCAACCCGCTCAAGGACAAAAACTAGGTTATGACTTATGAGGTGTCGTTAGGGTAGTGGTTAGGAACTGCCAACACGTTTGGAGTTAACTTCATTTCTTTCTGAATTAGGTATTTAACGACATGCAAACTGAAGATTCAATCTGCAAAGCAAACTCTGAATTTTCTAATTTAATATTGGCGTACTGAAGCACTAACTTTTAAATTATTCTAGACCATCAGTTGCGATGTGGCCTAAAACACACTGATCACTCAGCCAACGAGCTAAAGCACTTACCGTGGCGGGCAGCGGGCAGCTGCGGGTGGCGGCGAGCGGCGCCAGCGTGTCATTCGGCACAAAGTAAAACGCATTAACATCAAGCCCATCTAACATGCCTCTAAAAAAAACGTATAACTCGCTCAGGAGTGCGGCGCTGCGGAGCGAGGTGGAGAGAGGCGGAGTGATCCGCGACCCGCCGGCGAGCCAACTAGAAGCAGCTCACTCCATTTGCATACAGGTGTAATTCGCTGACGTGTGCTCCGAGCCAAATTAATGATGCGAATTTGGTGAAATGTTTGATGTAACAGCCTTGCCTTTATGGAGTTGTGAATCTGCGAGTATAAATTTGCGGTGTAACGGACTGGCCTTTTATGCTGCGCGGTACGCATAATGCGCAGTATAACAGTATGGTTTGTGTTGGTATTAGGATTCAGTAACGTTATTTTCTATAGGAACAGCAATTTTAAATCGAAAATGAATGTAACGCGTTGGTACTTTACTTCAGTAAAGCACAAAAACATGAAACGAATGACGCATCGGCCGTGTACCCCTCCGAGGTGTCTCTCAGTTCGACGAGCCCTGTACAGAGAGGTACGTAACCACCGCCTAGCTTGGAGTTTATTTAACATCAATCAATCTTGTTGGACATGCCCGAGCCGCCGGCCGACGCGCTGTCGAAACAAAAGGTTATGCCTGAAAAGTCGAACAGCACTTTAAAATACTGCGCATCGCTACCCGCCGGCTGCCCCAAACTGCGTTGTTTTGAGTGCCTTCAATATTCATAAACTAGAAACACTTTAAATTGAAAATGGCTTGCATTCGGATAAAACGTGCGCTCCCGGCTCCGCGCCGCGTACTGCTCTTGTTGAGTAGCTTTATCGAGTGTAATGCGATCAATTTATTATGAATTATGATATATAATTCAGTATTTTTACAAACAGATAAATGCTCCTACGTCTCTCCCTTTTCCTATGTAGAATTGAATTATTTTTCTTTACTCTTGTAAAATTGCATAATATGTTGGTACAATCTGTTTGTTTCTTTGTAATATAAAAACTCAAAAACTGCTGGACTGATTTTAATAAATTCTTTCACAAATATAAAGCTACATTATCAGCGAGTAGCATAGGCTACTTTTTATCCGAGGAAAATATAAGCGGGTTCTTTATCCTGGAAAAACTTTTCACGCGGGTGGAGCCGCAAGCAAGAGCAATAAGAATATAATAAAATAGCAGGACCCGGTGTGTCTGTACATTGAAAGCTAAGTAATAAAAAACAATGAGATGAATTAAAAAAGTGTCATTTTTAAATCTATTTGTTTCTTAGCGTACATCTCCAAAATTACTGAACGGATTTTTATGTACTTAGTAGTGGTGCTACGAATATTCGCATTCGCAATCGCAATAAAATTTGCGAATATTTTTGGCTATGACATGTGACAATAATTTATAAATAACACTGCAACAGATTATGTTTCCAATGTATAAATAATAATTTTGTAAGTATTTATAGTCATCATTTATACTCATACAAAATAAAAATTTTATATTTTGATAACTTACAACTTTCTAAACGCACTTAAGTACTTTAAATATTTTTTTTACCGTGATAGGATTTATGTTGTTATTTATACGAGATTTCTCTATACTTAATCTATTATTAGTTTATAAAATTAATGGAAAATATTATGAGAATGTAAGGAACACATTTTTTTTAAATATTATAAAGTATTTATGTTTTTCCTTCTATGTCAGTATACCTTTTAAATCCTTCAGTTGCACTGATGACTCACTATTTATTTAACCCGAATGGACTAGTTATATTAATTTGTTTTGACCACTACTAGTGTTTTTTTCTTAAATTGAAATGATTAAGTTACAAACGTCGATATATGGCGTTGCAGTCTTCGGAGGACGCTGAAGCATATCGGAAGCTCGATCGACAGACAGGGAAATCGCCCTAGCACGGCGTCTGTGCTTACAATATTGAAAGCATCAAGAAGACGATCATACGGAACAAAGGCTCCAAAGTGTTGAGGGCCACATTGACTATTGGTACATTAAAGGGCTGAGGTGCTTGTACAATAACAACATGTCAGTACAAAGTACAAGAGCAGACCACGAAGGCTATTCCACTACAGAGGCGTGAGACAGGGAGATGTTATTTCTCCGAAATTAGTCACTGCCGCGTTGGACGACATCTTCAAGCTTTTTGATAAGAAAGGATTCGGAATCAGCTTCAATGACGAGTACATTACTCACCTTTGATTTGCCGCAATATTATCGTCTTGTCAGAATCATTAATTGAGGATCATAGCATTATGCTCTTTAGGTCTTTGAGACCTCAAGCGAGTTTCTCACCTGGTAGGCCTTAAAATGAACAAGACCAAAATCATCATCCAATGCTCATTTCGTGCATATGCCAATTAGTGTTGATAACGCAACTCTCGATGTTGGCGACGAATCTGTCTATCTAAGAATAGTGGTCCAGTTAGGCAAGTCCAACTTAAAGATAGAGGTCAAAACCAGCTCGGTTGAGCAGCGTTCGGGAAACTAGGCAAGGTCCTTTCATCTAAAATACCTCAATGCGTAATCCTTGGACGCCCGCGGTGGACACCGGTGTCAATTTATATAAGGAAATTAGCTTATAGCTATATATAAGCGGGCGTTGACGGGTTAAAGATAAAAATCTTCAATCAATGAGTGTTAGCAGTGATGACGGCTTTGAGACGTGGCCTCTGACTATGGGCCACCCAAGACGGATCACAGTCCATCAGCGAGCTATGAAGATGCTCGGTGTTTCTCTGCGCAATCAAATTGGAAATGAGGAGATTCGTAAGAGAACGAATATCGCTGACATATTTCAAACAGGCCATTCTATCTGGACTTCACGACGCTTACTATCAGGTGCAGTGGGGTTACTTTGCACGATAAAATCTTTTGGTGCCAAATAAAAATCCAATATTCGCATTCGCATTCGTGAATATTGAAGTCAAATTTTCGCATTCGCGAATATTGGAAATTGGATATTCGTTACATCACTAGTACTTAGTTTTAGCAAATTTACAAATTATAATTATTGTTGTTTTATAAAAGTCGTAGATCATAAAAGTTATCGTTATTTGAAGATTGCAATTTATTTTTAAACATTTCAGGCTCGGATAGATTTAGATCTTTTTATTTTCGCAGAAAAAGTTATTTCCCACTACCACCCAGCTTTCGTGGGGGGACTAAGGGCGACTGGGCGGTTATGTTGGATTCACCTTTTTTTTTTTTTGGTTTCGCGGTGAAAGTGCGTTACCACTACCGCCCGGCCTTCATGGGGGCGACCGAGCGGTTATGTTGGGTTCACCGTGCCTTACGACCCGGCGTTGAGCCGCCCGGAGAGATGGAAAACGTCGGGCGACCGCCGGGCCGAGTCCCTAACCTATGTACAACGCACGGCATACCAACTAAAACTCCGCGGTGGCCATCTTCGGCGCATTAGGGACGGCTGCGGGCTTCCTCTGACTAATGTCTAAGTTGTCGTCCGCAACCGCCCCTGCGCGGTGCCGCCTGGTGCGGCCCGTCTCCTGTTGTGGGGGGGCTCAGAAGCCCCCGCGCACCGAAGGACGCTCTCAGCGTCAACGGCAGCGTGAGGCCTACCTGCCACGCTGCCGTCCATCACGGGGGTCACATCGATGTGCTTAAACACACAAAACTAAGGACGGACAGCCCCCTGCCGCCCGCCCGCGACCCCCGGTGGCCCCTATTAGTCGCCTTTTACGACAGGCAGGGGATACCGTGGTGGAATTCTCCAAACGCCCCCAATCCACAGGGCGGTGTTGGATTCACCTGCTTTAACCGGCGTTAAGCCGCCTGGAGAGATAAAAAAGGTCAGGCGAACGCTGGGCCGAGTCCCTTACACTATATTACATCCTATGCCCGGCAATCCCAACTAAAACTCTGCGGTGGCCATCTTTGGCGCATTAGGGACGGCTGCGGGGTGTTTATCTGTTGTCCGCAACCGCCCCTGCAGCCCGGCTGCGACCCCCCGATGGCCCCTATTAGTCGACTTTTACGACAGGGATAGATTTAGATCCACCTTAGGTCCGCGAAGCGTTCACGCTAGGCAGTGGTTTGGCTGTGCTCCTGGGCTTGCTGATGTTCCTGGGCGAATGTGACCAGTTGCCGTCAGGAGTCTCACCCTGACGGAGAGCTATAAACGGATCAGCTTGAGAGTGTAACTTGATTATTCCTTATAATTATTCATTACAGAGTTGTTATTGTCCGAAGCAACCAACTACGGCAGAGCCTGACGAAGGTTGATGCTCGAAAATTAATAAAGTGCCTGACCACCGTATCCGACATGTATAATTTGGGTTACTTTTAATAAAATATTTTGCTGAAATGATTTAAAAACAATCAATGCACACGTGTTGACGATCGCGGGATAGCGTCGTGTGCTCGCGATGTTATATTCCGGCGACGGCTTAAGGCGACGCGGAGTCTCGTGCCCGCTCACCGCGGGGTGCTGATCCGTTGAGCGTCGTCGACATAACTCGCCTGTTAATTGTGTTCTTGAGTTTCATTTGAGCCGTTTACTTGAAGTGGCGACTTGTGCGTCACATCGCGCCGCTCGACGTCTAGTTATCATGAGACGCGTACAAGGGTTATTACCTTGTTAATGACCTCCTGCTGTATGCCTCTAAACAGAGCTTTGCGCTCGAGCCAGACTATATTTGAAACGAATAAATAGTTGGCGATTTCTACGAAGGCAACTTAGGCTCGGTATCTAAGTCAAGGGCACTTGTACTTTCTCTCTAGTCTTTCATGCATAATATAATTGTTAGCAATTAAATATTTTTGTGATGGTATTTGTAGCGTGACCGGCATAATTTGCTATAAAAGTACAGAGTGTCTGACAGATCGAGGCAGTTGAGCATTGACGCTCGTACTGTTCGGTTGGTTGGTGATATCTTTGTTAAAGTATTTCTGTAAAATCAGTGGTAGATTTTTTTATTTAAATCAAAATCGCTTCTGTTTCTAACATTGTATTATGGTTTTCAAGAATCGAAAAACTTTTTTAAGCTATTGCATAGCTTCTATCGCGATCCTTGAGCGTGGAGACCGAATCCAGAAATTCCGTAACGAAAATAACCTGACATCTTTTTTATCTTACTAATATGAACCTTAAATACAATGCGTAGAAGCTATAATTCTTGAAACGAGTATATTTTTATTTATTAAAGTCATTAAAACCATTTCTTACTAATCTAATATGAACCTTAAATACATTGCGTAGAAGCTATTTCCCCAGCGTTGGCACGGCACGAGTACAAAAGAATCGAACGTAACATTCTTTTTTCAAATTTTGATTTATTCTACTTTGGTTGTGATGACCATTGCATTTCTGACATTTATTAATAACAAGAGTAAACGTGCGTTGCTCGCGTTTAAAAATCTACTTTATGTGGTAAGCGTAAGATCGAATTTGTGTTTAGTCAATCAAAATTTGTGATAAAAAATGCTATGCAATAGCTTTACCGCGGCAGTCTCCGAGTGCCACACGTATTTTTTTTTAAAATAATTATACGGGTTAATTCCGTGCAGTTGTTTCGACTTGGTTAATTTAATATAGGTACACATAGACTTCATGAGCTTCAGGATCATTCGATCGTTTACCGGCTTCTTGTTGATGTAAAATTAATTCAACTAAAATCCACGGCATGATATCGTGCTCTAAACAGATCAACAAATGACACGAGACCCACGATTTATTCGGAAAGTTATCAGCGTTATGTAATACTGTAATGTGGCAGGTCGCGAGCGGCGCGTCGCGGCGCGGCGTGTGTTTATAGCGGCCGGAGAACAAATCGACCAATACCGAATTATCGTTATTACGTTTGAGTGCACTGTTTACTGAAACTGCGAGCTCATTTATATTATAACTGCAATCATACATTGTCTACTTATTACCTTTACGGGCATATATTGTACAAACAGCTTTTAGTAGCAGGCCGCGCCGGCAAAAAAGGGAGTGACTTATCTGATCGTATACAGTACCCACCGCCGCGTCCTACATCAACAGTTAACAATCAACACTGATGCCAGAGCAATGCTCATAGCTCGGTGTTACGTTAACCTTCATAGAAAGGGAATTAGAAGCATGATGAAGCAACGTCAAATATGTTGCTTCACATCCATCTACTGTAACAGAATATGAAGTCGAATCGAGATATTCAGTGTAGATATATTATAATATAATAAGACACCGACTACAGTGCGACTGTATCACTTACAACGCCTAGCTACCACTAAGTACTTGTTTTGTTTTATGATTTCCTTATCAATCACGCCGGTTGATTCAGTGGAAAAAGACGTAATGGTGTGCTCACAAGTCTTAAATCCTCACCGCTACCCAGCCCTAAGTGTGTGTGTGTGTAATAATAACAGATGCTCATTTGATTTTGCCGCCGCCGCGCCGCTCGCTGCCGCTCATCGTCGCGATGGCTGGTACAGGCCGGCGGGTGTGGAGTGATTCATCATTACAGCCGCGTCCAGACTCACGGCACGGCGCGAGCATGGGAGGAAGGCTTTGAATAAAACTAGCTCACATGTCATAAGATACATATTCGGCTCGTATGGAAACTGCGATTTATATTATGTTTTGTAAGCCGCATTACAGCCAGTTTTTCTACAGCACCAGTGGGCTGGCTTGACCGGGGCATTACCGCCGCAGAGAATCAACATAAACTAACAGCCCCTGGGCGGCGACCATCACCAATATTAGGTGGCTAATTCTCTGATTTCGATCCAATTTGGGTAACTGTAGAGAGAATTTTAGATTTTGAGAATTTTGGTAGTAAATGAAAATATAGACATATATTAATATCATATATATAGATCTTTCAATTGCATCGAAAAATAACCGAGATATAGGCCTCGGAAATTTTTGTTTGTGACGGGAATGATTTTTTGATTAATAGTTATGACTATTTTGTGACGGTAGTGAGATAGTGTTTATTGGTAATGACTTTTTAGATGGCTTATGATATTATTTATCTTTAGGTAACTGAAAAATCAAACACTAGTTATATCTGATGGTTTAATTTTCATTATAGAAATCCTTTGTAGTCCTGTAATGAAATAATATTAATAAACTAAAACTAAAACCTATCTTCTAATCATCAATTATGAAAAATCTTTAAAGTCAGTCTTTGTAATTTCTAAGCATACTTCTCAACAATAATAATCATGTAAATATTCAATGTTCAACCTATTAAAATAGTTTTTTAATAATTACAATCTTAATTATGTGTTTTATAAGCAATTATTCAAAAAATATATAATATATTTTGTAACAAATCTTACACATCCTTTTTTTATGCACTTCTTCTGTATATTAATTTTAATTATGCCAAATCTCTCATTCCTCCTTACGTGCTATGTGTTTAAAACGAGGTTCAAAGTTTTTTCTTTGCATAATTATATATAAATTAAGTTCTAGCTATATAAGTGATGATCATTAGTTTTATCAATTTGTATTTACATTATTTTATTTCTGTGAAATCAGAAAACACAGAGACCTTATATTTTGCAAAAATGTCTCTTAAAACACATATGAGATAATTTATCAATTAATTAAATATTATTATTAATGATATATTAAAAACGGTTAATCTAAGTGGTTTATAGGAAGGAAAACCAATAATGATTTCTTATGTTTGCGCGAATGTTCAACATTGAAATAAAACTACTCAACGGAATTATTCGCGATTAAGTTGTTAATTCAAGCACTCCCGACGTTTCAAAGACTTTACAGCCTTCATGGTCATGGGGCTAGCTGAGGTGTTGGTCGTCCGAAAAGATAAAAATAAAGCCTCGCGAATCATCCTAGGTAGAAATCGGTGTTCTTTGGCAAGGAGTTGTGGTTTGTCGAATGACATAAATGTTCAGGGGCCCTACCATTTTCTCTTATTCCGACTCAATACAGGACCTAAACTGAACTGTGGGCTTAGAATGTGACAAAAAAACACGTCAAGTCTCCGTTTCGTCATATTGGGATTGGTCGAGAGACTAACATTTGACTGACGTATTGGTCTCTCGATCAATCACAAACATCAAAATTAAACGACATCGTTTTACGAGTTGCGTCTTCGTGTCACATTCTAAGCCCACTGGTTCGCTATTTCGTACTATGATGTCGTCAAACACGACCAATATACGTCACCGCCTAATCAAGTCCAATATTGAATCGGAATCTATTTTCATTCGTTCTTGGTCGTACCATAACCTACCAATTGGTCCTAAACTGAGTCGGCTATCTGTCAAAATAAGCGATTCAAAATAAGTAAATATTTTTGTACCTGGATTGATCTTGTTTGTTATTAAACACAAAAATGTACGAATTTCTGTTGAAAAAAGGAATAGTGTATCAGCATGTGTGCTCCTAAAAAGTATAAGTGGCTACTTATGACTTGCATTCGGGAAAAAACACTCGAAAATATCATCGCGGAAAAAAAGAGCCAAAAAAAGTTGTACTAAAGATATTTTATGAGAATTCAGAAACGTCGACTGCTTTATAGTTTATTATCATAAGAATTTTGTCATGTTAAGTTGTCGAGCTTCGTGATCTATTTTAAAGAAAGGTAAATAAATTCGTTATAATATTTTGTTTGATATTTTGGTAATATAATATGTGTTTTCGTATATAAAAGTGATTATTACCTTTATTTTTTGATGTCAGACGAATTCATTTTGTTAGAATTATTGGAAAGTGATGAATTAAAATCGACGCGGCGACAAGACGACGCGTTATACGGGAGCACTCAGGTTCTTTCGATGTGGGAAAAGGAGAATGAGTATGTGTGTATGTATGTGTATGTAATAATAAGTTGAATAAAACAACATAAATTTAATATGTAAACACATTGCATTTATATTTTATTATATAATATATTTTATCATACAGTAGTGATTTATCATACACTTACAATATTATTTATAAACCGACAGTTATACTATTGCATGTTTTTTCAGGTGACGCAGGATATTCACTTAGAAATTCAATTATTACACCCATCAATAATGCAATAGTTGATACACCAGAGAGTAATTATAAAGAGGCACACATTCTAACTGGAAACATCATTGAGAGGACGATTGGGCTTCTTAAAGCACTTTTCCGTTGTCTTTTAGTGCACCGGATATTGCATTACACACCAAGAGTTGGTGGCTCTATTATAAATGCCTGTGTAATACTACACAATATTTGTAATAGAGCCAACATAATACAGGCTCAGTTGGCGAGAAGATTGCTATCTGAAAGTGTCGGCAGTAATAATCCAGAGATTCAACGTGGTGTGGCTACTAGAAACAATCTTATTCGCCGGTTGTGGGATGTTCGCCAAACCTAAAAATTTACAAATTGATTATTCACCTATATTGTTTTTATTCACCCGTATTGTAAAGTTGCTTGTTGTGTCTGCTTTAGAATAATCACTTACTTAGTTTTTATGAGATTTTCTTTTTAATGTCATGATTTATGATTTTTGTTAGACCAAATATTTATTTTTTATATTAAATTAATAAATAATGTTATTACCTTGATTTCAAAAAATTCTTTATTTCCCTCAATTCATTCACTAAAGCATGTAGCGACTGTAGTTTTGGCTCCTCGATCTCTAACCGTTTTTCTGTGAACGGAATGATATTTCGCCGAGCAGCTTCTTTGGTGAGAACTGGTTCACGTCTTCGTCGTTGGAGGCTGGAGCGAGGGGTGCGTCTGGGAGTGCACTGGGTATCGCAATTTGTGGAACATAAAGGGGGTGGTGTTACTGTTGGAGGTGTATGTCTCGATGATGGCCCAGGCTGCGGAGATTCAGCACCTAATCCGGGATCTTGACAGGGATTTGATAAAACATTCAAAGTCAAGATGCTCTCTGAATCGGCATTCTCAATCGTGGGCGTGCTCTCCTCGATTCTCAGGTTTTGCGATTGTTCCTCCTGCAAACATAACAATATAATCTAATATTTGTAACAATTGTTACTAAGAAATAGTTGTATTAGTGTGATCAATAAGCTGTAAAAATATTTTATACATCTCGCTTCTATTTCACAGTTTAAACGTATTTATGTAGGCTGCTTTCTGATTACTAACTTAATTATCAAAATCTAATTTATTGTCAAGTATAGTACCTACATATTTTTATAGGGTGTCGGCCAATATAGACGGAAGGGCGTTAAAATAGACAATATCTATATATCTATATATTTTACATATTTTTTAACTTAGCCTTTTGTAACAGCTTCTACTCGTACTCCTGTCAGCGTGAATGTCCAGGATTATGTTACCTAATTTAGTCTGTTCATAAACGTTGCCCCTAATACTCACCACTGGAAATGGTTCCACCCGTATTCCAGCCATCCCCATTCCAAAGTCATGACCGAGAATTTGCAAAAAAAAAAATTTCTATATCTGTCATTGGCTTCACTGAACATGGTCCTCCTCCAGTCTGTTGAGTTGATGGTCTTGCAAGTGAAGCGTTTTTCTTTAAGTTTGAATTGTAGTCATTCCAATACTGAAATAAGAACACACCAGTTATAGCCATCTCCTCCTCCATTCCTAATATCCAAGGATATTAGGAAAAAAACAAAGGTTTTTGATGCTCTGTATCACTGTAAGAAACTTATGTGGCGCTGGGCTGGTCACATAGCGAGACTAACAGACAATCGATGGACAAACAGGATAACATGTTGGAGCGGACCGCCAGGCACCAGGAAGAGAGGCAGACCAGCTGCCCGGTGGGCAGACGACATCATTCAAGTGGCTGGCGAACAGTGGATGGGGACAGCGCAAAACAGAGACACTTTGAAATCTCTAGAGAAGGCCTTCACCTTCGTGAACGAGGGGTTCTTACTAACATAGAAAGTTAAAAGTTAAGCATCGTAATAATAGTGTTTTTTTTTATATTTTTAGGAATGTATGTATTTATTTTTTGTTATCTTTTAGTAAGAAATATGACTTTTTAATTTTTTATTTATTATCTCGTTATTTTAAATGAAATATCAATTACTTGATATGACATTAAAATAGTCCTAAATAGAACATAATAGAATTAGAAATATTTTTTTATCATTTATTTTCCCAAAATTTTGCCGTTATGGTGAAGTCCACTAACACGTGACAAAGCTAAATTTCAATGACAATTTCGTAAACATATTTCCCAGCTTGAGTGTAAGGGTTTCTCCCTCAAGATCTCAGGGTCGACTGAGAGCTAAAGAAGCGTCCGGGGCGAAGGGAACGTGAATAGAGTGTACATATTATTAAAATATATTTGCATTTCTTTCTCTGCTTACGGTGATGACCTTTTTTCCAGTGACAAAGACAAATATATTCTTTATATATATTTCTCTCATCTTGGTGGTAGGTCTCTCTGCTCGTCTCGTCATTCAGTGCGATAGAAAAAAAAAAAATATTTATGTATGTTTGAAAAATATAAAAAGGCAGGGAAATAACTCCTAAGTAAGCGTGTAATAAAATGATTATACTTAAGATTTATTTATTTATTTGCATACTATGTGTACAATAGTTGCTGTTACATTTTTTTGTGCTTATAACTTAGTAGCCCTTTCCAGACATTGCAAATTTGAGGGCGTTATATTAATACAATTTTATTATAATCTATATAAGCATATAAACATAGGATACCAAAGTAGTCTTTAAATTTATTTTTAAGATACATATAAACAATACTTAATATTTAAGACATGTAATATTGTTTAATTTCTAAATGCATCATCATCATCATCATCATCAGCCACATGACGTCCACTGCTGAACATAGGCCTCCCCCAAAGATTTCCAGACAGACCTGTCAAAAGCGGCCTGCATCCAGCGTGTTCCTGCGACCTTTATCAAGTCGTTTGTCCACCTTGCAGGTGGACGGCCGACGCTGCGCTTGCCAGTACGTGGTCTCCACTCGAGAACTTTTTTGTCCCATCTGCCGTCAGTTCTTCGAACTATGTGCCCTGCTATAATTTCTAAATTACCTTCAAGTATTATTCTAATGTATAATAGCAATTTTCTACTAGATATACTTTAAGCTTTTGTTGAATATGGAAAACTTTTGTTCTTTTTTAATTTCATCTGGTAGTTTATTAAACAATTTCACTGCCATGTAATACTATTACAGGGCATTTTTGTTCTGGAGGGTGGTGAGTAAAGATTTGTCTTGTGTCGAGTGTTTATACTATGGATTTGGGTAATATATATGTACATAGATCTTGGATATACAAAGATGGTAATGTTAATATTCTATATTTAATAAAGTACGGCCTACAGGTTTGTGTATTGTCTATTTGGGCTATAATTCTCACACATTTTTTCTGTATAATAAACAAATCTTTTGCATTTACACTGTTTCCCCATAACATGACTCCATATTTCAACCATGAGTGAGCATAAGCATAGTATGCCGACAGCGCAGTTTGTATATCTGTACTATATTTAATTTCAAAGAGTGCATAAGTGAATCTAGATAATTTACTAATCATGTGTTCTATATGGGATTTCCAATTGAGATGTGTGTCAACATGAATACCTAACAGACTGAATGACTCTACTTTTTCTATGGTATGGGTATTTAAGTAATTAAAGTTTATCATAAGTGGCGGGCTTTTATACGATTTGTATTGCATAATTTTACTTTTATTATAATTCACTTCTAAATTATGTTCATTAAGCCAAAGTGTTATAGTATCCAGTGTATTATTCATAACTGTATTAATGTCGTCATTTTTTTCACAATTTATTAATATAGATATATCATCTGCAAATAGTATTGGTAATGCTATTTCCTTATTTAGAGTTTTTGGTAGGTCATTAATGTATATCAGAAATAAAATGCACCCTAGGACACTTCCTTGCGGGATGGAACAAGTGAGAGTTTTCATATTGGATCGTATATATACAAAACTGTAAATTCTTAAAGGTATTAAATGATATTCTTTAGATTTCAACTTATGGACCCTGATGGTGGTGACATTTGCGGGTATAATTTGCAATTTTTCAATTTGTCTTTAATCTTTTGATTTATTTTTAGAGAGTACTCCGTAGTAAAAAGCGGCGATAGCCTAGTTGGGAGTGGAACGGACTGCCGAGACGAATGTCCGCAGGTTCAAAACCCAAGGGCGCATCTTTGACTTTTCTGAAAAGTTATGTGTGTATTCTTTGTAAATTATCGCTCGCTTTAACGGTGAAGGAAAACATCGTGAGGAAACAGGCATATCTGAGAAGTTCTCTATAGGAATTTCGAAGGTATGTAAAGTCTGCCAACCCGCACTGGGCCAGCGTGGTGGACTACGGCCTAAACCCTCTCAGTTGTAGAGGAGGCCCGTGCTCAGCAGTGGGCAGTATATAATACGGGGCTGGTATGGATGGTATGGAATGGACTCCGTAGTTAAATGTATTACGATCCACTAATAGTCATTGAATCTCCGAAAATATAGATACATATTTTTTTAACGGCCGAACATCAAATTGGCGCGCAATCAAAGAATCACCCAGGTACCTAACCCTGACAGTCGCGATAATTATCATAATATACCCATCATCAATTCTCACGTTAAATGATACTCCCAGTTGTTTAGTTTCAAATAGTGTCAGTTACCCCACCGAGCGCAATGACCACACCAGTGTATCACATTAAATTAAAAAAATAATTGTGACAGCTACTTACAGCATTAGAAAGAAAGCACTAAGTTGTCTAGTCAGGGTGCGCGGCAAGAGATTGGCAACTATTTAAAAAAAATGTACGTACCTATGTAGACATTAGACATCCAGTATTGATTTGAGTTTTCGATGATATACATATAATACGTAAAGTTAGGGGAAAAATTATTATTTCTACCTTTGCAGTTATTTGTTTTTTAAAGTTGATTGAAATTTTAAATTCCTTTTTTTTTTATTTCAGAAATGTTTAGATCAGATCTGTAAATGATTACATCTAATACAATAGGGTTAAGGTAATGGAAAGTGAATAAAATATTATGTGTTTATACTATATTTCTACGTTTTCTGAATACCTACTGTAGGTATGGAGGAGCTTGCAAAGTGCCAGAGCCATTTACACTGCAAACAAAATGGCCTACAGCCAATTTGTCACTTCATAACGAACTGCGGCCTCAAATGTTTCTGTATAAATATCGAACGCTATCAAAGAGCTCCATCCGATAATAATATTAAACATTTTCAGTATTAATAATATAATAAAGGTAACACTTATATGAAAAATATGCTATACCTACATTTAATATTTTTCTCCCAAAATAAATTGTGAAAATTATTGTGCACACATTTACATTTGTAGCAGCAATAAATATCAGCCACCTGTCTCATTCGAGTGTTTTATCCGCGCTATCTATCCACATTACACCGGCAAGGACAATTCGTCGCTACATTACATAACGTACGTGTAAACCTATCACATACACAACTAAAAAAAATATCAACCAATTGTGCGCCATCCCACATACACAAACAACTCACAACTGGATGGCGCGCTACGGCAGTGCAGCAAGAACAACTTGAGGTCACCAGTTGACATAACGTTGTCATATCATAATGATTCCTTACGTTTACGCGAATGTTAGACATTGAAATTAAACTATTAAAACGGATTTTTTCGCGGTTTTTTATTTTATTTTCTCCCGACGTTTCGACGGCTTTGCAGCACTTCGGGGTCACAGTGTAACGTTGCTAGGAACGTTAACTCTCTTCGTAAACGGGTTATCGTTTGTGTCAGTTTAACTACCAATCGAAACCGTTAATGTTTCGTATTGGCTAGTTAAACTGTCACTAGTTTTGACGTACGTCTGAACGGCGCTCGTATAAATAAGCGTGCAATGTCACGCGCGCCCTTTTTCTTATAATCTTCTTCGCCGTAGCAACACTACCAACTAACTGCGTGTTGCCACGTACATCGTTGTTCCCGCTGGGGTGAGTGTGCCAACGACTACTAACCGCTTCCAGGTATTCTGTGCATCTGGGCTCGTGAGCTATCACGAGTCACTGGCGCGGAATGTAAGCCTAGCTTGCATTCCGACGTGGTGGAATCTGATTCCAGGTTCTACGGTGCGGCGTTGACCGCCAGTTTTTTTCGACGACGTGGAGTGCTGACTCCATGCTCCGCTGGCGTCGGGAAAGCTGCCTCCCGATCCCAGTCACGTGCTGACCGCCTTCTCCACGGTGCGGAGTGCTGACTCCGCCACGTGCACACCACCATCGTCGTCGCGGGTGCTGACCCCGGCCACGTGTGCACCGTCGTCGCGGGTGCTGGCCCCGACCACGTGCTCACCACTACCATCGCAGTCGGGTGTGCTAACCCCGACCACCTCACCACCGCTGCGCAGACCACGTGCTACCATCTGCCCGGCGAGCTGTCGCCGGAGCTAGCCACGTGCATCAGCGTCGTGCCGTTCGCCTGAATCGGAGTCTCCGCAGGCCAGTGACTCGTTTGCATACCACCAGCAAACCGTACCGAGTGTAACGCGGAGGTGCAAAATAAAGCTCGTACCACGAACCTAAAACCCTGAGTTTCTCTTCTCTATCTCTTAACTATCTAACTGCGGCGGCAGTACGCCGCAACAGGGCGGACTGAGGTGTTGGTGGTCCGAAAAGTTAGTGTTACAAATCTACCTTCAATTTATAATTATACAATTTCAAGATGTTAGTCATTGTTTGCGGTCCGGTCTACGCAGTATGCGCTCACAATGTCTTGAGGTCTGGCAGCAGGTCTTTTGGGGCCCAATTTAATTAGATGTATTACCGGGTCCCAGGCTTTTTATGATGGAATTAGGATGTTTTTTGATCTCAATAGCCTCGCGGATCATCCTAGGCAGGAATCGGTGTTCTTTGGCAAGGATTTGTGGCTTGTCGAATGTAAGGTAATGGTTGGAGCCTTCTTCTGAGTGTTCAGCTACTGCAGACTTCGTAGAGCGTCGGTGTTTAACGTCAGCTATATGTTCTTTTACGCGGGTCCCTATATGTCTTTAAAATAAAATAAGAAACCGCGATAAAATCCGTTTTAATAGTTTTATTTCAATTGTCATATCAGTTTGATATGTTTGTATTACTTGAAAACTATTACCTATGTAGTGTGATTAACCAAAATCACTTTGTTTTAAGTACTCAAATATTATTTTGGTTATATGAACAATGGAATTCTGTCAACAATTAGTATTGTTTACTGAGGATTTAGTATACCTACACTAGTGCAGCGCAACCTTTCTGCTTATATATCTATTGTTGCTTCAATGACCCAAACTTTTAAAACAAAGTTGATCCACACTCGATACCGTAAGCAGGTACTGCATGAGTGTGCAGCTGTATAGTCGCAGGTGTACAGTATACACAGTGTACACTGTGAATGTGATTCTTGAATCTTGTCCCGTGAGCACTGAGAAGCTGTGTCATCACTGACAACTCTAAGTCAGTGTTTCAAAACTTAGCGCCTCATGTTAAAATAATGTTGTGGCCAAACAGTTGTGTTCAAATGTATTAGTTGTCGCAAAATAAGTATTATTATGCACACTCCTACATTGCAATGCACGAATGTACATTAGTACATTCGTACTAGCAATGTACTACGTGCTGTAGATTATATCACACTCGGTACCGGGCAGTGCCACAGTTAATGATATTAATGATAGTATAATGCAGTGATTTCAGCCGCTGTAAATTTTGTGGGTAATTTTAATATTCTGTGCATGATTATGCTAACTGTAATTATTGCCGAAGGTGAACTTTGAAACGCATGGAGAGGAAAGAAATGTGATACAGGACGCAAACCGACGGGAATATGGACTCGTGCGAGATTATTTATTTCGTACCCGAATAGATTTAGCGACCACTGTGCTGCGTTACAGCATAAAATGTTGTATGAATTGAGCTCAGATGATTTGATTTTGCCATTTTTGTAGGAATAAACAAGGTAATACTAACAGCACTGTAGCGCCTAAAACTGAAAAAAACTAGTTTTTAAAAATAGCTAGATTTAGAAACCGCTGTTGCCTATATCAAACTTGTCTTGAGATCTGCTCACTCCGAGATTATGTTGCTCTACCTATATCACCAACCAAATTATGAGAAGTGAGCGTGTTATGCCTCCGATAGTGCGAACACTGTCAACTAAGATTATTCAAAACCAAAATAAAATATTGAAATGAAATGAAAACACTTTATTGTACACACCACATACAGCAAAACGAATACAATTATAGTTTAGAGAAAAAAAAAAATATGTGCGACAATAGGCGGTCTTATCGCTAAAAGCGATCTCTTCCAGACAACCCGTAATTATAGTGAGAGACTAAATATAGTGGGCTGAAGAAGGGGGTGTATACTGTAAATATCAACAAATAAATAAATGAATATACTACATACATATATACATATTTATATATATATACATATATATTAATGGACTCTAGAGTTCCGGAGAGTCATTTAGAATAAGACCATTAATAAATAAACACAGATTAAATGGGTTACTGTTTGGTAATACGAAGAAATTGAAGAAAGATAATGACTTTTAACTTAATTTTTGAAGACGTTTAGCGAAGGAGCTTGCCTTATAGATGAGGGCAGCGCGTTCCACAAGCGAACAGCTCGGACAGCAAATGACTTGTCATAGAATGCGCTGCCATGAAGAGGAGTCTTAAGTTTCAGGTTTTCTGATGACCGTAAAGAATGGGCATGAGAGTTATGCAGGAAGTGAAAGCATTCTTTAAGATAATGGGGAGACAAGGGATTAAACAAGATATTATACAGAAGGGAAAGAATTTGAGTATTTCGACGAAGACGAATAGGGAGCCACTTGAGCTTCGAGCGAAATTCAGATATGTGATCATATTTGCGCAAACCAAATATGAATCGTATACAGAAATTTTGGAGACGCTCAAGTTTATCAAGTTGGACTTGTGATAGGTCTAAGTAGCAGACGTCCGCGTAGTCAAACACGGGCAACAGCAAAGATTGTGCCAGCGCAATTCTAGTGGCAATGGGCAGAAAATTACGAAGCCTCTTCAGAGATGCAGCTGACGCAAAAAGCTTCCGACTCACCGATGCGAGCTGTGGGCCCCATGATAAACTGCGGTCAAATATAACCCCCAAGTCTTTGACAGTCTCGCTGAAAGGAATTATGACCCCATCAAAAACCATTGGAGAGAGAACTGGCCAGTCAATTTTACTCACCAGACGAGATCTTCCATTATCACTTGGGTTTTGACCGGGTTTACCATCTGCATACAGATGGTAGGAAGAAGAAAGATTTTGATATATGGAGTTGATAAAGATAGTGCAGAGTAAAGGAGATAAGACGCCGCCTTGCGGTACGCCGGCTAGAGTATCGCACCAGGACGAAACACTATCGCCAAGGCGAACCCTCTGCCTGCGACCGTACAAATAACTGTGGAACCAGTCGATTACCGTCGGAGATATGTTTATAGAGCGGAGTAAGGCAAGGAGAACATCAAAGTCAACTGAATTAAAAGCGTTACTAAAATCCAGTAATGACAAAACAGTGAGCTGTCCATTTTCCATTCCGAAACGAATATCGTCGGTGATTTTGACTAGGGCAGTTACTGTACTATGACCAGGACGGAAACCCGACTGGTAGGTGTTTAAAAGGCAGTGTCTAGAGATGAAGGAATATAGTTGAGAGTGAACAAGACGTTCAAGAACTTTGGAGAGGAAGGGAAGAATAGATATAGGACGGTATTCAGAAAAGTTATGAGGATTAGGTTTTTTAGAAAGAGGGTTAATTTAAGCGTCTTTCCACATGGAGGGGGAAATACCATTTAGAATGGAAAAGTTGAAGATATGACATATCGAAGGCAGAATGATGTCCAAAATAGGTACTACCATATTTCGGCTAATACCATCTACACCAACCGCGTTCGACATCACAGAGATAACGCTTCTTTTAACATCACCGACGGTAAATCGATTGATAAGAAAAGGCAAAGGTAAGGAGAGGAGGTAGTTGATAGTGTGATTTTTAATTAGAGGATCAATATGAGAACAGGAAGCAAATGTAGATTTAACTTATTAATGTCAAGATTAATGGAAGAGCATTGTTCAGATTTGCCAATTCCCAGGGATCTAAGGAATTTCCAAACTTTAGCGGGATCTTCCTCATTAACTGAATCGTGAATATAGCGGCTATAAGCATCCCTACACACCCTATTGCAGCGATTGCGCAGATTCACATATTTAGCTTTGGTGCTGTCGTTTGAACGACACTTATATCGCGTTTTTGCTGCAGCTTGTTTATGCATTAAACCCCTAATTTCAGCAGTGAGCCATGGTGCAGGGAGATGTTTGCGCTTGATAGCACATATGGAGCATGGATGTCATAAAGCTGTGTTATCAGAGAATTAAATACAGCAACTAAAAATATTTAAAAAAATATTCAAAATATTCAAATTGAAATCTTGTTTCTATCTTTTCAGTTCTTCAATGAATTTAAAAAAGATGGTAGATATTGACGCAGTCGAGTTTTTTATTTTTCTTATTTTCTTACTAACAGTGGCGCACCCAGGCCCGCTGACGTAGTGCATGCTCCGTCCGTGGTTTGAGAGCGTTTGGAGAATTTCACCACGATATCCCCTGCCTGTTGAAGAGGGGCGCCATCGTACCTACCTACGACGTTACGGCTAACGGACGACGATTATGACTAGATAGTAGGTACATTTTAAAAATATTTTGTGCCCGCGTGACAAGTTTATTCGCTACAAATGTTTATAAATCACTGGCGTCATCTGTAGAACGCCAGTGCAATCTACTGAAACATCTAATAAAAATTAAATTATTTCTCACGGGAGTAAAATTATCGCAATAAAAAGTAGCGTACTGCGCAGTAGTATGTGTCCCCAGTATGTGTACCCAGGACGTGGTCTACCCGTATGCCTAATTTTATCCAAACCCATTCAGCTGTTTCTACGTTTACTTCTAACAAACATCTAAATGTCTAAACATAATTATTTATAATATTAATAAGGTTATTTCAAATCGTCAACAATCCTTAAGTAAGAATATTCACAAATATAGGATACTATTGTAATTATGGGCAATTTTTAAACAACATTCAGCATAAACTATCTTGTACCACAGAAGCGCTACGTTGCCATAAATTTGCTCGACCATACAGTTCCACACAAAGGAGGCAATACAAATTCATTTTTGAGTTAGCACAAGTTCGCCGCAGACATCAGGTTACCATAAATATGAGCCGAGCGGCGGCAAACTATCGTTATCGCGGCCGAGCTAACTCCTTCAATAAACAACTAATAACAAATTAATGCGAGAACTTGCACACAGCACTTGTCAACAACAAATATTCTCAAACTTTGTCAATCAGTCATGTCCACAGAAAGGGCAATTTTATTTATTCCACAGCTGAGACTACTAGTTTAAGGCGAGACCATACCGCCGAAAAGCGATATGAAGTTTATAATAATACTTGACTTGCTCGCGGCTCCGCCCGCGTCAATGAGTTTTTGCGGGATTAAAGACCCGCTTTATATTTTCAAGGGATAAAAAGTAGCCTATGTAACTCGCTGATAATGTAGCTTTATATTGGTGATTTTTTTAAATCGGTTCAGTAGCTTTTGAGCCTATTCGTTATAAACATACAAAAATACAAATCTTTCCTCTTTATAATATTAGTATACATTTACGTGAATATTAGTGAAGTGACGTGACAAATTGAAAGGACCCCACCGCAGCGCATAGCAACCATCAGTCGAGCAAGGAATTATAATAGACGTGTTATCCGGCTATTCAAAACTTATAATATCTCTCGACATTAATTACTCCAGTCCACAGTCCGGTCTCAAAAAACGCGACGAGCATATTATATAAATAATCACAACAAGCCGCACAACAAAAATAGTGCGCAATATTATTAATATTACTATGCAAAACACGGACAAAGTTTGAGCAGCGGCGGCTTTTAACAGCTTCCAAACCGGGATTCAACTGCGGACCAAGTTGTGTTGAAATTAATTGACAATGGTCGGTCGCAGCCGACACCCTCGCCCACACACTGCGCCGGCCGACCCCGCCGCCTCTCTTCATCGAAATAAACACCTACACAACTATTGGTGTTATTGTTCAAACTTGTGTTCATGTGTTTTACAAAGTATTAAACAGACGCTGCTGTCCGAACTATGTCGACCCTGAACCGTCCCGTGACCGCCACCCAAGAGTGCGTACTGAGGATCACATCAATGGCGTTGTTAAAAATTGTTTTTATAGATTGAAGGTTTTGTATGGGATAAGAGATTTTCTTAGTGTTACCATGAGAAAGAGACTGGTGGACTGCTTGGTTCTATCAAAATTAAATTATTGCGACACTGTTTACAGCCCGTGCCTCTTATCTCGTACAGAACGTTTAATACAGCGTGTCCAGAACGCATGCGCACGATTCTGTTTTAGTGTGAAGCGTAGAAACCACATCACGCCATACCTAAATCAAAATAATGTACTAAAAATGGCTGCTCGGCGTAAATTACATTTTGCGAGCTTGTTATTCGGGCTGATAAAGACACGCAATCCGGCATACCTGTACAATAAGTTAATTTGGAGATATGACAATTATAGCTACTCTGCACGTTCGACTTCTTATCCGCTCTCGACGCCTCAACATAAAACTGCTGCCTTTAGAGGATGCTTCAAGTTCGCGGCAAGTCACTGCTGGAATGTTTTATTGCCTCCAAACATTAGATCCCTAAAAACAATAGAAACATTCAAATTACATTATAAGAAGCATTTATTAATAGAACAAAAAAATGAAGACGGCTTATACAGGTAATTTTAAACAGGACTTACACATGTTTTATGACCTATGCATGGGTAAGGCTAATTTACAACTTCCAAGCAGCTGGCAGCGAATATTTTCTTTCCCATGTCATGAGTCATGACATTATATCCTGCGTTGCGTAGTTTCCATATATATTTTGTTTACGTCTACTTTTAAGTTTTACGATGCCGCGTAATTTAATTTTATAGCTAATTATAACTGGATGTTACTTATTACTGCCAGTATTATTATGCCCGCGACACAGAGCACTGTATGGATTTGCGCCGCTGCACTGTGTACTGACCAGCGTGCGCCTGCGTCGGCTTGCGCGACACAACTGAGCACCTAGCGCGGGGGAACATTAGTCGCGGGCCGAGGCACACAGTCAGTGTGTATACCTCTTGGTTGTATAACACATTGAGGCCTAAAAGGGCCCGCGAACATTTCCTGGCACCCTTTTCCTTTCCACCCATCCTGAGAACCTTTCTCCCTTCCCCACCTTTCCTTCCATCATCCTATTCCACTTCCTTCCCAGGCCCCTGCAGTCGTCAAGCCGGGGGACTCCAGTATCCCATTCGCAGGTTTCCCCCGGTGTTGACTGCAGGATCGCCTACCGAAAAAAAAAAAAAAAACTGAGCACCTAACTTATTATCCACGTAGTTGTGTACGCGTAGTCAACAGGTCCGTTTCCTATTTTGTTTATATCTTTTATTTAATTTTTTTTTATTATTATCAGTTAGCCGGTTTGACGCCCGTACGTCACTTAAGGTGACCACTGAAAATCAGCGTTGTGTTGTGGTTGCACCACTTCACAACATTATGCTGAGTGGTCACCTACCTGTCACAGCCATGACTAGCCATTGTTATTATTAATTGTTATTATATGTCAATTGTATCTGTTTGTTTTGTGACTGTGACAAATAAATCGTTTTTCTTTCTTTCTTTCTTTCTTACTATGACTGTAGTTTTATACACCGATTAGTGTCTGCCTCGATGACTTTATCTTTTTTTTTATTACCAATCGAAAATTAATGGAACGTAGGTTAGGTTAGGTTAGGTTTTTTTTTTTTTTTTTTTTGGTTAGGCGATCCTGCAGTCAACTATTGGAACTTTGTTCTTATTTAAACGCAACAGACAGGTGTCAATATGTCACTGCTATAAAATTTTGTCTTCACAAAATATGTGCTTTCTTCGAAATCTCTAATATCAACACCGGGGGAAACCTGCGAATGGGATACTGGAGTCCCCCGGCTTGACGACTGCAGGGGCCTGGGAAGGAAGCGGAAAAGGATGATGGAAGGAAAGGTGGGGAGTGGAGAAAGGTTCTCAGGATGGGCGGAAAGGAAAAGGGTGCCAGGAAATGTTCGCGGGCCCTTTTAGGCCTCAATGTGTTATGCAACCAAGAGGTATACACACTGACTGTGTGCCTCGGCCCGCGACTAATGTTCCCCCGCGCATGGGCGTGCATTGGGTGTGAAGACCCAAAGCACAAGAATTGCCTCGGGGGGCGGTTAGGTTAGGTTAGGTTAGGTTAGGTTTTTTTTTTTTTTTTTTTTTTTGTTAGGGGCATTATTGCCCCACTCTTGTTCCCCTATTTCTGGAATAAGGCTTTTTTGCTTTGTCTTAATTCTATTTCTAATAATATTTGCTTAAATATACGTAATTTTAGCTATTACATTCTATCGCTTAATTATCTTTATTATCATTTACTGTTTAAGTGCGCTTAGTGCGCTTTCATCCTCTATTCTTTCTTTTATTTTATCCTTATCACTCAATCATAGTATGCTAATATTTATTTATTCCTACTTCTTATTTACTATTTTTATTTTCTTTACTTGCTATTCTTAATTAAAACTAGTTATATATAACGTATATTATATGTCTAGTTTTGATTACTTATTTCTATTTATTATTCTAGTACATATCTTTTTGAAGTTTCTCTTTTAGTTTGTATCTTCTTGACTTATATTTTAGAATTTCCGGTATTGAGTCCCTTGTTAGTTGTATACCAATTTCTATTTCTATTTCGTACTTTTCTTTTTCAAAAGTTGGGCATTCTAAAATTATGTGCTCCACGGACTCGATACTTTGTGGGTCACAGAGACACGCCGGATTCTCCTTGCACCTGAACCGGTTCAGGTACGCGGAGAATCCGCCGTGTCGCCCAGAGCCGGGTGCTATGTGGCGGAGTGTCTTTTGTGATTTAGTGGAGTTTTGTTCGTTTCGTTTGTACCGACTCAGCGTGCCTCGCGACGGAGACGGTGCCTCGGGAGTGTGGTCAGTTTAGACGAGTTTATTTAGTTGAGTTTGAATGGAGAAGTGAAATTTGTTTGAAAATTAGCCTAAAAGTAACCTAAAAACTGTGAAAATGCACGTGGAGCAAGAGCTGAGGTGAAATGGTGTGGAGGGTGGAGAGTTGAGTTGCTTAGTTGTTTAGTTAGTTAGTTAGTATTGTAATTGCTACATGATTGTTTAGTGTTTATTCGAACGTGTTGTTTGTGAAATACTTAACCTAAAATAATTGTTTTTTGAAACGTTGGAGTTGATCGATTGATCGATCGGTGGTAGTGTAGTCTATTACTTGCAAGTTGCAATAAACATCTGACATCGATCGAAATGGGTAGTATTTATTGAAATTTGAAAGTAATTTTGTGTGGCACGCATGCACGATGGCAGCGTTGCCAACAAGATTTTTATAAATCCGTCAATTTCGTTGTATATTTCCGCCAAAATTCCGTTAAATTTTCTATTGGTCAATAAAAGCCCTAAAATTTCTAAAGTTCTATGTACTCGGCCGTAGATATAGTTTTATTTTCCTTAAGCCGTGTTTAGATATTGGGGGTTATTTTATTTCCTATTTACACTATTCTTAATTCAAATTTATTTTCTATTTTTTAGTTGGATTTTCTATAAAGCGTGTTTTTTTAGTTGTTTATTTGCCGCTTTCCGTTCCATTTTTCATTCGGAACGTGTTCGGACGCGCTCCGAACGATTGTTCGCATTCACCTTGTCCGCGTTAAAATGAAGTTTTGTGGTGAGGAGATTGGGGATGTCGGGGTCTTTTTTCCTTTTTCCTCGGTCTCCTCGACAGCGGCCGGTGTAAAGCGTCGGCGTCGAATGATCCTTAAATTTTGAATCTCGTTTTTGTTGTTTGGGCTGTTTCTTCTTTTATTAGATTTGATTTGCTTTTGATGCTACAATTTTGTTTTCCCAACTTTTTTTTTACTTTTTGTCAGTATTTGCCGATAAATATCGATGATTCCATTTTACTGATTCATTAATTTTTTACCATTTGGTTTTATCAATCTTTTAACAAATGGACGAATTCATTTTTTCGAAATTGATTTCTTGATATTTATATTTTACCGAATTATTGATATATCGTCAATTTCAGTAACTGACATTTTCGCTTTGTGACTTTTGTTTTTTTTTATTTATCAATTTATCATTATATCGATTTGTTGATTTAAATCCATTTTAATTTTATTGATTACCATTTAGATTTCGCGATCATATTATTTGAATATCAAATTTTAACCATATTATATATTTGTCTCTTAATTTTTTTAAGGTCAAGGTCGTTTCAGAAGGTCAAAGCCAAGTATATAACGAATATGGTAGGTTAGGATTTTCATTAATGATTAAACGATTTAGAATAGATTAGGTTAGGTTAGGTTAGGTTTTTTTTTTCGGTAGGCGATCCTGCAGTCAACACCGAGGGAAACCTGCGAATGGAATACTGGAGTCCCCCGGCTTGACGACTGCAGGGGCCTGGAGGGGACGTGGGAGAGGAATATGGAAGGAAAGGTGGGGGGACGGGAGGAAGGTTCGCAGGATGGGCGGAAAGAGAGGGTGCCAGGAAATGTTCGCGGGCCCTTTTAGGCCTCAATGTGTTTTACAACCAAGAGGTATACACACTGAACTGTGTGCCTCGGCCCGCGACTAATGTCCCCCCGCGCATGGGCGTGCATTGGGTGTGAAGACCCAGAGCACAAGAATTGCCTCGGGGGGCGGTTAGGTTAGGTTAGGTTGGGGTTAGGTTAGGTTAGGTTAGGTTAGGTTAGCCCTGTGGGGGTGCGAAGTCAGGAAACCTCCACGCGGTGCACCCTGGGCAACGGCGCGTCGATCACGTTGATCGGCGCGACGGCTAATATCCTGACAACAGTTGGTTGGCGGTCGTCGTCTCTTGCGGCGGCCGTCGTCTTGTTTCGGTGGGCCCGTTTATCGGGCGACTCCCGGTTCTGTCCTGGGGGTGTCGACGGGCTCGGTGTGCGCTCACCCCGCCCCGAGCAGGCAGTGGGGGGAACCTTTTTCTCCCGCTGTCGCCGTCGCAGATCGTAATCCGGTATGGAGGTCCGTGGATATGTCTCGCGCTCCTGCCGGACCGAGGGTCTTGGCTTAACCGCCCGGACCGCGAGGGAGAAAACCTCTATAAAAAGTTACCCCGAATCCCAAGCGGCGGCGCACCGCGAGGGGATGCATGGCCGATGGGTAGTTCGGTCTCGAGTGCGACCCCCGCCAGAGTACCTGCCGACCCTCTTGGCGGGTTACGTTAGGCTTACCCAGGTACAGGGGGCACTGCCTGGGCGGACTTTTATTTCCCCCATACTCGTGGGAACAAAAATGGAATCTCTTATTAACAAAAACCCAATAATTCTATTGACGAAGTTGCCTCCTCCTGCTTCAGATTCTGGGGTAGGGGAGGCGGAGATCGGAGGGCGCAAGCCCACTGATGGCGATATCGTGGAAGGGAGTACGGGCGAGAAGCCCACAGAGGTTGTGGCTGAATTTGCTCGACCTTTGAGTAGTGTCGGTATTGACTCGGAGTCAAGCGAGAGCGTCTCATCCGTCAGGAGCAAAAAGCTTTGGAGGAGACACTCTCGGTCGAAGGCGGCTTGCTTAACGAGCGAAACAGACGAGCCGGCTCCAAAGGCCGTAACAACTGATGGCCGAGGTAGGGGTCGTCCTCCTGTGCAATATACGAGCCTGAAAAAGGCCCAAAGGGAGCTGGATAGCAAAAAGCGGGAGTTGGCCCGTAAAAACATAGAGGAGGAGCTTGAGGCAAAGCTCCACTACCGAAAATCTACGGTGGCCGAAGAGGAAATGCAGGTTGACGAAGTTCGCGTTGTCCTCAAGGAGGACCTGTTGCATTGCGGGCAAGTGGTGCAGCAGATAGTGAAGAAGTCAGGCAACCTTAAGGGGACCTCGCAAAAGGCCCTGAATTTTGTGACTGACACCATTATTAAGTATGTTGGCCAGCAAGAGTCCTCTGTCATGGTTCGCCTCGAACATGAGGCTAAGAAATGGAAGGAGCATAGTGCCCACCTCGAGTCGTCACTGAAGATGCTCCAGGAAGAGAACACCTCTCTCCGCCGGCGTCTAGAAGACTTAGAGGCGGCCGCAAATAAGCGCCCCACGGAGGAGGTACTGGAGCTGATAGAAAAGAGGTTGCACGCTAGGATGGAGTCAGCACTTTTGGGTCCGGCTCCTAGGCCACCACTGGCCCATGAGAAGAAGTCCACTCCCGGGGATACACAACTCCCCGTGCAGGGTGGATTCGTGGGAGGAGCACCTCAGCCCACTTCAACCAAGGGAAAAGGGAAAGGAAAGGGGAAGAGTTCAGTCCAGCCCGCTCCCCTTATATCCGCGCCTGTGGCCGGGCCCTCCACAGCCCCACCACAGGCCATTGCTGGGCCGTCTAAGGTACCGGCCACTGCTGCAACTGTTGGAAAAGGTAAGCAGAGAGTTGCCCAACCTGGACAGACAGCGCAGGTGCATAAGCCCCAAAAGGGCAAGAAGAAAGGACCAGCACCCACGGTGCAAGGTGCTCCGGAGCCTCGCCCACTACCACCAGCCCCAGCGTCTATGGACGTGGGGTGGAC
This sequence comes from Sphinx pinastri, assembly GCA_947568825.1. NCBI lineage: Eukaryota > Metazoa > Arthropoda > Insecta > Lepidoptera > Sphingidae > Sphinx > Sphinx pinastri. The sequence continues at coordinate 20,586,443 of OX387618.1, forward strand.
CATGGTTGTGGGCAAAAAGAAAAAGCCCAAGCCCGCCGCGACGCCCGCTGCAAATAATCAGCGGCAGCCCCGTCGGCCTGAGCCAAAACTACGTCCGCCACGCTCCGCAGCGATCGTCATATCGTTGACGCCGGCTGCGGTTGCCAAGGGGCTAACGTACGCGAAGGTGCTGACGGATGCACAGCAACGCGTGAGTCTCACCGGCCTGAACATAGACAGGCTGAAGCCGAAAGTTTCCGCTGCGGGTGCCATGTTATATGAGGTGCCCGGAGCGGAGTCGGAGCAGAGGGCCGATTCCCTCGCCGCAAGGCTGAGGGAATGTTTTAGTGGGACGGAAGATGTCAGAGTCTCCCGGCCCACCAAATGTACGGAGCTGCGGCTGTCAGAACTTGATCCCGCAGCTACTCCAGAGACGGTCGCAGCGGCCCTCTGCAGTGCCGGTGAGTGTGCCGCAGAGGCTGTTAAGGTGGGGGAAATCCGGCCCGATCGCTCTGGCCTGGGCTCGGTTTGGGCCAAGGTGCCAGTCAAGGCGGCCCAAAAGATCAAGGGGGGCCGCTTGAAAGTTGGGTGGACCGTGGTTCGAGTGACCGTACTCGAGGGGCGTCCGATGCGCTGCTACCGGTGCCTCGAGCGCGGTCATGCGCAAAACAACTGTGACGGAGGGCCGGATCGCAGCGACCTTTGTTATCGCTGCGGCAAGCCAGGCCATAAAGCCCGTCAGTGTAAGGCTACACCAAACTGCGTCGTATGTGCCGCAGCTGGCAAGCCCGCCGGACACCAGCTTGGGGGAAAGTCGTGTTCCGCCTCCTCCCGCAATGTCCGGCGACGTTCACGTAGAAGACCAGCTGCCGCTGAGGCTACGGCCCAGCCGCAGTCAGTGAGCCCACCGCAAGAAGTGGCCGAGATGGAAGTAGTAGAAGAGATCGCCCAGTAATGGACCTGAAGTTCCTCCAGGCGAACATCAACCACTGCGCCCGCGCCCAGGACCTGTTGTCCCAAAGCCTGGCGCAGTGGTCGGTGCAAGTGGCCGTGGTCGCCGAGCCGTATTTCGTCCCGCCCAGAGATAACTGGGCTGGGGACCTCGACGGTTCGGTGGCCATCATCACCCAGGGTGCCGCTGGCTCCCCGCCCTTCGAAAAAGTAGCGAAGGGCCAGGGATGCGTCGCGGCTCTGTTGGGAGACGTATGGGTTGTAGGAGTTTATTTCTCTCCCAACAGACCCCTCTATGAGTTCGAGTCTTTTCTCGTTCGACTGGGGGCCCTGGTGCAGCAAGGCCAACCTCACCCAGTGATCGTCGCCGGCGACTTCAACGCCAAATCCTTGGTCTGGGGTTCGCCGGCGACCGACGTTCGCGGTGAGGTCCTGGAGGACTGGGCGATCTCTGTCGGCCTGGTCGTCCTGAATAGGGGGTCGGTGGACACGTGCGTGCGGCACAACGGCGGGTCTATTGTTGACTTGTCGTTTGCGAGCCCCGCCGTCGCACGTCGTGTCCGGGGCTGGAGAGTCCTCGTGGGCGTGGAGACGTTGTCGGACCATCGTTACATCAGGTTCGACGTCTCCGCGTCCTCGAGTGTCCAGCCCAGTGGCGTACCGAGTGCCCCGAATCAGGACGGCCCGCGGTGGGTGTTACGTCGCCTCGATAAAGAGGCCCTAGTGTTGGCCGCTCTGGTCGTGTCGTGGCTCCCCGTGCCGGACGGGCCGGTACGGGTAGAGCAGGAGGCGGAGTGGTTCGGGGTGGCAATGTCGGACGTTTGCGACGCCGCCATGCCCCGGGCCCTCCGCCGTCCGTCGCGGCGGCAGGTGTACTGGTGGTCGGCGGAGCTAGCGCAGTTGCGCGCGTCTTGCGTAGCTGCGCGCCGTCGATACGCCAGGCATCGCCGTCGCCGATTGAGGGTAGAGGATCACGCAGACCAGGAGCGGCAGCTCTACGGCCTCTATAAGGAGGCGAAGAGAGCGCTGCGGGTGGCCATTCACAGGGCCAAGGTCGCGGCGAGGAAGGAGTTCCTGGAGACTCTCGACGGTGACCCGTGGGGGCGCCCCTATCGCTTGGTGATGAACAAGCTTCGCCCAGCGGCGCCCCCGCTGTCGCAGAGTCTCCGGCCAGACTTGCTGGCCAACGTCGTCGCGGCCTTGTTTCCGGCCACCGTGGAGACCACTCCTCCACCGATGGCGCCACCGGACGTGGCGTCGTCGTCGTATGAGACTTCGGCAAGGGATATCCCGGAGGTTTCGCCCGCGGAAATGCGGGTGGCAGTGCTTCGGCTGCGGAGCAAAAATACGGCCCCAGGGCTCGATGGCATCCCCGGGAGGGCCTGGGTGCTAGCTCTCGAGTACCTGGGTCCGAGGCTCCGCAGTTTGTTCTCCGCCTGTTTGGAGCAGGGCGTCTTCCCGGCGCGTTGGAAAACCGGGAAGCTCGTCCTGCTGAAGAAGGAAGGACGACCCGCAGAGTCGCCGTCGGCCTACCGGCCCATCGTGTTGCTCGACGAGGTTGCCAAACTTTTCGAGCGCATCGTTCATGCTCGCCTCGTCGAGCACCTCGAGAGGGTCGGACCAAATTTGGCCGACGAACAGTTTGGTTTTAGGAGGGGACGATCCACCGTCCACGCGATTCTGCGGGTGAAGGCACAGGCGGAGGATGCAGTGGCCAGAGGCGAGGTGGTTATAGCGATTTCGCTGGACATTTCCAACGCCTTTAATTCGCTGCCCTGGCCCTGCATTCACGAAGCACTGCGGTACCACGTGGTGCCGCCCTATCTCCGGCGTCTGGTGCACGCGTATCTGTCTGACAGGGACGTGGTGTATCCGGGCGCCGATGGGTGGCACCGAAGAGCGATGTCGTGCGGTGTTCCACAGGGCTCGGTTTTAGGCCCTCTCTTGTGGAACATCGGGTACGACTGGGTGCTCCGTGGTGCCAATCTCCGGGGCGTCGGCGTGACATGTTACGCCGACGACACGCTAGTCACAGCGACTTCTGGGACCTTCCAGGACGCCGCGATTCTGGCGGCGGCGGGCACCGGCGACGTCGTGAATAGGATCCGACGTCTAGGGTTAAAGGTGGCCCTTGAGAAAACCGAGGCCATTTGTTTTCACGGGCCTCGGAAAGGGCCACCGGCCGGTGCCCACATCGTTGTTGAGGGGGTGCGGATTTCCATCGGCAAGAATATAAAGTATTTAGGGTTAGTTTTGGATAGCCGATGGGAATTCCGTACCCATTTCGAGAAAATGCGGACAAAACTGTCCCGGGCAGCGGGCGCTCTTTCTAGCCTGCTGCCCAACCTGGAAGGTCCTGGTATCCCTTGCCGAAGGTTATACCACGGAGTCGTGCGGTCCATGGCCCTGTATGGCAGTCCTGTTTGGGCTTACTCCCTGAGCGACCGCTGCGCCGCGCTCTTGCGCAATCCTCAACGTGTAGTTGCGCAGCGGGCGATCAGGGCGTACCGCACGGTCTCGTACGAGGCGGCTTGCATGTTGGCCGGATTTCTGCCCTGGGATCTGGACGCCGAATCCCTGTCCGATGCCTTTTATTGGCGGGAGGAGGCGTTCAGTCGCGGGCAGCGTCCGGCGTTTAAGGAGGTGGAGGCCATGAGGGCCTCCTTACGGCGAGCCGCCGTGGAGGAGTGGCGTCTCAGGCTGGAGACCCCGTCAGCGGGGCTCAGGGTCGTAGCGGCAGTGCGCCCGGTCTTTGCCGAGTGGCTGGACAGGCGCCACGGCCCAGCTACGTTTCGGTTGACACAGGTACTCACCGGGCATGGTTGCTTCGGTGAGTATCTGTGTCGTATCGTAGGCACAGAGGTGTCGGCCGTGTGTCACCATTGTGACAACTGCCCGCTGGATACGGCCCAACATACATTGGAGTTTTGCCCAGCCTGGGACGAGGAGCGCAGCGCTCTCAGAGCAGTCGTCGGAGGAGACCTCTCGCTGCCGGCCGTGGTCGCTTCCATGGTCGACAGTCGGGAGGCCTGGCGTGCGGTGGCCCACTTCTGCGAGGTGGTCCTCTCGCAGAAGGAGAGTGCCGAGAGGGATCGGGAACGAGATGATCCCTCCCGCCGCCAGAGGAGACGAAGGAGGCGCCGGGTGGACGACTGACCGGCGTCTCCCGCCCTGTGGATTGGGGGCGTTTGGAGAATTCCACCACGGTATCCCCTGCCTGTCGTAAGAGGCGACTAATAGGGGCCACCGGGGGTCGCGGGCGGGCGGCAGGGGGCCGTCCGTCTATAGTTTTGTGTATCTTTTTTTTAGCACATTGTTGCGACCCCCGTGATGGACGGCAGCGTGGAAGGTAGGCCTCACGCTGCCGTTGACGCTGAGAGCGTCCTTCGGTGCGCGGGGGCTTCTGAGCCCCCCCCCACAACAGGAGACGGGCCGCACCAGGCGGCACCGCGCAGGGGCGGTTGCGGACGACAACTTAGACATTAGTCAGAGGAAGCCCGCAGCCGTCCCTAATGCGCCGAAGATGGCCACCGCGGAGTTTTAGTTGGTATGCCGTGCGTTGTACATAGGTTAGGGACTCGGCCCGGCGGTCGCCCGACGTTTTCCATCTCTCCGGGCGGCTCAACGCCGGGTCGTAAGGCACGGTGAACCCAACATAACCGCTCGGTCGCCCCCCACGAAGGCCGGGCGGTAGTGGTAACGCACTTTCTCCGCGAAACCAAAAAAAAAAAAAGGTTAGCCCTGTGGATTGGGGGCGTTTGGAGAATTCCACCACGGTATCCCCTGCCTGTCGTAAAAGGCGACTAATAGGGGCCACCGGGGGTCGCGGGCGGGCGGCAGGGGGCCGTCCGTCTTTAGTTTTGTGTTCCTTTTTGCACATTGTTGCGACCCCCGTGATGGACGGCAGCGTGGAAGGTAGGCCTCACGCTGCCGTAGACGCTGAGAGCGTCCTTCGGTGCGCGGGGGCTTCTGAGCCCCCCCCACAACAGGAGACGGGCCGCACCAGGCGGCACCGCGCAGGGGCGGTTGCGGACGACAACTTAGACATTAGTCAGAGGAAGCCCGCAGCCGTCCCTAATGCGCCGAAGATGGCCACCGCGGAGTTTTAGTTGGTATGCCGTGCGTTGTACATAGGTTAGGGACTCGGCCCGGCGGTCGCCCGACGTTTTCCATCTCTCCGGGCGGCTCAACGCCGGGTCGTAAGGCACGGTGAACCCAACATAACCGCTCGGTCGCCCCCCACGAAGGCCGAGCGGTAGTGGTAACGCACTTTCTCCGCGAAACCAAAAAAAAAAAAAAAAAAGGTTAGGTTGGCCGTCCGTCTATAGTTTTGTGTATCCTTTTTTTAGCACATTGTTGCGACCCCCGTGATGGACGGCAGCGTGGAAGGTAGGCCTCACGCTGCCGTTGATGCTGAGAGCGTCCTTCGGTGCGCGGGGGCTTCTGAGCCCCCCCACAACAGGAGACGGGCCGCACCAGGCGGCACCGCCCAGGGGCGGTTGCGGACGATAACTTAGACATTAGTCAGAGGAAGCCCGCAGCCGTCCCTAATGCGCCGAAGATGGCCACCGCGGAGTTTTAGGTTAGGTTAGGTTAGGTTAGGTTAGGTTAGGTTAGGTTAGGTTAGGTTAGGTTAGGTTAGGTTAGGTTAGGTTAGGTTAGGTTAGGTTAGGTTAGGTTAGGTTAGGTTAGGTTAGGTTAGGTTAGGTTAGGTTAGGTTAGGTTAGGTTAGGTTAGGTTAGGTTAGGTTAGGTTAGGTTAGGTTAGGTTAGGTTAGGTTAGGTTAGGTTAGGTTAGGTTAGGTTTTTTAAAATTTTTTTTTTAAATTTTTTTTTTATAGTGAGGCTCTGCGCCTCACCCTCGTTCCCCCTATCCAGGACAAGGGAAGTTTTATATAATTTTTATTTCTTTACTTTTTATGTGTTTTTTTACATTTTTTCTTTGAACTTAATATTTTACTGCTCTTATTTGCTACCGAACATTATTACTTTCTGTCTATTCTTAATTTTACGTTATCCTAGGTCACTTATTAATCTTATGTCTATTTACTTAATTAGTACATATGTTCTTACTTTTATCTTATTACTAGTCTTATATAATAATTATTATATAGCTAGCAATTATTCCTACTTATTCCTATTATTTACCTTAGTTACTATGTTCTTACAATATTTTATAAACTTATGTACTATGTTTTTATCTAAAATTATCTTAGGTATACTATCTAATGTTAATTCTATTCCTATTTCTACTTCTATGTCATAGCGTTCTTTGGCATGGATGGGACAACCGAGTAGGAGGTGTGGGACCGTCTCCTCAACGTCAGGGTCACACAAGCACGCCGAGCTCTCCTTGCACTTGAATCGGTGCAAGTACTCAGAGAACCCGCCGTGCCCAGTGAACACCTGCGTAAGGACAGGATCCAGGACGATCCGTCTGACGACCCTGTGCGCCTCGACGGCGTCCGGAAAGAACAGCTTCGTTACCGAAGCCGTCTCTCCGTCCGCGTATCTCCGGCTCCATTCGCCAATAGAGTCCTGACGGATCTGTCTCTTGACGAATGAAACCGGACACTTGTCGTAATGCGCACGGGTCTTCAGATGCTGTGCGGCCTCTTTAGCGAGCACGTCCGCCCTCTCGTTTCCCTCCAACCCCACGTGTGCCTTCACCCAGAAAAATTTAATTTTCTGGGTGCGTTGCTCGGCTACTTTTAACATTTTATTTATTTCGAACGCTATGGGGTGGAGAGAATCACCTCTGGTGATGACGTCGAGGGCAGACCTGGCATCGCTAAAGATGCCGCACGTAGGAAGCCCGCTTCGGAGCGCCTCCTCCACGGCTTTCCGGAGGGCGAGAAGCTCAGCCTGGTAGACGGAGCAGTACGACTCCAGCCGCAACTTTCTGGTACTCGTCTCGGCGGCGCCGTTCCATATGGACAGCGCCGCTCCGACTTTCCCATCAATTTTGCTTCCGTCGGTGAAGATGCTAAGACCCTCACCGACGTGCTGGGCCAGTTCTGCCCCGTCCACCAAGCATTCAAACGTCCCGCTCCTCCGTTCCGCCGGGTGGTCCAAACTGGTGAAGGCTACAGGCGCCTCTATCTCCCGATCACCTACCACTCGCTGAGAGTACCCCCTCTTGACCTCGTAGAGGAGTGCGGTTTCCCTCACTCTTATGTCAAGGGGGAGTATCCCCGCGAGCAATAGGGTCGAGTTGAGAGAGGCGGTCCTGTATGCCTTCGTCAGCTTCTGCGCAAAGCTGCGCTGGATCGCTCCGAGCTGCTTCCTGATGCCTAGTTTCTGGCTAGCGGGAGCCCACGCGCTGGTCGCGTAGAGGATGACGGGCTCAACCGCTGCCGTATAGATCGTCCTGATAACCTCCGGTCCCAGCCCCCACTGGACTTTGGCTGACCTTGCGAGCAGGTTAGGTTAGGTTAGGTTAGGTTAGGTTAGGTTAGGTTAGGTTAGGTTAGGTTAGGTTAGGTTAGGTTAGGTTAGGTTAGGTTAGGTTAGGTTAGGTTAGGTTAGGTTAGGTTAGGTTAGGTTAGGTTAGGTTAGGTTAGGTTAGGTTAGGTTAGGTTAGGTTAGGTTAGGTTAGGTTAGGTTAGGTTAGGTTAGGTTAGGTTAGGTTAGGTTAGGTTAGGTTAGGTTAGGTTAGGTTAGGTTAGGTTAGGTTCCCGCCCTGTGGATTGGGGGCGTTTGGAGAATTCCACCACGGTATCCCCTGCCTGTCGTAAAAGGCGACTAATAGGGGCCACCGGGGGTCGCGGGCGGGCGGCAGGGGGCTGTCCGTCCTTAGTTTTGTGTGTTTTAGCACATTGTTGCGACCCCCGTGATGGACGGCAGCGTGGCAGGTAGGCCTCACGCTGCCGTTGACGCTGAGAGCGTCCTTCGGTGCGCGGGGGCTTCTGAGCCCCCCCCACAACAGGAGACGGGCCGCACCAGGCGGCACCGCGCAGGGGCGGTTGCGGACGAAAACTTAGACATTAGTCCGAGGAAGCCCGCAGCCGTCCCTAATGCGCCGAAGATGGCCACCGCGGAGTTTTAGTTGGTATGCCGTGCGGTGTACATAGGTTAGGGACTCGGCCCGGCGGTCGCCCGACGTTTTCCATCTCTCCGGGCGGCTCAACGCCGGGTCGTAAGGCACGGTGAACCCAACATAACCGCTCGGTCGCCCCCCACGAAGGCCGGGCGGTAGTGGTAACGCACTTTCTCCGCGAAACCAAAAAAAAAAAAAAAAAAAAAAAAAAAGGTTAGGTTAGGTTAGGTTAGGTTAGGTTAGGTTAGGTTAGGTTTTTTTTTTTCTTTTTTTTTTTTTTTCGGTAGGCGATCCTGCAGTCAACACCGGGGGAAACCTGCGAATGGGATACTGGAGTCCCCCGGCTTGACGACTGCAGGGGCCTGGGAAGGAAGCGGAAAAGGATGATGGAAGGAAAGGTGGGGAGTGGAGAAAGGTTCTCAGGATGGGCGGAAAGGAAAAGGGTGCCAGGAAATGTTCGCGGGCCCTTTTAGGCCTCAATGTGTTATGCAACCAAGAGGTATACACACTGACTGTGTGCCTCGGCCCGCGACTAATGTTCCCCCGCGCATGGGCGTGCATTGGGTGTGAAGACCCAAAGCACAAGAATTGCCTCGGGGGGGGGTTAGGTTAGGTTAGGTTAGGTTAGGTTAGGTTAGGTTAGGTTAGGTTAGGTTAGGTTAGGTTAGGTTAGGTTAGGTTAGGTTAGGTTAGGTTAGGTTAGGTTAGGTTAGGTTAGGTTAGGTTAGGTTAGGTTAGGTTAGGTTAGGTTAGGTTAGGTTAGGTTTTTTTTTTTTTTTTTTTTTTTTTTTTTTTTTTTTTTTAGTGGGTCTCTGCGGCCCACTCCTGGTCCCCCTATCCAGGACAAGGGATTTTTTGTATATATATTTTCTTTTTTGTTTCTCTTTTTCTTTATTTTTTAACTTGTTTAGCAACATAATATTTACGGTACATACAGTCTTATCATCTACTTAGTAATCTTCTGTCTATTCAACTTAACTTAATATCTTAATGTTTCTACATCTAGGGTTCGTTTTTCTTATGTCTGTTTACTTTATCGTACATACATTCTTACTGTCTATCTTATTACTAATTATATATAATTATACATTATATGTTTAGTAACAATTTTTTACTTATTTCTACTTATTACTATATTTCCTATTGATCTACAATATTTTATGAATGTCTGTACTACTAACTTGTCCTTAATTATCTTATGTAAATTATCTTTTATTATCTTATAATCTATCTGATTTTCAACTTCGAATCTATCTTTGGTATGTATGGGACAATCGAGCAGGAGGTGTGGGACCGTCTCCTCAACGTCAGGGTCACACAAGCACGCCGGGCTCTCCTTGCACTTGAACCGATGCAAGTACTCAGAGAACCCGCCGTGCCCGGTGAACACCTGCGTCAGGACAGGATCCAGGACGATCCGCCTGACGACCCTGTGCGCCTCGACGGCGTCCGGAAAGAACAGCTTCGTTACCGAAGCCGTCTCTCCGTCCGCGTATCTCCGGCTCCATTCGCCAATAGAGTCCAGACGGATCTGTCTCTTGACGAATGAAACCGGACACTTGTCGTAATGCGCCCGGGTCTTCAGATGCTGTGCGGCCTCTTTAGCGAGCACGTCCGCCCTCTCGTTTCCCTCCAACCCCACGTGTGCCTTCACCCAGAAAAATTTAATTTTCTGGGTGCGTTGCTCGGCTTCTTTTAATAATTGGCTAATTTCGAACGCTATGGGGTGGAGAGAATCACCTCTGGTGATGACGTCGAGGGCAGACCTGGCATCGCTAAAGATGCCGCACGTAGGAAGCCCGCTTCGGAGCGCCTCCTCCACGGCTTTCCGGAGGGCGAGAAGTTCCGCCTGGTAGACGGAGCAGTATGGCTCCAGCCGCAACTTTCGGGTACTTGTCTCGGCGGCGCCGTTCCAAATGGACAGTGCCGCTCCAACTTTCCCGTCAATCTTGCTTCCGTCGGTGAAGATACTAAGACCCTCACCGACGTGCTGAGCCAGTTCCGCTCCGTCCACCAAGCATTCAAACGTCCCGGTCCTCCGTTCCGCCGGGTGGTCCAAGCTGGCGAAGGCTACAGGAGCCTCTATCTCTCGATCACCGACTACTCGCTGGGAGTACCCCCTCTTGACCTCGTAGAGGAGTGCGGTTTCCCTCACTCTTATGTCAAGGGGGAGTATCCCCGCGAGCAATAGGGTCGAGTTGAGAGAGGCGGTCCTATATGCCTTCGTCAGCTTCTGCGCAAAGCTGCGCTGGATCGCTCCGAGCTGCTTCCTGATGCCGAGTTTTTGGCTAGCGGGAGCCCACGCACTGGCCGCGTAGAGTATAACTGGCTCAACCGCTGCCGTATAGATCGTCCTGATAACCTCCGGTCCCAACCCCCACTGGACTTTGGCTGACCTCGCGAGCATTTTGTAGAGGGTTGCGGCCTTCCCGCAAACCTGCGTCACGTGACTGTTAAAGGTGAGTTTCCGGTCCATTATCAGGCCAAGCATCTTTATTTCGTCTGACAGACCAATGTCGACGCCACCCATGTGTAGGATTGGGGTATCGTACTTTAATTTATTTGTAATGACCATGGCCTTGGTCTTGTTTGGCGCAAATTTGAGTTTATTTCGGATACCCCAATCCCGCACATAGGCTAGTGCCGCATTGGCCTGCTTTTGCACTTCTCCTGTGGAACCCCCATCAAACACCAGGACGACATCATCGGCAAAAGCCTGACAATAGTCGCCCCGACGCTCGAGCCCCTGTAATAGGGGATCGAGGAGGAGGTTCCACAGGATTGGCCCTCCGATGGACCCCTGAACGCAACCCTTAACAGTCCGTTTCGCGGCTTCGGCTCCCGCGTACCTAACCCTGACCATCCGATCATCTAGATAGCTGGCGATCAACCTACGGATGTTTGGTGGGCATTGCTCTTCCGCCAATCGGACTTTGATAGCCGGCCACCAGGCGCTGTCGAAGGCTCCCTCTATGTCCAGCGACACCAATATCATGATTTTCTTATCACTAAGTTTTTTCCTGATATGATTTACTAAGACATAGAGGGAGTCCTCGGTGCCCCTTTGTGGCATAAATCCGAATTGGCGGTGGCTCATCCTCGGGAGGAGGTGCCATTTGAGTCTGCCCACCAGCATCTTTTCCAGTATCTTTCCCATCACTGGCAACAGTCCTATCGGTCGATGCGCTTTGGGAACCGTGTAATCGTCCTTACCCGGCTTCCGAAGCACAACGACCGTGGCCTCTTTCCAAATTTTTGGAAAGTAGGCCAATTCTAGGCACTTGTTAGCCAGTGATAGAAAAGACTCCGGATCTTGGGCGATCGCCTGCGTACAGATGTCGGAGGTCAGGCCGTCAGAACCGGGCGCCTTTTTCGGGTTGAAGGTCACCAGCGCCGCAGTGAGCTCCCGCGACGTGAACGGTGGGTCATGCACCTCACCATGGACCCAGTCGTTCACTCGCGAGGCGAGCTCCCTGGTGCGCCGGTGATCCTCATTGTCCTCCTCGTCAGGGTCGTCCGGGTAGAAGGTCTCGGCAAGAAATCTTGCCGATTCCTCCTGACCCAGGGTTTTCCCGTCCCTGACGAGTGGCTGGTCTTCATGCCGCTTGGTCAGCCTGCCCATCACTCGGTAAATCCCATCCCATACCCCTTCTTTATCCTGTTTCCCGCAAAACTCCTTCCAACTCTTGACCTGCGCTATCCTTGCTTCGTTTTCATACTCTTCCTTTGCTGTTTTGTATTCTCTAATCACCTTTTCTTTCCTTACAGGAGCTGCCCATCGGATTCTACGTTTTCTCCTCATCATTTCTCTCTTCAATCTTTCGAGTTCACCGGACCACCACGGTAAGTTATAAGTACTATTATTTTTCTTTCTAGGTATTGTTTCTTCACTTGTTCTATTTATTATTTCTGTGTATTTTATTATTTTATGCTCTAATTCTTCTTTTGTATTTACTTTATCTATCTCTATTTTAATAATTTTGTTTTCTTGTGTTAAATGTTTAATTTTACTTCGAAATTCTATCCAGTTAGCCTTTTTAGTGTTAAATTTTCTAGTTGTTCTAATAATTTTGATACTTTTTTCTCTTTTTATATTCAGATCAAACGTAATGGTGTTGTGGTCCGAACTCGTCAGATCCTCTTTGACTTGCCAATTTCCTATCTTATCCAAGAGGTCGACCGAACAGGCCGTGATGTCCACCTGGCTGGAGTACGCCCTTCCTCCTCTGACGGTGAAAAACGTCGGCATATTGCCTTCGTTTAGCACATGGAGCCCGGCTTCATCCAGCCAACTGGACACCAACTCTCCTCTTCGGTCGATCTCCTGGCTCCACCATAGGCTCTTTGCATTGGCGTCTCCACCAATCAATAGGCTCCTCGAGCCCAGCCTCCTTTCTATTTTCCTCAGGTGTTCGAGGTATACGTCTATTGGCTGGTCCGGTTCGAAGTATATCGAGACCATCACGATCTCCCAGGCGCCGGAGCGGATTTTCACCACAACGATATTCGTGGTGGTGAACTCTGGACAGATCAAGGCATCCACGTCTTCGTCAAAGACGGCAATGGCTGCCTTGACCTGGCCACCCTCCCGTCCCGCGCATTGGAAGATCCTGACGGTCCCGTAGTCCTTCATCCGGCCAGTCCCTCCGACGTACGGCTCCTGAATAAGGGCTGCGGCCAACCTTTTTTCAACTGCCCACGACATCAGTTCTTGTGTGGCTAGGTTTTTTCTTTGAAGGTTGGCCTGCGCCATCAGGTATGGCCTTCCGTCGGAGTCAGGCATGGTCGGGCCCGGGGCTGTGGAGACCACCTTAGCAATACGCTATGGCGGAGCGTGCTAGCGCGTCCCACTTTTTCCGTATCGGGCAGTCCTGACTGAATGCATTGTGCTTAGTATCTGCCATTTTGGCCTTTTGGCAGTTGCAGCAAGTTGGCAACTCGGCTGCCATCCAGTCAGGACATTCGGCCCTTAGATGTGAGCCCCCGCAGTGACTGCAGACATCCAGGGAGCTTCGACAGAATCGCTTTCCGTGACCATAGCCCAGGCAACGCGAGCACTGGACTAGTGGTGACTGGTCCGCGACTCTGACCCTCTGAATGTCTACATGCACTGCGCCGGCTTCTGTAAGGATTCCCCAAATCTGCGGTGAAACCTTAAGGACGATGTGCGCCATCAATGGGTTCCGTGCTCTTCTCCTATATTTTACCTCCATAATTTCATCCTCTTTCCTTATCCTATCCAGTAAATTCCTATTCTGCATCCTTAAAGCCTTTATTATCTCTTCGTTTGAGTGGCAGTTTAGAACGTCCTTCAGAACGATGAGCGGGTCCTTATTTTTAACTTCCTCCACATTCAAATTTCCAGCTTTGTTTATCTTATCTTTTACTTTCGTCAGCTCTTGTCTATCCTGAAATCCTACTATCACTTTCCTTTCTTTTCCTTTCCTGATGTTATCTACCCTGATTCCTTCCTCTGCCGCGTTAACCACTTTCCTTAATTTTTCAACCACTTCATCGCCCGTTTCTTGCTCGTCCCTTGATGTCACTACTATGGAGTGTAGCGCCGTAGCCACACTCGGTGGTTTCCCACTTTGCGGGCCGGCTGCTACACTCGCATAGGTCCTTTGTTTCTTCCACTCCTCTGCTTCTCTGGTGATTAATTCGTTAATCTTTTCAATTTCCTTCTTGTTCTCCTTTAGTAGTTTCGTGTTTTCTTCTAATTTTTCCATAATTTCCTTCTGTTCCTCTCTTTCCCTTCTGGTTTTGTCCTCTTTCGATATGGTCTCTCCTTCCTCATCTTTTCTTTGTTCTCCTGTCCTATTCCTTTGTGTCTCTTTTCCCTTATATAGTCTCCCCTCTTCCGCGTCCTTCACTAATTTATATAACCGTTCTGTAGCGTTTATCACCTCCGTCTTTATTTCGGTTTTTAAATTTCGACTATTGCTAATCTGAAGCTTCGTCTTGATAAGACAAGCCTTCGCCTCAGCCGTCCTGCTCGTATATTCAGCTTCTTTTATTGGAGACTTATCAATAGTTGTCATGTCAACATGTATGACGGGTTTCTTTGCCATAGTGGTCGTTCCGAGGATTCCAGGCTTCTGTTTCGTGAGCCCGGCAGACCTAGGTTCAGCTGTACAATCCAGCTTTGTCTCAATACTCCGCCGGGCTTGTGCAACAGTTGTCCTGCTCGTTTCCTGCGAGATGGCCTCTGGGGATTTGGACGCCACTCTGCTGCCATCCTTAGCTGGTGTGCGGAACATTTTTGACAGGGGGAGCTTGTCGCTGCTAGGGGGAACTTGTCAATCAGCTGTACGCCAAGTGTAAATAGCTCGGTCGTACAGGTACTGTCGATGTACAGATAAAAATAAAATAATAAAATATGAAAAGTATCACTAAATCAGATTATATTTAGTCTAGCTAAACGTCAAGGTCACTATAATATATGATTACATTAGGTGCATACAAGCACGGTAAGTCAATATAAGCTAAAATATGTCTAATTTTTACTTTTTCTTTTTCAGGTGAATAGCCGTCCGGGATCGCGAAGCGTCACAGGATAGGGTATGTATCCTTCCAGGTAAGTGTACAATATTTAAAAAGCTTTTCAGCGAGTAAGTGTAGCCCTTAGATATATAGTGCTTAGGGTTTTTGAGTTTGACTATATATGGCTTTCGTGACGGTATAGCCACACCTTACCTCGTCAAAAAAGACAAAAGGGTGGGTGTGGGGGGCAATTTTTTGCCGGAGCGCGACGTACGATACGTCGCTGGACGCGTCTCGGCGAGTACTTCACAAATACCGAATAAAGTGAGGTACGGTTGGTACAAAAAATTTTCACCGTCAGCAAAAGTAAGGAATTTAACGAAATTTGGAAGAAATTGGGGGGGGAAAATATCAAAAATATGGGCAACGGTAAGTATTTATAAAACGCTATTAAATGATGTGCCACACTAATATGTTTTCATACAGAAATTTTTCAAAATTAGACAATCTTTATTTTTGTGTTCCTTACTTAGGTGCACACCGGTACATCAACTGATAATCGAAAATTATTTTTTGCCGGAGCGCGACGTACGATACGTCGCTGGACGCGTCTCGGCGAGTACTTCACAAATACCGAATAAAGTGAGGTACGGTTGGTACAAAAAATTTTCACCGTCAGCAAAAGTAAGGAATTTAACGAAATTTGGAAGAAATTGGGGGGGGAAAATATCAAAAATATGGGCAACGGTAAGTATTTATAAAACGCTATTAAATGATGTGCCACACTAATATGTTTTCATACAGAAATTTTTCAAAATTAGACAATCTTTATTTTTGTGTTCCTTACTTAGGTGCACACCGGTACATCAACTGATAATCGAAAATTATTTTTTGCCGGAGCGCGACGTACGATACGTCGCTGGACGCGTCTCGGCGAGTACTTCACAAATACCGAATAAAGTGAGGTACGGTTGGTACAAAAAATTTTCACCGTCAGCAAAAGTAAGGAATTTAACGAAATTTGGAAGAAATTGGGGGGGGAAAATATCAAAAATATGGGCAACGGTAAGTATTTATAAAACGCTATTAAATGATGTGCCACACTAATATGTTTTCATACAGAAATTTTTCAAAATTAGACAATCTTTATTTTTGTGTTCCTTACTTAGGTGCACACCGGTACATCAACTGATAATCGAAAATTATTTTTTGCCGGAGCGCGACGTACGATACGTCGCTGGACGCGTCTCGGCGAGTACTTCACAAATACCGAATAAAGTGAGGTACGGTTGGTACAAAAAATTTTCACCGTCAGCAAAAGTAAGGAATTTAACGAAATTTGGAAGAAATTGGGGGGGGAAAATATCAAAAATATGGGCAACGGTAAGTATTTATAAAACGCTATTAAATGATGTGCCACACTAATATGTTTTCATACAGAAATTTTTCAAAATTAGACAATCTTTATTTTTGTGTTCCTTACTTAGGTGCACACCGGTACATCAACTGATAATCGAAAATTATTTTTTGCCGGAGCGCGACGTACGATACGTCGCTGGACGCGTCTCGGCGAGTACTTCACAAATACCGAATAAAGTGAGGTACGGTTGGTACAAAAAATTTTCACCGTCAGCAAAAGTAAGGAATTTAACGAAATTTGGAAGAAATTGGGGGGGGAAAATATCAAAAATATGGGCAACGGTAAGTATTTATAAAACGCTATTAAATGATGTGCCACACTAATATGTTTTCATACAGAAATTTTTCAAAATTAGACAATCTTTATTTTTGTGTTCCTTACTTAGGTGCACACCGGTACATCAACTGATAATCGAAAATTATTTTTTGCCGGAGCGCGACGTACGATACGTCGCTGGACGCGTCTCGGCGAGTACTTCACAAATACCGAATAAAGTGAGGTACGGTTGGTACAAAAAATTTTCACCGTCAGCAAAAGTAAGGAATTTAACGAAATTTGGAAGAAATTGGGGGGGGAAAATATCAAAAATATGGGCAACGGTAAGTATTTATAAAACGCTATTAAATGATGTGCCACACTAATATGTTTTCATACAGAAATTTTTCAAAATTAGACAATCTTTATTTTTGTGTTCCTTACTTAGGTGCACACCGGTACATCAACTGATAATCGAAAATTATTTTTTGCCGGAGCGCGACGTACGATACGTCGCTGGACGCGTCTCGGCGAGTACTTCACAAATACCGAATAAAGTGAGGTACGGTTGGTACAAAAAATTTTCACCGTCAGCAAAAGTAAGGAATTTAACGAAATTTGGAAGAAATTGGGGGGGGAAAATATCAAAAATATGGGCAACGGTAAGTATTTATAAAACGCTATTAAATGATGTGCCACACTAATATGTTTTCATACAGAAATTTTTCAAAAATTAGACGGTTAGGTTAGGTTAGGTTAGGTTAGGTTAGGTTAGGTTAGGTTAGATTAGGTTAGGTTAGGTTAGGTTAGGTTAGGTTAGGTTAGGTTAGGTTAGGTTAGGTTAGGTTAGGTTAGGTTAGGTTAGGTTAGGTTAGGTTAGGTTAGGTTAGGTTAGGTTAGGTTAGGTTAGGTTAGGTTGGCCACCGTGGAGACCACTCCTCCACCGATGGCGCCACCGGACGTGGCGTCGTCGTCGTACGAGACTTCGGCAAGGGATATCCCGGAGGTTTCACCCGCTGAAATGCGGGTGGCAGTGCTTCGGCTGCGGAGCAAAAACACGGCCCCAGGGCTCGATGGCATCCCCGGAAGAGCCTGGGTGCTAGCCCTCGAGCACCTGGGTCCGAGGCTCCGCAGTTTGTTCTCCGCCTGTTTGGAGCAGGGCGTCTTCCCGGCGCGTTGGAAAACCGGGAAGCTCGTCCTGCTGAAGAAGGAAGGACGACCCGCAGAGTCGCCGTCGGCCTACCGGCCCATCGTGTTGCTCGACGAGGTCGCCAAACTTTTCGAGCGCATCGTTCATGCTCGCCTCGTCGAGCACCTCGAGAGGGTCGGACCAGACTTGGCCGACAGTCAGTTCGGTTTCCGTAGGGGACGTTCCACCGTCCACGCGATTCTGCGGGTGAAGGCACAGGCGGAGGATGCAGTGGCCAGAGGCGAGGTGGTTATAGCGATTTCACTGGACATTTCCAACGCCTTTAATTCGCTGCCCTGGCCCTGCATTCACGAAGCACTGCGGTACCACGTGGTGCCGCCCTATCTCCGGCGTCTGGTGCACGCGTATCTGTCTGACAGGGACGTGGTGTATCCGGGCGCCGATGGGTGGCACCGAAGAGCGATGTCGTGCGGTGTTCCACAGGGCTCGGTTTTAGGCCCTCTCTTGTGGAACATCGGGTACGACTGGGTGCTCCGTGGTGCCAATCTCCGGGGCGTCGGCGTGACATGTTACGCCGACGACACGCTAGTCACAGCGACTTCTGGGACCTTCCAGGACGCCGCGATTCTGGCGGCGGCGGGCACCGGCGACGTCGTGAATAGGATCCGACGTCTAGGGTTGAAGGTGGCCCTTGAGAAAACCGAGGCCATTTGTTTTCACGGGCCTCGGAAAGGGCCACCGGCCGGTGCCCACATCGTTGTTGAGGGGGTGCGGATTCCCATCGGCAAGAACATGAAGTATTTGGGTTTGATTTTAGACAGCCGATGGGAATTCCGTACCCATTTTGAGAAGATGCGGACAAAACTGTCCCGGGCAGCGGGCGCTCTTTCTAGCCTGCTGCCCAACCTGGAAGGTCCTGGTATCCCTTGCCGAAGACTCTATCACGGAGTCGTGCGGTCCATGGCCCTTTACGGCAGTCCCGTTTGGGCTTACTCCCTGAGCGACCGCTGCGTCGCGCTCTTGCGCAACCCTCAACGTGTAGTTGCGCAGCGGGCGATCAGGGCGTACCGCACGGTCTCGTACGAGGCGGCTTGCATGTTGGCCGGATTCCTGCCCTGGGATCTGGACGCCGAATCCCTGTCCGATGCCTTTTATTGGCGGGAGGAGGCGTTCAGTCGCGGGCAGCGTCCGGCCTTGAAGGAGGTGGAGGCCATGAGGGCCTCCTTACGGCGAGCCGCCGTGGAGGAGTGGCGTCTCAGGCTGGAGACCCCGTCAGCGGGGCTCAGGGTCGTAGCGGCAGTGCGCCCGGTCTTTGCCGAGTGGCTGGACAGGCGCCACGGCCCAGCTACGTTTCGGTTGACACAGGTACTCACCGGGCATGGTTGCTTCGGTGAGTATCTGTGTCGTATCGTAGGCACAGAGGTGTCGGCCGTGTGTCACCATTGTGACAACTGCCCGCTGGATACGGCCCAACATACATTGGAGTTTTGCCCAGCCTGGGACGAGGAGCGCAGCGCTCTCAGATCAGTCGTCGGAGGAGACCTCTCGCTGCCGGCCGTGGTCGCTTCCATGGTCGACAGTCGGGAGGCCTGGCGTGCGGTGGCCCACTTCTGCGAGGTGGTCCTCTCGCAGAAGGAGAGTGCCGAGAGGGATCGGGAGCGAGATGATCCCTCCCGCCGCCAGAGGAGACGAAGGAGGCGCCGGGTGGACGACTGACCGGCGTCTCCCGCCCTGTGGATTGGGGGCGTTTGGAGAATTCCACCACGGTATCCCCTGCCTGTCGTAAGAGGCGACTAATAGGGGCCACCGGGGGTCGCGGGCGGGCGGCAGGGGGCCGTCCGTCTATAGTTTTGTGTATCTTTTTAGCACATTGTTGCGACCCCCGTGATGGACGGCAGCGTGGAAGGTAGGCCTCACGCTGCCGTTGACGCTGAGAGCGTCCTTCGGTGCGCGGGGGCTTCTGAGCCCCCCCACAACAGGAGACGGGCCGCACCAGGCGGCACCGCGCAGGGGCGGTTGCGGACGACAACTTAGACATTAGTCAGAGGAAGCCCGCAGCCGTCCCTAATGCGCCGAAGATGGCCACCGCGGAGTTTTAGTTGGTATGCCGTGCGTTGTACATAGGTTAGGGACTCGGCCCGGCGGTCGCCCGACGTTTTCCATCTCTCCGGGCGGCTCAACGCCGGGTCGTAAGGCACGGTGAACCCAACATAACCGCTCGGTCGCCCCCCACGAAGGCCGGGCGGTAGTGGTAACGCACTTTCTCCGCGAAACAAAAAAAAAAAAAAGGTTAGGTTAGGTTAGGTTAGGTTAGGTTAGGTTAGGTTAGGTTAGGTTAGGTTAGGTTAGGTTAGGTTAGGTTAGGTTAGGTTAGGTTAGGTTAGGTTAGGTTAGGTTAGGTTAGGTTAGGTTAGGTTAGGTTAGGTTAGGTTAGGTTAGGTTAGGTTAGGTTAGGTTAGGTTAGGTTAGGTTAGGTTAGGTTAGGTTAGGTTAGGTTAGGTTAGGTTAGGTTAGGTTAGGTTAGGTTAGGTTAGGTTAGGTTAGGTTAGGTTAGGTTAGGTTAGGTTAGGTTAGGTTAGGTTAGGTTAGGTTAGGTTAGGTTAGGTTAGGTTAGGTTAGGTTAGGTTAGGTTAGGTTAGGTTAGGTTAGGTTAGGTTAGGTTAGGTTAGGTTAGGTTAGGTTAGGTTAGGTTAGGTTAGGTTAGGTTAGGTTAGGTTAGGTTAGGTTAGGTTAGGTTAGGTTAGGTTAGGTTAGGTTAGGTTAGGTTAGGTTAGGTTAGGTTAGGTTAGGTTAGGTTAGGTTAGGTTAGGTTAGGTTAGGTTAGGTTAGGTTAGGTTAGGTTAGGTTAGGTTAGGTTAGGTTAGGTTAGGTTAGGTTAGGTTAGGTTAGGTTAGGTTAGGTTAGGTTAGGTTAGGTTAGGTTAGGTTAGGTTAGGTTAGGTTAGGTTAGGTTAGGTTAGGTTAGGTTAGGTTAGGTTAGGTTAGGTTAGGTTAGGTTAGGTTAGGTTAGGTTAGGTTAGGTTAGGTTAGGTTAGGTTAGGTTAGGTTAGGTTAGGTTAGGTTAGGTTAGGTTAGGTTAGGTTAGGTTAGGTTAGGTTAGGTTAGGTTAGGTTAGGTTAGGTTAGGTTAGGTTAGGTTAGGTTAGGTTAGGTTAGGTTAGGTTAGGTTAGGTTAGGTTAGGTTAGGTTAGGTTAGGTTAGGTTAGGTTAGGTTAGGTTAGGTTAGGTTAGGTTAGGTTAGGTTAGGTTAGGTTAGGTTAGGTTAGGTTAGGTTAGGTTAGGTTAGGTTAGGTTAGGTTAGGTTAGGTTAGGTTAGGTTAGGTTAGGTTAGGTTAGGTTAGGTTAGGTTAGGTTAGGTTAGGTTAGGTTAGGTTAGGTTAGGTTAGGTTAGGTTAGGTTAGGTTAGGTTAGGTTAGGTTAGGTTAGGTTAGGTTAGGTTAGGTTAGGTTAGGTTAGGTTAGGTTAGGTTAGGTTAGGTTAGGTTAGGTTAGGTTAGGTTAGGTTAGGTTAGGTTAGGTTAGGTTAGGTTAGGTTAGGTTAGGTTAGGTTAGGTTAGGTTAGGTTAGGTTAGGTTAGGTTAGGTTAGGTTAGGTTAGGTTAGGTTAGGTTAGGTTAGGTTAGGTTAGGTTAGGTTAGGTTAGGTTAGGTTAGGTTAGGTTAGGTTAGGTTAGGTTAGGTTAGGTTAGGTTAGGTTAGGTTAGGTTAGGTTAGGTTAGGTTAGGTTAGGTTAGGTTAGGTTAGGTTAGGTTAGGTTAGGTTAGGTTAGGTTAGGTTAGGTTAGGTTAGGTTAGGTTAGGTTAGGTTAGGTTAGGTTAGGTTAGGTTAGGTTAGGTTAGGTTAGGTTAGGTTAGGTTAGGTTAGGTTAGGTTAGGTTAGGTTAGGTTAGGTTAGGTTAGGTTAGGTTAGGTTAGGTTAGGTTAGGTTAGGTTAGGTTAGGTTAGGTTAGGTTAGGTTAGGTTAGGTTAGGTTAGGTTAGGTTAGGTTAGGTTAGGTTAGGTTAGGTTAGGTTAGGTTAGGTTAGGTTAGGTTAGGTTAGGTTAGGTTAGGTTAGGTTAGGTTAGGTTAGGTTAGGTTAGGTTAGGTTAGGTTAGGTTAGGTTAGGTTAGGTTAGGTTAGGTTAGGTTAGGTTAGGTTAGGTTAGGTTAGGTTAGGTTAGGTTAGGTTAGGTTAGGTTAGGTTAGGTTAGGTTAGGTTAGGTTAGGTTAGGTTAGGTTAGGTTAGGTTAGGTTAGGTTAGGTTAGGTTAGGTTAGGTTAGGTTAGGTTAGGTTAGGTTAGGTTAGGTTAGGTTAGGTTAGGTTAGGTTAGGTTAGGTTAGGTTAGGTTAGGTTAGGTTAGGTTAGGTTAGGTTAGGTTAGGTTAGGTTAGGTTAGGTTAGGTTAGGTTAGGTTAGGTTAGGTTAGGTTAGGTTAGGTTAGGTTAGGTTAGGTTAGGTTAGGTTAGGTTAGGTTAGGTTAGGTTAGGTTAGGTTAGGTTAGGTTAGGTTAGGTTAGGTTAGGTTAGGTTAGGTTAGGTTAGGTTAGGTTAGGTTAGGTTAGGTTAGGTTAGGTTAGGTTAGGTTAGGTTAGGTTAGGTTAGGTTAGGTTAGGTTAGGTTAGGTTAGGTTAGGTTAGGTTAGGTTAGGTTAGGTTAGGTTAGGTTAGGTTAGGTTAGGTTAGGTTAGGTTAGGTTAGGTTAGGTTAGGTTAGGTTAGGTTAGGTTAGGTTAGGTTAGGTTAGGTTAGGTTAGGTTAGGTTAGGTTAGGTTAGGTTAGGTTAGGTTAGGTTAGGTTAGGTTAGGTTAGGTTAGGTTAGGTTAGGTTAGGTTAGGTTAGGTTAGGTTAGGTTAGGTTAGGTTAGGTTAGGTTAGGTTAGGTTAGGTTAGGTTAGGTTAGGTTAGGTTAGGTTAGGTTAGGTTAGGTTAGGTTAGGTTAGGTTAGGTTAGGTTAGGTTAGGTTAGGTTAGGTTAGGTTAGGTTAGGTTAGGTTAGGTTAGGTTAGGTTAGGTTAGGTTAGGTTAGGTTAGGTTAGGTTAGGTTAGGTTAGGTTAGGTTAGGTTAGGTTAGGTTAGGTTAGGTTAGGTTAGGTTAGGTTAGGTTAGGTTAGGTTAGGTTAGGTTAGGTTAGGTTAGGTTAGGTTAGGTTAGGTTAGGTTAGGTTAGGTTAGGTTAGGTTAGGTTAGGTTAGGTTAGGTTAGGTTAGGTTAGGTTAGGTTAGGTTAGGTTAGGTTAGGTTAGGTTAGGTTAGGTTAGGTTAGGTTAGGTTAGGTTAGGTTAGGTTAGGTTAGGTTAGGTTAGGTTAGGTTAGGTTAGGTTAGGTTAGGTTAGGTTAGGTTAGGTTAGGTTAGGTTAGGTTAGGTTAGGTTAGGTTAGGTTAGGTTAGGTTAGGTTAGGTTAGGTTAGGTTAGGTTAGGTTAGGTTAGGTTAGGTTAGGTTAGGTTAGGTTAGGTTAGGTTAGGTTAGGTTAGGTTAGGTTAGGTTAGGTTAGGTTAGGTTAGGTTAGGTTAGGTTAGGTTAGGTTAGGTTAGGTTAGGTTAGGTTAGGTTAGGTTAGGTTAGGTTAGGTTAGGTTAGGTTAGGTTAGGTTAGGTTAGGTTAGGTTAGGTTAGGTTAGGTTAGGTTAGGTTAGGTTAGGTTAGGTTAGGTTAGGTTAGGTTAGGTTAGGTTAGGTTAGGTTAGGTTAGGTTAGGTTAGGTTAGGTTAGGTTAGGTTAGGTTAGGTTAGGTTAGGTTAGGTTAGGTTAGGTTAGGTTAGGTTAGGTTAGGTTAGGTTAGGTTAGGTTAGGTTAGGTTAGGTTAGGTTAGGTTAGGTTAGGTTAGGTTAGGTTAGGTTAGGTTAGGTTAGGTTAGGTTAGGTTAGGTTAGGTTAGGTTAGGTTAGGTTAGGTTAGGTTAGGTTAGGTTAGGTTAGGTTAGGTTAGGTTAGGTTAGGTTAGGTTAGGTTAGGTTAGGTTAGGTTAGGTTAGGTTAGGTTAGGTTAGGTTAGGTTAGGTTAGGTTAGGTTAGGTTAGGTTAGGTTAGGTTAGGTTAGGTTAGGTTAGGTTAGGTTAGGTTAGGTTAGGTTAGGTTAGGTTAGGTTAGGTTAGGTTAGGTTAGGTTAGGTTAGGTTAGGTTAGGTTAGGTTAGGTTAGGTTAGGTTAGGTTAGGTTAGGTTAGGTTAGGTTAGGTTAGGTTAGGTTAGGTTAGGTTAGGTTAGGTTAGGTTAGGTTAGGTTAGGTTAGGTTAGGTTAGGTTAGGTTAGGTTAGGTTAGGTTAGGTTAGGTTAGGTTAGGTTAGGTTAGGTTAGGTTAGGTTAGGTTAGGTTAGGTTAGGTTAGGTTAGGTTAGGTTAGGTTAGGTTAGGTTAGGTTAGGTTAGGTTAGGTTAGGTTAGGTTAGGTTAGGTTAGGTTAGGTTAGGTTAGGTTAGGTTAGGTTAGGTTAGGTTAGGTTAGGTTAGGTTAGGTTAGGTTAGGTTAGGTTAGGTTAGGTTAGGTTAGGTTAGGTTAGGTTAGGTTAGGTTAGGTTAGGTTAGGTTAGGTTAGGTTAGGTTAGGTTAGGTTAGGTTAGGTTAGGTTAGGTTAGGTTAGGTTAGGTTAGGTTAGGTTAGGTTAGGTTAGGTTAGGTTAGGTTAGGTTAGGTTAGGTTAGGTTAGGTTAGGTTAGGTTAGGTTAGGTTAGGTTAGGTTAGGTTAGGTTAGGTTAGGTTAGGTTAGGTTAGGTTAGGTTAGGTTAGGTTAGGTTAGGTTAGGTTAGGTTAGGTTAGGTTAGGTTAGGTTAGGTTAGGTTAGGTTAGGTTAGGTTAGGTTAGGTTAGGTTAGGTTAGGTTAGGTTAGGTTAGGTTAGGTTAGGTTAGGTTAGGTTAGGTTAGGTTAGGTTAGGTTAGGTTAGGTTAGGTTAGGTTAGGTTAGGTTAGGTTAGGTTAGGTTAGGTTAGGTTAGGTTAGGTTAGGTTAGGTTAGGTTAGGTTAGGTTAGGTTAGGTTAGGTTAGGTTAGGTTAGGTTAGGTTAGGTTAGGTTAGGTTAGGTTAGGTTAGGTTAGGTTAGGTTAGGTTAGGTTAGGTTAGGTTAGGTTAGGTTAGGTTAGGTTAGGTTAGGTTAGGTTAGGTTAGGTTAGGTTAGGTTAGGTTAGGTTAGGTTAGGTTAGGTTAGGTTAGGTTAGGTTAGGTTAGGTTAGGTTAGGTTAGGTTAGGTTAGGTTAGGTTAGGTTAGGTTAGGTTAGGTTAGGTTAGGTTAGGTTAGGTTAGGTTAGGTTAGGTTAGGTTAGGTTAGGTTAGGTTAGGTTAGGTTAGGTTAGGTTAGGTTAGGTTAGGTTAGGTTAGGTTAGGTTAGGTTAGGTTAGGTTAGGTTAGGTTAGGTTAGGTTAGGTTAGGTTAGGTTAGGTTAGGTTAGGTTAGGTTAGGTTAGGTTAGGTTAGGTTAGGTTAGGTTAGGTTAGGTTAGGTTAGGTTAGGTTAGGTTAGGTTAGGTTAGGTTAGGTTAGGTTAGGTTAGGTTAGGTTAGGTTAGGTTAGGTTAGGTTAGGTTAGGTTAGGTTAGGTTAGGTTAGGTTAGGTTAGGTTAGGTTAGGTTAGGTTAGGTTAGGTTAGGTTAGGTTAGGTTAGGTTAGGTTAGGTTAGGTTAGGTTAGGTTAGGTTAGGTTAGGTTAGGTTAGGTTAGGTTAGGTTAGGTTAGGTTAGGTTAGGTTAGGTTAGGTTAGGTTAGGTTAGGTTAGGTTAGGTTAGGTTAGGTTAGGTTAGGTTAGGTTAGGTTAGGTTAGGTTAGGTTAGGTTAGGTTAGGTTAGGTTAGGTTAGGTTAGGTTAGGTTAGGTTAGGTTAGGTTAGGTTAGGTTAGGTTAGGTTAGGTTAGGTTAGGTTAGGTTAGGTTAGGTTAGGTTAGGTTAGGTTAGGTTAGGTTAGGTTAGGTTAGGTTAGGTTAGGTTAGGTTAGGTTAGGTTAGGTTAGGTTAGGTTAGGTTAGGTTAGGTTAGGTTAGGTTAGGTTAGGTTAGGTTAGGTTAGGTTAGGTTAGGTTAGGTTAGGTTAGGTTAGGTTAGGTTAGGTTAGGTTAGGTTAGGTTAGGTTAGGTTAGGTTAGGTTAGGTTAGGTTAGGTTAGGTTAGGTTAGGTTAGGTTAGGTTAGGTTAGGTTAGGTTAGGTTAGGTTAGGTTAGGTTAGGTTAGGTTAGGTTAGGTTAGGTTAGGTTAGGTTAGGTTAGGTTAGGTTAGGTTAGGTTAGGTTAGGTTAGGTTAGGTTAGGTTAGGTTAGGTTAGGTTAGGTTAGGTTAGGTTAGGTTAGGTTAGGTTAGGTTAGGTTAGGTTAGGTTAGGTTAGGTTAGGTTAGGTTAGGTTAGGTTAGGTTAGGTTAGGTTAGGTTAGGTTAGGTTAGGTTAGGTTAGGTTAGGTTAGGTTAGGTTAGGTTAGGTTAGGTTAGGTTAGGTTAGGTTAGGTTAGGTTAGGTTAGGTTAGGTTAGGTTAGGTTAGGTTAGGTTAGGTTAGGTTAGGTTAGGTTAGGTTAGGTTAGGTTAGGTTAGGTTAGGTTAGGTTAGGTTAGGTTAGGTTAGGTTAGGTTAGGTTAGGTTAGGTTAGGTTAGGTTAGGTTAGGTTAGGTTAGGTTAGGTTAGGTTAGGTTAGGTTAGGTTAGGTTAGGTTAGGTTAGGTTAGGTTAGGTTAGGTTAGGTTAGGTTAGGTTAGGTTAGGTTAGGTTAGGTTAGGTTAGGTTAGGTTAGGTTAGGTTAGGTTAGGTTAGGTTAGGTTAGGTTAGGTTAGGTTAGGTTAGGTTAGGTTAGGTTAGGTTAGGTTAGGTTAGGTTAGGTTAGGTTAGGTTAGGTTAGGTTAGGTTAGGTTAGGTTAGGTTAGGTTAGGTTAGGTTAGGTTAGGTTAGGTTAGGTTAGGTTAGGTTAGGTTAGGTTAGGTTAGGTTAGGTTAGGTTAGGTTAGGTTAGGTTAGGTTAGGTTAGGTTAGGTTAGGTTAGGTTAGGTTAGGTTAGGTTAGGTTAGGTTAGGTTAGGTTAGGTTAGGTTAGGTTAGGTTAGGTTAGGTTAGGTTAGGTTAGGTTAGGTTAGGTTAGGTTAGGTTAGGTTAGGTTAGGTTAGGTTAGGTTAGGTTAGGTTAGGTTAGGTTAGGTTAGGTTAGGTTAGGTTAGGTTAGGTTAGGTTAGGTTAGGTTAGGTTAGGTTAGGTTAGGTTAGGTTAGGTTAGGTTAGGTTAGGTTAGGTTAGGTTAGGTTAGGTTAGGTTAGGTTAGGTTAGGTTAGGTTAGGTTAGGTTAGGTTAGGTTAGGTTAGGTTAGGTTAGGTTAGGTTAGGTTAGGTTAGGTTAGGTTAGGTTAGGTTAGGTTAGGTTAGGTTAGGTTAGGTTAGGTTAGGTTAGGTTAGGTTAGGTTAGGTTAGGTTAGGTTAGGTTAGGTTAGGTTAGGTTAGGTTAGGTTAGGTTAGGTTAGGTTAGGTTAGGTTAGGTTAGGTTAGGTTAGGTTAGGTTAGGTTAGGTTAGGTTAGGTTAGGTTAGGTTAGGTTAGGTTAGGTTAGGTTAGGTTAGGTTAGGTTAGGTTAGGTTAGGTTAGGTTAGGTTAGGTTAGGTTAGGTTAGGTTAGGTTAGGTTAGGTTAGGTTAGGTTAGGTTAGGTTAGGTTAGGTTAGGTTAGGTTAGGTTAGGTTAGGTTAGGTTAGGTTAGGTTAGGTTAGGTTAGGTTAGGTTAGGTTAGGTTAGGTTAGGTTAGGTTAGGTTAGGTTAGGTTAGGTTAGGTTAGGTTAGGTTAGGTTAGGTTAGGTTAGGTTAGGTTAGGTTAGGTTAGGTTAGGTTAGGTTAGGTTAGGTTAGGTTAGGTTAGGTTAGGTTAGGTTAGGTTAGGTTAGGTTAGGTTAGGTTAGGTTAGGTTAGGTTAGGTTAGGTTAGGTTAGGTTAGGTTAGGTTAGGTTAGGTTAGGTTAGGTTAGGTTAGGTTAGGTTAGGTTAGGTTAGGTTAGGTTAGGTTAGGTTAGGTTAGGTTAGGTTAGGTTAGGTTAGGTTAGGTTAGGTTAGGTTAGGTTAGGTTAGGTTAGGTTAGGTTAGGTTAGGTTAGGTTAGGTTAGGTTAGGTTAGGTTAGGTTAGGTTAGGTTAGGTTAGGTTAGGTTAGGTTAGGTTAGGTTAGGTTAGGTTAGGTTAGGTTAGGTTAGGTTAGGTTAGGTTAGGTTAGGTTAGGTTAGGTTAGGTTAGGTTAGGTTAGGTTAGGTTAGGTTAGGTTAGGTTAGGTTAGGTTAGGTTAGGTTAGGTTAGGTTAGGTTAGGTTAGGTTAGGTTAGGTTAGGTTAGGTTAGGTTAGGTTAGGTTAGGTTAGGTTAGGTTAGGTTAGGTTAGGTTAGGTTAGGTTAGGTTAGGTTAGGTTAGGTTAGGTTAGGTTAGGTTAGGTTAGGTTAGGTTAGGTTAGGTTAGGTTAGGTTAGGTTAGGTTAGGTTAGGTTAGGTTAGGTTAGGTTAGGTTAGGTTAGGTTAGGTTAGGTTAGGTTAGGTTAGGTTAGGTTAGGTTAGGTTAGGTTAGGTTAGGTTAGGTTAGGTTAGGTTAGGTTAGGTTAGGTTAGGTTAGGTTAGGTTAGGTTAGGTTAGGTTAGGTTAGGTTAGGTTAGGTTAGGTTAGGTTAGGTTAGGTTAGGTTAGGTTAGGTTAGGTTAGGTTAGGTTAGGTTAGGTTAGGTTAGGTTAGGTTAGGTTAGGTTAGGTTAGGTTAGGTTAGGTTAGGTTAGGTTAGGTTAGGTTAGGTTAGGTTAGGTTAGGTTAGGTTAGGTTAGGTTAGGTTAGGTTAGGTTAGGTTAGGTTAGGTTAGGTTAGGTTAGGTTAGGTTAGGTTAGGTTAGGTTAGGTTAGGTTAGGTTAGGTTAGGTTAGGTTAGGTTAGGTTAGGTTAGGTTAGGTTAGGTTAGGTTAGGTTAGGTTAGGTTAGGTTAGGTTAGGTTAGGTTAGGTTAGGTTAGGTTAGGTTAGGTTAGGTTAGGTTAGGTTAGGTTAGGTTAGGTTAGGTTAGGTTAGGTTAGGTTAGGTTAGGTTAGGTTAGGTTAGGTTAGGTTAGGTTAGGTTAGGTTAGGTTAGGTTAGGTTAGGTTAGGTTAGGTTAGGTTAGGTTAGGTTAGGTTAGGTTAGGTTAGGTTAGGTTAGGTTAGGTTAGGTTAGGTTAGGTTAGGTTAGGTTAGGTTAGGTTAGGTTAGGTTAGGTTAGGTTAGGTTAGGTTAGGTTAGGTTAGGTTAGGTTAGGTTAGGTTAGGTTAGGTTAGGTTAGGTTAGGTTAGGTTAGGTTAGGTTAGGTTAGGTTAGGTTAGGTTAGGTTAGGTTAGGTTAGGTTAGGTTAGGTTAGGTTAGGTTAGGTTAGGTTAGGTTAGGTTAGGTTAGGTTAGGTTAGGTTAGGTTAGGTTAGGTTAGGTTAGGTTAGGTTAGGTTAGGTTAGGTTAGGTTAGGTTAGGTTAGGTTAGGTTAGGTTAGGTTAGGTTAGGTTAGGTTAGGTTAGGTTAGGTTAGGTTAGGTTAGGTTAGGTTAGGTTAGGTTAGGTTAGGTTAGGTTAGGTTAGGTTAGGTTAGGTTAGGTTAGGTTAGGTTAGGTTAGGTTAGGTTAGGTTAGGTTAGGTTAGGTTAGGTTAGGTTAGGTTAGGTTAGGTTAGGTTAGGTTAGGTTAGGTTAGGTTAGGTTAGGTTAGGTTAGGTTAGGTTAGGTTAGGTTAGGTTAGGTTAGGTTAGGTTAGGTTAGGTTAGGTTAGGTTAGGTTAGGTTAGGTTAGGTTAGGTTAGGTTAGGTTAGGTTAGGTTAGGTTAGGTTAGGTTAGGTTAGGTTAGGTTAGGTTAGGTTAGGTTAGGTTAGGTTAGGTTAGGTTAGGTTAGGTTAGGTTAGGTTAGGTTAGGTTAGGTTAGGTTAGGTTAGGTTAGGTTAGGTTAGGTTAGGTTAGGTTAGGTTAGGTTAGGTTAGGTTAGGTTAGGTTAGGTTAGGTTAGGTTAGGTTAGGTTAGGTTAGGTTAGGTTAGGTTAGGTTAGGTTAGGTTAGGTTAGGTTAGGTTAGGTTAGGTTAGGTTAGGTTAGGTTAGGTTAGGTTAGGTTAGGTTAGGTTAGGTTAGGTTAGGTTAGGTTAGGTTAGGTTAGGTTAGGTTAGGTTAGGTTAGGTTAGGTTAGGTTAGGTTAGGTTAGGTTAGGTTAGGTTAGGTTAGGTTAGGTTAGGTTAGGTTAGGTTAGGTTAGGTTAGGTTAGGTTAGGTTAGGTTAGGTTAGGTTAGGTTAGGTTAGGTTAGGTTAGGTTAGGTTAGGTTAGGTTAGGTTAGGTTAGGTTAGGTTAGGTTAGGTTAGGTTAGGTTAGGTTAGGTTAGGTTAGGTTAGGTTAGGTTAGGTTAGGTTAGGTTAGGTTAGGTTAGGTTAGGTTAGGTTAGGTTAGGTTAGGTTAGGTTAGGTTAGGTTAGGTTAGGTTAGGTTAGGTTAGGTTAGGTTAGGTTAGGTTAGGTTAGGTTAGGTTAGGTTAGGTTAGGTTAGGTTAGGTTAGGTTAGGTTAGGTTAGGTTAGGTTAGGTTAGGTTAGGTTAGGTTAGGTTAGGTTAGGTTAGGTTAGGTTAGGTTAGGTTAGGTTAGGTTAGGTTAGGTTAGGTTAGGTTAGGTTAGGTTAGGTTAGGTTAGGTTAGGTTAGGTTAGGTTAGGTTAGGTTAGGTTAGGTTAGGTTAGGTTAGGTTAGGTTAGGTTAGGTTAGGTTAGGTTAGGTTAGGTTAGGTTAGGTTAGGTTAGGTTAGGTTAGGTTAGGTTAGGTTAGGTTAGGTTAGGTTAGGTTAGGTTAGGTTAGGTTAGGTTAGGTTAGGTTAGGTTAGGTTAGGTTAGGTTAGGTTAGGTTAGGTTAGGTTAGGTTAGGTTAGGTTAGGTTAGGTTAGGTTAGGTTAGGTTAGGTTAGGTTAGGTTAGGTTAGGTTAGGTTAGGTTAGGTTAGGTTAGGTTAGGTTAGGTTAGGTTAGGTTAGGTTAGGTTAGGTTAGGTTAGGTTAGGTTAGGTTAGGTTAGGTTAGGTTAGGTTAGGTTAGGTTAGGTTAGGTTAGGTTAGGTTAGGTTAGGTTAGGTTAGGTTAGGTTAGGTTAGGTTAGGTTAGGTTAGGTTAGGTTAGGTTAGGTTAGGTTAGGTTAGGTTAGGTTAGGTTAGGTTAGGTTAGGTTAGGTTAGGTTAGGTTAGGTTAGGTTAGGTTAGGTTAGGTTAGGTTAGGTTAGGTTAGGTTAGGTTAGGTTAGGTTAGGTTAGGTTAGGTTAGGTTAGGTTAGGTTAGGTTAGGTTAGGTTAGGTTAGGTTAGGTTAGGTTAGGTTAGGTTAGGTTAGGTTAGGTTAGGTTAGGTTAGGTTAGGTTAGGTTAGGTTAGGTTAGGTTAGGTTAGGTTAGGTTAGGTTAGGTTAGGTTAGGTTAGGTTAGGTTAGGTTAGGTTAGGTTAGGTTAGGTTAGGTTAGGTTAGGTTAGGTTAGGTTAGGTTAGGTTAGGTTAGGTTAGGTTAGGTTAGGTTAGGTTAGGTTAGGTTAGGTTAGGTTAGGTTAGGTTAGGTTAGGTTAGGTTAGGTTAGGTTAGGTTAGGTTAGGTTAGGTTAGGTTAGGTTAGGTTAGGTTAGGTTAGGTTAGGTTAGGTTAGGTTAGGTTAGGTTAGGTTAGGTTAGGTTAGGTTAGGTTAGGTTAGGTTAGGTTAGGTTAGGTTAGGTTAGGTTAGGTTAGGTTAGGTTAGGTTAGGTTAGGTTAGGTTAGGTTAGGTTAGGTTAGGTTAGGTTAGGTTAGGTTAGGTTAGGTTAGGTTAGGTTAGGTTAGGTTAGGTTAGGTTAGGTTAGGTTAGGTTAGGTTAGGTTAGGTTAGGTTAGGTTAGGTTAGGTTAGGTTAGGTTAGGTTAGGTTAGGTTAGGTTAGGTTAGGTTAGGTTAGGTTAGGTTAGGTTAGGTTAGGTTAGGTTAGGTTAGGTTAGGTTAGGTTAGGTTAGGTTAGGTTAGGTTAGGTTAGGTTAGGTTAGGTTAGGTTAGGTTAGGTTAGGTTAGGTTAGGTTAGGTTAGGTTAGGTTAGGTTAGGTTAGGTTAGGTTAGGTTAGGTTAGGTTAGGTTAGGTTAGGTTAGGTTAGGTTAGGTTAGGTTAGGTTAGGTTAGGTTAGGTTAGGTTAGGTTAGGTTAGGTTAGGTTAGGTTAGGTTAGGTTAGGTTAGGTTAGGTTAGGTTAGGTTAGGTTAGGTTAGGTTAGGTTAGGTTAGGTTAGGTTAGGTTAGGTTAGGTTAGGTTAGGTTAGGTTAGGTTAGGTTAGGTTAGGTTAGGTTAGGTTAGGTTAGGTTAGGTTAGGTTAGGTTAGGTTAGGTTAGGTTAGGTTAGGTTAGGTTAGGTTAGGTTAGGTTAGGTTAGGTTAGGTTAGGTTAGGTTAGGTTAGGTTAGGTTAGGTTAGGTTAGGTTAGGTTAGGTTAGGTTAGGTTAGGTTAGGTTAGGTTAGGTTAGGTTAGGTTAGGTTAGGTTAGGTTAGGTTAGGTTAGGTTAGGTTAGGTTAGGTTAGGTTAGGTTAGGTTAGGTTAGGTTAGGTTAGGTTAGGTTAGGTTAGGTTAGGTTAGGTTAGGTTAGGTTAGGTTAGGTTAGGTTAGGTTAGGTTAGGTTAGGTTAGGTTAGGTTAGGTTAGGTTAGGTTAGGTTAGGTTAGGTTAGGTTAGGTTAGGTTAGGTTAGGTTAGGTTAGGTTAGGTTAGGTTAGGTTAGGTTAGGTTAGGTTAGGTTAGGTTAGGTTAGGTTAGGTTAGGTTAGGTTAGGTTAGGTTAGGTTAGGTTAGGTTAGGTTAGGTTAGGTTAGGTTAGGTTAGGTTAGGTTAGGTTAGGTTAGGTTAGGTTAGGTTAGGTTAGGTTAGGTTAGGTTAGGTTAGGTTAGGTTAGGTTAGGTTAGGTTAGGTTAGGTTAGGTTAGGTTAGGTTAGGTTAGGTTAGGTTAGGTTAGGTTAGGTTAGGTTAGGTTAGGTTAGGTTAGGTTAGGTTAGGTTAGGTTAGGTTAGGTTAGGTTAGGTTAGGTTAGGTTAGGTTAGGTTAGGTTAGGTTAGGTTAGGTTAGGTTAGGTTAGGTTAGGTTAGGTTAGGTTAGGTTAGGTTAGGTTAGGTTAGGTTAGGTTAGGTTAGGTTAGGTTAGGTTAGGTTAGGTTAGGTTAGGTTAGGTTAGGTTAGGTTAGGTTAGGTTAGGTTAGGTTAGGTTAGGTTAGGTTAGGTTAGGTTAGGTTAGGTTAGGTTAGGTTAGGTTAGGTTAGGTTAGGTTAGGTTAGGTTAGGTTAGGTTAGGTTAGGTTAGGTTAGGTTAGGTTAGGTTAGGTTAGGTTAGGTTAGGTTAGGTTAGGTTAGGTTAGGTTAGGTTAGGTTAGGTTAGGTTAGGTTAGGTTAGGTTAGGTTAGGTTAGGTTAGGTTAGGTTAGGTTAGGTTAGGTTAGGTTAGGTTAGGTTAGGTTAGGTTAGGTTAGGTTAGGTTAGGTTAGGTTAGGTTAGGTTAGGTTAGGTTAGGTTAGGTTAGGTTAGGTTAGGTTAGGTTAGGTTAGGTTAGGTTAGGTTAGGTTAGGTTAGGTTAGGTTAGGTTAGGTTAGGTTAGGTTAGGTTAGGTTAGGTTAGGTTAGGTTAGGTTAGGTTAGGTTAGGTTAGGTTAGGTTAGGTTAGGTTAGGTTAGGTTAGGTTAGGTTAGGTTAGGTTAGGTTAGGTTAGGTTAGGTTAGGTTAGGTTAGGTTAGGTTAGGTTAGGTTAGGTTAGGTTAGGTTAGGTTAGGTTAGGTTAGGTTAGGTTAGGTTAGGTTAGGTTAGGTTAGGTTAGGTTAGGTTAGGTTAGGTTAGGTTAGGTTAGGTTAGGTTAGGTTAGGTTAGGTTAGGTTAGGTTAGGTTAGGTTAGGTTAGGTTAGGTTAGGTTAGGTTAGGTTAGGTTAGGTTAGGTTAGGTTAGGTTAGGTTAGGTTAGGTTAGGTTAGGTTAGGTTAGGTTAGGTTAGGTTAGGTTAGGTTAGGTTAGGTTAGGTTAGGTTAGGTTAGGTTAGGTTAGGTTAGGTTAGGTTAGGTTAGGTTAGGTTAGGTTAGGTTAGGTTAGGTTAGGTTAGGTTAGGTTAGGTTAGGTTAGGTTAGGTTAGGTTAGGTTAGGTTAGGTTAGGTTAGGTTAGGTTAGGTTAGGTTAGGTTAGGTTAGGTTAGGTTAGGTTAGGTTAGGTTAGGTTAGGTTAGGTTAGGTTAGGTTAGGTTAGGTTAGGTTAGGTTAGGTTAGGTTAGGTTAGGTTAGGTTAGGTTAGGTTAGGTTAGGTTAGGTTAGGTTAGGTTAGGTTAGGTTAGGTTAGGTTAGGTTAGGTTAGGTTAGGTTAGGTTAGGTTAGGTTAGGTTAGGTTAGGTTAGGTTAGGTTAGGTTAGGTTAGGTTAGGTTAGGTTAGGTTAGGTTAGGTTAGGTTAGGTTAGGTTAGGTTAGGTTAGGTTAGGTTAGGTTAGGTTAGGTTAGGTTAGGTTAGGTTAGGTTAGGTTAGGTTAGGTTAGGTTAGGTTAGGTTAGGTTAGGTTAGGTTAGGTTAGGTTAGGTTAGGTTAGGTTAGGTTAGGTTAGGTTAGGTTAGGTTAGGTTAGGTTAGGTTAGGTTAGGTTAGGTTAGGTTAGGTTAGGTTAGGTTAGGTTAGGTTAGGTTAGGTTAGGTTAGGTTAGGTTAGGTTAGGTTAGGTTAGGTTAGGTTAGGTTAGGTTAGGTTAGGTTAGGTTAGGTTAGGTTAGGTTAGGTTAGGTTAGGTTAGGTTAGGTTAGGTTAGGTTAGGTTAGGTTAGGTTAGGTTAGGTTAGGTTAGGTTAGGTTAGGTTAGGTTAGGTTAGGTTAGGTTAGGTTAGGTTAGGTTAGGTTAGGTTAGGTTAGGTTAGGTTAGGTTAGGTTAGGTTAGGTTAGGTTAGGTTAGGTTAGGTTAGGTTAGGTTAGGTTAGGTTAGGTTAGGTTAGGTTAGGTTAGGTTAGGTTAGGTTAGGTTAGGTTAGGTTAGGTTAGGTTAGGTTAGGTTAGGTTAGGTTAGGTTAGGTTAGGTTAGGTTAGGTTAGGTTAGGTTAGGTTAGGTTAGGTTAGGTTAGGTTAGGTTAGGTTAGGTTAGGTTAGGTTAGGTTAGGTTAGGTTAGGTTAGGTTAGGTTAGGTTAGGTTAGGTTAGGTTAGGTTAGGTTAGGTTAGGTTAGGTTAGGTTAGGTTAGGTTAGGTTAGGTTAGGTTAGGTTAGGTTAGGTTAGGTTAGGTTAGGTTAGGTTAGGTTAGGTTAGGTTAGGTTAGGTTAGGTTAGGTTAGGTTAGGTT